>CM067542.1:59179822-59825322 GCA_034509755.1 Anisodus tanguticus | reverse complement strand
GCAGTGGTGTGGAGGCTGGAAAATCAATCCCTAATCCTATCCCTATCAAAGTACATCAAGGTGGAAAGGTTGTGAGCAATAGAGAGGAATGGCACACCATCCAAAATACCAAAACCAACAAAGTCACCGCAAAAAATACCAAAAATTTTATTACAAATTCCTAAACACCCTAATCCCGTCACTAATTTGGTTGAAAATGAAGATGATGAGGGGGGGTCAAGTAGACAGGGGAATGATTATGCTGTTGTGGTTGGTGTGGCTGAGACTGCTGGTGCAATCTCTAGTGTTGCTGCTCTCTCTGCTACTACTACTGTTGATGATGTTGGTGTAGAGGCTGTTGGTGATGCCCCAGGGGATACAGGTGTTGCAACTATTGTGTCTGCTACTAATGCAGAAATTGGTGTGGCTGAAGGCACTATAGAAGTTGTTGCTTCTGTTGTTAGAGTTGCTGATATGCCTGCTGGGGCTGCTGGTGTTCCTGAATTTGCAGCTGCTACTGGTTATGCTGGTTTTACAACTTATATTGGTGCAACTGCTGCTGGTTTAGAAGCTGCATCTGAGGCTGCTGAAAGAGATGCACCAACTGTAACTGGTGTCAGGCCTGCAGCTGCTGGTGTTGCTACTGCTTTTGTGCAGGTTGCTGGGATTGCTGGGATTGGCACTGGTAATTCTCCTAGTGCTGCAGCTTGTGCTTCTTCTGCTGGTGTTACTGGTGGTGCAACTGCTGCTGATAGGCCAGCTGAGGTTGTAAATGCTGCTGGTGCAGCTGTTGCTGCAGATGCTCCTGATGCTGCTGGTTTTGCAGCTGCTACTGTGGTGGTTACTGAGGTTGTTGGTGCTGCTGTTGATAGGCTTGCTGGTGCTGCTGGTGATGCTGGTGCAACTGGTGCTCATGATGCTTCTGGTGTTGCAACTGCTACTGGGATTGCTGGTTTGGCAGCTGATACTGCTGTTACTGTTACTGCTGTGGTTGATGTTACTGGTGGAGCTGCTGCAGATGTTGTTGGTGCTGCTGCAGTTGTTGCAGCTATTGATAGTGTTGCTGTTGGTATTGCTTGTGTAACTGGGACTGAAACTACTGCTGCTGCAGATGTTAGTGCTGCATTGGTTGTTGTTGTTGATGCTGCTGCAGTTGCTGCAGCTTCTCATAGTGGTGCTGCTGGTGTTGCTTGTGCAACTGGGGCTGAAACCACTGCTGCTGCAGAGATTGAAAATCAGAAAGGTACTAAGGAGAGTTTGGTTACTATAAACCAAGCAAGTGATGACATTCCATCCTCGGGTGATGAGAGGAGTGACTCGGAAGATGAGGATGATGACGAGGATGAAGAGGAGTATTTTGACTCAGATCCAGAGGATCAATCTGGAGATAATGAATCGGACGTGGAAATGGAAGATGATATGGATGAGTCCTATGAAGAAGAGATGGAAAGACTGTATGTGCGACACATTACTCCTAATTATGAGAAAATAATAGGAAAATTTGCAAAGGAGAACAACAGGGTCATGATTATGTTTGACATGACCAGGGTCCAAAAGATAGGTAGACGGACCCATCCCAGAAGACAGAAGAAATGATTAAGTTCCATGAATTTTTGGAAGACACTGAGGAAAAGATTCTGAAGATAGAAGATTTTATAAGACCGGAGGTAGTTATTCATATCTTTGTTCTTGTATTGTTCTCTCATTATGTTAGTATCATCAATTGTAATATCATCACAGAGTATGTTATAAACTCTGTGATGATCATAGAATATTTGATTCTAGCGTCGTTTTTTCTGCATTCTGGTTAAGGTATGTACTCTCCCCGCTGGGACCCCCTGTATTTACTTTTGATAAATAGAAAATAGCCTCGGGCCGAGAGTCCGGTGGATTGGAAAAAAACTCTAAACCCTAAACCCCACTTTTTCTTCGAAACGCACCTCGGGAAACCCTCTCAATGATTGGGGCGATTTCTGGTGATTCCAAGAAAACAAACTCCGAGACCAAATTCCGGCCATTCTGGCCACGGCAACTACTGGGCAGCCTCCCCCCGAGGTTGCCCAGCTCCCAGCAACCATTTATACACCCCCCCACCTACGCCAACATCATCACACACACAATCCCCAATGTTACTGTTTTCGACGGGACTGCTTTGGTCGAGAACTCTCTTGGTCGAAACCCTACCGTCTCAATCCCACAAAAACCAATTACTTATTTACATGGCGAGCCAACAATTCGGTTTACTAATCAAGAAGTTGCAACTATGGTGGAGCAACAAGATTTGAAGTATGTCGTGGTTGGTAAGTTTAGTCATGGAATGCCCCCAATCAATTTCTTGTGGACGGCCATTCCAAAACAATATGTTTTGAAGGCGGAAGTGAATATTGGGCTATTGCACAATAGGCATGTGTTGATTCGATGTTCAATCGAAGAAGACTATGTCACTTTGATGTCTAGGCCTAATTTTTGGATAAAAGAGAACACCAAATCCTTTTTTATGAGAACTTTCAAATGGGACATATGGTTTACACCGGAAGAAGAGACAAGTATGGCGGTAATTTGGGTTTCATTCCCCAATTTACCTCCCAATTTCTATTGTCCATCGATATTGTTCTCCATAGCTTAGGCGGTGGGGAAACCCATTGCAATTGATACAGATACTTTGAACAAAACAAGGCCTAGTTGTGCTAGGGTTAAAGTGGAAGCCGATCTGCTAAAGGAGCACCCACAAAAATACAACATCCAAATCATGGATGGGGAAGAGATGGAAACAGTTTCATTCAAGATTCGTTATGATTTCTTGCCCAAATATTATTCTACTTGTATGTTGCAAGGACACGATCTTCAAGGATGTTGGAAGGAACACCCGGAATTGCAGCCGGAAAAGAGGATTGACAGTGATGGAATAGTGGCGGAGACGGCAAAAGTAAGGCTCCTAACCCTAATCCACCCCTTACAAACCCTAGCTATCAAAACCCTAACCCAAAACCACTACCTACGGCCCCAATTCCCTCCCAAAAATGGACCACCGTAACCCACAAAAGAAAAAATCAAAACAAACAAAAATAGCCAGTTGAATCGACTGAAAACACAGTTCCGACAGCTGAAACAGTAATTCTGGTGGTTCTGGATACCGGAAACAATGCCTCATCGTCAAAACAACTTATCTTCAACCAAATCCTCACAAAAATTAGTGTTCTGACGGCAGAAACAGTGATTCCGACGGCTCTAGTTGCTGGAAACATTATGTCCATGTCAAAACAGCCTTCCCCCACCCAAAATCCCATCAGAAACCCTAATGGAAACCACCACATTTTACCGAAAATCGACCCAAACCCTAATACCGCCCTACAAAACCCTAGCCCAAAATCAGGTTTGGGAAACCCTAACCCAAAACCACCCATTCCGGGATAAAATCACACATAAAATCCTATCATCGAAACCCTAGCTCCGGCGACATTAGTTGCCGAAAACCCTACCAGAAACCCTCCTAGGTTGTCGGAACCTCCCCAAACCCTAATACCGCTTCCCCAAACCCTAATATCGCTTCCCCAAACCCTAGTCAAAAACCAGGCTTGGGAAGCCCTAACCCTAATCCACCCATCTCGGGACCAAGCCCACCTGAAAACCTGACTCCAACAACCTCTATTCCGGCAATCCCTTCGATCGGAAACTCTATTGAAATTGGGTCAACCCCACCGGAAACCCTCCCGGGATTCGGCGCCTACCAAACCCCTATCCAAAGACCGCCACAAAACCCTACCCAAACCCACATCGGAAGCCCATCCTGCGAAAGCTCTACCCGTAACCTATTTCCCGACTCGGAACCCAGCCCACCCGGTCCCACAGCTCAGTCTGCAACCCGGCCCACCTCCTAAAGCTAACCCAAACACGAGCCCAATCACACCAAACCCGAAGCCCATCCAATGCACACACTCGGGACCCACAAATCCGAGACCTACAAATTCAATAGTAAGCCCAAGCCCACTCCCTGACCCGAGCTCAATGCCGAAATTTCTACCTCATCGGATCTCGCCACCGAATAAAGAGTTGGTAGTGCTAAATCAACCATGCTTTGATTTGCCCACCACTAGTAGTGAAGGACGAAAATGGGGTGATGATGAAGTTGAGGAAGTAGCTGACAATGAAGAAGGTTCTGAGGGACATCAAAAGGAGAAGGAACACACGGAATGTCAAACCACTGATGATACGGCACAATCAACCGCAAACAAGGAGGCAAGACAAGCATCAGTTACCGAAGATAGTATGGCCTCCGAGGCCGGCCCAAGAAGAAGTAAGAGGGCACTACGAGCGTGGACACGAAGGCAATACCTCAAAAACAACAATGAATGATCCAATTTCATACATACTTGGAGGATGAGCAAGAAAAGGTACACCATATTGAAGATTATATAAGGCCAGAGGTAGATTATAGCTTTATTCTTATATTAGCTTTTCTTTATGTTAGTATCATCATTTGTAACATCATCATAGAGTGTATTATAAACTCTGTGATGATCATTGAATATCTAGTGATAGCTAGTTCTTTCTTTTTACATTCGGGCTAGGTTTCCTGCCTCAATAGGAGCAGTCAGGTGGGGGTATAGGAAGTCTCCCCCCCTGCTTGTACTTTCCCTTTGGGGTCTCATGTTTTTCTCTTGTTATTAATAAAACTCCACTAGACCTACGAGTCTAGCGACTTAAAAAAACCCTAAACCCTAAACCCTAAGTTCTAAATCCTAAACCCTAAACTGATGTTGTTGTTGACATTACTGATGCTGCAGTGTTGCCAGGGGATGTTGAAGGAGGGGTTACACTGAATCAAGCCTATTTCGATATCCCTACCTCCAGTGATGATACTGATGATATCCCGGAGGACAATTCTGATCAGAATGATCCATAAGTTGCAAGGATGGAAATAGTCCTGAAATTAGCTACGCATGGTTCAAACTTCATCAAATTATTGCTTGAGGCTCGAATTTGTCAAAGGTTAAGACAGTGGGATGCAAGTACATACTTTGTGAATGATGGTAAGCCATCACTTGTAACAATCGAGGAGGCACTACTGAAGAAGTGATATCGGCTTATGGCACATTAGTCTCTCCCATTCCCACTCGAAGAACTCAAAATACTACACAATGGAAGGACAATGAGTAAGAATAGTCATTTTAGTCGTATGACGGCGGCGGAAAATGATAAATGTGTTGATGTGATGTTTGAGAAATTCCTCCCAAAGAAACAACGTAAGAAGAAGAAGACAACTTCGGTTGCCTCAACAATCAACACAAGATCCAATTAACTATCATCGTGCAAACAAGTCCTTATTACCTAATTAACGATCATCGAGTACAAGGTCAAATGTTCCTCTTCGGTCTTCCCTAACCAAAGTATAGAAATTGAAGGTTCTTAACAGAACCAAAACTGGAATAACGACTTAGGCTACTATAAATATTAATGACTACCGAGGATTCATTATGTAACAGTTCAATTACAAAAAAAATTATCATCAAATTTACTAAAACAATATAATAGTGATAGTTTTGTTTAAGACAATTGATAAACTCCCAAAGAGGACATCATAACAGAACCTATCCACAGCTTTCCGTTTTCCTCCTCATGAACTTCACTAATAAACCTCAACTTCTCCCCTTTAACATCTTCCAAAACCTCCAAAACTCTCCCCTCCTCACTTAACTTAATCGCAGTAGCATGCGGCTGCCCTCCCACTAACAAGTTGTGCATCTGTTGGAAATTAAATTTCCTCAACAACGTCTTCCCGAGCCACGAATTCGATGTTATCAATCGGGCAAGTGGTGATGCTTTTGCGTGCAGCGCAACCCAAAATTCCCCTCTTGAATTTAGTCTAACGTTGTCCGGAAATCCTGGCAACTCAACAAATGTGTCGTGGGTTCCTACGTTTGGGCCTTTAAGCCAATACCTTTGTATTCTACATGCAGAAGTTTCGGCAACTAGCACGAAGGATCGGTCTTTGCTTAATGCTACACCATTTGCAAAAGAAAGGTCTCCTAGTACCACCGTTACTTGTTGAATTGATTTGTCATATTTCATCAGCCTACCCGTCTTATCTCCACTTGCGGTCGCAGCAACGAATTGCCTACATATATTATATAAACACATGAAAATTAGATATAATTTGAGGAATCACATTAAATTACTGAAGAATTACCTGCGCTGATAGATTGTGCTTGTATCTGTGAAGTAAATGACATCGTCGTGGTCATCAATATCTAAGTCATTTGTGAAGCGAAGAGGCTGGCCTTCAAAATCTTGGACCAGTGGGGTAGCCAATCCTCCAGTTCGGCCCACAACTTGGAGGCCCAAGTAGGCATCAGCAATATAAAGGTCCCCAGTATTGTGATCAAATCGTAAGCCCAATGGCCTTCCACATACATGCTCCATTTCAGGTGCAAAGGCCCGGCTACAATTCTTCCTTCAACATAATAACACAGTCGTTTTATCAGATAATATGCAAATTATTATATATAAACACACAGACACACACATATATATATATACACACACACCCACATGATAGACTATTTTTTTCAAAAAAAAAGAAGTGAATTGTTTAGTATTTGTGGGAAATCATGTGAACGAGTCATAAGTTGACTTTTAAGTTAGTGGACGATGTGATACAAATAATTATTGTTAAAGAAATGGGTTGAGGGATTTTAGATCCCCTGGTCGCGAAGCATTGGCCAGGGACTATGGGGTTGGGATTCTTAACCGTTGGAACATCTCCTTTGGATCAACCTGCAGTGAAGAAGGTTTATACTGTCTTTAGTGATCCATTTCCTGAATTTGATGAATCTGTAACTAATATAGAGAATGAAATTGACAAGATAAAATTTGTTGCACCTAGCCCTAGCGAAGAAAAACAGTATAGGTATTGGCAAAAGATTTGTTTAGTATTGGACAAAATAGTGAAAAAGAGCCACCAATCCAAATCATTCACTATATACTCTCTTGGGAATGCATTTGTGACCTTGCAAGAGGTCCCATCAATTGGTAATTTCTCATGAAATAAACGAAATTATTTTTACATGTTTTATATTTTTATTGGCCGCACTGACATGTTTATAGTGATCAATATAGTTTTACATTTCTATAGGGTGTCTTAGGAACCCATCTTCAAAGTCGCCATCCGGGATATGATGCACAAGTAAATGATTCCAGTTCTCGCAACAAATTTGAACCCATCTTCAAAGTCATTTGTTTAAATACACTACCTTTGTTCATATTGTCAAAAAAATTACAGACAAATATAAAACTTTAAATAGTTTAATTTAAAATTTTAATAATTAAAACTTAAAAAGTTAAAAATAGAATTTACTACATTATTAATGTTATGACCATAAAGAAATATCTTTTGTTAATTGAAAAGGTCAATCATGAACACAAGGAAATAATGAAGTTTATAGATACTAATTGTAACGTTTTGACACAAATGGGAGTTTTCTGGTTGTTAGGAAAGGCCATAGAACTAAAGATTAAATGTAACTAGAAAAATTGAAAGAAAAACTTGAGAATTTTAAAAGAATAGTTAATGCCTAGGAAAATAATGAAGGTTTGTATTAAACTTGAAAATGGTAATTAAATAATGTATTTTTATATCACTAATTACTTAGCTTAATGCGATCTTATGTCACCATATACAAGGAAGTAATGAAATTTTCTACTAAATAAAAAGGTCAAATAATAAACACAAGATTGTAATTACAATTTTATCCATCATGTAACGCAATTATGAATAACAAAAAGGGAAAGACTATTAACATTTTATGTTGGACTAATGTTCTATCGGTGAAATAATATGAAAAAGATTAATCATCTATGGTACTTCCAATCGCGTTACTACAATACTTATTTAAGTTCACTGTATTACATTATGGCAGAATTGTTTGGGACCCCTTGAATCTGTCATTTTTTATTTAATGCATACATAAACTATTCGTTAGCTTAATACCCTGAACTTGTTTTTACTACTGTCGCGAACACCTTTAACGTCCACCTTGCGTAAAATCTGACTACAAGCTCAGTTAGGCGCGTGAGGGAACTCCAATGGTAAAAGGTGGAGGTAAGGTCTATATACACTCTACCTATCATGGTGGAAGTAAGGTCTGTGTACACTCTACCCTCCCATACCCCACGTTATGGGATTTTACTGGATATGTTGTTGTTGTCCTTCTTCCACAATGCCTATTTCTCTCTCTTCTCTTCCTCTTTATTCACCCTGAACCCTTCTCCTCCACTAATTTGTAGCTTACATGAAATTGCAACTGTTGAAATTTCTCCCTTCGCCATCAATGTCTTTCCTTGCCTAATCCTGTTGGAAATTTACTAATGTGGAATTAAGTTTATCTCATTATTTATGACTCGAACAATTGGGGGCCCGCACGTCGAAAACGTCACACACGTGCACACGTAGTGCCAAGTATCGCAAATTTCATTAGTGAAAGAGATATTGGTATGTAAGTGAAACGTTTGAGACATAGAATGATGGGCGGTTATTGGTCAAATGACAAAGTATTCCACGTTGGTAAACGAAGGAAGAAGTGTACGAAGTGTAAGATGAAACGAGTCAAAAATCGCCGCGAAGGACCGCGGTGCAGCCCCATCGGAGCCGAGGCGCCGGAACGCCGCGGGGCCTCCCAGGGAGCGTCGCGGCGCTAATTGGGTCTTCAGCCACTAGAGTCGCGGCGCTAATTCGTAGAGTCGCGGCGCTTCGGAGGCAGAATGCTGCGACAGGAAGATGAAAAGTTCTGACTTTTGGGCTGGTTTTGGAGCATTGAATCTCCATTATTTGGCACATGAATTCAGCCATTATTTGGCTGAATGTAACCCCTCAATCAGGTGTCATTACATGGCTATTGAAGGTCATTAATTGGCTAGTTGAAGGGTCATCTCATTACACTATAAATTGAGGCATTTGACTCAATTGTTGAACACACTAAGAAAAACTCTTACATAAATTTTCTGAAATCTTCTTCTTCCTCTCTAGAAATTTTACTATACTCGATGTTCTTCAAGAGTAACACTTGAGTTTCCTTTGCTCATTTGTTAAGTTGTTGTTGTATCTTGGGAGACTATTGCCCGACAACGTAAGAGGATATATACGGGGCAATCTTTTCTTAAAGACAGAGTGTCATCACTCGACTCAGCAAATCACAAAAGGAGTTTGTTTCATTCTTGATTTCCAGTTTTGTTGTAATCTTTAGTTTATCCTTTCTAGCAAATGTAATATTTACTTACTTCTCGTTCCCTGCAATTGTTGTATCCCACAAATCCTTCTATCTATCTTTGACTCCCTCAATTTATCTGAATGGACTGCAAATACGAACGCTAAGAGTACTGACCATAGCCACTTCGAGGAGAAACCGTTCAAATAACAAAGACATATATACTCCTTAGTTCCGACTAATTGACTGCTTAAATTTGGATTTGTGTTGAATGTAAAATCGGGTAAGTATTTGAGAGGGTCGGGTATTAATATGAACATGTGTCCTTGGGATGCCGTCATATGAGATGTGGCATCAGTATCCATGTATCAATTGTCGTCTGGAACGTTGAGAGA
The DNA here is from genome assembly GCA_034509755.1 of Anisodus tanguticus. Classification (NCBI taxonomy): domain Eukaryota; kingdom Viridiplantae; phylum Streptophyta; class Magnoliopsida; order Solanales; family Solanaceae; genus Anisodus; species Anisodus tanguticus. Next base: position 59,815,748 of record CM067542.1, on the reverse strand, counting down.
CACCGTGTTCATTGCTGCCTCAATATATGTCGGTACATAGGTTGAAGGAGGAGAGACATGTGCACTATTATGCCTGATGTGGACGTGAGCCGAAAATTTCGGGCTGGGGTTGTCGGGTCGGAGGTTGGGCCTAGGAAGCCGTTGGGTAGGGGTAAGGTGGAGCAGCCCACGCGTGTTGGCCCCACGCTGCCCACGGTGGGTACCAGCCCACGTGTCTGGAGCGTTGAAATACAAAAGAATTGGGAGGGGAGGGTAATATGATCCCCGTAAAAGTAAAGTCTGTCTCTGAAATTTCGGGTATTGTTCAGAGGGTACTTATGCCTTCTTCCAATAATCATTTAAGAGGAAGGTAATCGTAAGTTAGGTTCCTAACTAACTAATATTCCCTTCGTCTCAAAATATTTGTCATATTTTTCTTTTCAAAAGTCAATTTGACTCATGTTCAAAATTAAATTAGATTATATTACTTTAATATTTTTAAATTAAAATTTAGATATTCGAAAATTATAGTAGAAGTACTATAAGTTGCAATTTTTCTCATATTAATATAAGAAAAAAATATAACTTAAAATGTTGGTCAAAATTTATATAGTTTAACTCTCGAAAAGTAAAACGCGGCTACTTATTTTGGAACTGAGGGAATAAACTCTCTTTCAAGAAAGCTGTTTTTCGAGATATCCTTGGCTTTCTATGTAAAAGTATTGAGATGCGGCTATTAACAAGTGCTAGTAGACTTTCAGCTTTAATTAATTATTGCAGCGTTAGGCAGCAATTTACAAGTTGTACACTTGCAACCAGAAGTTTAAGTTGGATTTTAATTCAACGTCTTCAGATTTAATTACCTCCTATCCATAGTTTTCCCAATAAAGTTATATTTAATACAGTGAAAGTTGGTTCCTCTACCCCAACCCCAGTTGTGTTATTTAACTGTGTTAAACCTCTTAAGCTAATTAATAGGCATTACTTCGGCATATAGGACACATGCATATATACTGCACAAAAAAGAGAATTACATATACGAATTAATAGGGAGTTGCTTTGATCACTGCGGCATTGTGCTAATTAGAGCTTTATCTATTGAAAGCCAAAGATTAAGTGACTTTGATGATAATTTACTATACTCGAATGACTGATATTATTCCCATATTTATTAGCATAGACATTGAGGAAAATGCTAATTTTCCTTGCCCAGTTTGTATATGTCAAACTTGCTAGAGAAGTAGTGATTTGATTAAGAAACGAACTGATTATGAGCAAGGGATAATTAATTTGGTTCAAATTTTACTGTTAATTAGTACTAAAGAGAAGAGTAGAAACGCAATTACAACAATACTCTAGAAAATAAAGGGATTAATTCACCTTTGGGAAGAGGTGACTGCAAAGTCAATCCAAGTTTGAGAATGTTGTTGCCACTTAAGAACGCGGCCATCGGCAACTCCAGTATAAGGCCCTTCACCATTTGGATCAAAAGCAATACTTTCTGCTCCAAATGCTCCTAATTTCAATTGGATCATCTCAGCTATGGAGAGGACATCTTGGGATCCTGCTATACTAACTGGTCTAAACACATTCTCAGAGTCTGAGTCTGAGGCAAAATTTACTGACACAAGAGTAAGTGCTATAGCACTCAACATGAACAACTTTGAGGCCTTCATCATCATGGTGAAGGTATGTTCAAATTTCTCTCTTTATTTGCCTTCTGCCTTTTATTGGGTGGATTAGCTTGGACCACAATAAAAGTCACACCAAAGAATGGTACATATCAAAAGTCAACTTCTAGAAAGTACAAAGGGGTCAACAAGAGAGGGAAGATAATTTCTTATATTTATACTACTACTATGTTTTAGGTTCTGTGAACCTCGACCCCACCCATTCTTTTTCAAAATTGACTAAAAGGGCACCAAAAGGGAAGAAATGTGTCACTATGTACGTCCGAATTAATTTCAACAAATCCTGGTCTTTAGAGGGAATTATATCACATAGTTGGAGGTTCTTGATCAAATGATAATGGAAAAATTATGCATCTTATTACTTCATTTTTTTAATTTAATGTGAACATGTTAACACTCACAATATCTATTTCAATTTTGTATTGCTGTGAGAAGTATTTTAAATTAGAATTGCTTAATACTTATTCAATAAGCATGTGTGGTGTCACATGCTGACTTTTTGGGTTTTGTAAAACAAAAACCAAGAAAATTGAAACAGTCGTATCAAGAAAAATAGAAATGACATGCAAGCTTAATAAAGAGCACATTCACATGTTATATCTCTAACATTGAAACTTACATAACTTTTTCTCACTACATAAGTTTATACTTTTGCATATAACAAGTTATGTTGTAAAAGGCATGTATTTACCTGCATAAGTTGCTAACACTTATAACAACTTATGTCGATAAAGGCATAATATATTTTATAGTAATACGCATACTCATACACTAGATAGCTTATGCCAAGAGGGGGAAAAATTCATTTTCAAAGATAAAAACTCAATAAATGTTACACAATTCATGTTGGGAATGGCATAATATATTTCATAGCAAAACACCATATTCGGCTATCATACCATATTCGGCTATCGGCTACCGTATTCGGCTGATAGCCGGCTGATTTGGACCGTGATATACATGGTACATGGTGGTTTGGGGATATCCTTGTATATCTCCTAGTATCAGGAATATCTTTATATATCTTCTAGGATTATGTGTATATCTTTGTATATCTCCTAGGATTAGATTGATCTTTGTTTTTAGGAAGAACTATATTCTTACACTAAATAGGTTGATCTTGAACTACTATATAAATTGTATATTATTGATGAATAAGATCAATGGAAAACCATTCCTCAAAACTTATCAGTCCATGGACTATCCGAATATTGTATTCTAACTTCATTCTCAATTATATATTTTTTTTCATTTATACTTTGTCGTTAGCGAATCGCCTTATATTTATCCTTGTTATTAGTGGAGCTCCCGTAGTCAATTGGAGGACTGCGTGTATCCAAATTATTTGAGGAAAAATTCTAAATTTACTCTATAACTTTTAATTATAATTTAAAAGTATTACTTTCAGGTTGAAGTTTTATTAGAGGTTAAAGGCAAAAGTGAGACTCTTTTTTTAGTTGAAGGAAGTAAAATCAGACCAATAAATTAAGGGAAGACAAAATTATTTAGTTGGGGATAATATATGAGCAAATTTGATCCTTCCTCCATAGAAATTGGCCAAAAAAGGTTCTCTTTCTCTTGAAGGGAAAAGTGGAAGTTGAATGACCACAAATCACAAAACCCGGCAAGAAAGAATCATTGATCATGTTTTTATAGCTAAACAAAAATATATTCTTTTTGTAACAAAATGTGCCTGTAAAAAGGGTATATCATATTTTGTATATATTTTATATTAGGTAAATTTATATTTCAATTGTAATTAGCAAGATTTAGTTACCTAGTTTGTAATTATGTAACACTATATTTATTGTACACAATAATCAATGAAAGGCAAGGAACATATTCCTACATGGTATCAGAGCCCCTAGAAAGACATGATGATTATGACGATGAACTTTGGTCCCGCTTAGATGTGGTTGTCCTACAATGGATCTACGGCACGATCTCGAACGATCTATTGCATACAATCATTGAAACTAATGTCACTGCACAACAAACGTGGGAGCGCTTGAAAAGTATTTTTCATGACAACAAGACACAACGTGCCTTGTATCTGAAAAATTAATTTCAGGTCATTCAGCAGGACGGGTTTCCTAATGCGTCGGCCTATTGTCAAGAACTTGAGATGATTGCCGATCAACTCTTCAACGTCGGTGTACCGGTCACTAATCAATGATTGGTGATGTAACTTATTGCGGGTTTGAATGACAAGACATTCTCATTCGAGGTTATGGACGATCATCCCTCTCCCCATCACACCCCCATTATCTCTAAAGAATGTCCTCCATGCCCCGAAACTTATCAAAAATCTAATCTATGTGCGTCTTTTCACAACCGACGATAATGTTTCCCTTAAATTTGATCATTTTAGTTTTTCTGTGAATGACCTTCATGAGATGTGATAGCACTAGGGACATTTATCCTATCACCACCACCATCGGCTATCTCGCCTCTTCTCCATTAACTTTTGCAGCAATTTCGTATCCTTTATGGCATAATAGGTTAGAACATCCGGGAGACTCTATTTTATGCTCCCTTAGCAAAAATAAACCTCCTGTTTGTGAATCTTGTATTTTTGGAAAACATGTCAAGTTGCATTTTATTCTTCTTTACTTGTACTTTAATGCCTTTTGATATAATACACAATGATTTATGGAATTCTCCTATTTTAAGCACGGCTGGGCATCGATACTATATGTTATTTTTAGATGATTATTCAAACTTCCTATGGACGTTTCCCATTGGTAATAAGTACCAAGTCTATTCTATTTTTTTCGTCATTCAGCACTTTCATTAAGACATAATTTGAAAAGAATATTAAATGTTTCCAATGTGACAATGGGAGGGAATTCGATAATAATCAATTCAAACTTTTATGCGCCAAACACGACCTTGTTTTTTATTTTTCCTGTCCCCACACCTCTCTACAAAATGGCAAAGCCAAACGAAAAATTAGAACCATAAACAACTTAGTTCGTGCCCTCTTTGTTCACGCCTCTACCCCCCCCCCCCCCCCCTCCCATTTTTGGTATTACGCTCTATTAAGGCAACATATCTCTTAAACATTCTCCCAAACAAGTCTCTTACTCAAGTTCTCTATCTTTGGGATCCTTCCTATAAGCATTTGCGAACTTTTGAATGTATGTGCTACCCCCTCCATCCCACCACACATATCAACAAGCTGCAACCTCGGTCATCCCTGTGCGTCTTTCTTAGCTACCCCTCAATCATCGAGGTTACAATTGTTATAACTTGTCAAGCTGAAAAATAATCATTTCTCTGCATGTCATATTCGATAAGTCTCAATTCCCCTTTGCCAAACTCAATTCTCCATCCCTAAATTTCTATGAATTCCTAAATGATGGCCTAAATTCCCTTCTAATTCATCACTTGGAAAATCAGTCATCACCGACAATTGTCCCCACCACTGTCGTCCTAAGGCATGAAATCCACGCAGCCCCGCAATGGGAGCCTCAGAACAGCTCGTCATGGCCTTTCAGCTCGGTTGTCTCTCTGCCAGCCCCCCTTTCCCCAACGCCACTACCCCTTCTCAGCCCCACCCCTACTTTCGGCAGTCCACCCAGTCCCACCTCTACTTTTCGGCCACCTCATCCCAATCATGTCCAACCTCCTGTGGCACGCCTACGGACAATGGAAACCTATTCTATGCATGGCATTTCCAAACTCAAACAGCTATTTAACTTATCCAATTCGGTTGCCCCTTCCCCTGTTCCTCGTAATCCGAAAGATGTCTTGTCCGATCCCAATTGGAAAAATGCAATGATTGAAGAATATAATGCTCTTATTGAAAATAAGATGTGGGATCTAGTACCTCATCCTCCTGATGCTAATATTATTCATTCTATGTGGATTTTTTGACATAAAAAGAAATCTGATTGTTCTTTTGAGAGGCACAAGGTCCGTATTGTAGGTGATGGCAAGTCTCAACATGTGGGAGTGGATTGTGATGAAACTTTCAGCTAGGTGGTGAAACCAACGACTATTCGAAATGTTCTCAGTATTGCTTTGCCCAAGTATTGGCATATTCATCAGTTTGACGTCAAAAATGCTTTCTTGCATAGAGACCTTCATGAAACCCTATATATGCATCAGCCTGTGGGATTCAGGGATCCGGTTCATTCATATTATATGTATATTTTGAAAAAATCACTCTATGGACTTAAACAAGCTCCTCGTGCATGGTACCAACGGTTTGCTGATTTTATATCATCTATCGGGTTTTCACATAGCAAATATGATCATTCATTGTTCATCTATAGCATGGGTAATGACATGGAATACATCCTACTATATGTTGATAATATCATCATCACCACATCTTCTGATGCACTTCATCGATCTATTATGTCACTCATTGCCTCTGAGTTTGCTATGAAGGATTTGGGCACCCTAAGCTATTTTTTGGGCATTGTTGTTACGAGACATGCATATGGCTTATTTCTTTGTCAAAGGAAGTACACTAAAGAGATCCTTGGCTGAGCAGGTATGACGTCTTGCAAACCGGCCCATACACCGGTGGACACTAATTCCAAACTCAGTGCCTCTTCGGGTTCTCAGTATGCCGACCCGATTCACTATCGTAGTTTAGCCGGAGTGTTGCAGTATCTCACTTTCACGATACCAGATATATACTATGTCGTGTAACAAATATTCTTACATATGCACAGCCCGACGGATGAACATATGAATACCTCAAACATATTTTGTGATATGTAAAATGTACTCTTCATTTCGGCTTACACATGTACAAGTCCTCACTCTCTGGTCTCACATATTTTTCTGATGCTAACTGGGGTGGATGTCCTGACACTCATCGATCCACGTTGGGTTATTGTGTGTTCCTCAGAGATAACTTGCTTTCTTGGTCTTCTAAAAGACAACCTACTCTATCTCGATCCAGTGTCTAAGCTGAGTACAGAGGTGTAGCGAATGTTGTTTCTGAGTCTATTAGATACGCAATATTCTACTTGAGCTTCACTGCCCACTCCATAAGGTACAATGGTTTACTGTAATAATGTAAGTGCAATATATCTTTTCGGCAATTCCGTTTAACATCAGCGCACTAAACATATTGAAATAGATATTCACTTTGTACATGAGAAAGTTTCTTGTGGACAAGTTCGTGTTCTTCATGTTCCTTTCCGATATCAGATTGCTGACATATTCACTAAAGAACTTCCGTGCATACTCTTTGTGTAACACCCCGTACTTTCGGGTAACGGTTGAATGCATAAACATAGGCAAGTAGACCGGACCCCGGTAAGCCTTACTGAAGCATACGGAAAAGAGATTTATATTCACAGTATTAGCCAAAGATTCAAGGATATTAGGCCAGGATTTGTTGTTGTCATTCATGCATTCTCATTTGCATTGCATTCATATATTACCCTAGACCACTTGTGCTATGCACATTATTATATGGTAAATATTATATATATATATATATATATATATATATATATATATATATATATATATATATATATATATATATATGTATGGGAATTGGGAAAAGGGAAAGGCGTTATATACGCACACCACCTGCAACTGGTACAGACTATTACAAAAGAGCCCCTAAGAGGCCAATATGATGTGATGATGTGATGTGATGTGATGTGATGTGATGTGATGTGATGTGATGTGATGTGATGTGATGTGATGTGATGTGATGTGATGTGATGTGATGTGATGTGATGTGATGTGATGTGATGTGATGTGATGTGATGTGATGTGATGTGATGTGATGTGATGTGATGTGATGTGATGTGATGTGATGTGATGTGATGTGATGTGATGTGATGATGTGATGCCTATATGGCTTATTGGGACGGGTTGCACGATCCACAACACTAACATATATTGGGACGGGTTGCACGATCCCCAACACGAATATATATATGATATATATATATATACTGCATGTGCATTATGCATACATTCGTTTACCAATATCTGGTATGATGCCCACAGATGCTGTTATGGTAAGGAAGATGCCCGAAGAGGCTGATGTATATGTATACTGCATTATGCATAATATTTAGGCATGTGTATTAGGGCCCTCGGAGGCATTCACTGATGTTCAGATGTTTCTGTTTCAGATTATGATATGTCTCTACTATGTTATCTCTTATGCCTAACATACTCGGTACATCAGTCGTACTGACGTCCCTTTTGTCGGGGGACGCTGCGTTTTATGCCCGCAGGTTCATATTGAGAGGGTGACGGTTCACACTAGTAGGTTGTTGGTTCAGCTGGTGTCCAGAGCACTCCATTTGTTTCGGAGTCGCGACTTGGTCGTGGTATGTTCTTCTCTGTAGAGGCTTGTAGATAGGTGTCATGTGGTTGGTTGTCGTGTATGGCTTTGTCGGCCCTGGTGTATAAATGTGTAAATTGGGGTTTTTGGGTTAAAACTTTATTTAATCTATCACGGCTCAGTCCGTGTTAAATATGATTAAGGGTGGAGTGTAAATGTGGCGCCCGAAGTGTAGGGTTCGGGTGCCCGTCGCGACCCTCCGGTTTGGATCGTGACACTTTGATGATTTCCGAGCCAGTCTCAGCGTACGAGAACATCCCGCTTCACTCAATTATAAAGTCATAGTTGACATTGACAAGTCAAAAATTAAAATATTACCCTAAATTAATTAATGGCAGGCAAGGCTGCAAGAGAACCACTACAGTTTATCTAAGGTTGTCCATTACGTCCTCGAAGAAAAAAGGAAATAATAAGAAAGAAAAAGCTTAATGGATTTGAAATTTCAGCATTTAAATAATAGAGCTGACTTTATTCGTAGGAGAAATGTTTGATTTTGATTATTTTGACTTCTTTTCCTAACAATATTTCCCGATTTCAAAAAATTATATGTTGTGTTCATTCTAGAGGCGTTTGTAAGGGTCTAAGGGGGTGTTAATTATTGTACAGTAAAACCTCTATAAATTGATACTCGATAAATTAATAAATTTTCTAAGATAATATTTTTCTCCGGTCCCAACTTGGGCCAGTTGATAAATTAACAAATTTCGATAAGATAATAAGATAATATATTTTCAAAAAAACCCTATGTAAATATAGGGTCCCATAAATATCATAAATTAATAATTATATAAACTTACACAAACATAATTAAGACAATTTACTGAAATATGATGCTAGTGTTGTTTGCTTTTCTTAAAATTGAAGTCTAGTTGGAGCTCATCTCTAACTTTTCTTATTGCATCCAAATTTTCTGGTGTTGTGTTCTCAAACTGCACCAAAAAAATGTGAAGAGTTCTAGACGCGATAAGTGCTTCCTTACGCGTAACTGGTTCCAAAGGTATTGTATCGTCTCCAACTTCATCACATGTAACAAGTTTCATTGTATCTCTTGCCTTCTCCAAAATTAGCTCTCTGGTCATATTCACACGATTTTGGTACTGGAGAAACCACTCATAAACAACCTTCTCCATATCTGAAAATTTTGATGGTTCGTGCCGCTTGATAACCCTTCCTCTTTCTAGGTTGGCTGAAAGATACTCAGCTGATCGTTTGAGATTGTACCTTGACTAACTTTCAAATGAAACTTTTCTTCAAGCCACAACTGCAAATCTTTTTGAGTGCATATCGAATGATCTCTCTTGTACTCACATAATTCTTTGCGTATTTGATCCGTTATTGTTGATTTCGTGACACCTTTTAGATAAGGAGTCATTGTTGGGTGTGGTTTCAAGTAATTTTTTATCTTGTTTATATAGTATTTTCTGTCACCATCATACATTGAATGTTTTTAGTAAAAATACAATGAATAATATTTAATTATTAAGAAACAATGAACATTATTTATTAGTTATCATTAATATTATGTACAATGAATCTATGTAATTCAATTACGTAATATGATACATGAATTTTTCTAAGATACAATGATTTTTGATGTAATCAAAATTTAACTTCAATAAACTACAAAACTCTCTTTAAATTAATAAATATTAATTTATCGATTAATTAATATCTCTATAAAATAATAAAATATCATGGTCCCAACAATATTAATTTATAGAGGTTTTACTGTATTTAGCTGTAAGATATTATATTTTCATCCATCACCTTGACAAGAACGTCAAAAATAAAGTTCAATTTGACTAGTCCTTTCAATTTAATTTTTAGGCACTATAAATCTAATGAAACGTGCAAATTGCTAAAACTAATAGAATATTTTTTCAATATTCTTTCATTAATTGTATTAATTGTATATCTCTTGTTTTATATAGAATTATAATCATTTTGTAATTAGGTTAATTAGTTACCTAATTTGTATCAAATTAAATATTCTTGTAACATTATATATAAGGTAAATCAATCATCAATAAAATCAAGGAACATATTCCTTTATGGTAGCAGTAGCTTAAAACTACAAACTCTACCTAGCCGCCGATACACCTTCTCGGCCGCCACCTTTTTTTCCACGTTCTCCATTACGTCCTCGAAGAAAAAAGGAAATAATAAGAAAGAAAAAGCTTAATGGATTTGAAATTTCAGCATTTAAATAATAGAGCTGACTTTATTCGTAGGAGAAATGTTTGATTTTGATTATTTTGACTTCTTTTCCTAACAATATTTCCCGATTTCAAAAAATTATATGCTGTGTTCATTCTACAGGCGTTTGTAAGGGTCTAAGGGGGTGTTAATTATTGTATTTAGCTGTAAGTTATTATATTTTCATCCATCACCTTGACAAAAAGTCAAAAATAAAGTTCAATTTGACTAGTCCTTTCAATTTAATTTTTAGGCACTATAAATCTAATGAAACGTGCAAATTGCTAAAACTAATAGAATATTTTTCCAATATTCTTTCATTAATTGTATTAATTGTATATCTCCTGTTTTATATAGAATTATAATCCTTTTGTAATTAGGTTAATTAGTTACCTAGTTTGAATCAAATTAAATATTCTTGTAACCTTATATATATGGTAAATCAATCATCAATAAAATCAAGTAACATATTCCTTTATGGTAGCAGTAACTTAAAACTACAAACTCTACCTAGCCGCCGATACACCTTCTCGGCCGCCACCTTTTTTTCCACGTCGGAACCCTAGCCGCTGACCTCTCTCAGCCACCCTCCCCCCCCCCCCCATATTTTCCCCACGACGGAACCCTAGGCCATTGTCCCTCCCTTTTCCTCCTAAATTTCCTCTTCCATGGCTGATAAAATCAAATTTCATCCAGCACTTATCGTAAACAACAAAAAAAACTTTATCCCTGTGACTCTTGAGATGAAAAAGGGTCAATACTCCTCGTGGGCGAAGCTTTTTAAAATCCATTGTCGTGTTTACAAAGTTATCGACCACATCATCCCTCCCACGCCGAAGTCCACAGACGTACCATCGGCTTCGACTTCTGATGATGCACTCTGATCTCGTTTGGACGCAGCCGTCCTCCAGTGGATAAACGACACGATATCTAATGATATGTTGCACACCATGGATATACCCGACAAATGTGGGAACGTTTGGACAGTATTTTCCATGACAACAAAACTCAATGAGCGTTATACCTTGAAAATCAGTTCAAGGTCGTTCATCAGGATGATTTCCCAAACGTGTCTATCTATTGTCAAGAACTCAAGATACTTGCCGACCAACTCTCCAACGTCGGTGCACCAGTCACTAATTAGTGATTGGTCATGCAACTCATTGCAGGTTTGAATGAATCTGATGATGGCGTTGCCATAATCCTTTAGCAATGCACGCCGTTACCTCCATTTTATGAGACCCGTTCGAAGCTCATCCTCGAGGAAATACGAAAAATCAAGTGCAACACCACTTGGGCCAGCATTGCCGACGTCGTCATGACCACCACTGTCGGGCCCTCCGCCGAAGGTAGGGCCTCCTGGTCCGACAACCAGAACCGTCGGCCAGAGGACCCGCAACAGTCCACTTCCTCCCATAATAACCTTCGGAGCAGGCAGTCTGGCAAGGGCAGCAGTGGAAGAAATTTCGGCAACAACGACGACGTGAATGGGTAGTTCCCGCTGGCCAAAAATAACCAGCAGTGACTGCGGCTGTGGCAAAGCAGCCTCCGACGTAGACTGCCTACCCGCCATGGGCCACTTGGGCTCCACCGTCATGGGCCTCCCCTCTTTGCCCATATATGACATTCTCATGGACTCTTACCTCAAATCCGACAGGCCCAACATGGCATACTTGTTCCACGTCCACAACAGGCCTACACAGCACAGGCCCATCCGTCATCGACTTATACACCAACTGACATTGAGGCAGCTATGAGCACAATGTCACTCAACACTGCAGATGAAAATTGGTATATGGACACAGGCACCACATCCTAAATGACGGCATCACTAGGTACTCTCTCGTCTTATTTCAATTTGAGTAATTTAAATCAGAATATTATTGTTGGTAGTGGACAAGGCATTCCCATCCGTGATTATGGTCATTCATTCCTATCCCTACCACATCCACCACTAATCTTAAAAAATATCCTTCATGCCCCTAAACTCATTAAGAATCTAATCCCCATGCGACGTTCACAACTGACAATTGGGTTTCCCTTGACTTTGATCCTTTTGGTTTTACTGTAAAGGATTTCACGACAGGGAGACGAATAATTAGATGTGACAGCGCCGGAGATCTCTACCCTATTTCAAATGTCATCAACAATACAGCCTCAGGTTCCTCAACCTTTCCTGCTCTTTCGTCTTCCTTATGGCATTCTAGACTAGAACATCCAGGAGACTCTGTTTTATGCTCCCTTAGGAAAACTAATTTTATTAATTACAATCGTATTTCTAGGACTCCTATATGTGAATCTTGCATTTTTGGGAAACATGTCAAATTATCATTTTCTGGATCCACAAATTGTACTTTAGTGCCTTTCGATATCATATATAGTGATTTATGGACATCCCCTATTTTGAGTATGGCTGGCCATCGATATTATGTGTTGTTTTTTGACGATTATTCCAACTTTTCTATGGACTTTTCCAATTGGAAATAAATCTCAGGTCTACCCCATTTTCTCTTCATTTAGTGCTATCGTAAAAACACAATTCGAAAAGAGCATTAAATATTTTCAATGTGACAATGGCATGGAATTCGATAATAACCAATTCAAACAATTTTTCTCCAAAAATGGTCTTACCTTTCATTTTTTCTACCCTCACACATACGCCCAAAATGGTAAAGCCAAATGGAAAATCTGAACCATAAACAACCTCATTTGTGCCCTACTTGCTCACGCCTCAATTCTGGCATTATGCACTCTACATGGCCATCTATCTCCTAAACATAATTCCAAACGAGTCTCTAGATCAACGGTCGTCCACTCAAGTTCTGTTTCGTAGGAACCCATCCTACCAACACTTGCATATTTTTTTATGTCTTTGTTACCTTATCCATCTGACCACTCACAAACTCCAACCTCAATCTTCCCCGTGTGTGTTTCTGGGTTACCCTGCCAATCATTGTGGTTACTCGTGTTATGACTTGTCAAGCCATAAAATTATTATTTCACGTCATATCCTATTTAATGAGTCTCAATTCCCTTTTGCCTTTCTATACTGGCCACCTCGACATTTCTACGACTTCCTAGATGATGGCATAAACCTTCTTCTAATTCTCTATTTACATAGTCCGCCCAGACCCCGGCACCCGCCACCATATCGGCCAGTCCGGGACTAACTTCCCACTCGGTTCTTTCGATAATGGCCCAGAACAGCCCGCCTCAGGGTGATTCTGCAACTACCTCTCGACAAACCGAGGTTTGGCAAACCAGTACCGTTACCCCTGCCCTTCCTCCTCTTCCCGGCAGTCCCGCGGCAAACCCCCCTCCCATCCAACGTCCCCAGACACACTCTCGGACCATGGAAACCCGTGATATACATGGAATTCATAAACCTAAATGATTGTTTAACCTTTCCATTTCAGTTGTCCCTTCCTTTGTCCCTCGTAACCCGAAGGATACCTTGTCCAGCCCTAATTGGAAAGCCGCAATGATTGACGAATATAATGTCCTTATTGATAATAATACGTGGGACCTAGTACTCCGTCCACCTGATGCTAACATTATTCGTTCTATATGGATTTTTAGACATAAAAATAAATCTGATAGTTCTTTTGAGAGGTACAAGGCTCGTCTTGTAGGTGATGGCATGTCTCAACAAGTGGGAGTGGACTGTGATGAAACGTTTAGCCTGGTCGTAAAGCGCGCAACCATCTGGACCATCCTCAGCATTGCCATATCCAAGTCTTGGCCCATTCATCAGCTTGATGTCAAGAATGCCTTCTTACATGGGGATCTTCATGAAATAATATATATGCATCAGCCTATGGGTTTTAGGGATCCTATTCATCCAGATTATGTATGTCTATTACGGAAATTGATCTATAGACTGAAATAGGATCCTCGAGTATGGTACCAGCGGTTCACCGATTACGTTTCCTCTACCTATTTTTCATACAATAGATCTGATCATTCCTTGTTCATCTACAACAAAGGTACACACATGGCTTACCTATTATTATATGTTGATGACATCATCCTCACCACATCATCTGATGCTTTCCGCCGTTCCATTATGTTTCTAATTTCCTCTGAGTTTGCTATGAAAGATCTGGGCCCTCTGTTTTATTTCTTGGGTATCTCTGTCACTCGTTATTCTGGCGGCCTATTTCTATGTCAGAAGAAGTACGCTGAAGAGATACTTGATCGTGCATGCATGACATCTTGCAAACCATCCCACATGCCTATAGACACTAATTCCAAGCTCAGCGCTAATTCCAACCCTTCATATTCAGATCTGACTCACTATCGTAGCCTGGCTGGGGCCCTGCAGTACCTCACATTCATGAGACCAGGCATATCCTATGTCGTGCAACAACTCTGCTTGCACATGCACAGTCTGATGGAAGCACACATTTATGCCCTCAAACGTATTTTTTGATACGTCCAAGGTATACTTCACTTCAGATTACATCTATACAGGTCTTCGCTCATTGGTCTCACTGCCTATTCTGATGCTGACTGGGGTGGATGTCCTGACACCCGACGTCCACGTCTGATTATTGCATTTTTCTCGGGGATAACCTATTATCTTGGTCATCCAAAAGGAAACCTACACTATCCCGATCCAGTGTAGAAGCAAAATATAGAGGTGTTGCCAACATCGTCTCTGAGTCTTGTTGGATCCGTAGCCTTCTACTTGAACTTCACTGCCTGATTCAAAAGGCAACACTGATCTACTGCGATATATCTTTCCGGCAATCTCGTCCAACATTAGCGCACTAAACACATTGAGATGGACATTCATTTCGTTCGCGAAAAAGTGGCTCGTGGTCAAGTTCGTGTCCTTCATGTTCCTTCCAGATATCAAATTGCTGACATATTCACCAAAGAACTTCCGCGCATACTATTTGATGATTTTCGAGCCATTCTCAGTGTTCGAGAACCTCCCGCTTCGACTGCGGGGGTGTAATAGAATATTTTCCAATATTCTTTCATTAATTGAATTAATTGTATATCTTTTATTTTAAATAAAATTATAATCTTTTTTGTAATTAGGTTAAGTAGTTATCTAATTTGTATCAATTACTACTATCTTTGCAAATTCCTTCATATTATTAAAAATATCATCATGACAACTCATATAACTTACATCATGAAAATTTCATCTTTTCATCTTTAAATGGGTAATGGGGAAAAGGAGAAAAAAAAAAGGAAAAAACAAGTCGTAAAATTGAAGCAACAAATCCTGAGGAAGTATAGAAGGGGACCATGAAAAATATAATGTCCAATAGGCAAAGTATAAAGAGTGACAAAAACCCATCTGAGACGTTCCATTTTCACCGTGTTTCGTATTCAACGTAATTCTTATTGTCGCGCCCTATTTTGACCTGGCTCGAGGTCAAAAGCGGAGCGCGGACTTACTTCCAGTGATTTCCTGGGTAAAGAAGTGTTGAGGAGTCGCCACCTAATTATTTTTTACGGTGAATTAGGACACCTAAATATTAACTAAATGCTGCAATGTAAACTCCAATTTTAAGGTCTGCGAAACTATTTGAGATTCTAGGTAAGGGTTCTTTATTATCCTAAAGGGAAGGGATTAGGCATCCTTTAAGATCCGCTAACTTGCGATTATCCGGTCAAACTCAGGTTAATTATTACTAGAAAAATATATGTTTTTACAAGTATAACAGATTTAAAGATGTTTGCAAATAATTAGTAAATGATGCATTTTAAAAAGAAAGATACATGTAGAGATTTTTTAAATATGCATTTGTATGGTATTTAAAGAGAAATACATGTAGAGTTGAAAAAATATGTTTTTGACAATTGATAGTAAAACAAATTATTTATGATGCCAAAGACGTAAAATTTGGGGAATCAATGAATTGTAAATTGACAAAAGATAAACTTATTCGGTATGATTTAATAAAGCAAATAAAAGATGACAAAAGTTGTTTTGAAAATCTTGAATACGCGTGACGAGCCTAAAATAAATAAACTAGCGAAGGATTTCTAAGTTTGAATTTAACCGAGCCTACAAATAAATAAGCTAGCGACGGGTTTCAAATCTTAAACTACCCTATGAATTAATCCTAAGTTTGCCTATTCTAAGCATTTCAATAGTTACATAAGTGCGATAAATAATATTACAATACAGAGCGGGGTAAAAGCTGAATTAAAGAAAAAAATAAAATAAATAAACACCGAGGAATAATCTGCCTTTATTTACTTTAATCCCTGCAAGCTGTCAAGAACAAACGGTTAGAAACAGTTAAATACAAATAACTTCATATCCGTATTCAAAACAGTGAATGTTTTGATCACGGAGGGCTCAGACTTAAATTTTGAAAAGAACATTCCAATCACGTCGTGGCTGCAAACATATGACTCATGTGGTTTATTTTGATTGCCTCGCCTACTAAACGTGTTGGTCTCTCGGGTGAAATAGAAAAGATCACTATAATCACGTCGTGGCTGCGAATATATAATTCACCTCGCCTACTAAACATGTTGATCTCGGATGAAATAAAGGTTTAAGCCTCATCATTGCCCAGAAGTTATATTTCCGTCTTTGCAACTGTGGAGGCCTCAAAATCGACGGATATTTTTCATCGGCCAGCGTAGTATCGTGTTCAAATCAGTAAAAATTAAAATGAAACAGTAACAGCAGCAGTAGCAGTAGCAGTAGCGGTAGCGGTAGCGGCAGCAATAGCAGTAGCAGTAAGCAGTAGCGGTAGCAGTAAGCAGTAGCGGTAGCAGTAGCAGTAAGCAGTAGCGGTAGCAGTAGCAGTAAGCAGTAAGCAATAAGCAATAAGCAGTAAGCAGTAAGCAGTAAGCAGTAGCAGTAAGCAGTAAAAGAACAGAGGCAGAAAAAAAGTTTCCGAAAATGACGCGGTGTCTAGTTTAAAACAGTAAAACAGTAGAACGGTAATTTGAATGCTGAAACAGTGAACTGAAATAGAGAGCAATGTTTGAAAAATGCGGTGTTCAGTTTAAAACAGTAAAAAATGATAAAACAGTAAAACAGTAATCTGAAACGGGGAGCAAACTGAAACAGAAAAACAGCGCCCGAACAGACGCGGTATTTATTCAAAACAGTAAAACAATGATATCCGTCGCAAGAAATTTAAAGCAGTAAACTTAATAAAACAATAATATATCCGTTGCACGGATGTCTAAAACAGTTAAACTAAAAAAAACAGAGAAGCGAAACGAAAGAAAAGCGCGGCCTCGAATTCAATTTCATCGGCCTTAATGTGATATTAATAAAACAGTAGAACAGTGCCAAAGAAACGAGCAGTGAGCAGTTTAAAATATCCGACCCGGGTTCTGAAATTCTGGAAATATTCAAATCGGGTCGCGCCCGACCCGGGTCAGTGATTCAAACCCGAAATCAGATTTCAGCACCAATTTTCAGAGAACCAAGAACAAGAATATGAAATGCAAGAATTCTGAAAATGTTCAAATCGGGTCGACCCGGGTCAGTGACCCGACCCGAATGAGAAATTCAACCCGAAATCAGATATTCACCAATTCAGATAACCAACATACAGGAATATAAAGATGCAAGAATTCTGAAAATAATACCCAAACCCGGGTCAGTGACCCGGGTCGGGTCGACCCGACCCGAATCATATGTAGAAATCAGAGAATCAAAAGTGGAGAACAAACCTTTTCGGACTTGATTCTTGAATAACAAGGAAGGCAAATGTTTGAAATCAAGAACACAACAAAGATTTATATATTGAATCGTTTTTTCCAAAAATCCTCCGAAAAAATCCCCCCTAAAATGAAGAACAACATGGGGTATTTATAGGTACTCAACCCAACGTTCCAACCCCTCATACCCCCCCCCCCTTAAAACGAATTCAAATTTCAAAATAAAGGGGGAACAAAATCTGATTTTTGGGGCGTGTTCTTGGGGCAAGCGTTCGGCGGTGTCAGGGTAGGGTGGTGGCAGTGGTGAAGTGACGGGGGTAGGGGTGCGGCGACGTAAGGGGCAGGGGTGTAGGGTGCGGCGCCGGTTCAGGGGGGGTAGGGTTTAGGTTTTCTGATTTTTCTTTTTTTTCGTTTTGTTTTTGGTTTAAAAGTGGTAAGGGGAATGGGTCGGGTAGGTTGGGTCGGTTCGGGTGTGGGCCGGGGAGTGGTGCCTGGGCCGACGGATTTTAAATGGGGAGTTTGGGCTCGGGTGTTGGAGATTGTTGGGCTGGGCGAATTGGTTTTTGGGCTGGTGGATGTTTTGAATAAAAGGGGAAGGGATGTTGGGCCAGCCGAGTTGGGTTGAAATGAGAGAAGGGGTTTTGGGGGTTGGGCCGAATGGGTTAGTGAGTATTGGGCTGGTGGATGTTTTGAATAAAAGGGGAAGGGATGTTGGGCCAGCCGAGTTGGGTTGAAATGAGAGAAGGGGTTTTGGGGGTTGGGCCGAATGGGTTAGTGAGTATTGGGCTGGAAAAAATGAAAATGGGTTATGGATAAAATATAAAAGGGGTTTATATATATATATATATATATATATATATTTAAAATATAATATTTGCGAAATGTTTAATGCTTAAATAAAAAGGGAAATGCGGTGCAATTCTTGCGAAAAAATAAAATAACATAGAATATTATGGATAAAACTATGATTATGATAAAGATGCAAATGATAGTAAAAAATGTGAATAATGATAATAATAAGATATATACACATATATGCCTATATTTAAAAAATTGTTTTAAAAGTGTCAAAAATATTAAAAATTACGAATAAAATCATAAAAGATGGGACAAAATTGGGTGTCAACACTTATTTTGAAAATAAAAATTATATATATAAATTTTAATTTAGATGGACAAAACCCTAATTGTTACAAACAATCCATGGTTGTGATGAGATGGATATGATCTTTTCACCTTTAACTATAGATATTGGGTTCCAGCCATGAGTATAAGGAAAAATCCTAATAGATAATGCTTCCCTCTTTAATAGGACTTATCTTGTGTAAATCTAGACTTATTAGGACCCTATACAAGTATCGGATACTGGATAGCCGATATATACGAAATAAAATTGTTCAATTGTTGTTTTTCTTTTCTCATGAATCATCATTTTTTCTTAAATTATTCACACCATAAATAAACTCTTCAACAATTATAGGTATTTACGAATGAAAGCGTAAGAGATATATGACAGTAAAAGTACTCTTAATAATAAGTAGTGTTTTCTAGAGTGCGTACATATGAATGATAAACGATCTGCATGAGTATTAGGTTGTATTCACACACTATAAGCATGTTTTTGTTAGATTAATCATACTTTGTTCAGGCGTTATGATCATATACTATATGGTAGGAGTCAAACATGAGCTATATATGAGCCTCTCGTTTGTGTATGATATATTACTTTTTCGACATTAGGAGTAATTGGCGTCAATTATGATAAGCAAAAGTCATAAATTAGGACATACAAGGCCTACTAGGCACTAGCTAGTACTATTTGACCATCTTTTTCCTTTTTCATTTTTTAATCTTCACAACTAAAAATAGAGGGAGGAAGGAAGGTTACGAATAAAGTAGTGTCACTTGGAAATTCCTCTAGTAACTCATCGCAAAATTAATTTTGACCTTTTCAATGAAGTGGAGAAAATTAGGTAGCTACATATTAGCATGGATTTAAGTTATCTACACCTGATAGGATACTAATTTTTAATGATGCATCACTACTAGAAATAAAGGGTTTTCTGTGGGAAATTTGTGTTATAATACATGATTTTTCCACCTTATATCCACCAAACCAGCTCACTGGAAAGTCACTAAGAAAACGCATGGTGGGAAACAGGTTCCCATTGAAACATTGGGAAGCTTTCTAATTTTTTTCGTGTGTTCACACTACTATTTAAATTTTTTCCACCGACAGTCAATGGCAATAGTCACTAAACATTTTTCAGTGAGAAAGTCAGTGGAAAGATAATAATTTTCTAGTAGTGCATTTTCACCAGTTATTACTATATATTTTTTGTTATCATATCTGACGTATTAACAAAAGTTAGTTGTTATTGTAGGTCAAATATGTAATGTAAATGCATAAACAACTTAAACTCTAGGGATGGCAACGGATCAGATCTGGACCGGATCCTACTAGATCCTGATCCAGATTCATTTTTCATGCCTGGATCCAGATCCATCGGGTCCATAAAAATCAGATCCAAATCCGAATCCATTGGATCCACTGGGTCCACGGATCGGATCTGGATCCACATGTAAAATCAGTAGCAATTTCCAAATGATTAATTGTTTTCGCTGTACGAATAAGACTGTCCAAATCAGTAGCAGCAAAATTAGGCTGCTTGTTGAAAAATCACCTATCCATTTTTTTCATAAGAACATATTACTATTTGAAAGTGTATAACGTATGAAATTACAAAATCAAGATTAAATCCAAACATGTAATCTCATCCATTGTGGTTCAACGTATTGAGACCTAAGAGATCTGATGGAATAGAAAAGATCCTTCACCTTTGATTAAAAAAATTAAGTTTGAAAACGAAAAGTTTACATGTACCTTTCGACCTTTCTTTCTTGCTTTGAAAATAGGGAAGTTAGAAGGGATGTCTTGGAAGGGACAATAAGGAAACTCGACTTGAACAGCGCATCCCCAAAAAAGTAATCTACTTTTCACTTTGTCATCTAGAGATAGTTTGCCCTGGGTTAGGATACGGAGTTGGAAGAGAATGCCAATATATCAGTTCATCTTCATCAAAGGCCATCTTCATGATTCAACCTTTGCCCTCCGGGCGCACGGACCATTCTCTCTGAGCAACTACCCGGAAACTCCTTTCCTAAAGTCTCTTTTCTTTCTTCTTTATTTAAGTTCCTCCCGTATCGTTTATTGGTAGGGTCAGGCTTCGAGCCCTTCTCCGGCCTCTCATTTCTGTCTTTCCCCCTCAAAAAAAGAACAGATAAGCCTTTCCGCGCCTGGTACTATCCAGGTGCGAAGAACCCCGGAGGTGACTGCAATGAGCAGAAATCTCACTCACAGACCTAAACGACGAGCAAACACTCGAACGTGAGAGCAAGGGATCACCCAACGAATATACGAGCTCAAAGGGGGCAGGGAGGCAAGAACTATGCTTTCAAAGACCTAACCCAACCCGGTCCGAATCTTATCTGAAAAGGTTTTATTGACTCTCTAGTATAAATCTGAGGATTGATTCAATTCCCTGGAAAATTGAAGATGAAAGAGGCCTGATCAACATATAGATGAATGAGCCGACTTGAGATTATGGCATTATAACCACCATAATAAAATGTTTTCAGATTTTCCTTCTTTTTTCGAGTGAATAATACAATTAGGAGTCGTACGAGATGTTCATATACGGTTCTGCTTACCTAAAATCTATGCTATTCTTGCTTCGAAGAAGGTCATTCATGCAATTTCGGATGATATAACTAGTAAATATGCCCCCCCCCCCCTCATGTCAACTTTTAATGGACATTCTTAGCCGTCCTCCGAGGATTAACACCCCATAGATCAGATCGTGAACTCTTTCAGACCCTTAGTTTCACTTAGTTGGGGCAGAGTTTCAGCCTGCCTTCCACCGAATATAAAAAACCTTAGAGTTGTCTAAGCCTAAGCGCCATATAAGTCAAAAGTTAGTCTGAGACCTAAAAAGCAAGGTCGAAACCCTCTCCCTGTAGGTTGAGAGAGATGAACCCGCACCACATTTTTTTGAATCGACCATTTTTTTATTTTCCGATCTCCTGGAAGGGACAAAAGAAAGATCTTGTTGTTTCTTCGACAATTTTTGATCTCTAGTGGACCTCTCAGTAGGATTCGAACCCAAATGAAGTTCTGACCATGATTCGAGATCCGAAAGAAGGGTATGGAGTTTCTCCAATGAATGATCTCCCATAGCGGTACGCGGATTCTCGAGGGGAGTCTCAGTGATCCCTGGGCCTACCTAATATAGATGTCCCTGAAATAGAGGATTGGTTGATCGGAAAGCTCAGGCAGGAGTAGGACATTCCATACAAATCTTTTTTCATGATAACGGGCGGCGAAAGCATACAAAGATAGTGAGGCTTCCATCGCTTAGATTTAGGGCGATAGGGCGCACCACAGATACGATAAGAAGCACCCCTCAATCGATAGGTCAAAGACAGAAACATAGTACCAGTGACATCTCTAATCTTTGAGAAAATCGGGGTCTTTTCCACATACATAATAGAGTCAACCAAAGACTGGAGCATCTTAGCAGACACTGGAGAGAAATCCCTAGTAACTTCGTCACTCCAAATTATTCCTGGTCCGCCCTCTCTTTCACAGCTAGGAGTACACATCGATGAGCTTAAGTAAGCATTTTTTACTAATACACTTTGTTGATGCAACGAACTCTTTCTATCCACGAGCAGAACACCAGAGATGCTTGTTGTTTTCTCTAAATGTATAGACGGTTTGGAAATGGCCAGCCGAGAATTTGGACGAAATGAAGCTCTACCATGAGTCTAGGTATGGGTAATTTTAGGGGCTTCTTTATTTTCATTGAAACAATCAACAATGATTTTGGAGTCAATTGTGAGTTTATGAGCTTGATGAATGTAGAGCGCATCCAGAAGAATAGAATTTATTCTACTCGCTACCGATTTTGGGTCTTATTAATCTACAATAATCGATAAGAAAATCATTGTCGCTGTCAGCTACTGATCCATTTTTCGGGGTCTCAAAGGGGCATGGAAACACATAAGAACTCTTGAATGGGAAAGAGATGTAACTCCAATTCCTTCGGAATCGGTAGTCAATCCTATTTCCGATTGGGGCAGTTGACAATTGAATCTGATTTTGACCATTATTTTCATATTTGTAATAGTGCGAAAAGAAGGCCCGGCTCCAAGTTGTTCAAGAACGTAGCAATTGGGGTTATGGATTTTCAGTTTATGGGGGGTAGTATGGGATCTATAGTCGGAGAGAAAATCACATGTTTGATTGAACACGCTGCCAATCTGTAATTGTGAAAATATTGGAAGATCTGGCCAAAGAAGGTGATAGCCATGTAGATTCATTCCCATGGTTCGATCCTTCCCAGTAAAACGCGGCGTTGGGGGCTCTCTGGGGAGGTACAAAATTTTGAGTTTGTGATCGAGGGCGGCCAAATATGAGATAGGTTGCAGCTATAGTCAGAACTAAACCTGGCAAATTTCCTAATGTTGACCCCGTTTGCCACTTTGTTCTCAACTCTTCTCACCTCCTGGGCGAGACAAGCTACCTTCAGCCTGGGAAGATACTAAGAAGGCAGTCGGTGAAATCTTCTAGAAAATGGAAATTATTTTAATTAGACCAGTCTGTACGGCCTTTGATGACGTAGTATAAAGAAGCTTTCTACTCTGCCGCAAAAAGGGGTTGCTTTCCCCCCCCCCCCCCCCCCCCCCCCCCCAAATGCCAGTTCCGCCATCAGGGCAGTTGGCATTATTGAACTACGGAATTTTTGTGCCCTAGCAATCAATGTTTTCTTTCGCCTCACTGCCTGACTTGGCTGCCTTCACTACTTGCTAAAAGCTGGATCGACTCTATCCGTTCGGGACTTTAAGACTGAAAGAGAATTGCTTGTGAACGAAGCGGCTCCTCGGTTAAGATTGGTAGTTCAATTCAAATCAATGATTTCCTACTTCAAAGAGCAAAGAAAAGGTGAAAAAGACCAAACAAAAGACTCTTTTTTTTACTGGGGTAAGATGTTTTTCCTCCTCGTAATGGGTATAGGCGGTGCAAATTCGAATTAGTCATGATTCATACACCCGCAAATCTGAATTAGTTGGAATTACTCTTGGGTCTCAATGCAAATTCGACTTAAAGTCATTTTCTTGTGAATGTTTACAAATTATTCTAAGTACTATTTAATTATTTATGTGTTATGTTAAACTTATATTGTATACCATATTTGATAGTAATATAATTCTAAAAATAAGTCAAATATAATAAATTCCCTACATACAAGGTCAAAAAGCACACATTATAATTAATTAAAAATAAATGTATTTTATGGGATATCACAAGGACTAAAAATAGAATTTAACAAATATTGAGGGATAAAATGTGTTATTATCCCTTGTCACTAACTAAAAGTACAATAGGCGCGCAATTTCCCTCCCTGAATGAAATAATTTGGTTAGGGGAACGAAGGAAGGTAAAATAGCGAAATTCAAGATTTTCTTTATCATATTTTTCAGTTGGTAATTTTCTTTATCATCTTTTTTTCCGATTCAGTACTCATAGTGGTTTACATTTTTCTTTGTTGATTGAAATGCTAGTTGCTTTGTGATTATAATTCGATATATTATGTTTGTTTGTTGTGGGTTTCTTGTTTATTTACTTCTGTCCTGCTTTACGATATGCTTATGTGTTTTTTTGTGGAATGTGGGTTGTAGACTCTCTGTTACAATTGCGTGCTTTGAATTGCTGATTTTGAAGATTTGCTTGCTTACCAGATTTGTAAAGTAGGTTGGGTTGGATCATGGACACGAAAAGTATGATGAAAATTTGTCTTATCATCTTATTTCAACGGAAGAAAGACCACAATGTTAATCTTTATTTTATCATTTTGATTGGTCAGTGTTATGGAGATATTTTGCTTCTTCTGTGTTTTTTTTTCGTTCTGCTTCTTAAGGTTGTAACGGCATTAGCTGAAACAAATTTGAAAATAGTTGACCTAAGAAAAGTTGGTTTGCTCCATTGGCAGGCTTCACTGTAGGCTAGTAGGACAACAACTTAGCAATAGCATTAATAAGATATGCATCACAAAGTCATGGAATGGTAGTGACATAAAATTGTGCTTGCAGAATTTGTTGGTTACAAAGGTGCAAGAAACGGGAATTACAAGTAACTGCTCAAACGTACAAGAACTGAAAATATAATTCAACAACAAAACTGAAATTACAATTGTTGAACAAGAAAAACTGGAAACTGTTTTTGCTGAGTCGAGTGTGGCACTCTGTCTTTAAGACAATATTGCCCCGTATGTATGCTTT
Source organism: Anisodus tanguticus (assembly GCA_034509755.1). Taxonomy (NCBI): domain Eukaryota; kingdom Viridiplantae; phylum Streptophyta; class Magnoliopsida; order Solanales; family Solanaceae; genus Anisodus; species Anisodus tanguticus. The sequence goes on along the minus strand of CM067542.1, from coordinate 59,790,554 downwards.
ATACGTCCTGGACAATTTGTCTTCCAAGATAAAACAGCAATGGAACACTTGAGCAAAGGAAACTCAAGAGCTACCGTGAAGAATATTGAGCAATGAAATGATGCTTGGAAGTTGTAGGAAAAAACTGTTTTTGCTTGTGTATTTTCGTGTATTGTGTTGTTCTCAACAATGGTGTAAGGGGGTGTTTATATAGGTGAGGGAGGAGCAGCAAAACTGCCTCCATAAGTGCCATTACTGGCCAAGTAATGGCCATTATGGAGGTAGTAATGTCACCAAAATAAATGGTGAAAAACACCAACGGATTGGCCATTATAGGAGGAGTAATTCAGCCAAAATAAATGGTTGAATTGAGTGTTGTGGTGTTTCTGCTCAGACTGTCCAAATTTTGATTCTAGAAACTTCAGGGACCAAACTGTACATCTTGAAACTTCAGGGACCAAATTGTACATATGAAACTTCTGAGATCAAACTGTACATCTGACAAAGTTCTCTGGTCCAAAAAGATAATATCAGGTGAAAAACACCAACGGATTGGCCATTATAGGAGGAGTAATTCAGCCAAAATAAATGGTTGAATTGAGTGTTGTGGCGTTTCTGCTCAGACTGTCCAAATTCTGATTCTAGAAACTTCAGGGACCAAACTGTACATATGAAACTTCTGAGATCAAACTGTACATCTGGCAAAGTTCTCTGACCCAAAAAGATAATATCAGAAGACCCGTGACCCGTGAACCCGGACCGGACGGGCGGCGGCGCGCGTGGGCTTTCCTCGAACCGAAGCACATCTAGGTCCTTCCTCCTTTAAACACATGGGATACCCCTTAGAGTCCCAAACCCCCAACCAATTTTGAGTCTTATATACACAACAATTCTTTCTTCCTCCACCGATGAGGGAGAATTGAACACAATATCACAATTTCCATGCTTCAAACACCTCACTTCATGGACCAATATTTCTTTCATTTCTCAATGAAATTTGACGATTTTTGACCCTACGGTTATCTACGTACTTAGTAGATCATGCATGTGTGAAGAACCGGATTCTCCAACATACGTAACACTAGTGTTTAAGCCGTTAAAGTTGGTCGGTCGCAACTCCCGCCAAAGGCAAATTTCCAACAGAATTTTGGTTAACATCATAAATGGTCAAGCTTTGAGTAATAAATGGTGACATAATGGTGTGATTCTCCGGAGAAATGGAAAATTGTTTGTCAATGTGATATCTCATTAGTATTATAGTTGTTAAAGAGATAAGACTGATGTGGTAGTCCTGAACTGATAGATTTTTACAGTAAGATGGTAAATTTACTTCTCTAGCAATTGGATGATTTTTCCGGCATCACGGGACCTTGAAAATTGCGTTTAAACTTTGTTTGACTTGTTTCTCTGAAGGTGCTGGTGAATTCCTTTTATTTTGGGGAAATCTACTTTCTACTTCTTATGGAAGCTTTATTTGAAGAGTGCTATCTTTGAGGATAAAGTGGAACGTACGGTCTATATAGACAACCTTTCGCCTTTGGCTAAGGAGTCTGTTGTTAAAGCTGCACTTGATCAATTTGGGAATATCATTCAGGTCAAGATTATCCGAACCTACCTTGAACTGCAAAGCATGGGACGAGCTGCTTTAGTTGAGATGCAGAACACCGATGAGGCAAAAACAATCATCTCTGAGATATGCAATTCACCTTTCATGATCTCGGGCATGCCTAGGCCTGTTAGGGCACGTTCTCCTGTAGCTGAGATGTTTGATGACCGCCCAAGGAAACCTGGTAGGAGGATAGTGTGCCGCTGGTTGGAATCCAGTGATCCTGATTTTGAAGTGGCTATGAAGATGAAGCGTATAGTTAGGTACCATGCAAAAGAGGCCAATTTTTTGCTCAAGGTAAATTCCCACTTTTTTTCGTCTTTCAATTGTTCATAAATTTGGTTTTGTGGCTATAATACAAGTACAGTGCATTACATTGTTGTCCTCAATGGTTCCTTTTCTTCATGTAGCGTCAATCGGAGGAGGAAGAACAACTAGCGAAGGAGCAGTCAGAGTCCTTGAACACAATCTACAACAAGTTTGAACTCGTTCAACATGTCTTCAACAGTGGAACTGCTATGCGATTGGCAAAGCACTATAAAATGCATATTGCTGATGTTCACCGGTAGTCAACATCTTCATGCAACATTTTGCACAGCAAACTTGTAGAAATATAAAGATTTACGTAAATGACGTATTTTGCTCTTTGTAGAGGACTACTTTCCAAGCAGTAGAAGAGCTTTGTATGATCTATCATTCATGTGCTCTTGAATTGTCATTGTTAGCCTAAAATGTAGTGCTTTACAAGATGTCATGTGAACCTGCAGTCAATTGACCTTTACCCTATTGGGATGGTTTTTGCTTTTTTCCGTTTTTGGTGGAAGAAGCTAATTGTAAGCAATGCAGATCTAATGTGGCACAGCAACTTAAATTTAACCAGTTGATGTTATCCCTGGTTTGAGCAAAATTTGCATCTACTTCCTCTTTTTTTTTCTTTTCCGCACTCACTTCATTGACCATTAGGCCACATATTTGGCTGATAAAAATGTTTGTTTTGTAAAAGCACCCAATATGCGGCCTAATGGTCAATGCAGCTAGTTCTTGTTAGTCTATATACTCAAAATAAGAGAAGCAAGAAAAACGTTGGCAGTTGAGAAAGACATGCTACTTAATTGTAATATATAAGCAAGGGAATGAACAATGATATTAGAGCTTATCGTGCTTTGAAGAAATTTAAGTGAGAAGTATGACTTTGCAATATGTGAAACTACATTAACACTCGTCCGATAGTCACGCCTTTAATTTGTAACATGTTTGGACAAATCCTGCACCTATGTCATTAGCATCCTCCACTTAGCAATGAACAGTCAATTATATGGACATTGACGTTATGGTTGTAGATTCCTTGAGGTATTGAAGCCAACACAGGGCAATCTTCTATGTACAGCCTCTGAAGTGAAGAGCAATTCTGCAGCCACTCTGGAAGCACTGCCAGATTGGGACAATCAGCGATTCTGAAGTACTTCAATGTTGCCGGAGCGGTATCTTTGAGTCCCAATGGTAGAGTTACCAACTTAGATAGCCCCATTGGAAGCAAAGATCGAAGACTAGTTAGGCCTGACATTCCCTCTCCATCCATCAAATCAAGTTCTTCACAGTTTCAGATCCATAGCTTTTCAAGTGAAGTCAGATATCTAATACTGCTCGGAAGAGAACATAAACTTGGGCATTCACAGATACGCAAAACTCAAAGTGCAGTAAAATGTGGCACCAGTTCTGGCTTCAATTTTGGGAAACAACATTTGAAAAGAAGCAAAAATTGAAGAGAAGTGAAAGAATGTTGATTCTTGATCCCTGCTGATATTTGATGTGTAGTCAAATACAAGGTCTTCAGGCTGATCAACTTTCCAAAGTCTCTTGGTAATTACTAATTTGCTCATAGACCTTGGAAGAAACTTGATGTTACCATTGTCACTAAGGTTAAGATATCTTAATTCCTTCAAGTGACCTATCGAAGTTGACAACTCCTCAAGACCTAAATTGTTCAAGACTAACACCTTTAGGCATTTGAAATTTGACAACACTGTCTTGACAAAAAACTTGTTTACGGGTCCAACATTAAAGGAATAAGAGAAACACCTCAACATTCGCAAAGGAAGCAAAAACCTTGGGAAGTTTTTTGTAGACATATCTTCTGCATGGAAAAATAAGTGGCGAACTCTTCAGAAACCACGAAAGAATTGTGTTTCACATTTAAGCATTCTACACCTGCCACTGACTGTGCAAGATCATGCACAAGATTGTGTACCTTACAAGCCAATATTTCTCCATCAAAAGCTTGTACCACATCTAGGAAGCAAAACCTTGATAGCAACTGATCAAAGTACTGATTACCGATATCTTCCAACTTCCTGTTTCTGTTTGAACTCTGTATAAATCCTTGAGCAATCCAGCGGTTGATAAAGTCCTCCCTCGGTATCTCTTGACCTTTGGATAACATGTAGCAATAGGCAAAGCACTGTCTTAGATGTGATGGCATCTGTTCATAGCTCAATCTCAATATTGGTAAAATGTCAGATTCTTTCTGTTCGATCTCCCATATCTCATTATCTCTTATCTGCAATCATTCATTCTCGTTTGTTTTCATATACAACAACCTTCGCACTCCTCCACACTTTTTCACAATTTCTTTTCCTATTTCTACAAGATTAGGAAACAAATTGTCCTGCCCTCCAAATGCACATTTCAAAAATAAAGATAAACATTCATCATTAGCGAGTCCTCCCAAATAGTAAGGCAGAACTGTTTCAGTAATCAAAGCAACCATCTTACTGCGTGTAGTGACAACAATTTTACTACCTCTACAACAATTCATCAGCAACTCTCTCAGATCCGTCCACTTGTTTTGATCTTCATTCCACACATCATCCAGCACAACTGCACAAGTAAGTACCTTTTTAACTGCAAAACCTCGCCCAAACAATTTTGTAATTGGTCCATATCTAGGTGGCCAAAACTCTCTCCTGTTGCGATTACACTGGGTATGTTGTTGTTGCCGTTGTTTCAGAGTCTAAATGAGCTAGTCAAATTTGCGGCTCTAGTATGAGAAATGTCATTTCAGAGTCTATCGGAAACAACCTCACTACCATACAAAGGTAGAGGTTCACTAAATCTTACAACTTATCCCTACACTAACATACAAGTGTTTCACTTTACTAGAAAAACCTCTAGACAATCACCAAAGATAATATACATGAGTTCAGTTCCAATAGTATCCAGTAACCCAACAAGGATCAAAGGAGAGAATTACCAACTTCATTGCAAAGTCAGGTAAGATGAAAAACAGACAAATCAACTGACCCTTAAGAGTTATATCCAGCTACTCCATACATTCTCCAGAAGTATTCCAACAAAATTGAAAGGGAGAGAATTAAGTAGGGAGAATTTTCTTACCGAGTCCATCTCACATGCAGACCACTCTGGGAAATTACTAGAGTTAGGATCATAAACCTTTACCAACATAAAATCATTACTTGGCTAAAATAAACTTGTGAGACCTCTTAGCACAGAGTAGAACCCAAACAATAACGAGCCTAGCCAAATCAGTTACTCAAGGCTGCACACCAATCCCCAGTGAAACCAGAATGCTTCCACTAAGTATCAGAGACCGCGGTCACTAATTTAGAAAACTAGTAAAAGGTCAAGCTTATTGCAGCTGCAACCAAATCTGAGCTGTGTTTAGTAGGATGTGAAATGTACAAATGTATTCTAGAAAAAATGCACAGTCAAAACGAGAAAAATGACTTCCATTACTTATAGGCGGAAGCTATTTTCCTTCTACAAATATCGCAATACTTATTCAATCTCACTTGTTATGATCAATACTTAGACACCGTTGTTGACATTTAACACCCAAAAATATCACCAGAACATTATCTTCATACTGTATCCTACACCTTGTACAATTACCTTATGCCATGTCTTTTTTGTATCCGACCAAACACTGAAAAAACAATTTCCTAAAGGAGCACATTTTCCTTCATATGGAACACACCAGAATCTCAAATTGTAATACAGTAATTGTTATAGCCGCTCAATGCATATATAATATCAAAGAAGAATTGTGGCTTCATTTTACATACATGATGCAGGTGTAGCTGTGACAAATAAATTATCTGAGACGAAATATACAGTATTCTTATCGTATCCAAAGATATCTATTTTACCACAAAAATCAGCAAGAAGTGAATCATTTTGCTGCCCAAACAGAAATATTTGCAGATAAAGTGCTAAACAGAAGCTGCACAGAGCTTAATACACTGGTACTTAAAGCTTCAGCTCTATCAAGCCACTGTGACCTGAAAAACTACTACGACCCTTCGCAAACCACATTCATCTAAAAGAGCGGCGCAAAAATTAGTTGAACTACTGTAAATGATACTAGTATTTATCAAGAAATATAAAAAAATCTGTAAGAACCAAGCAACAATTCACAAAATGAAAACAAAAAGTGCACAATAAAAAAAAGGAAAACAATATCCACAAATTGACAAGAACAAAGCACGACATGATGAACCCTACTTTTTCTGTACAAAAGCAATCAACCAACATGAAAAGGACCAATATCACCGCTTCGAAAAGAAACAGCAACCTCATCAGCAATAGTCAAGCAAGAGACAACCCAACCACTCAATGCCACCCACACCATCTTAGCCATCCACAGTGTCATACTCCATGGAACCGCCATGCTCAACCTCCTCTTCTTCTCCAACAATCGATAAAACCCAAAAAGCATTCACCTTTCTACACCAAACTCATTTCTAGAACAACCCCAAAAAATGAACAGATTAAGAGAATCAGATTACCCCTTTGAATTTCAACAAATTTGACCCAAAAAAATCCAAGATTTGCCAACCACCAAGCTGCAAAGAAGCTAGTAGATTCATACATATAAGACTAAATCAAGATTGTGTGATTTTCACAGAAATGATATTCACGGACTTACCATTTTAGGAATGAATTTTTGTACAAGAACCGCAATAGAAGTGATGGATTTGCTGATCATTTTGTAATTTGTAAGGTAGTGATGTCGGCAAAAGATAAGTGTGTGTGGACCCAAATAGCTAAATTTCCAATCCGGCCCCTCTACTTTTTAATAAAAGTACACTAGATTAGATTATTAGAATGACTTGAAAGATGAGTAAATTGCAATTTTTGTCCGTGAAATTCATATACATCCGCGAAGTGAGACTCCTACCACATAAATCCTCCAAAAACCAAAACCACCTTTATTGTGTACCAGCTTGTACCTCCGGTAAAACAGATTTAGAGGCGTGGCCTAAAGTTAAATTTTAATAAAATTCTTTTTTAAATATAAATAATAAATTATATATTTTAATTTGAAACTTCTTTATAACGGTTTAACACATACAAATAGAGATAATTAATAAGCCGAATCAATAACATTTAAAATTGAACCAAACTAGGAGCGCCCTCTCTTTCAAACTTTAGAATGAAAAAAAATCTTGCTAACCAGGAGCGCCCTCTCTTTAATCGGCCCTGCATGTAATTAATTAAAAAACTAATACACATACCAAACGTCGGATGAAAAAATTGAGACCACTAAATTTTGGGGCCTAAAGCGCTTGCTTCAATGGCTTGACCCTCTGGCCGGTCCTGAATGGAGCAACCACTAAACCACCAGGATGCCACTGCTCACCCCTCTCCCTCCTTTTTGAAATCTATCGGAGACTTCATGTCGTGTTGATGCTTCTCCGGCGAAAGCATGCCACATGTTTGGAGTTGCCCATTTCGGATCTTCTAACAACCATTTCGCTGATTTCTCAGTTCTAATCTGTTGTTGTTCTTGTTATATTCTATTTTCTAATGCAACAAAGAGACCAGATTTGGTCGTGGGCGTGTTTTCCCAACGTTGCAGAGATGGTGGTGGCAATGGCGGTTTCGCTATTGTTTCTCGCCGGAATCTTGCTCCTCTACATTTTGATGAAATTTTTTGTAAACATATGTTTAATAAAATGATAACCCAAAAACAAAAAAGTAAAGGAATAGAAGCTGGTGGAAGGGTGAAGGTGGCGGCAATGATAAGATGGTGGATTGGTGGTGGGTGGGTCAATGGAGAAGATAACCTCCTTTTTTAGTTAATTTTTATTTTCCTTTTTTGATTATTTATTTACAATCACATATTTCTAAGCTGAAAAAAAAAAGAAAATTTATTTTGAAATTGTTTCACACATTCAGAGCAAGTGTAATTCACGCACTATGACACCTCAATAAATTATGTCCAAGTGACACAGTGAAAGTGATTTTGAAATGTTCAAGTGGGTCTAACTTAAGCCTTTTAATAATTAATGACTATCTGCACTTATTGAACATCAACACTTTTGTAAATTAAAAGTTAAAACTTCTTTATCTAGAGTGGTTATTCAGCATCAGTTTTAAAGGTATTTTTTGGAGTGAGTCTAGGGGCGAGACACGTTCAAAATACACCCTGGTGTAAATCTGCAGACACTTAACCAGCCTGAAGACCACCCATGACCCCTCACCAGTAAGGAGTTGCTAAGAGACTTTGCAAAGTTAATCAGCCTGAAGACCTTGTATTTGAGTTTGACTACACATCAGATATCAGCCTCTTTCACTTCTATCCAATTTTTGCTTCTTTTCAGATGTTGTTTTGCAAAATTGCAGCCACAACTGGTGCAGCATTTTACTGCACTTCGATTTTTGCGTATATATAAATGCCCATGTTTATGTTCTCTTCCAAGTATGATAAATTCTAGTATCATTGTTCATTCCCTTGCGTATATATTGCAATTAAGTGACAAGTCTTTCCAACTGCAAGCTTTTTTCTTGCTTCTCTTCTTTTGCTAATACTGCATTAGTTTGTTATTCTTATGAGTTAGTGTGGACAAAAGCTGAAAGAACAATAACTTAAAATTTTATAAATACTCGAAAAACATAAAAAGAATTTGAGATTAATTCGTGGATCTAAATTACAGCATCAAGCAGTAGTTATTGAGTAGAATTTGTAGAATATGGTAATTCTCCTTCTCTAGAATTTTCTCATTAATACAATATATATAGGTGTTTACAAATGTAATCTTAATCGTATGAGAATATCTATTTTATATAATTACACTAAAATAATAATTACATAATATATGAAAAATATTTACGTATTCTCTATCACACCCCCTCAGTGGGAGTGGGAGGAGGCCGGACGCTCAGACTGGATCTGAAGTCAAGGACTAACTGTCGAGGAAGTCCCTTAATAAAAATATATGTGTACTGATAGGAAGAAGGAACATGTAACACCCGAACATGGCCCATGGCAACCTTCTCACGAACAAAATGAATATTCATCTCAATATGTTTTGTTCGCTGATGTTGAACCGGGTTATGAGACAAGTATTTAGCATATATGTTATCACAGTAGACAATAGATGTCTTACGTAAGGGACAATGAAGCTCTAGAAGGAGGTTTCTAATCCAACAAATTTCGGCAACAACGTTCGCAACGCCTCTATATTTTGCTTCTGCACTCGAACGGGAAAGTGTGGCCTGTCGTTTGGCAGACCATGAGATGAGGTTATCACCCAAAAATATACAATAGCCGGAAGTAGATCGACGTGTGTCTAGATAGCCGCCCCAATCGGCATCTGTTTAAGATATCAGCCTAGTCGGTGCAGATGGATAAAGATGTAATTTGCAGTCAAGAGTACCCTTAACGTACCGAATGATACGTTTAAGAGCGGTAAAGTGAGGCTCCCTGGGAGCATGCATGAACAAACACACCTGATGAACGACATAGGCAATATCTGGCCTAGTGAAGGTAAGCACCGTGTTCCCGTCATCGGCATTAAGTTTCGACTTCGAGTCTACTGGAGTGGGTATAATCTTGCAGTTTGTCATTTTAGCCCTGTAAACAATCTCTTCAACATACTTACGCTGACATTGGAACATTGCATTCTCGGATCTGGTCATGAAAATCCCCAAAATATAACTCAACTTACCCAAGTCTATCTCGGCTAATTCGGATTTGAGCAGGGTAATGATCTCATATTTTAGCGCATCAGAGGAGGCAGTCAGAATAATGTCATCCACATATAGCAAAAGGTATGCAGTGTCAGTACCTCGATGAAAAATAAAATGTGAATTATCACTTTTGATGCAAACGAACCTAATCTGCATGATGTAAGTGGCAAAGCGCTCATACCAAGCACTATGAGCTTGTTTCAAGCCATAAAGTGATTTTCGAAGGCGTCAGACATACTGAGAAGCTGAGGGATGCACAAAGACATGCGGTTGATGCATATATACGGTTTCTTTCAAATCCTCATGTAATAACGCATTTTTCACATCAAGTTGATGAATCAGCCAGTTCTTTCCCATAGTTATACTCAAAACAGTGCGAGTGGTGGCTGGTTTAACCACTAGACTGAAGGTCTCGCCACAATCAACTCCTACTTGTTGCCCCGTGCCATTTGCCATAAGTCTCGTCTTATGGCGTTCCAGCTCACCACTATATCTCTAAATTTATGACGATATAGCCATATGCAACGAATCGCATTCACCCCCTATGGTTTCGGGACAAGATCCCAAGTGCGATGTGTAGTGAGCGCATCAAATTCCTCATGTATAGCAGCATTCCAGTTCGGGTCAAGCTTGGCTAATTTTGGATTTTTAAGTAGAGGTGAGATAGTCTGAGTTGATAGGTTAAATTGGACTTTTGGTTTTAAAATATCATGCTGGGCACGGGTTTCCATGTGGTGGGTCAGAATCGGGACTGTTTGGGTGACAGGAACATGGGGCAATGGGGTTGTTTGGGTCACGGGAACTGGGGGCAGTTGGGTTGTCGAGGGCAGGGGGTGGTCAATAAGGGTTGTGGGGACGTCGTCGAGGAATTTTGGCGGTGGGACAGTGGGCTGTTTGATGGGAACGGTGAGGCCGAGACGGGAACAATTGATAGGGGGTGGTCGACGGGATGGAGGGGGATAGTCGACAGATTCTGGGGCAGTGACGGGATGGCTGACAGGGGCGTTGATTGTTGAGCCAAAATATTAGCATTATGTATTGCGTTTCTAATGAGAGGGGAAGTGTCCGGATCATCAAGGAAGTTGTAATCAGTGATTTGAAATTTTCGGACGTTTGCAAATGGGAAAATGTTCTCCTCGAATGTGACATGGCGAGAGACTATGATTTTATTTGTGGATAAATCATAGCATATGTACCCCATATGGTTCGACGGAAAACCTAAGAAAATGCGAGGAGTAGTCGTAGGTGCTAATTTGTGAGGGGCCGTGGAGGCGAGATTCGAGTAGCATAGACAACTAAAAATTCTAATGTGATCATAAGAGGAGATCCGACGAAAGAGAATTTCAGTTGGACTTTTATTTTGAAGAGTTCGTGTTGGTGATATATTAAGGAGGTAAGCTGTCATGTGTAATGCGTATACCCAAAATGAAGGGGGATGGAAGCATGGAAAAGCATAGTGCGGATCTTATTATTGACGGTGTGTAGAATTCTTTTGGCTTTACCATTTTGATGTGAGGTATGGGGGCAAGAAAATCGAAACATGTCGTGGTCCGCACAAAATTTATGAATCACATTGAAAAAAAATTATAGTCTTCTCAAATTGGGTTTTAACATATGCTTGAAATACAAGAAAAATATGTAAACTTGGGACTTATATTTTAAAGGATAAACCCAAAGAAAATGAGAGAAATTATCCAAAAACACCAAATAATATTTGTGGCCCAGTTTGCTATTAATAGGAGATGTCCATAAATACGCATGAATAATATCAAGAGGAGTAAACGTTACACTTAATGAAGATTGAAAAGGAAGTCTAACATGCTTTCCTAAAGGACAAGAGTATCAAGCGTGGGTAAATTTCCCTTTATTACATTGAATGACAATTTGACTTCTAAGAAAATTAAAAATTGGTGCTCCCGAGTGCCCGAGTCTACTGTGCCAAGTTGATGGAGAGATTGCAGCTAGAGAGGTTGGTGGATTGACACTTGCAGCGGAATTGGATGAGAAAAGATATAGGTCCCCCACACTATTACATCTCGTAAGAGGTGTCCCATATGTAGGTCCTTTACGGAAAAACCAAAAGGGTCAAACTCAATAGATACAAAATTGTCATTAGCAAATTTCATATCAGAGATTAAGTTTTTAATGATGTTAGGAGCATATAGGACATTTTTAGGGTAAATGGTGTGTGAGGTAGTTTTGTTTTAGTGGTGTCATAGCCTTGAATTGGAATGTGATTGCCATTGCCGACCAAAATAAATTGAGGATTGTTCAAATTAAATAGCTGAAGGAGATTACCAGAGTCGCCAGTGAGGTGGGATGTGGCACCTGTATCCATGTACCATGCGTCATCGGGCTGCTGGAGATTCATAGTAATGTAGGTCTGACTCAGTTCGGTAGGGGAAATATGGTTGTATGCCTGTTATTGAGTCGTGGAGAAGTGGGCCTGGTGTGGTTGACCCGTGTGGCGTGGTCCAAGAGAAGGGCCCAATATACTCGGTGTCGAACTCAGGTTCTGGGATGGGGCAGTTGGGTAAGGGCAAGGGGAGGCCCAATTGCCTGAGGTAGGCCACGTCATTGGGCTAGCCCATGGATATGAGGACTGGGCCTGCCGTGGCTGTCCACCCGAATTGGACCGGCCCCCTCGACCCCTTCCTCTGCCACCGCGCCCCTTGCCTCGGCCTCGTACTCGGCCACCGCGCTAATTTTAGTGGTCCGCGGGTTGCCGTGGTCCGGCAGGTGCAAGGGTGGTCGACGGTGCATCTACTACCAACACCTTCTAATTATGTTTGTCTTGTTTGGCACGTCTAGTCTCTTCCAATAGCAATTATGAGCGGACCTTATCGAAGCTAGAGAGGAGATCAACTTGTTGGATCATCGTCGCAAGTGTATCGTACTCACCTTTCAACAACCCATTGATGAGTTACAAAACCATCTTTATTTCAGAAATCGGATTGCCAACATTAGACAATTGATCAACAACTAATTTTAGTTGTTTACAATAGTCTGACATGCTAGCAAAGTTCTCAAGACGGATGTTATTAAATTGTTCCTCCAGATATACGACACGTGTATGTTTATTGTCTTGAAAGATTTCTTCTAGTCTCGTCCATAATTCGTGAGCTGAAGCACCTGTCTTCATAATGATATGAAGTAAATCCTTGGATATGGTGTCATATATCCATTGTTTGACAATTGCATCGAGGCACTTCCACGTTGGGTTTTCGACGTCGGGTGGATGGGGGGTGGTGGCATCGATGTGATCAAGGACATTGTAAGCACAAGCATGTATTCGAAATAGTTCAACCCACGATGAGTATTGACCATCCTCTTGATTAAGAATCAAAGGGATAAAGCTCTTGATGGTCGTCACGACAAAGTCCGAATGAAAGATGTTATGGGGGAGAACGAGTAGGATGTGTGTCGTGGGTGGGGGGGGAAAGATAGAAGAATCCATGGGCAAGGGCTGCCGATGGCGGCGTGAAAAAGAGGCGTCAGACTTAGGGTTTTGGAGGAGGGTAGGGTTTGGCTCTTGATACCATATAGAATAGTGTAATTTTCCTTGTCTAGAGTCTTCTCATTAATACAATATATATATATATATATATATATATATATATATATAATTGTAATTCTAATCGTATGAGAATATTTACTTTATATAATTACACTAAAATAATAATTAAAGAATATATGGAGAATATTTAAGTATTTTCTATGAGAATTACCATCTATATGCAACTATAAACACTTCATAAGTAGAATAACTTTGAAACTAGAGGATTCTAATTACAACAACAATTATATTGTAAGTATTGGAAAATATAAAGTAGTACTAGTGCAATAGGATAAAATAAGAAAGCTAAGATACAAGTCCAGAGCGGATAAGTGGTACAGATGAATGCAAAAAAGCCAGTTACAGCACAGACCACCCACCACCACAGATACCAACACTTCAGCTGAATACTCCCATCTCAAGTCCTTCGCGTACAATACAGTTAACACTGTCGACATCCCTATGATGTTGTTCAAGATCACCCCTACATAGATATGCTTGTAAAACAAATTAAAGAATAGAGTTATCAAGACAAGATAAAAATAAAATAAAATGTAAGAACTTTACTGGAGGTTCGCGAGAAAATGAAGGGAAAAAAGATGTAGACCTGGGAAAATATCAAAGAAGACGTTGTGGAACTCTGCTGGTTTGCTGAAGATAACATAGTTATCGATGTTATTGCAGTTCTTACATTGACAGCAAGAGGTACTATGACAAATGATAGGAAGAAATAAGGCACGACAATTGCACGTGCCAATCGTATAATGTTATCCATGATTGTATCTGCACACAAGGTTAATATAGCAACGCCTAAAATCACTTGCAGCACCGACTTGCAGAATGCCCATTTTAACACCAGAGTGGTCGAAACCATTGTTGTTTTCTCTTTCTTCCTCATCTAAGAACTTGTCAACTTCTCCCCACATCACCTGCAGAAAATAAATTCCAACAAATCTTATCTGTCAAAAAATCTAGTACACAGTGACGGAGCTATAGTTCTGTTAACATGTTCGACAACCCGGGGTAGCTTTGGCCCAAATTCTGTATTTGTGTAACAAAAATTCACTTAATATGTGTAAATAATGTTGGAAATTTGTCTTTGATGGGGAGGTGCGTCCACCCGTATTTAATGACTTAAACACTAGGATTCCGTATGTTGGAGGCTTTGTCTCTTCATACGTGCATAATCTACTAAGTAGATGACCGTAGGGCCAAGGATCATCAAATTTCATGGAGAAATGAAAGAGATATTGGTCCACGAAGTAAGGTGTTTGAGGCATGAAAATATGGTGTGGGACAAATCTACCACATCGGTGGGAAAAGGAAGAATTGTTCTCTTTATAAGTCTCAAAATTGGCTAAGTGTTTGGGACCCCAAGGGGTAACCCATGTGTTTGAAGGAGGGAGAACCTAGATGTGTTTGGGTTCAAGGCTAAGCCCACACGCGCGCCGCCCGTCCCGTCCGGGCTCGGGTCGTGGGTTGTGGGTCGTGAGCTTCTTCTGATAGACCCCCAAATTATTTAATATTTATAGTTTGGTCCCTGGAGTTTCTGAAAAGATGAAATTGGGAACGACGGTTTTTTGGAAGACATTACTTGGCAGTTGAGGAGTCCCTCCCTTTTGCTATATATTGGTGTCTTTTGGCACAATTGTTAAGACTACAACATATAGACACAGAGACGAACAGAAGAGTAAAACACAGAAAATTCAGTCCAAAATGTGAGCAGAAACGTTGGGACAAAAACAGAAAACTCTTCCTTCCTTTTCCATTCTTCAGCAAGTTGTTTCGTGTTTGTTCTCTTTATCAGAATCAACCTATTTGCTTTGTAGTGTTGATTAGTTGTTGTTTCATCTTGGGAGACTATTGTCCGCTAACGTAAAAGCATATATACGCGACAATCTTGTCTTAAAGATAGAGAGTCATCTCTCGACTCAGTCCACAGTTGTAACAATCCAGATTTAGTGTTTCTTGATTTCAGGTTATCAAGATTCAAGACTCAACAACCTTGCGGCAGTTCTGAATATCGGCTTGTTTGTTTATCCTTTCGAACACTTGTAATATTTATTTACTTCCCGTATTGCTTTACATATCCAACAAATAATTTGTCCAGAACCCAATTAGTTGTCTTTTCTATAATTTAGAACCCATAAATTCAAAATCCTAGCTCCGACTTTCCAGTAGTACATACATCCCACACAGGATATGAGTATTTTAGCTAGAGTTATTTTTTACCATGATGTTCTTTGGTAGTTTGCTTGGCATTACGAAGCCAATATGTCATACCACGGTTAAACTTATTTTTATAGATCACGTGATCATCATTTTGATCGAAATTCTTCATGATTCCTTGTCAGAGCCTTGATGGCCTAGACGTGCCTCTCTGAATTTGACATTTTTCGTTAGCTTCTCCAGTTCTGACGGTGTTAAATAACTGTTATGATCACCATCTAACTTAAGGAAAAGTCTGCAACACAATCAGATGATCAGGATTAATGAGATATTGATCCTTAGGAACTTTGAAATTTCTCTTTTAGGAGACTTGAGCTAAGATGTATGGATCAAGATTTTGAGTTCGTTGAAAATATGGGTTCAAAACTTAATACATTTATACCAGGTGCATGTAAAAATGATAGGCTCAATTTATACTTACTCTTAACCCTATTAGATTTGCCTCTAAACTTAAGCGAGTTAATATTACCTTTTAATGGATTCAATGTTGGCCCTACCATTATCTTTTAGAAGGTCTTCGCATTCAATTGCTTGGTCCTGAATTTGCTTCAAAACTCTTGGCACGAGCTCCTGAATCTTAAGCATCTCTTTTCGTTGTCCCTCCGTGTATGCCTTAATTACCAGCATATATGTGGAGTTGCAAAAATGAAATCGTTTCGATTCATTTTACTAGCTCACAGTTATGATCATATTCCACCTTCTTTCTATCAATATGCTCTTATTTTGACCAAGTAAAAGTGATCCTTTTTGTTACAAGACGAGTCCCTAGTGTCTATATTAGTGAAAGAGAGCAAAAAGGAGATGTTTTTTTGCCTCATCAAGAAGTTTCTTTGAGGTGGTGTCGTCCTTAGCTTCCTCTAACAACTTCTCGCATCCCTCAATGAACTCTTCTTCATCTACCCTTTCATCTCTATTTTTGTCAAATATCCTTGACAGTGTTGACAGGGCAAAGTTACTGTCCACTTCAACCTTTCCAGATTCAAGTTGTTTTACCAGTTCTTCTAGTTCAGTGACTGTTATTGAGTGGCTCCTATCTTTGTCTGTTTTGGCAAATAATCTGCAAGATGAAAATGATCTCGACGAACTTGCTTAATATAGCATCAAATAGATCAACATGCTACTACTTTAAATGAATCATATTTTAACTTTTAAATCTTCATTTCTATACACTTGCAGACCATCTTACCTTTTAAGCGCGTTAATGTCAGGACGGCCCCTTTTAAAGAGATTTCCTCTTGCTTGCTTTTGGATATGCTGGACAAACACTTGCACCAGATGTTTGTGTTTTATGTACTCTAAACTCTTTTGTTGAATCAATGGATTCCACATCTACGTATATCAAAAACATAAACATAGTGTTATAACCTGAAGAAAATAAAAGAGTGACTTATGTATGAGCTTGAAATAAGTTAATTTGACAGTGAGGATTATCATCAATTGGATAAGGATTAAGGGGTTACACTGTGTATAAACAAAAATGTTGTGCCAGCATCAATTACTAAATCTTTTTAACTATGGCTGCATATTTTAGTTTCACAAATTTTATGGACAAAACTTTATTCTTCTCATTTTGGCAGAAAAGTAACAACAAAGCAAGGTGAATCAAGATTTTGTTGATCACCTGATAAGCTAAATATGACAGCAAAAATGTGACTGATATTGTAAACGTGTACAAGTATAACACTACAATTTCTACCCATTATTAGATTAGGATTCCTCTTGTATTGTGATTAGGATTCCTCTTTCCTCTTGTATTAGGATTGTATATTGTACACTATATATATTGATATTAATGAGAAAGACTTCCTAAGGAAGATTAATATCATCTTACATGGTATCATAGCACACACACTACCCTAGCTACTCTGTCTCCGTCAATTTGGCACAATAGGCTCGGACACCCAGGAGCTCCTGTTTTTCATTTTCTTAGAAGTAATAATTTTATTCAATGTAATGGGAAACTTGCCCAGACCTGCATTTTCTGTCAATTAGGTAAACATGTTCGTCTTCCGTTTAATTCCTCAGTTAGTATTACGTTTGCTCCATTTGATATCATTCATGCTGATTTGTGGACTTCCCCCGTTACCAGCTCCTTAGGTCATAAATATTATCTCGTGTTATTAGATGACTACTCTCACTTTCTTTGGATCTACCCATTAAAATTTAAGTCCGGAGTTTTTGCCAAATTTCTTGAATTTTGCACATTTATCAAAACGCAATTCGAACGCGCCATTAAATCTTTCCAGTGTGACAATGGCCGTGAATTTAACAACTCTGCGTTTCAAAAATTCTGCAACAATAATGGCATGGTCTTCCGATTTTCGTGTCCCCACACGTCCCTTCAAAATGGCAAAGCCGAGCGTCTCATCCGTACAATAAATAACATGGTCCGCACTTTTTTGTTTCATGCCTCCCTCCCTCCATCCTTTTGGGTTTATGCGATCAAAATGGTAGAATACGTCCTTAATATTTTACCCACTAGTACCCTCCATAACATGACTCCAACCGAAATCTTACACCGTAGGGTTCCCTCCTATGATCACCTACGGATATTTGGTTGCCTATGTTTTCCCAATCTCTCTTCCACAGCATCTCACAAATTAGCTCCCCGCACCACTCTGTGTGTCTTCTTAGGTTTCCCGTCGAACTATAAGGGCTATCTGTGCTATGACATATCCACTCGTCAAAATTACGTCTCGCGTCGCATCACGTCACTTTTGACGAGATGCAATTCCCTTTTTCCAACATCCAAAAATTTCAAAAACTGGATTACGAATTTTTAGATGAATCAACTCTCTCTCCTGTCCACCTTCGGGAACTATGCCCGACTGACACCACTACACCGCCTCCATCTGCCACCATACATCACCTGCCGTCGGCATCCCTGCCACCGGCGTCCCCCATCGCCGCTTCTTTCCACCTCTAACACAACTCTGCCTCCAGGTTCCATTAACTCACCGATCATCGTCACATCCACTGTGTCGTCCCAACACTCTCACCACCATGCCGACCACAGTCCGACCATCAGCCACCACCCAAAAAACCTAGATACCGGACCTAATACACCACTGACGTCGTACCCTACCCTACAAACCTCCTCCCTTTCCGGCATATCGAGAATCCCCAAAACTCTCTACCACAGTTCACCGGCAACCAACAACCAAACCCACTCGACTCCAAACCCAAACACCGTCACTGTTCCGCACCACCCGACAGCCACCCTCGACAGAAACCCAGTCCCGACAACACAACATGCACCACACCCGAATCTGTTGTCACGCAGTCCACCCAACCAATCGACCAATACCCTTACCCAGCCAGCGCCCACACACCGGATGGAAACCCGTGACCAATACCCTTACCCAGCAGGAGGGCATTGATTGCGGCGAGACATTCAGTCCGGTTGTTAAACCGACCACCATCCGCACAGTTTTAAGCATTGCTATGGGAAAGCATTGGTTGATTCATCAGCTAGATGTGAAGAATGCATTTCTTCATGGGGATTTACGAGAAACTATCTACATGCACCAGCCGTCTGGTATTGTCCACCCAGCAACCCCACATTATGTGTGCCGTCTCCGTAAGTCACTCTATGGCCTAAAACAGGCCCCCAGAGCATGGTATGATCGTTTTGCACAGTTCATTATACGTCTCGGGTTTACATGCAGCAGATGTGATACCTCTCTCTTTACTTTACATCGAGGCCGTGATACTGCTTATTTACTGTTATATGTGGATGACATTGTACTTTAAACAATAAGCTAGATTATGCACATTAGATTAATCACTAGTTTGTCTTTATCACTGCATTTTCTGTAAAACACATTGGGAGATATAAAATTTAAAAAGGACTCTTGATTGGGATACTTCTCAAATCTTGGGGCAAAAAGAAACAAAACAATGAAAAATATAATGGAAGAAATCAGAGACTCCACAGGGAGTTTTGGGAATATGTTACATGCATCAACTTGTCCTAGTTGTAGAATTCATCACATGCCTTGGAGTTTACTTCTTATTTGTTTATTAATGTCGGAGTTACAAGTTTATTCTAATAACAAATTGACAATGATTGATTGCTAAGAGCCGTCACGATCCAGTACGTTCGTAGGACTTAAAAAGAGGGTCTTCCTCTCTTCACTATCTGAATTTCAATCCATGACAATGAACTTATAAAATATACCATATATGGTTTAATATCAGGGGCAGAGCTAGCATAGGACTTGCGAGTTCGGCCAAACTCAGTAACTTTGATTCAAATTTTGTATTTATCTTTAAAAATTCATTGAATATGTATAAATTGTTACTTTAGAACTCAGTAACTAATTAAACGAATTAGCAAATTCTGGCTCCGCCTCTATTTACTATTATCTTAGAAAGTAAACAATACACAGAGCAGGTAAAAAAGGCAGTCCGGTACACTAAGTTCTTGTTGGAAATTTGCCTTTGGCGGGAGTTGCGTCCGACCAACTTTAACGGCTTAAACACTAGTGTTCCGCATGTTGGAGAATCCGGTTCTTCACACATGCATAATCTACTAAGTAAGTAGATGATCATAGGGCCAAGGATAGTCAAATTTTGTTGGGAAATGAAAGAGATATTGGTCCACGAAGTGAGGTGTTTGAAGCATGGAAAAGTGGGGTATTGAGATCAAGTCTCCCTCATCGGTGGAGGAAGAAAGAATTGTTTTGTTTATAAGTCTCAAGGTTGGCTTGGGGTTTGGGACTCTAAGAGGTATCTCATGTGTTTAAAGGAGGGAGGACCTAGATGTGCTTCGGTTCGAGGAAAGCCCACACGCACGTCGCCGCCCGCCCGTCCGGTCCGGGTTCACGGGTCGTGGGTTGTGCTTCTTCTGATATTATCTTCTTGGACCAGAATTCTTTCATATATACAGTTTGGTCCCTGAAGTTTCAATATGTATAGTTTGGTCCTTGAAGTTTCAAGAAAGTCAAATTTGACAGATTTCTGGAACGCCTAAACCCTAAACCCTAAATGCCAATCTGTTGCATTGCACATCCTCACCATTTATTTTGGTGGAATTACTACCTCCGTAATTGTCATTACTTGGCTAGTAATGGCACTTATGTGGACAATTGGTAAGCCTCTCCTTCAACTATATAAAGGACCCTTTGCACCATTGTTGAGCTACACAAACAGACACACAAAAACAGAAACGAAATCAGTCTTCCTACTACCTTCCAGCATCATTTCATTACTCAAAATTCTTCACAGTAGCACTTGAGTTTCCTTTGCTCATTTGTTCATTTGTTGTTTTATCTAGGAAGACAATTGTCCAGGACGTAGAAAGGATACATACGGGGCAATATTGTCTTAAAGACAGAGTGCAAACACTCGACTCAGCATACCAAAAACTGTTCCAATTTATTCTTCAAGTTCTTTGTAATTTCAGTTTATTGTTCAATTGTAATTTCAGTTCTTGTAATACTTAGCAGTTACTTGTAATTTTCGTTTCCTGCATCTTTGTATCCAACAGTTCTCGCTATGCGCAGAGTTCGAGGAAGAGTCGGACCACAAGGGTCTATTGTACGCAAAAAAAAATGTAAAAAAAATTACCGCAATTTATTTTACTTTATATTTTTGCTGTAAGCAGTGTACAGGCAGCAAATTTACCCACAAGGCGAAGAAAGAAGAACAGAGGAGTTAGCTAAAAGCCACTAATTATGTTGTCAATATAAACTTCGACTGTCTCCTTCAATTTTTGGTTTTGGGTTTTTGGTTGTAGGCTTATAAATTAAGATTTTTCCTTTTATAGAAATGAACAGAAAAAGTATTCATGTCAAATTATCTTAATAATTTCATATTCTCACTAAAATCATACAAAGAAAATTGAGTTTACTTATAAGCACTTGATTTACTAATAGAAAATTCCTACCAACAGAAGAATTGAGTGAATAATAGGGAATATTGACTGATTTAATAGTTTATTGGACTTAGACACTTAGTATAAGCACTTACTAAGAAGCCGTTTGGATATGATTTGAAATGATGATAATTTGAAGTTGAAGTTTTGTTTGGACATGCAATTTAGATTTCTTAAGTTGTATTTTTTCTTATAGACATAAAAACCCCACAAGTTATGAAAATCATCAAAACTTTTCCAATTCTTATACAATCTTACTAAATGAGCAAGTCACAATTCATAACAAAATTAATACGCTACTGGAAGGCCTCTCTAAAAAAAATACAAAATCAACTGATTAAACTTTAGTTCAATAAAATAAAAAATTGAACATGAGTTGTAGTGTAACTACTCTTTAAAATAATTCTTCCACGTGGTTGGTAAGAGTAGATTTGTTATAAATAAACTACCAACTTGTAGATCTTTTAATAATTGATATAAATGGTTGGTAAATATACATACCAACTTATGGATCTCTTTTTACAAAATATAAATTAATGGGTCAACTTTTACATTTAAAATTTTTGTAAGTCATGATTTGAAATCTCAAATCATGCCTTTTGATGATTTGGGATTTCATCTCATGAGATGAAATCGTATGTCCAAACGTTGATTTCGTCTCATGAGAATGAAATCGCATGTCCAAAGGCCTACTGATAGAAAATTCCTAGTAACAGAAGCATTAAGTGGTTAATAGGGGATATTGACTAATTTAATAGAATATTGGAGTTAGTATAATTAAGCACTTGGCTTAATAAAGAAAACTGCATGTGTCAATCAGTAATTGGTTCATTTGATCATGAGAAACATTTTTGTCAAGAAAATATGTCTAGATAATCATAAGAATAGTTAAATTGTTTATCTGATAATGATATCAACTTTAAGCGTCTATTAATTTGTATTTCATCGGTAGTACATCAAATTAATTAAAGTGGGGGCATATCTTTACCTATTTATAACCAAAATGTTCTTACACCAAATGGACTACTACACTGTCACACAATTTTGGATGGTCAATATACAAACACATCAATTGATGACGTTCCGAAATAGCTGGTTCTTTTCGGAGCGGTTCAACGAGATAGATGGCCTAAAGCCAAATCTTCACGAGAGACTTTATATTTTCTTATTCTAATATTTTTTTGTAGCAATCGTATACCAACCATCTTTTACGTATCTTGACT
Organism: Anisodus tanguticus; assembly: GCA_034509755.1. Taxonomy (NCBI): domain Eukaryota; kingdom Viridiplantae; phylum Streptophyta; class Magnoliopsida; order Solanales; family Solanaceae; genus Anisodus; species Anisodus tanguticus. Next base: position 59,768,091 of record CM067542.1, on the reverse strand, counting down.
ATTCACTTAGTCACCTGCTAACTTTCACCATTAAAAATATTTAGTAACTTTACTAAATAAAGTTTAGATAATATTTATTTAAGAACTTTATATTGACCGTTAAGATAATATTTTTCTAAATTCTCAGAATCTAATAATCTCAATTTTGTATCAGTAGATGTCACAATAATTTCATCCGTTTAGAATAATTCAAGTCTATTTTGAAGTAAAAAGAAAGGCTTACTCCACTTTTTAAAAGAAACTAGCCGAAGCATTTAACAAGACCTTGTGCAACTTGTTGAAGAAGGTCGTCTCCAAATCTAAAAGAGATTGCACGATAGAATGGCAGAAGCTTTTTGGGCATACCGGACGACTCATCGCACACCGACTCAAACAACTCTTTATTCTCTTGTTTATGGAGCTGAAGCGGTCCTTCCACTTGAGCGCCAAATACCTTCATTGCGACTTGCTATCCAAAAAGGGCTCACTGAAGAAGAAAATGCTCGTCCACACTTTGAAGAGTTAAAGGCCCTTGATGAGAAAAGGTTAGAAGCTCAGCAAAGCCTTGAATGTTATCAAGCTCGTCTTTTCCGTGCTTTCAATAAAAAGAAGCAAGTTCACCTAGATGGGTCATATGTTGTCCAAGAAGCTATTCAAGTAGTGCTTACAAGCTCGTAGATACATATAGTCTGCGATTGGTCCCATCAATGAGAAGTTCTTGAAGATGTACTGCCCTTGAAGCAAGATAACGCTCCTTGACGCATGAGCATAAAATGCATGTTACTCTTGACTCGCATGAGTTTAAACTGTGTACGACCCCCAAAAAAAGTCCGCAAGGTTGAAAATCTCGAAAGGGGCTGCCTAGGCAAAAGTTAGGACATAAAAAAAATTGCTAGATTGAAAACTCAAAAGAGGTGGCCTAGGCAAAAGTTTGGACACAAAAAAAGTCCCGCTAGGTTGAAAACCTCGAAAGAGGCTGCCTAGGCAAAAGTTAGAACACAACAAAATAAAAAAAGGCATTCTTCCGAACTAGGGTATGACTTGATCATATTCACTAAGGTACGTAGGCAACTTAGAGTCTTATTCTAAGTTCAGTCACATGAGTAAAAAAAATAGAACGGCATTATGTGATCGACGTTTTAATTCTTTCAAACGAGAAGCTATATATAACTAAAAATAAGAAAATAATTTGCAACAAGGCATAAAGTGGTTTTATCGGTTCAATCTTGAAAGAACTTGAAACGTCAATGATTCAAAGAAAAGGGTGAAAATATCTACGTCATGCTATACAAAGAATCTAAGTTGGTCACAAGGGCAGTTGAAGCCGAAAATGGTTGTGACTCGTCTTAAATGCTTTTGTCAAGTTAGCGTTATTTCTTCAAAGAGACGAAACCACTGCAAAAAGTGTGTCAAGTTGAATCCAACTTTTGCATCGTGCTAGCACTAGCAATTTGTGCTCTGGAGGATCAAGCGATACAAGATTCAATAGCTCCTAGCTCAAATTGAATTTTTTTCGGTAGCAAGCACAACTAGATAAAAAAAAAATCACCCTAATCGTAGAAGGTGTTTTGCTTCGAAATAATTATATGATATAAATATGAAGGTTCAAACGTTTTTGGCCAACTACAAGAAGAGGACCTTTTTTTTCTTACTTTTTCTTTTGGTATATATTCAATTCAAAGTTGCTACCTTCTATACCCTAGAAATCCAAAATTTTAAGTGTCATCAAAGTAAATCCTAAATCTAGGGGTGTTAAAAATTAGTTTAACCGATAAACTTAATTAAAAAAATTGTTATTGAATTACCGATAGTTATTGGGTAATGATTTTTAACAATTTTGTAATTTTTTTTCTTGGACTGCCAGTTCGATATTCGATTTTCAATTTTAAAATTACATTAACAGTTAAACCGATAATCTAAGATCTTATTAAAATTACATTTTTAAGTATATTTCTGTGATATTTCTCTGTGAAAATGTGGAAGGTCAAATCAATTGTGATTAAAGACTGTTGGTTAAGTTTATCGATTAAATCAATTTTAATACCCCTAGATTTCATACTTAATGCCTTATCATTGTAAAAAAATTCAACATGAAAAAGCATACGAGGAATGAAAAAAAGATAAATAACTTTACTAGGTAGGAATTGACTCCTAAATTGATTCTACACACCATACGATCAATTGAATGATAATTACCGTACGATATTTAGTTTCAACGTATTCATTGCTCTCTTTATCCATTTTTCTATTTTAATTTGTACTCTCTTACTTTTATCTTCGTTTCTTTGTTTAAACAATTAAAAGACATATCAAAATATTAAATTTAACTATAGTATTTTACTTTATCTTTGATAATAATTTTTAAGCTAAAGATAGTTTTTGCCCAAAAGCACTTTTTTGAAAAGTAAAATGAACTTAGAAACACTTTTCATAAGTTTGACCAAACACTAATTGTTATTCAAAAGTATTTTTTAAATTAATTGACCAAACACAAACTGTTTTTTGTCAAAAATACTTTTGAAAAAGCACTTTGAAAACAATACTTTTCAAATAAGCTGCCAAACAGGCTAGAAGACAGATAAAATTGAAGGTGAAAAGTATCACTACAAAAAAGTATAGAATTGACAACAAAACTTTAGTTATTATTACTAAAAAAACGTAAATGACAACAAAATTTAATATGTTGTTGCTAAAAAACGTAAATGACGAACAATTTTCGCACCGGATGTTATTGCAATGGCATACAACAATTTTTGTTGTTGCGAAAAGTACTTTTGATAACAACATCCAATATATGACAACAAAAAATGTTGTTGGCAAATATTTCTTCTTATAGTGTATTTACTCGTAATAATGAAAATAACATACACGTAGCTTAAAAATAAGAAACATCTTCTAGTTATATTACTACCAAAAGAAATGGTACTTTGGGCCTATGCCCAATAACATTGTTAGTGTTATTTGCACAACTTCAAGATTATCAAAAGGTTCAATGAAAATAAAATCATACTTGTTCGATTGTCTAGCAGGAATACTAACAAAGAAAATAATGCTATAAGTAACACTAATTCTAAAACAACATACTATTTATAATATATTTAATTATATACAATTTACATACTGATAAAAAGTAATTCATTCCCCACGCCGTAGTTGATTAGCCATCTTCTCTGCAAGGTTCCATCTCTAAAGACACCAGGAAAGAATCCTGTCGGAAGCAGGGAAGACAAATTCTTACCCTCAAACTCAAAAGGAAAAAACATATAACAACCCACATAAATTCAGTCTTAGTGCAGATTTTTCTGCCAAGAGAAAACATCTCCCAAGGAATGAATTCAATTACTTCTAAAGATGTATAATTATATATATCTTGTACAGAGATACCAAATGATATCGGTACATATATATACTATGTTACAGTGAAGAACCTCACAGAGTCACAGAAAGAGGTAACAATGGTGAAAAAATAAAGATCAGTATGAAAGGACCAAAATGCCCTCAACAATTAAAATATGTCAATAAGTAATTGACATATATAATGAGTTACGGGTTTACTAAATAGTACAACATGGCGAGTATACAACAAATGCGTTGATTACAAAGGTCAATAAATTATTAAAGAGTCTTAGCCTCTTATGTATTCTGAAAATAGATTCTGCCATTCCTCTCCAGTCAAAAACAATAGACATTCAGACATTTTTAATTCCATTGCAGCTTTCCCTTAAACTGGACATGTATGTGAAACTGCTCTCTAACATCTGTCATCGCTCTTTACTTCTACTCTACTGCATTCAACTAATGTTTGTTTTCTTATTGAGAAGTTTTGTCATTTTTCAAGTCACAAAGCAGCAAAAGAATTTATATCAAGGATTCAAATTCTTATGTATTACATGGGTAAATAAAGGCACAAGAATATTGCCGACTCCTCCAACTCCAGAACATCATTCAACTGTTTCTTAGCTTTTTCTACCTCCTACCTGAGATCTTTATCCAATGAATCCCCAGCTCATCTCTTTCTTGTCTTTAAATGGTCTATCTTGATATTTTTATAGTTACTCAAGAAACTTAGATAATTGAATGACTTCTGTATCTCTCCCAATATACATATAAGTACTACTTTTCAAACCAATCATATATTACTCTTAGTATATATTAGTATTTCTCTCCATTGCAATAAAAAAGAAACAATTACTAAGTAGAAGTAGAACATTGGATAAAGAATGATTGTAGCATGCATCTGACAATAATTTTGGTTACATCTAAAAAGGAATTTCTACTTTTTACATACGACTACCTGGTCTACCAGACCAACAGAAGAACTAAAAGCATGTTATTGGAAGATCTTTTGGCACAGGCATTATCCAGTTCTTAAACAAATTTACTTGTTGATCCCTGCTCTATATACTTAGACCTATAAAATAAAGGAAGCTCATAATAACCTTAAGAAAATGTCTATGCAAGTTTTTGCACGTAAAGTGTTCAAAAAACATGCTCATATATGGCTAAAATTTTCCATCAATCTGCAGCTAAAAAGTTTCTATCAGAAGTCTTCAATGAAGGAATCATTTTATCAAACAACCAAGAGCATAACTTAATCCTCAAAGAAATAAAGTAATTTGAATTACATCAATCCTGTTAAATTCTATTCTGCACATGCAAAAGAGTAATAGAAGATCAAAGCAAATGCCAATATAGACAAGCCGTCTAGACCATATAAACAAATGAAAAATTTATTTATTCTGATATCATATTGTACTAATTCTATTTTGAGAATAGCCAAGAATTTGGATTACCGTTATTCCATCAGCACAATGGCCATCAAAACGGATATGTTCAAGCCAAAATGTCAAAATTGAGCAACAGACACTTGTTTTACCTGCAATTATTTTTAGAATAACACAGTGGAGGAAAGTTGGTAGAAATGTTATGACTAACTATTGAAATTCAAGAACTTGTAATTCTTACTGCAAGCCAGAATAAAAGCTTGAGAAAGCAGCGTTGCATGAAAACTGTAAGAATTCTAGGGTAAGTAGAATATTTTCCCCATCTTTGCCATTTACAAATGATAAGAATATATACAAATATGGTAGAAGATTGGTAGTCTTAATCTTCTCCTCATCTATCCTATTATTTCCATACAAATGTGATTCTATACTAATGACTAGCTATCTAGAATATTCTATAGTAATTATCATTTAAATACAATAATAAATAATAATCCTAAGAATATATCTTCTAACACTCCCCCTCAGTCGAAGTGGGAGGACGACGGAGACTGAGACTGTCCCGAAAGTCTTCAAATAAAATCAGCGAAAGCCCTTTAGTGAAGATATCCGCTATCTGATGACGTGTTGGAACATGTAACACCCGCACATGTCCGTGAGCCACACTTTCACGAACAAAATGAATATCCAATTTTATATGCTTTGTGCGCTGATGGTTGACTGGATTTTCCGAGAGATAAATCGCACTGATGTTATCACAATAGACTAGTGTGGCCTTGGACATTGGGCAATGAAGCTCAAGCAACAGGTTCCGAATCCAGCAGGATTCAGATACGACATTTGCCACAGCCCGATATTCTGCCTTAGCGCTGGATCGAGAGACTGTAGGTTGTCGTTTGGAGGACCATGAAATTAAACTGTAGCCCAAAAATACACAATATCCTGACGTGAAGCGACGGGTATCTGGACAGGTATAGGAGACCAATTTGGATGCCGGGGAGGAATATAAGTGTAAGCCAAATTCCAGTGTGCCCTTGACATATCGCACGATACGTTTGAGGGCATGCATATGATCTTTCATAGGGTTGTGCATAAAGAGACAGACATGTTGCACAACATATGAGATATCCGGCCTGGTAAATGTCAAATATTGAAGTGCCCCAGCCAAGCTCCTGTAGAGTGTGAGATCTGCAAATGGCTTGCTAGACACAGCACTCAGCTTGGATTTAGTGTCCACCGGAGTAGCTGACGATTTGCAGGAAGACATTCCAGCCCGCTCCACAATCTCTACAACATATTTCCTTTGTGATAAGAACAAACCACCAGAATGATGGGTCACAGCAATCCCGAGAAAATAATGCAGGTGTCCAAGATCCTTCATAGCAAACTTCGAACTGAGCTGTGACATGATAGACTTCCGAAGATCATCGGATGAGGTGGTTAGTATAATATCATCCACATATAAAAGTAGATAAGCGGTATGAGTACCCTGACGGTAAATGAATAAAGAATTATCCGACCGGCTGTGGAAAAAACCCATTTTGGATACAAATTCTGCAAACCTTTGGTACCAAGCCCGAGGTGTCTGCTTTAATCCGTATAAGGATTTTTTGAGTAAGCACACATGATCTGGAAATCTGGAGTCCATGTAGCCCAAAGGATGGTGCATATAAACTGTTTCATGGAGATGACCATGAAGAAAAACATTCTTGACATCTAACTGACGAAGTGACCATCCTTTGGAGATGGACAGACTGAGTACCGTCCTTCTAGTAGCTGGTTTCACCACTGGGCTAAATGTCTCCCACAGTCCATGCCAACCTGTTGTGTCTTGCCATCACCTACAAGACGAGCTTTATGCCGCTCAAAACTGCCATCAGATTTTTCTTTGTGACTGAAAATCCACATAGACCGAATAATGTTAGCATTAGATGGATGAGGTACTAACTCCCACGTCCTATTTTTAATAAGAGCATTGTATTCATCATCCATGGCCATTTTCCAATTTGGGTCACGTAGGGCAGACACAGGGTTACGGGGTAATGGCGATTTAGTGACTTGGGTGTGTAAGCTATATTTCACATTGAGTTTTACAATACCATGTTGACTTCGAGTGATTGGGCGACTTACACTGGGTGGCGGGTCAGAGAGCAAAACAGGAGGTGGGCCAGTGGACTGGACACCACTAGCCTGGGCCTCATTTCGGGAGTGTCGGGAGGCGGGTATTAGGCCCGTGGACTGGACGCCACTGGCCCTTGGTGGGGAGGCTCAGTGTTGTAAATTAGGGCTTGATGTTAAGGGCCCAGTCGGCCGAAACTGATCACCAGGGGGTTGGGCCAAGGATCGTTGGGCCACAGGTTGTGTAACCGTGGCTTTTGCTTGTGTTAAAAATGGCACTATTTCATCATCCAAAAATCCATAAGTGGTTGGTCTAGGCTCGTGAATATTGTTAAACGGGAAAGTTGTTTCATCAAAGAGGACATGACGACTAATGAACATCCTATGAGAGGATAAATCATAGCATTTGTAACCTCTATGATGTGAAGGATAACCCAAAAAAATACATGGAGTAGACCGTGGCTGGAGTTTATTGATGGTGGTGGAGGGGAATAAGGGGTAACACAAACATCCAAAAACCCGCAAGTGAGAGTATGATGGATCTCGGAGGTATAGGACTTTAAGTGGGCTTTGATGGGATAAATTTTTGTTTGGAAGAATATTCAACAAATATGTGGCCACTTGAAGTGCATGATGCCAAAACGAGGGGGGTATGGAAGCATGAACAAGGGATGTTCTAACAATATTATTGATGGTTCATATTTTGCGTTCCGCCTTCCCATTTTGTGAAGAGGTGTGGGGACATGAAAAACGAAAATTTAAACCATTTATTTTGCAAAAATCCCAAAAATGCTTATTATTAAATTCCCTCCCATTATCACATTGTATGTTTTTTATATCCCTTTCAAATTGTTTTTGGATGAATGCTCTAAAAATCAAGAATGTGGAAAAAACTTGTGATTTTTTCGATAAAGGGAATGTCCAAAGATAATTAGAGAAATCATCTAAAATGAGCAAGTAACACCTATGCCCCGAAGAGCTCAAAATAGGGGATGTCCAAAGATCGCAATGGATAGTATCGAATGGCATAGAGTGCATGAATCAGAAGAAACAAATGCCAATTGTGGACGGTGGCGGCCTTTTTGGAAAAACCTTGTTCTTCGAGGATGAGCATGGAGCGTGCTTGATAAAATAAAGGAAGAGGGTTGCTTTGCCGTATTAGTGTTCCAACCCCACTATATGCCTCCGTAAGTCCGGCGACAAGTTGAAGAACCAAGCGATTGTTGGTGACCGGGGCACCGACGTTCCTCAATTGATCGGCTAGCACTTTTAGGCGTTGGCAATAAGCCGACGCGTTTGGAAAATCCTCCATGTCAATTGTGGAGAATTCTTGTTCCAACGTAACAGCGCGAGAATTTTGATTATCATAAAAAATATCTCACAAGCGGTTCCAAGCATCAACCGCTTTAGAATCCGGCTCCATTATCGTATGCAAAAGATCCGTAGAAATTGTTGCATAGATCCAACCTAGAACGGTGGCATCTAGTGTGTCCCATAATTCTTTGTCCGCGTCCGTAGTTAATACCTTTTCTTTTCCTTTTTCCAGGGGAATGATATGGTGAAGAACCCGGTGAGAGCGGCAACAAATTTTGAAAAGTTCTGTCCATGTTGCATAGTGAACATTTTCCATCTCTAAGGTGATGGAAACATGCGCTTTGATGTTTGAAACCGTGAGGGCTGGGTGGAAGGATGATTTGGAGTCGAACATTAGTATATTTGTTGGATGATTAATAGAGGAAAAAAAATACAACTTAGTAGATGAAGAGGGGTAAACCTAGTATATTTTTGTTTCTTTCTTTCGGCCAAGTGTTGGAATGGGGGAGAAGAAGAGCCGAAAAATGGTAGAGAGAAACAATTAGGATCTTTTACTTAAGCTCTTCGATACCATGTAAGAATTATAGGGTAAGTAGAATATTTTTCTCATCTTTGCCATTTACAAATGATAAGAATATATACAAATAAGGTAGAAGATTGGTAGCCTTAATCTTCTCCTCATCTATCCTATTCTTTCCATACAAATGTGATTCTATGCTAATGACTAGCTATCTAGAATATTTTATAGTAATTATCCTAAGAATATATTGTAAAGTTCTGTAAAAAAAATTTAAAAAAAAAAACACAACACATACGACACAACACCTCACTCACCTTAACTCCTCCATTTCCCATAACTCCCTCACATCCCATTTATCATGGGCACTTTCTGCACTTGGTTACAAATACAACACACACACACGATACAACACATCAAATATACAATACAACAAAAAGGGAGATACAAGAAAATCAGAAACAAAGCTCAGAAAAGAAAAAAAAAAAGATTAAAGAGAGCTACTAAGGAGTCCCAAAAAGGTTTGGTTGAAGGATAAGTTGAAGTTAAAGTTCATTCGCAATTACGAAGCAACAAAGGTGAGTTTTCTCACTCAAAGTTCTTAGTAAAATCCTTTATTTTTAAGTTGCAATACATGTTAGAATATAATCCGGTTATTGAAAGAATGAGCATGAAATTTATGATTGTTTAATAACTAGTTTGGATTGTGCAATTGTAATATTTTATACTGGGCTATACTTGTTAGAATTGGATGAAATTTTACAGAGTTGTACATCTTTCTGTTACGGTCAGTTTGAGACTTTATGGGGATAAATCTGACGTACGGTTTGAGAGTTATCTCTGTTTAAACATTCTACCTTGGATCAACCGAAATCTAGAAGGGCAGAATGTATAACGTAAAAACTGTACAAATAGGTAATGAATATGAAATATTGTGCTGAATAAAAGTTATAGATTACTCTGTCCTCGACAGTTTGAGACTTTACGGGGATAAATCTGACGTACGGTTTGAGAGTTATCGTTGTTTAAACGTTCTGCCTCAGATCAACCGAAATCTGGAATGGCAGAATGTATAACATAAAAACTGTACAAATCGGTAATGAATATGAAATATTGTGCTGAATAAAAGTTATATTTTACTCTGTCCTCGACAGTTTGAGACTTTACGCGGATAAGTCCGACTTACGGTTTGAGAGTTGTAACCCTTACAAGTGGAAAGGGCGAAATATTGAAGGAAGGAAATATTATTTGAGCCTTTTGAACATATGACATATTTATACAAATATATAAATGCATTGGATCGGGTTGCACGGACCGCAACAAATATATAAATGCATTGGATCGGGTTGCACGGACGGCAACAAATAAATAAATACATTGGATCGGGTTGCACGGACCGCAACAAATAAGTGCATTGGATCGGGTTGCACGGACCGCAACAAATACATAAATGCATTGGATCGGGTTGCACGGACCGCAACAAATACATAAATGCATTGGATCGGGTTGCACGGACCGCAACAAATATATATAAATGCATTGGATCGGATTGCACGTACCGCAACAAATATATAAATGCACTGGATCGGGTTGCACGTACCGCAACAAATATATAAATGCACTGGATTGGGTTGCACGTACCGCAACAAATGTATAATATGTTAAATGAGAAAAAGTAGGAGTACTGATTAAACTAAGTTGTTTTTTCTAAGACGAGTGGGGAGAAAATTTTGCACGTGAATATTTATTGATTTATTTAATAAAAGGGTTGTAATCTGTTTATTTCAACATGCTTATTATTTTCTTATAATGTGATTGTAATTAAAAATATTGTGAGGTTACTTTGGACTGTAAGGTGAGATTCTCACTCAGCCCCGGATGGTAGGGCTGTCTTTTTTATTTAACATATTTCAGGAAGGCGCGATAGAGGAAAAGCTCCGCAAGAGGGCTAGCGATCGTCCCATGACCTCATCGTACCACCAATCCATTATTTCGGATTTGATGAAAGTTACTCTAGACTAAGTTTGTTTAAAGAATTAAGTTTTATTATCTCGGGGAATGCCCTACATGAGATTGTTCTTCGTAAACTTCAAATTGATTATTATATATATTATTTCCGCAAATACCTGTCTAATTTAGGAAGAAAATGAAGTAAATGGTTCGCCTGGAAAGGGATAGTTGTCCAAGTGTCATCACGTCCTAAAGAAAGACTTGAGAAAAGTCGGGGCGTGACAAGTTGGTATCAGAGCTAAACCAGGTTAAGAGATCTTAGGAACTTTCTTTGAGTTGGGTGTTTGAACGATGACTTATTGCGATGGTGTGCGCGCCACCTTAGTAATAAGTGAACGGAATAACATCCTAAACGGTTTCCCTTCTTTCATACTCTTCTCGTGCCTATCTTGAGTCTTTTTAAAGACTTGGTTCTTGTACTACCTCTTTAAAAGGGTCTTGGGGAAGGAGATTGTACAATGATAAACTAATTGACAAGTGTTTTGTAGATGGTGGTTATAAGACGAGTTCCAACAAAGAAGGAAGTGTGCATGGAACATGAAAGGGCAATGAGAGCTCAGAAGGAATTCATGCGCCGTAAGATGGACTCGAGAGACGATTTTGATGAGTATATAGACGACACAATCGTACTTTGTACGTATTTGCTTAGGGCTAGACAGAGGAGGCGTTCATACGACCCGACCTTCTTCAACATCTCAATTAGGGTCATATTACAGATAATAGTCAACTCCGTCCCGGAAAATTTCCATTCCTCATTCAGAGGGGCAAGGATGCTAAGAGGAGATATTACAGAAGATTCCTTGTCCAAATTTCTATGCCAGGTAAGAGGAGTAAAGGATAGAATGAGCGATATGAAAAGGGAAGCAAGAAAGAAGGTTCACAGGGAGTTGAATGCCAACCTGCAGAATAGGCGAATCATGCGGTTAAGCCCTTTAGAACGTGTTGTAGTAGGTACATGTTTGAGTGAGAGAGCTATAGTGGGTGGCGAGAGAATGATCGATATATATATATATATATATATATATATATATATATATATATATATATATATATATATATATATATATATATATTGAATATGATGAATGAAGTGTTATGAATGCAAGAAAGAAAGGATATGTTATTATTAATTCAATTTGCATATTTTGGTGTTGCATGCTTATGAAGTATAAGAAGATTTTGAGGAATTAAAAGTAGACATACTGCCTTCTAAAATATGAATGTGTTGTATTTACAGAAAAAATGGAAAATGCACAAATACCAGTGGTGCGCAGGTCGACTAGAACTACTCGGGGAAGAGGGAGGAGACAATGGCAACCCCAAAGAGTCCGGCTACAGGAACCAAGGGTTGAAGAGGAGGTTCACTACGAAGCTCCTATACCTCTAGTTGAGGTAGCAATGTCTGAAGATATAGTGGAAAATATGGAAGAAAATGAGAGCCAAACGTCTCAGGAAATGGTAGGACAAAAGTTGGATAGACTTATAATGTTGATGACAGCTGCAGTTCCACAAATGGTTCAACCTACACCTGGTGTCTCAATCCCAACCCAAAACCTGCCGGCCCAGGAAACAGTTGTGACGCACCACTAGCCGAAAATGTAGAAGCTCAGGCAGTCCCGGAAAGGCTATGGGCGAATTTTATGAGAAGAAGGGAACCTATCTACTCATGGAAGGACTCCAAGTCCGACCCGATAGTGTTCCTCGATGAGGTAGAAGATCTAATGTTTACCCTAGGATGTGTGGAGACGTATGGCGTTAATTTGGTGAGTGCACGTTTAGTGGATGATGCAGGGGTGTGGTGGAGGAATTTTAGAAGAAATCGTCCCCCGATGTCACCACCAATGATGTGGGGGGAGTTCAGGGCTGCATTCATTGAAAAATTCATGCCTAATACGCGCAAAGATGTGCTCAGACGGGAATTTGAACAGTTAAAGCAAGGGGACCGCAGTGTGCAAGAATATGATATGCAGTTCGTGAGATTGTCAGCATACAACACACATGTCGTTCCTACAGAAAGGGAAAAGGTCAAAAGATTTGTTGATGGTTTAAACCCAAACCTGGCGGAGAAGGTAGTGGCATTAGCCAATGATCGGACCTATCTTCAGGTCGTCGACATGGCTATGAAGGTAGAAAGTTTTGCTAAAGCAAAAAGAGAGTATTCATAGAAGAGGCTTCGATCGTTAGGATCCTTTAATCAGAATCAGAACCTGAGGTAAGAGGGCAGCAGGGGTTCGTCAAAACCGAACCAGTCAGTAGGCCAGTCTCATTTCAGGCCTCATGGGTATAGATGGGTCAATAATCAAGGTGGCAAGGTCAAGGCCACCGGCCCTAACACAAGAGGTGACAACCCAGTTTGTAAGGTTTGTCAGAAGAAACATATTGGAGAATGTTGGTTCTCACCAAAAGGATGTTACAACTGTGGAGAACCAGGCCACCATGCCAGGGATTACAAGAGGAGAGTCCAAACTCAATTTTCTCATGGGAGGTCAGAAGCAACCACAACCACCTACAAGGGAAATCAGGGAAACCAGTCCCGACAGGGTCAGGGAGGTCAACAGTCCAACAACTCTAATCGGCTCTACGCTTTGCCCCAGAGGAATGAGGCGGAGGCATCTAATGCAGTGGTCATAGGTATTTTGCTGGTCTCGAGTATTCCTGCATTTGTATTATACGATCCCGGCTCTACATTTTCATATGTGTCAATGGGTTTTCCTAAGAATTTACATGTAGAACCTTCCTATTTAAGTGAACCTTTTGAGGTTATGACACCCGTAGGGGCCTCAGTTTGAGCCTCTCGAGTAGTTAAAAATTTCTCACTAGAAGTGAATGGTAGAGGAACAATAGTAAATCTAGTACTACTTGATATGATAGATTTTGACATCATTTTGGGTATGGATTGGTTGTCTGCATGTTATGCCATGTTAGATTGTCGGCGAAAGATAGTTTCTTTCCCGGGGAACCGGAAGTTGTTATAAAGGGTAAGATTGGAATATCCTCACGTCAGCTTATTTCCTATCTTAGGGCTCAAAAGTTATTAAGAAGTCACAAAGTGGAGTACGCATATCTGGCTAATATAGTAGATACCCAAAAGAATCCCCAGCGATGCAAGATGTCCCTATTGTTCGAAATTTTCCGGAGGTTTTTCCTGAAGATCTTCCAGGCCTTCCTCCGGATAGAGAAGTGGAGTTCGCTATAGAGTTAATTCCTGGTACAAGACCTATTTCTATTCCTCCATATCGAATGGCCCCAGCTGAATTGAGAGAGTTAAAAGAACAGTTGAAGGATCTTCTGGATAAAGGTTTTATAAGACCTAGTGTTTCCCCCTGGGGTGCACCAGTCCTTTTTGTGAAGAAGAAAGATGGATCGCTCCGAATGTGCATTGATTATCGATAACTCAATAAGGTCACGATCAAGAACCGATACCCATTACCAAGAATCGATAATCTTTTTGACCAACTTCAAGGAGCCATTTATTTTTCCAAGATTGATCTTCGTTCAGGATATCACCAGCTGAAAAGAAATCTGGATGATATATCCAAAACAACGTTTAGAACCCGATATGGTCATTATGAGTTCTTGGTCATGTCTTTCGGGTTAACCAATGCTCCAACAGCTTTTATGGATCTCATGAACAGAATCTTCAAACCATTCTTAGACTTGTTCGTGATTGTATTCATAGATGATATCCTAATTTACAAGAGTGTTGAAGAACATCTGAGGGTAGTGCTTCAAACCTTGAAACAAGAGAGACTGTACGCTAAATTTTCAAAGTGTGAATTTTGGTTGAAAAAAGTAGCCTTCTTGGGCCATGTTGTGTCAAGGGATGGAATTATGGTAGACCCCCAAAAGATAGAGGCAGTGAAGAACTGGCCAAAACCTACCACTCCGACAGAAGTTAGGAGTTTCTTGGGTTTGGTTGGGTATTATAGAAGATTTGTAGAAGGCTTTTCTAGTCTTGCTGCTCCCTTGACCCGATTGACTCAAAAAGCGATTAAGTACCAGTGGTCAGATGCATGTGAAACAAGTTTTCAGAAACTGAAGGAGTTGTTGACTACTGCACTAGTCCTAACCTTACCATCGGGACAAGAAGGGTTCACAGTCTATTGTGATGCCTCTAGGGTTGGGTTAGGATGTGTCTTGATGCAATTTGGAAAAGTTATTGCGTATGCATCTCGACAATTGAAGATACACGAGAAGAATTATCCAACTCATGACTTGGAATTGGCCGCGGTAGTGTTTGCCTTACGAATATGGAGACACTATTTGTATGGGGTGTATGTAGATATATTTACAGATCATAAGAGTTTGCAGTACATAACCACGCAAAAGGATTTGAATGTCCGACAAAGAAGATGGTTAGAGTTACTTAAGGATTATGACCTTAGCATTCTTTACCATCATGGAAAAGCTAACGTGGTGGCTGATGCACTCAGTAGGAGATCAATGGGCAGTTTGGCCCACTTGGCAGTACAAAAGAGAGGTATTGTTCGTGCAGTACAAAAATTGGGGAACCTCGGGATTAGTTTAACTGAGGTCGGTGAAGGTATGGTGGTGGTACGTGATACCTCGCAGACTGCCTTAACTTCAGAAATAAAAGAGAGTCAGTTTGAGGATATGGAATTTGTTAGGTTTCGGGAGAGGATTCAACAAGGAAAAACCTTCACAATTTACATTAGGAGGAAATGATGGTACCCTTCGGTATAAGGGTAGGTTATGTGTTCCTAAGGTAAGGGATCTAAGAAGAAGGATCTTAGACGAATGTCATAATACCAGGTATTCCATTCATCCAGGATCAACGAAAATGTATCATGATCTCAAGGCAAATTACTGGTGGAAAGGAATGAAGAGAGATGTTGCAGAGTTTGTCGGAAGACGTCTTACGTGTCAACAGGTGAAAGCCGAACATCAAAAACCCAGCGGCCTACTTCAGGACATTGGCGTCCCCATGTGGAAATGGGAGGCGATTCATATGGATTTTATGACCGGTCTACCAAAAACACGAGAAGGTTATGATTCTATATGGGTGATTGTAGATCGACTTACAAAGTCAGCCCATTTCCTACTAGTCAAGACTACATATCGGGCACCGTAGTATGCACAAATTTATTTGAAAGAAATAGTGAGGTTACACGGGATTCCATTGCTAATTATTTCGGATAGGGGTTCCCAGTTCACCTCACACTTTTGGCAAAGTTTCCAGCAGGGCCTCGGGACAAAGGTCAAGTTGAGTACGGCTTTCCATCCGCAAACCGACGGACAAGCTGAACGAACAATTCAAACATTGGAGGACATGCTGCGGTCTTGTGTGTTGGACTTCCAGGGCAACTGGTTGGACCATTTATGTCTAATTGAGTTAGCCTACAACAACAGTTTTCATGCTAGTATACATATGGCTCCGTTCGAAGCATTGTATGGGCGAAAATGTAGATCTCCACTTGGGTGGTTCGAGGTGGGCGAAACACTACTGTTCGGACCCGAAGTCATTCAAGAAACAAACGATGAAGTTCAGATAATTTGAGAGCGGATCAAGACAGCTCATAGCCGCCATAAGTCTTATGCGGATCATCGCAAAAGAGATCTCGAATTTCAAGAAGAGGAGAAAGTGTTTTTAAAAGTCTCTCCAATGAAGGGAGTGATGCGATTTGGCAAGAAAGGAAAATTGAGCCCAAGGTTTATTAGACCATATGAGATCTTACGAAGAGTGGGAAATGTGGTTTACGAACTAGCCCTTCCACAAGAATTAGAAGCGGTGCATCCGGTGTTTCATGTGTCAATGTTACGAAAATACTTGCATGATCCAAGTCACGTCATCCAACCCCAAGAAATAGTCTTGAATGAAGAGCTTCAATATGAAGAAATGCCAGTAGAAATACTGGATAGACAGATTAAACGTCTTAGGAATAAAGATATTGTATCTGTGAAGGTCCTATGGGGAAATCACTGCACAAAAGAAGCAACACAGGGAAGCGAAGACGCGATGAAAATCAAATATCCTTTCCTGTTTGAGTAAGGTAATAAAATGTGTTTAGTTATGTTTCATGTGTGTGCAGTTTGTGTGTCTATGTGCATGTGTTACGACCTTATTCACATTCGAGGCCGAATGTTGTTTAAGGAGGGGAGAATGTAAAGTCTTGGAAGTTGTGTTTCATGTGTGTGCAGTTTGCATGTCTATGTGCATGAGTTACGACCTTACTCACATTCGAGGACGAATGTTGTTTAAGGAGGGGAGAATGTAAAGTCCTGTAAAAAAAAAAAAACACAACACACACGACACAACACCTCACTCACCTTAACTCCTCCATTTCCCATAACTCCCTCACATCCCATTTATCATGGGCACTTTCTGCACTTGGTTACAAATACAACACACACACATGATACATCACATCAAATATACAATACAACAAAAAGGGAGATACAAGAAAATCATAAACAAAGCTCAGAAAAGAAAAGAAAAAAAAAAGATTAAAGAGAGCTACTAAGGAGTCCCAAAAAGGTTTGGTTGAAGGATAAGTTGAAGTTAAAGTTCATTCGCAATTACGAAGCAACAAAGGTGAGTTTTCTCACTCAAAGTTCTTAGTAAAATCCTTTATTTTTAAGTTACAATACATGTTAGAATATAATCCGGTTATTGAAAGAATGAGCATGAAATTTATGATTGTTTAATAACTAGTTTGGATTTTGCAATTGTAATCTTTTATACTGGGCTATACTTGTTAGAATTGGATGAAATTTTACAGAGTTGTACATCTTTCTGTTACGGTCAGTTTGAGACTTTACGGGGATAAATCTGACGTACGGTTTGAGAGTTATCGTTGTTTAAACGTTCTGCCTCGGATCAACCGAAATCTGAAAGGGCAGAATGTATAACGTAAAAACTGTACAAATCGGTAATGGATATGAAATATTGTGCTGAATAGAAGTTATATATTACTCTGTCCTCGACAGTTTGAGACTTTACGAGGATAAATCCGACTTACGGTTTGAGAGTTAGTACTGTTTAAAGTTTTTGCCTCGGATTAACTGAAATCTGAAAGGGCAGAATGTATAACGTAAAAACTGTACAAATCAGTAAGGAATTTGAAAGTGCGTGATGAACAAAAGTTCTAGATTACTATGTCCTCGACAACTTGAGACTTTACGGGCATAAATCCAACTTACGATTTGAGAGTTATAACCCTTACAAGTGGAAAGGGCGAAATATTGAAGGAGGGAAATATTATTTGAGCCTTTTGAACATATGACATATTTATACAAATATATAAATGCATTGGATCGGGTTGCACGGACCGCAACAAATATATAAATGCATTGGATCTGGTTGCACGGACCGCAACAAATAAATAAGTGCATTGGATCTGGTTGCACGGACCGCAACAAATAAGTGCATTGGAGCGGGTTGCACGGACCGCAACAAATACATAAATGCATTGGATTGGGTTGCACGGACCGCAACAAATATATATAAATGCATTGGATCGGGTTGCACGTACCGCAACAAATATATAAATGCACTGGATCGGGTTGCACGTACCGCAACAAATATATAAATGCACTGGATTGGGTTGCACGTACCGCAACAAATGTATAATATGTTATATGGGAAAAAGTAGGAGTACTGATTAAACTAAGTTGTTTTTTCTAAGACGAGTGGGGAGAAACTTTTGCACGTGAATATTTATTGATTTATTTAATAAAAGGGTTGTAATCTGTTTATTTCAACATGCTTATTATTTTCTTATAATGTGATTGTAATTAAAAATATTGTGAGGTTACTTTGGACTGTAAGGTGAGATTCCCACTCAGCCCCGGATGGTAGGACTGACTCTTTTATTTAACATATTTCAGGAAGGCGCGATAGAGGAAAAGCTCCGCAAGAGGGCTAGCGATCGTCCCGACAAAGATCATCGTACCACCAATCCATTATTTCAGATTTGGTGAAAGTTACTCTAGACTAAGTTTGTTTAAAGAATTAAGTTTTATTATCTCGGGGAATGCCCCACATGAGATTGTTCTTCGTAAACTTCAAATTGATTATTATATATATTTTTTCCGCAAATACCTGTCTAATTTAGGAAGAAAATGAAGTAAATGGTTCGCCTGGAAAGGGATAGTTGTTCAGGTGCCATCACGTCCTAAAGAAAGACTTGAGAAAAGTCGGGGCGTGACATATATCTTCTAACAAAAGCAAGGATACATTTTTTATTCCTAATGCCTAAGCCTTTAACAGTGATACACACCTTAGAAGTGTTGCATGAAAACTAATGCAATAAATAAATGAGGAAAATCATTTGTCCTGATATCTTTCTTCACAAACCCATCTTGAGAAGGTACTACTACATTTATAGTTAATATTTGACTTCTAGCTATTTACTCTGTTAGGTCATCTATGTTGAAAAACGGGGAAAATAAAATGACAGTTATCACAAAGCTATAGTAGCCTAAACTATTAATGTCTAGATCTGTGCAAACACAGGGACAACAATTTTTTTTAAAGAAGAATGAACATGTACTTATGGTGGAGGATTGGAAAATGGAGAACCAACGAAATGAACAGGATCTCTAAATGTGAAAGTATAGGCAAATATCAAACACCTTTTTAGTTTTGTCTGTCAAGCTTTAAGACCTTTTCTAATGTGTAGATCCACTTGATAAAAGAAAGTATAAACAAGTTTTGCAACTTGGCACAATTTTCCCTCTTAGGATTTATATATAGTCTTACATAACTTTTAGATCAAATGAGTTGACAAAATAATTTAGGAATAGATAGGCCTCTGATGCATATGCGACTTGTTGAAGGATTCTCTAAACATAAAAGAATCTGAAATTGCAGAATTCATAAACAATTAATTGGCTGTGATGACTTCATCTGTTGTAAAAAAATTCTATAGACTTCTTTTAAGGATTTCAATTTGGGAAAAGAATCGATAGTCTCTATTACTGTTGTATCACTTATCATTTCAAAGATCAAAGGATTTAATCCTTTTAAGAAATAATTTTTTGATTGGAATATGAATCAAACAAAAGAACCCTATAAATATTTAAGGGATAATAGAACAAATCAAAATTTCAACACTAAAGTATACCCGATACAGTTCGATTCATT
This sequence comes from Anisodus tanguticus, assembly GCA_034509755.1. Lineage (NCBI taxonomy): Eukaryota > Viridiplantae > Streptophyta > Magnoliopsida > Solanales > Solanaceae > Anisodus > Anisodus tanguticus. Next base: position 59,748,323 of record CM067542.1, on the reverse strand, counting down.
GTATACATATACAACTTTTGTCAAATATGAACATGAACATTGTGGTAATCAAGATAGGGTCGTGTATGAGAAGTTGATAAAGTACCATGTTTTATTATTTCATAGATAAGTTTCAAAAAAATCAGATGTTCAAGTAGATTTTATTCATTTTTTCACATAAAAATATCTCAGTAATGAAAATCTAGAAGAAACTTACCAAACTTATATTGATGTAAAACAACAGTAGTAAGATCAGCTAAGATATCAATTATGTGGTACCTATGAAAATCTAATGCTAGACATCTTGGACGTAAGAATGTCTACATGTTAAAGTTATTTATACTTGAAACTAAACTTTCTATGTTTTAGGAAATTAGAACATTTCATTGGCAAGACATCAAAATATAATAGCATTCAAACTATTTTAGAGGAGCTAAATGAAATATAGCAAGATTTAATGAATCATTAATCTTTATGTCCAACACATACTCAGAATGCTCAAGCCTGCGGGAGTCCACAAATTCAATAAAAAGAGAAGTTCTTTAATGAAGTCTGTGAATCATGCCTTTCGGTTAAGAGGAAGAACACGTCTGATCCAAGTAGTTAGGCAATAGAATTTTCAAATAGATCTTGCTCGACGTCATTCTAGAATGTTTTCAGGTGCCATTTCATTGTATCAAATACGTCGCCTAAAGTTTTCCTCAATATTTTTGGCACCAAGATGTTGATGGTCCCACATCTATCATTTTTTAAAAATTGTTAGGCATCTATTTTTCGAGCGTTTCCTAAAGTTTCTACATTAAAGTCTAAATTTTATAATCATAACATTTAATTTACTCATAAAGTACACACATCTATACAATATGCATGAAATATAAAGCACACCCATTGAGCATTATAACTAAACATAATACATAAAACAAAGTGTAGAAATTACCTCTTATCGTCCCTTTTCCCCACAGTGCACAAGTAATTTCCACTTTCAAAAACCTGTGAAATAAGATAGTTGCGACTATTATATTCGGTAATTTCATGTATTAAGAAATTAAAATCCAAAAATCTTAACAGTAAACAAGTTTACCCAAAATGTAAAGAACAATCTGGTTGTACAATCGACATGTCCGAGAAAGACTTAGCAAGAGATCATGAGTTTACCAACAGAACTGATTAAATAAATAAATAAATAATTAATTTTATCTCATTTCACGATGAACTTAATTCACAAGAAATGAAAATGGGTTTCTACCAAACTAATTGCAACAAATAGAAAGAACCCAAAGGAAAGAAGAAGAAGAAGAAGAACTATGAAATGAACAAACAAATTATACTTTCTAGTGGATTCCACAATTAACACGTGAAATATAACAAACACGAGGGAGTAGGAGTGTTCCCTCACTTTTAGTTTTATTTACGTAAATGCCTGATGGACGTTTTTTTCAGATTAGCAAAGTCAACATCAGTTTGGTCATTTTCATATATGGCATTTTTATTACTTTCTTTATTAGTATGTTTCAAAAAAATATGATACTTTCTGTATTTAATATGGTAACTTTTTACCCAACCATCACAAGATTTTAAAAATATTTTGATACATTATTTAAATCTTTAGTCTAAGATCATAAGATTCAAAAATCTTTTTTATTTTCTTAAAGTTTGTACTGAGTCAAATTAAAACGAACAGATTGAAACAAAGAGTATAAAATTTAGTATATTTATTTGAACAAGTTCTATCACATTTCAAGAAAATATATTAAATCTAGCATCTTTTATTCATATTTAATAATATGTTAATAATACATAAAATCAAAAATTTGTGGGGCCTAAAGCAATTGTTTTAGTGGGCTTCCTCTGTCGAACCTTGACATCTATTATAAGTACAATATTAAATAGGGAAATAACATATATATATATATATACGGCCCACATATCTAGTTTACAGTTGATATAGTCCACTGTACTATTAGTGTATAAATAATGTATCTATGTTGTATAGCTATATATACATTGCATATATTTTGTATAGATGATGTATATGTTTTTTTTATAATCTTGTATAAACACACGAAACCAACTCAAATTACAATGTAAGATAATGTATCTGTTCTGTTTAGCTATATATATAAGTTGCTCAACTTCTTTTTGTAACAGCCCATCCCGTTAGTGATATTGTCCGCTTTGGACCTAGACCCACAGGGCTTTAAAACGCGTCACTAGGGTCTAAGGTTTGCTTACTTATATACCCAACATCTCTCATGTATTTTGTTGATGCGAAACTCTTAAGCTAGGGTGTCACGTACACCCCTCTTGTGGACTCAGCGTCCTCGCCGAGGTTTGCCCCACCATATGAGATTTGCCTAGACTAGGGCTGGCCAGTGGGCCGGGACGGCCCGACCTCGACCCGACCCCGTCCCGAGCCCGCCCCGGTCCCGCTTAAAAAAAATAAAAAAAATAACGGGGGCGGGACTCGAACTCGGGACGGGACGATGTCTCGTCCCGCCAGACCCGAGCCCGCCCCAGGCCCGCCTGACCCGAGACCGCCCCGAGCCCGTCCCGAGACCGAGCCCGACCCCGCCCTTTTCCCCCCCTTTGCAAAAATGGTTGTTGCACCAACGGCCATTTTAACCCCCCCTACCCCTTAATATTTATTTTTAACCCATAAGTTATTATATTTACACTTTAACCCAATTTTTCAACTATAAATAACTCATTTTCTCTTCATCTTTCTCATAAATCTTCCTACAATCTCTCTAATTTCTCAATATATCTCTCTACAAGTCTACATTGTTTGCTAAATATTCAATTTTATTAATTCATTTGGGAATTGGGAGTGAAGTTGGCAACTAGCTTGAGGATCTTCCATCGAGCAAAGTTTCAATTTTCAACCTCTCGATTACACGTCGACGTTTGGTACATTCGTTCCTTCATTAAATTATTATTGCCTGTTTATTTTATTTAGCGCACTTAATTTTATTGTCTTTAATTATTTATTATCATAATTAAAATGGAAGGATTAAAAGGTATGTTTAAGGGTAAGGGTAAGAGTGCTTCTTCTAGTAGGGGCAACCAGGGCAAGGGTACTTCTTCTAGTCATCGTATTCCTACACAGGATGATTTTGTTGATACTCAACATTTTCCTACAATACCATTAGATTTAGACCAGGAGCTATTTTCTGGAACTCAAGAAGACTTTAATTTAGACGATGATCTAGATGATATACCCACTAATGTTGATGACAACACACCCACTAGTGCACCTTCAACCGAAATACCTCCTATTCCCCCTAGTATGAGACGAGGTCCAAAGAAAACGACCATTAAAATCGATGCATGGACATTTTTTGATAGGGACGTAGAGAATCAAGTAGCCATATGTAAAATTTGTAAAAATGTTTTAAAATTTAAAACTGAAAAGGTCACGGTGGGACGGGGGGTTTAATTAGACACGTAGTAAGTGCTCATCCAAATAGGTATGCCCAATACCAGGCTTTAAAATCGGGTGCGCAAACGCCCGCTCTATCGGGACAAGGTTCACATACTGATACTGTCCCGGACCAAGTACATGGCCAAATTAACCCTATGACGGGGGGAATTGTAGGCTCTAAATACAATAAACATAGAGATAGGGAAGCAATATCAAAATTAGTTGTCATGGGAGGGTTTGCCTTTTTCATTTCCTTCATCTCCCGGTTTTATTCATTACATTAGAGATATATATAATCCTGCTTTTAACGATTTTCCTAGATCAACTGTTAAGAGAGATGTATTTAAATTCGCGCATGAATATCAACAATATTTACGTTTTTCATTATATCATTTTAATGGCAAAGTATCTATCACGTCGATATAGGTCGTAGTACTAACGGCCATGATTATTTAACCGTAACTTGTCATTGGATAGATTATAAATGGTCTATGCAAAAACGTATTTTAGCGTATAGATATATAGATGATAGGCACACTTTGGTACTTTTATTGCGAGAAAATATTTATCAAGTGTGCGATTATTACGGAATTACCGATAAAATTCTGACTATTACATTAGATAACGCTTCTAATAACAATTACGCAATTACAATGTTAAAAAATAGTTTAACTCCATCTTTTCCAGATCATTTTCATATAAAATGCGCGTGCCATATATATAACTTAATTGTAAAGGATGGTCTATCACTTTTTGAAGACATTCTTAGTAAAATACAATTTGCTATAAACTTTATTTTTAAAAGTAATAAAGTACAACGTAGAAAAGAATATAAAAAAACTTGTCACGATTGTGGACTACCTTATAGAAGATTCCACAAGAAGTATCCACTAGGTGGAATTCTTTATACGAGCAACTACTTGTTGCTTATGACTATAAATTACCTATAACTTTATTTTTTAACTCTCATAATAAAAAGCCAAATTTGATATGATTTTAGATAGTGATTGGGTAAAAATTTCCGAACTTATTGTATTTTTAGAGAAATTTTTTCAAGCAACAAAAGAATTTTCCGGTATATATTATCCTACTATTTCAACTATGTTATTTTATATAACTCTAATATTTTTATTACTTAGTGAATATATGGATAAACCAAATTATAAGGCAAATATTAAAAAAATGTTTGTCAAAATAAAAAAATATTTTATTCCTATTCCCTCTATTTATATTATTGGTTCTGTATTAAATCCTACTATTAAAATAGACGGTACTAAATCACTAATTGAAACTATTTACGATTGTATAGAAGTACTACCACCTCCAAGTCCCAAAAATCTAAATCACCCACCACCTATTGAACAAACTAAAGAAGAAGCGGTGTCTAGCGTAGAACACCAATGCAAAAATATATATAGATTTTATCAACAAGAAAATGCTAGTAACTTACCGGCTTCCATACCATCTTCTTCATCTTCAACACAACCTCACAAAAGACATGCTTTGTTTACGGCTAGTATTGAAAGCCTCGAAATAGAATGTGCGGCCGTACCTCTACTACTAACCAAATTAGCGAGTTGGATATTTTTGTTTTGCGGGGTTCTGTACCGTATCAAGAAGTTATCAATGAAGATGGACATGAAGACTTGCTGAAATACTGGAGGGGAATGAGAAGACCTTTCCGACACTTTCATTGATGGCTCGAGATGTTTTGAACATTCAAGCGTCATCAACTGCGTCTGAAAGAGCTTTTTCTGCAGACAGATATCAAATAGGAGACCACAGACACTCATTGGCGGAGACAAACTTGGAAATTGCGGATTATTCGAGAGATTGGATACGAGCGGAGCGGAGAAGGTGCGGTCAACCGGAGATCAACGAAGAAGATGATGAAAACTACAACGAAATCTTAACCGAAGATAGTGGAAGCGACGTGGATCAATTTGACCAACAAATATCAATTCCAACTGAAGAGCCACAAGAAATCATCAAGCAATTAGAACAAGTTTTTTTGAGAATGTAATTTTTTTAATTGCAATTTTATTATGTAATTTGCAACTTTTGGACAACACCACAAAGTTGCAATTTAGATTTTAGACAATTGTATTTGTATTACAAAAAAATCATATGTCTATTAAATAATATCAGAGGCACAAAAACAGCCTTGGGATGTTTTTATTACACTATCTTGTTTTGTTTATTGAGTTTTTTTTTATACATATGTTATTAAAAAAAAATTAAAAAAAAAATGAAAACCCGCCGTACCCCGCCCCGAGCCCGACCCCGCTCCGACCCGATACCGACGGGATCGGGATCGGGACGGGACTGGAGAAAGTCCCGCCAGACCCGACCCCGCCAGACCCCGCCGACCCCGCCAGACCCCGCCGACCCCGACCCCGACCCATTCTCCCGTCCTGCCCCGACCCTGACCCCGCCAGACCCGGCCTGCCAGACCCGAGCCCGGCCCACTGGCCACCCTTAGCCTAGACTCAGCACGGAGGTTTGCCCCACCTAACCGGAATTTGCCTAAACTCAGTTGAACTCTGGCCCACACTGACAATGTATCAGAGCCACTCAGTTCAATTGTATCAGAGTCACTCCTATATCAGCCTTATCGGAAATAATGAAAAGGTTTCACATGCACTTTTATAAATTGAAGATCATTCTTTTTCACACAATAAGCAATAGTATCCACAATGTGATCATTTAAGAGTCTTGTTTATGAGGATATTATTGTCTCGATAATTTTTATACTTTTGTTATATTAGTTTGGAGATTATTCTCTCAATACTTATTGTACTTTTTATATTAGTTTTCTCATATATATAAGTAAATTGACTAAACCATATTAAAAATATTACGTCTTGTTTAGTATACTTCTTTTTATTGTCTAATTTATCATCATTCAAGATTTGCTTTGTTAACTTTTGTGCATGACACCTTGTTATTTCAATTCCAACAGAATGGAGGAAGTTGACTACCTTATTAGACATGTATATGATCAATGTGATGGCCAAGGACTTGTAAATGTAAAAAGTGTTGCTAGACACTTTTGTGGAAATATAATGAGAAAAATAGTGTTCAACAAGAGGTATTTTGGAAATAAAGGGGAAGAAGAGCAAGTGAATGCACGTTTCTTAGTTCTTGAACATCTTTTTGGGGTTTCAATCTCTGATTACTTGCCATCATGGATAAGTAAATTAGATTTAGATGGCAATGAAAATGTATTAAGAGAAGCATTGAGGTGTATAAGAAAGTATCAAGATCCATAAATTGATGCAAGGATTAATATGTGGAAGAATGGTATAAAGACAAAAGAAGAAGATTTTCTTGATATTCTTATTCAACTTAAGGATAGTGAAGGGAACCCTTTATTGACAATTGAAGAGATCAAAGCAGAAGTTATTGTAAGTATCTCAAACCTTAAACTATAGTACTCTAGTAATTAATTAATGTGTACACTTATTTACTACAGTACATAATAAACGTCATTCTAAATATATTTAAATGTAAAACATGCAGCGACTATAATCTTCATGAGCCAACAACTATAATCCTCTTTTACTTGGTTAACTAAAAACCATTCATATATTTATATGTAATTATCCTATATATACTTGTTATGTACGACCTGTAGGAACTTTTAAATGAGTTGGGGATGTTTAAATGAAAGGAACAAAATCTCAGCTTGTTAATGGGATGATCCACTAATTAGTTTTTCTCACCAGTAGTATGTCAATAAATCAAAGACAATATTTATTATGCCTCAATTCCAAGGAGTGGGCGGTATGAATTTCAATATCATAAATGCTCTATTTGGATCCATAATATGTCAATATATACTAGTATGCAGTAAAGGTTTACCCAAAACTAGGAGTTATTTAATATACACTAGTGGTTGTTTTTAATTCTAATATACTAACAAGAGTTCTAGTTAGCACTAGTCTTCTAGCTAGTTGGTATCACTTACACCGATTTTCAACTTTCATTGTTTTCTATCCTTTGTGAGATATGTCTAGATTGCGAGATAGTCTAAATATTTTGATTATGTGGTTTATTACAAATATTATTTTAGTTATATGACTATATATTTTCCCTGTAGTTCAGTAGAAAAATAACAAGGAAGATTAGTAACACAAGATATATTTATATGTTCATTTTTTCTATTTAAATTATAACTGATTACATGAGATCATCATTTGACACTGAGTAGTGTCTTCCCTTCTCGTCTGAATAATTATTGTACATGTACATATATATAGGAGGTAATGCTAGCAGTAATGGATAATCCATCAAACGCAATGAGTGGGCAATAACAGAAATGTTGGTATTCCCTCGATACTATTGTTGGAAGGGACAAGTTGGTTCAAGAGTATCATTTCCCAAAGTTGAACTATATAAAGGCATGTCTAAAGGAGCCATTTAGGCTCCATCCAGTTGCACCCTTCAACATTTCTCATGTGTTAGTAAGTCGTTTAGGCCTTGGTCGAAATTCTAACGACACTTTCGTCTCAAGGACAATAATGGCGATGAAGTAATTTTTCAAGATCCAGCATTAAGAATGTTCACATTTAGTGCGGGGAGACGAGGATGTCCAGGAGTTTTTCTAGGTTCTGATATCGCAATCATGATGTTTGCTAGGCTGCTTCAAGGATTCAATTGGAGTCTACCACCTAATGTGCAGCGAATTGACTTGATTGAGTAGCATGTATCTTGCTCGACCTCTTATGGCTCTAGCAGAACCAAGATTGCCTCAAAATATGTACCCGCTGGTATTGACCTGATGTATTACGTACTCCTTTGTGTTGGAAATTAGCCTTTGGCGGGGAGATGCGTCCACCCATCTTTGATGAATTAAACACTAGTGTTTCGCATGTTGGAGACCTTGTCTCTTAGCACATGCATGATCTACGAAGTGAGTAGATGACCGTAGGGCCAAGAATCGTCTAATTTCGTTGAGAAATGAAAGAGATATTGGTCCACGAAGTAAGGTGTTTGAGACATGGAAATGTGGTGTGGGACAAATCTACCACATCGGTGGGAATAGGAAGAATTGCTCTCTATATAAGTCTCTAATGTGGTAAAGGGTTTGGATCCCCAAGGGGTATCCCATGTGTTTAAAGGAGGGAAGACCTAGATGTGCTTGGGTTCAAGGCTAAGCCCACACGCGGGCCACGGGCCACTTTGATATTATCTTTTTGGACCAGAGAACTCTGTCAGATGTACAGTTTGGTCCCTGAAGTTTCAATATTTACAGTTTGGTCCCTAGAATTTCTGGAGACTTTTTCTCGCCTACCGTTGGGATCGTTTTTTGAGGAATTAATCACCACTTGGCGATTAACTCCTCCATTAACAACCCATTACTTGGCGATTGGCGACCTTTCAATGGCCATTAACAAATCATTACTTGGCTGTTTTAATGCCCTCCTAAATGGCCATTAACACCATGTTTTGGCGATTTGGACAGCCCCTTCTCTATGCTATATATTGAGCTTCATTTGGCTCAATTCGGTGGCAGAAAATAGACGAAAAAACAAGTGAGAAACAAAGCGAGCAAACGAGGCGAAAAACAAGCAAGGAACAGCCCGAAAAACAGCCACAAATAGCACAAAACAATCGGTGAAATTCAGCGAAAATCGGTGCAATTTTTGACTGAAAAACAAAGACCAAACCTTCACGTATACACAAGATATACACTACGAGAGACACTATATACACAGAGACAAAAGAGAAGAGTATTGAGAAACTCTTCCTTCCTATTCCATATCTTCGACAAGTCGAGTCATATTTGTTTTCTTCGCCGGCTCAACCTATTGACTTTGTAGTGTTGAGATTAAAGTGTTGTTTTATCTTGGGAGACTATTGCCCGCTAACGTAAAAGTTTATATACGGGGCAATCTTGTCTTAAGGATAGAGGGCTATCCTCGACTCAACACACAACGTTGTAACCATTCGATTTAGTTGTTTCTTGACTTCGTTTATCAAGATTCAAGGCACAACAAACTTGCGGCGAGTTCTCAACATTGGCTTTGCAAGGTGATCAAGGTTCAAGACACAACACACATGCGGCAGTTGTGAAGAGTTACTATTTATTTATCCTTTCGAACATTTGTAATAGTTATTACTTCCCGTACTGCTCTATAAAGTACCATAGAATACCCAACACTTTGAACTCAAATAAGTTATCAAGAAAAATATTACCTGATATTATAATAAGTTATCGAAAATAACCAAGCTAAGATTAGTGAAGTTATGTCATGAATTCTGATATTTAAATTAATAATTCTTTAATAATATTGTACTTTTAACTATATATTAATTTTCCAGTTATATATTCTGCTTTGAATTTGATTAATTAGCGACTAATTAATATTTTATAATACATAGTCTTGGTCAAGTTATTTAGTTTCCCCTAACAACTTGATGTGTGTGTACATATATAAAGGTAAATATTATAATATTTTATAATATATAGTCTTATTACGGGTTAAAGTCGTGGAAACAACCTCTTGCAGAAATGTGAAATAAGACTGCGTACAATAAACCCTTGTGGTCCGGTCCTTCCCCGGACCCCGCACATAGCGTGAGCTAGTGCATCGGGCTGTTTTTTTTATTTTTTTATATAGTCTTGATTATGTTGTTTAGTTTTCCCTAAAAACTCGACGTATGTGCGTATGTAAAGGTAGATTTTGTATTATTTAAGATTTTTTAAAATTATTATTCTTATCAAAATTTCAGCAACTCGAGAAAATCAACATGACTGGATAATAACACCATAAGAGAGGAGAGGGGTGGGGTGGGGCATTGTAAATGTAGTTATCACTATGTAGGTACTAGCAAGTGAAGGTAATAACAAAAGAAAGAGAAATTAAGCGAGATTATAAAAAGAGTAAGAAAAAGGAGAGAATCAAAATAGAAGTAAAAAAGGAATGAAGAATTTCACGTCATATGTCACAAATGTACATATAACCTTACTATAATCTTCTAACAAATTAATATAATAATTTTTGTTTAATATGTAGTCCCAAATACATGTAATAAGTACGAATTATAGTAGGTTGATGGATACAAATATTTAATGTAAAATGACATAGCCATTTCAAAGGTACTTGGTTTCCCTATTTTCTATCTACACTACTAGACTAGAGAAATAAAGACAAAATAAAGTTTAACAAAATATTAAGGGGTCGTTAGGTAGAGTGTATAAGAATAATGACGAATAGAGTGTATTAATAATGTTGACATTAGTTATGCAAAAATTATTTTTTATCAATCGTTTAGTTTGATGTGTTAGAAATAACATGCATAACATAATTTCTAAAAATACTTGGTTGTTTACAAAAATACCGTCCATACTAAATTATGTGAGAGATTTAATGAGCAATTGTGTCTTTATTCATGCTTATGCATGCATTAAAACTCTATGCATTGCTAATACAGTAAAAATCTCGATAAATAAATATTTGATAAATTAATAACCTCGATTAAATAATAATTTTCTCGGTCTCGACTTGGGCCAATGGGATAAAATAATAACCTCGATAAATGCATAAGATAATAATTTTTAAAAAATCATTGAAGCCCATTGAAAATATAAAATAATAATTCATTAAATACGTATGAAAATTACATATATAATTCATAAAATAAAGCACTTTCTAAATATTTTTTACCAATTTCAGGTAAAGCTTCTTCAATATTCTCCATGACAACTGAACCACTTTTACCAAACCTTTTATAAGACTTAATCTCATGTCTCGCCTTGAACCGTTCTAGCCAACCACTTGAGAAGTTAAATTTTGGATTTGCATCACCATACATTTTCTGTAGAAACTCTTTTGTTTTAGTTTGAATCATTTCTCCAGTCATGTTCACTTTCTCTTGATATTGGAGAAATCACTCATACAATACATTTTTTAATTCAGGATATTTTCCTGATTTGTGCCTTTTAACATTGCTATTTGTTATCTCTTTTGACAAATATTCTGCTGATCTTTTAAGAGTATTTGATATTGTTGATTGACTAATAGAGAAATCAAACTTTTGTTGAATCCACTGTTGCAAATCTTTTTGACTTGAAGAGGGATGCTTATTTTTTGTACTCACATAATATTTTTCTCATCTCATCAGTTAGCGTAAATTTTTTTTACACCTTTCAAATGAATATCCATGGAAGATAAGATATAATATATGAATTTTTATATTTTGGTATATGAAGTTAAAGTACATGTGTCTATTTATAAACTCTATATTATGTAATTGAAACAATTAACAACACTTCATATTCTAATGTACATGCATTCTATTTTGAATCACACTAATCCAAGATTAATAAACTTCTTTTTGACAAGATTAATAAACTTAGATACAATGCACCATCATTAATTAATTATTTATTTATTTTCTTTTCTTAGTTACCGAAAAATTAATTGTTTAATAAAATATTCATTTATCAATAAATTAATAACCCGTATAAGATAATAATTTTCAGGTCCCAAAAATATTCATTTATAGAGGTTTTAATCATGATTTTCTATGTATTAGTTATGCATATTAATAATATCTTATTTAGTACACTTTTTGAATCTATATATACATTATTTTATCTATTGCCTCCTAACGACCCCTAAGTACGCATACGGTAAGTCAAAAATGATTACTTAACTATGGTAATAATATAAAGATCCATATTTAAGTAAATCACCGATAGTGCGCAGAGAAAGCCCCTAACTGTTATCCTCTCTTGGTTGCAAATCTCAAACCCTACTTGTGGTTCGCGTTCCTCTTCTCCGCGAGGCCAAGGTTTTAACGAAGCTCCATCATTTCCGTCTTCTAAAGGTTAGGTCTGTGGCAGTTTCCTATTTTCTGGTAGCAAATCTGTACTTTGCAGCTCATTTTTTAATTCATCATTTTTTTTTTCAAAATAAAAAATTGTGAAGTTGATCTATCGTAATTTATGAGTTTCTTCTTGCTGAAAAATCTTAACTTGGAGCCTTGAATAGTCAATTTCTGTTGTTGTTTAGTTCTAATTAACTTAATTCTTATTCAAAATGTGAATTTGTAATACTGCTGCCTTGTTAATTATCGATGTTGATATCTGCTTGCTATTTAGAATTCTAATTCTGAAATCAATAAGCCTTGCTTGATGTTAATATAAATTATAATGCAAAGTGATAATTTTGTAGTTTGGTCTTGCACTTTTTGTTTGTGTTGTTTGATTAATGGAATTTTGTATGACTTGGAGTTGGGAGAGAGTGATGCATACTTTTAGATGGAAAATTATTGCGTAACGCATACTCAAAAGGTTTGGAGTTAAAAAGTTTTGAATTGTGTTCTCACGCCTAATTTGTCGGATCCTCTCAAGTACTCCCTCCGGATAAAAAAGATTGTCCACTTAGCCATTTGCACACCCTTAAAAAAATACTAACTTATAGGCAAAAATAAGTAATTTGACTAAAATGACCCTATTTAAATAGGTAATGGGATTTGGTCACCTAACACTTAATAAGGACAAATATGAAAAAGTAAGGTTAATTCTTTCTTGATTTGGTAAGTGGACACTCTTTTTGAACCAAAAAATAAAGGTTAAGTGGACACTCTTTTTGATCCGGAGGGAGTAACATACGTGTAGTTATTTGTTCAGCAGTTGTCCTAGAAAGACAGAAAAGTACTTTTTTTTCCTTGTAAAAAAAAAAAGAAAAGTATTTTTTTTTTCTGTTGATATTAATCGAGTCTCTCTTTATCTTTGGCTTACAAACACTAACCCATTGTTCACATTTTCTTCATGTTTTGTTAGAAGGAAGTGCAGCCCCTTTGGTGTGCAAGGAAATGCTTCATGCTTTCAATACACGCCATTTACCCTAAGATCATTATTCCAGAGAACTACACGTGTTTACTTCATCGGGCCTCAAAATTATCTAGTGATGTGGACAAATGTGTTCAAGATCGTATGTTTCTTGCCTCATATCCTTCTATGACTCATTACACTTGCCTTTGCTGTGATATTAGAATTTCTGTGAGGGTTAATTGAAAGTTTTTTATTGTTAATTTGTCATTTTACTTGCTAAATTTTGCAAGTTCGAAAACCCTGCTAATGAAATTGTGTTCATCTTATTAATCCATTTATATGGAATTCAAATAGTTAACTTGACATGCATTTTCTTATTTCCTTTCCTACTAGAGTATAATTTTTCTTTGGGTAGAAGCCCACAGTTGAACTAACCCCCCTCCCAAAATAAAAAAGAAATAAGAAAAAGAGAGAGAGAGCAAAGAACTCTTGCCAGTATTTGAATGGACTGCTTATCAAAGAGCGCAAGTCTTGACCTTATCAAAGAGCTCAAGTCTTGGATCGATATCTACATAAGTGACTGGTCTTTCGCCCTGGTCCCCTCTTAAAAGTGATCCCAAAAGTTTGACCACACATTGATCTAAAATCTGGTTCGTAATATAATGAATGCAGTACCAATGGAAATTCCTTTTTCTGTTTGGGAAATTGATCAGTCCTGGTTTTTTACTTTTGAGGAACTCTCTGCTACTTTGATGGTATTTCCTAACAAATATGTGGTTCTTAATGCATCTTTTTCATGCCATTTGTACTGATTGTCTGGAATTACTGAGAAATATTGTACTCTTGAACTATAGTACCATACCTGAAGTTGTGATGCTTATTATGATTACATATACTTCCCCTAAACTCATCTGTTATTTTGCAGGGTGGCTTACATCAAATATCTTGGTTTCAGTTTCTTCCTCATGAATCTGATGTTAACTCTCTGGTGGACAAGAGGTTTGATAATTGAGCAGTTTAAAGTCTATCTCCGTTGAAGGAACTACCTGTAGATCATATTTTTTATGCTGTGTGTGTTTTCAATCTGTTTAAAGTGTGAAGCAGGATAAGAAAGACGCTGCCACATGGCTCGTGCTCTCATCGCATCTACAATTGCAGAAGGAAGGATTTCTCAGCACATGGACCAATTCCTTTGTTGGACCTTGGGACCCATCTCAGGGTCTTCACAACCCTGGTATAGATGGTCAGCAAAGTAGTTAAACTGTAAATCCCTTTTTAGTTGTTTAACTTCTGCTTGCTTTTAGTTTTCAGATGAGAAGATCAAGCTCTGGCTTTTTTTCCCTGGGCAGCATTCATCTGTTGTTGAAAAGGCACAGTCAGCTATATCCAAATTAAGAGGTATGTTATCATTAAATGACACCATGAAGATTGAAGGTTCTAAAGAGGGCGAGGTAGACCTAAAATTACGTGAAGAAAGTTGTCTCAAAGTGCCTACAATCTTTAGGAATCGATGCAGGCTTAGCCAATAGTAGAATACAATTGAAGCAAAGCATGAGAAAAAACCAACAATTTTTCTGCAGCAAATTATTTCAAGTTGTTTCCGAAGTATTAACTTCTTCAGGTTAAAATTAAGTTTGTCTGAAGTTCAAACTGCTCATGCACCAACTCCAAACTCGCGGGACTGAAGTTGATTCTTTATGCGGTTAAACATAAAAATTTCTTATTACTTCAACTATTCCTTAGATAGGGCCCCTAAATACGGCTGCACACTTGCCCACAAAATTTAGAGAACCTCCAATTTTAGATAACTGGGGATTTGTGTTAAGAGACATGTTACTTGCCAATATTTATGGGCCTGAATAGAGCGGAATATACAGAGGGACTCATATAACTGGTTAACTAGTTTAGGATTGAGGCGTTGTTGATAGACGGATTGACCAGTTGTCATTGCTTGTTATTGAGTTGCACTTAACTTTTTATAGTTTACTTTGCTTTTGTAATCTTTAACTATCCTTCCATATCTGTTACAGTTCTGGCATCTGGTCTCTGGGTGGCTCCTGGAGATTCAGAAGAGGTTGCTGCTGCGCTATCTCAGGCCTTAAGGAATTGCATGGAAAGGTAATGATTATTATTTCACGTGCTTAGAGTTTACCGTGACCTACTGATTATTTACTTGTAAATATGCTACTTGATATGACAGAACGCTCAGAGGACTTTCATATGTGAGATATGGAGATGTATTTACAAAACACCGTCCGTTTTCACAGGATGAAGAGTTGTTTAGGTATGTTTATTAGTACTTGCATTATTTGTTGGCCTAAGTGGTTGAACAACACATAAATCAAGAATAATGATTTTACTATGAGTTTACAACTTTCTTAATGTACACTAGTAAAATCATTATTCTTAATTTCCCTGCCTTGTCTTAAAGTTGTTATGAGCATAAGGGGACTGTGCACTGATTCTAATCTAGTCTATTTTTAGATTTTTTTAGTTACAGCCTCAGCCAATGCAGTCATTCTGTTTTATGTACAGTTACAAGTCTGAGAAACTGCAATTCTTTGTCGGTTTTTTCTGGGTGTGGCACTTGTAGCAGCTATATCTTTTTTCTTTGCCTACTACTTGTTCATAGCTTCACCAGTGCCTGGAATTCAATTTTTTAAAATTGAGTACTTAGCATAGTCCAAGTGTTATTTGTAGTATACTGGTCTCCTTAATGTACGCTAGTTGCTGAGGGTATTCTTCTGGCATTCCAAAAGGGAGAATGTATCGTATGTGTTGAATAAGCCAGGAGTCCAGTTTTATTATGATTAGTTTCCTATATCTGTCTGAATTATAAATTGGTGCTTTTCTTGAAGGAAGGGACAGCCAGTGGTTGAGTTTATATTTGCTGCTACGGAAGAGGCTATCTTTGTCCACGTCATTATATCTGCAAAGTAAGTTTGATTAGCCCTTGATTACATTCTAAATTTGAGGGGGGGGGGGGGGTTGAAATCTGTCCTTCTGCTTGGCAATCTATTATTGGCCCCTGTAATAAGTTTTTATTCTTCATACCTTTCTCTAGGCATATACGAGCACTTTCAAGTGGTGACATTGATAAAATATCAGAGAATACATCTAATGTCTCTGGTGAGGGACTTCCAGGTTGGTTTCTTTGCAGAACTGAATGCATTCACAAACAATTAAAGGCTTGGATGTTGGATGTACATTCAGATGCTGAATTTTGTTAATCACCCAATACGTTCTTCCAGAACCTGTGCAACTCTTGCTATCAATAAACCGGCAACCTAATGGAATTTAAGAGGAGCTCAATAAGCATATTGATCCTAGAGATTGATTCTTGTAGTAGTGCTAAAAATAAAGGAATTTGGGCTTAAACCCAGTGGCAAAACATGCACATTGTTGTTGCAGTCCGTTCCGTGATCTTACATAAAAATCAGTTTTAACGCCTTCAGCGTTGTGGAGAGTTGCACATTTTTGGCTTTTTAAATTTGTTACTTGTGATTACTTTAATTTGCAAAGTCTTCATTTGTGGATTGGAGTAATGCCTTGATTTCTCTTGATTTTTAGTCATTTGTATACTCGACAGTAATGACCTGATTTTCAGAAGGCTCTTCAAATTTCTATTGATTCATGACGTGCAAAAAGATGCAAAGACGAGGGAGGTTTGGGGGGGGGTGAGGTGGAGTGGGGTAGGGTTGTGATTTTGCTCTTCTGTGAAGGTGGTGGCACAAATCATTTAGGATTTTTAGGATCAAATCTTCAGTATTGCTTATATCGGATGTACTTTTCTGGCGGGCGGCACAACTTATATGGCTTTTGAAAAGTGGTAGAAACCTATCAAGATAGATATCTTCTGTATGCCAGTTTATCAATTGCTTAAAATGATATAATATGATTAAGCTATAAACTTGGTCCTCTCAAGTATGTTTGTTAACCCTCCTGAAGTTGTAATATCTTCTTAGCAACACGCTCGGCAACATGTTTCTTATTAGCATTGTTAATTAGTGTACTTATTGTTTAAACGAACTCAAACAAAAGTACGAGCTTTAACTCAATCAAATTTCAACTTAGTTTCAACCAATTAAAAGCCTTTTGGCACCCATCGCTATGCTCCTGAATGGTTAAGTTAAGTTTTAATACACAATATTCATGGTATGCCGGTGTTTTCATTTATCCCTTTTTTCCCTTTTCCAGTTATTGTCTCACCTCATGGAATGCGTGGGAGGCTTACTGGATGTTGCCCAGCTGATCTTGTGAAGCAAGTGTATCTCAGGTCAAATTACCTCTCTATTTTCCTTCTTTTTTGGGTTGTTTTAAATCCATCCTTCTCTTGTTTGTGAACAAAATTCTTTCAAAGTGATAGTGCTCGTCTTAATGTGGTTGCCTTACTGTGATTCATATTTGACTTGCCAAACAGTTCTGGCAAGTTTAGTGCTTCAAACGGTATTGTTGGGCTACCATGCAATGTTTCTCAATCTGGTTATCAGCTTAAGGGCCAGAATTGCTATGTGGAAGTTAGCCTTGGTTGCACTGCACCGGGAAACAACAATATACAAGAAAGTTCAAATGTACAGAATAATTCATCCAGGCCTACCATAACTGAAGCCTCTGCAATGGCCAGTGTTGCTCAGAGTAAAATACCAGATAACTGTGGAAGAATGCTTATTTACCCCCCTGAGGCTGTTCTTGTCCCAGTGGTGCAAACAGCATGTGCTAGATCATCTCTGAAAAGGTAAATTTGTTAAATTCTGCCAAGGTTTTTTCTCTCCTTTCTCTTCTTTTTTTTTGGGATTAAGTTTGCATAATGCTGACATCGGAAGATTTCATTCAATTAGTTACCGATAAAAAAAGAGATTACACTTATAAAAAAGGAGATCACGGCAAACAGTATCCTTTCAATCTTGTTGAAGGTTTGTCAATGGAGTGCTGGAAGACAAGTCACAGATATGCTAGCTTCCACATCAATGACAGGAAAGCAACAATTTTTAATTTCTGACCTTTTCACCACAGCGATGGCCAGATAACCACTCCATCCCCTACATGGTTATAGAAATAGCGTGGTCTTCAGTCATTAGAGGTTTTCTGTAGTAGGTTCCGTCTCTTAAAACTTTTTTTGAGAGTCAGTTTCAGTGGCTGATGGATTATGGTTAATAAGTTCTTTCGGGGAAGTCCTTATCTGAGGTTTTCACCATGTAGGATATAGTGAAGCTCAAGTTTCCACACTGACATCTCTTCCATTGATCTAATCAGTAGATACTGGGATTGGAATTATTGATTATTTTTAGTGTTTCTTTTGCTTAGTTTCCTTATCCTTGATCCTTTACTGAGGATCAAGCTAACAATTAACATATACATGCTTAACATCCATGCATGTGAATATTTACTCAAAAGTGCATCTTAGGGCTGTTTGTGTTGACTAGGGTGCTTTTCTAGTTCAAACTTGCTTGAGAATTAATATTCCATTTTTCCCTAAGAGTTCTGGTTTTTTTTTTTTTATGTTTTATTCACAGATTTTGGCTGCAGAACTGGATTGGGCCCTCATTGTCCTTTACATCCTCCTCTATGCATTGGTACTCTCAGCTTATTCTTATTGGCATTTCATTCCGTATCTTTCTTTTTTGGTTAAACTTGTATCTCATACGTCTAATCCACAATATTGCAGTTTTGATTTTCATAGCGATGCCAAAGTCAATTCGATGGATGGTTCTTGGCTTGATGCAAATGTCGTACGCTCTAATCGGCGTTATAACAGTAGTAGTAATAGCAATAGTAGTAGTGTTAGCAGCATAAGTACCTCTTCTAGTGATAGCGATTACAAGACCTCAGGAACTGGTGATCTTGAAGCAGATGCTGATTCTTTGATGTGTAGACAGTCTGGATTATCTTCTTTGGATTGGTCTCAAAATGACAATCTTAAGACGGTATGCATTATCTTGTATTTGAACGTGTAGTCTTGATTCGATCTTAACCTTCTTTAATTTGCTATGACTTGCTATCTCATTTTTAAAAACTTTTAAAGAGGTACATGTGTGTGTGTGTGTGTGTGTATATATATATGTAAGTTTTGTCTATCATCTAAGAGTCCATCATATAGCCTTTGCTTTCTCAGAGGATAGCGTGTAAAGCGAGACCTAGATCTTTAGCTAATTGTAGCAAGTAAATTAAGAACCTTTTCACTTATATTTTCTTTAGTATGATGATGATATGAAGTGAGCTTAAATGAAGAAGTGGGCATTCATATAGCTTACCTCAACTTGTTTGGGACTGAGGCATAGTTGATGTGGTTAGCCTCCTTTTGATTTCCCATGCTATTGAAACTGGACTTGACCAGCAGGTACCCGAACCCAATAACTTTGGCTCAGACCCTATATTTGTGTTAAAAAATCCATAAGGTACAAATAATAGAGTTAGAATCCAGTAAATCAAATGGGCCGTGGTAGAACCCTGAACACGAACCCATAATATTCATGTCCTGGGTCTGCTTCTTATAACTTCTTGCATGATTCTTTTGAAAGGTTAAGGAAAGATCAAAATAGGAATCCATTTTCCTTAAGATTCCTACTTGCAGGTTAAAGGAAGGTCTCTTGCAGGGAAGTTTTGCATTGCTTTTGTTACTAGTTTCCTGCTTATTAAACACACATAAAAATGCGAAAAAATCTACATTCCACACTTCCCTTTTTGATTATTGGCAACCAAATTTAACGGAAGTGCTTCTTTTCTTGCATGCGTTAACCTTGGTACTTCTCTTTGCTTGTTACTAAAACGTGTGCAATTCTGGTTATCCATAATGATAGCATGTGCTAAGTGTTCTTTTGTTCTTCTCCACTTGATTCCTATGGTGTGTTTTTGTTTAAAGGAATTGGCGAATATGACATTTCAAGTTTCTTTGCAGGGATTTAAGAGGCCGCGAACTGGGATTTCAGAGTCATTTAGTCAGGGAGGAGCTGTTATAAATCCATCAACAAGTGATTATGCCTCAATTGAAGTTAATAATTCTGCAATTACTGGAGGAAATGATCCAATGGGGCTTCAGTGGGGTTGGGATGACGATGATAGAGGTGTAGGCATGGATATTCAGGCACTTCTTTCAGAGTTTGGAGATTTTGGTGACTTCTTTGAGAATGATGCTTTGCCATTTGGAGAGGTAGTTATATTGTCCATGGATGACACGGTCACATCATATATGTTAGTCTTGTTAAGCCCTGATTATTCCTCGACTTTGAAACTTACAAGTTAAATCTCAAAAATGTGAGAATTATCAGAATTTAATGTAATGCAAATTGATTGGGTCAGCCTTGTATCAGACGGAAGGCTGTGCTAATCTATGAAACTGGCAAACCAAAGCACTTTTCTCAGGTTTATGAATGATCCAGTAATTTCAAATCAAAAAACTCAACTAGACTTTTTTGTTGTTGATATGGATATTAAATAAAAGACTATGAATGAAATGGTAGAATTTAAACTCAGTGAATCATCGGAAGGATTATCTGGTCAGGATAGTCCAGAGGATTGTCTTATTTATCCTTTTCTTTTTAATTCTGGTGGAAGGTCAATCAAACCTACCTCGCTTAGAGAGTTCATTTATTTTATTTGCATCCTGAGGGAAAGTGGTCTCTCATTTTTTTAAAAATTGTGGGGTGGGGAGGCATCCCTCTTGGAGCTGATAAAACAGACTATGAGTCTGATGATTGTAAGCAATTGTATCTGGCTACCATAGGAGCACAGTTTCGTGTTGACTAGGAATTGCTTCTCTTATTTTCCCTTCTGATATAATGTCCATAAGATTAATCACATACCTTATTTCTTGCAATTAGTTTCTCTGTGTTTGGTCCTGAAATGAAGTATTATGTATATTAGTTAATCTGAAGTATACAGCTGTACACCGGGTGTTAATGTTGGTCAAGAACTATTATTTTTGTTTTCGTCAAGTAGAGTGTGTATAATCATGCCCCCACGGGAGATAGGAATTCTACATATGATTTGTATACAGATTTGAAAAAGTAGAACTGCTTCAAAATATTTGATTGTAGTGCTGTTTGGGTATAATTTATTAGTTGGAGGTAAGGAAGTTAACTGGAAGCATATAAGAAATGAATGGGCTGTTTTACTGGATGATATGGAACTATGAATAAATTGGATTTAACGGGACATCATTAGTGGCTAATAAATGCCTGCATCTTACGAGATGAATACGAGTTACCTTGTTGTAGTAGATATTCCTTTTCTTTTGCTTTCGGCTTTCCTCATCAGGAAATGAGCTAATTTCTCCTTTTATTCTTGAAGCCTCCAGGAACTGCTGAGTCTCAGACTCTTATGTTTCCTGCAGCAGATAGTGTGGATGTTGGTAGCAGCCCTGGTCCTTCGTTGATGGATGTGCAAGATCAGATGCTTTTGCCAGTAGGTTTTCCATCCTTTGATAGCTTTAATCAACCACCACCTCCAGCAATTCTGGATGATTCACTGAGCAAACATCAAGAAGTTATAAAAAGTGCTGCAGTTGCTAATCAAGTAAACAGTGCTTCAGCATCTATTGCTGGTGAATTCGATCACTTAATTAAAGCTGAAGCTCTGATGTCATTCGCTCCAGAGTATGGAGCTGTTGAAACCCCTACAGGTGAGAACTCCCATTCGATTTTCAGGAATCCCTATGTTCCGAAGTCCCGGGAAGTGGAGACTGCGAATTCAAGCTCAAATAGCTATGTCTACTCAGCAACCCCACCTTTGTCGCCTTGTTTTGATGCATGTGAGGAGAAGTCTGGTGTGGCTGTAAACCTCAAAACAGGTACTGGAAGGCATGATACAAGCTCCATTCTTCAATCAAAGAAATATTACACTCATGTTGAAAGTGGAAAAGAGAAAAACGATGATAAGTTGTCTGGCTCTGTACGTAGTTGCGCTACACGTGAGGCTCAAGTAGCACAATCTCCGTTTTCTGGTTTCAATTTGACAAATTCTGTTAAATGCATCCACAATAAAACCGAGAAAGCCAATGAAGGGCTACTAAAAGCAGGTAGCTCTGGTCAATCAACGAAAACTATGCTAGCAACAGAAGTTGAATGCCTTATGTGCCAGGCATTTATGTGTAAGATACGGCATACTCTATTATCTTCAAGAAGCTACCTTCCTGTTGGCATGAGTAGGATGTCAGGGTGTACCATTATAAACCAGTCACAGGGTGAAGCAGTGGTTACAGTGGACAATATGTCAAGCAAATCCGAGACGAGGAAGAAAGAAATAATACCGGTTAGGATAGCGGGTGATATTGATGGAGGATTACTGGATAGGACCCTTAATGCACCAGTTGGCGCCACTAATGCACCAGTTGGCGTGTGGCGCTCTGTTGGAGTTTCTAAGGGAATGATGCAACCATCAGCTGGTTTAGAATCTTGCCACTCTGTTCAGCATAATTCTTTCATTGAGGAAAGTATGCTAGCTTATGGGCTACGTCAACCGCTTCAGGAACTTCTTGATGGGATGGCTTTACTTGTGCAGCAAGCTACATCTCTCGTTGATGTTGCACTAGATGCCGATAGCAATGATGGTTCTTATGGCTGGCTCGCGCTGCAGGAGCAGTGGAGGCGTGGCTTTTCATGTCGACCATCCATGGTTCATGCAGGTTGTGGGGGAGTATTGGCTTCCTGTCATTCGCTGGATATTGCTGGTGTGGAGCTTATTGATCCACTTTCAGCTGATGTAAGCTTTTGTTTTTTAATAGAGCACTTTTTGTATGAGTTCAGATTGATAGAATATAGCCTTCCCCAAAAAAGAACATAGGCTACAGTGGCTTGTTTATGCTGGCGGTGTGAAGTCTTGTAAGAATGCAACAATACCACAGATGACTTATTACTCATCATTGTGATACTGTGGATTGATTGGGGAGTGCTCTCTGATAATCTTGAGGAAAATAGTAGTTAAATGAGATTTTCATAAACATCCCCATGAGCGTAGCTGCGTGGGGATGAATGAATTGCAGTCTGCTGTTTGTGTATTGTTACCTCAGTGCTTTCCTCTTGATGAGGGTGATTGTGTTTTATCAAAGGCATATGGTGTAGAATTTGTTGGTTTCTTTAATAGTTTTATCTCCCCAATGTATAGTTTTCCTTTTTATTAAATTTAGGCATCACATTTGTTACCATCTGAGTCAAAAGGCAGTTCTTTCTCAGTTGTGATTTTGTCATGTGACTGCTCTTAATGCAGCTTCCATGGGTAAACACCTGAAACAAATTTGTAGTTTGAATGGGTAGAAGATGCATATTAACATGTTGCTAAGTTTGCACATTACATATCTTTGGGTTTCCCTGTACTTTCACAATTATACTTAATACGGGAACCTCTTCGTTCAGGTTCAGGCATCATTTACCCTCACTCTGCTGCAGAATGATATAAAAGCAGCTCTGAAGTCTGCTTTCGGTACTATGGAAGGTCCTTTATCTGTTGTTGATTGGTGCAAAGGTCGAAGTCAATCAAATGATGGGGGGATATCTGGTGATGGTTTTTCTGCAGAGTCCACTGCAAGTGCAAGTGAATGTCGAGATTCTTCGAGCACCATATCATTGTCTGTTGGAGAACCTATAAGTCCATCTCAGTCCTCCGCCGGTGGATCATCTAGTTTGAGAGGTATGGATTATCATGGTCATACTGTCACTATCCTACCAAGGGTGTTTTTGATAAAATTCTTTTTTCTTCTCAGATGGAACTAGGGTGGATGAGGCAAGTGAGCGCAGATTAAGCCAAGACACTTGTCTATCAGAGTCAGAGCAGCTACCGGGCTCAAGGCTTAGGCCCACATTGGCTGCAGTAGCATATCCTGCTATACTTGTTGGGTAAGTTTTTTATTCTCAAGTTGGTTGATCCTTGTCCCATTCCTCTTTTTGAATAGTGAGCATTACAGGTTGCCTTTACTCCATATTTTTTAAGATGGCAAATTTCTTTATTTTTCATATGCTGGTCTATTTACCCCTGCTTTGCTAATCACAATTATAAGAAAGGCATGCCCTTTTTCGTTGTGAGATAACTTTTTATGCTGTGATTTTTAAAATTGACTTCCATGGAATGATTGCTTATTTATTAACCACATACCTTGTTGTGCTGTCTCTCGGAAACAACCACTCTACCTACCGAGGTAAGGTCTGCGTACACTCTACCCTCCCCAGACCCCACGTTGTGGGATTTCACTGGGTATGTTGTTGTATACCTTGTTGTGCTGCAACTTTTGACAGCACTTCAATACCGAAGTCCATATGTCCTCTGGGATTGCTTTTCCCATAATGAATATTTAACTTTGTGCCTTGGAAGTTTCTTAAATAACACCTTCAAGTTCTGTAGTTTTCTATTATCTGCTCTGTGACATAAATCCATAAATCACTGTTCCTTATTTGCCTTTTAATATCAAATAGGCTCAGAACAACAGATGGAACCCCTTAGTGTTTGTCTCAAGAATTTGCACTCATTAATTTGAGTGTTACAAAATGCAGGGCCTCACTGCCTTGACATGAATTGTTTCCACTTTATTCTCTTTTATGATTGACACATTAGGTTGATATGAAGTCAGCTTTCACAACAAGCAGGTTCGACTTGTGCACCGCATAAATCAACTAATTTGATGAAAACTCCTCACTTCTTTCTTGTATATTTTATTATTACTCCATATTTTGTATTCGCAATATGGTTTGGGACTGAGGCCGTAGTTGTTACTGTTGTACTTCGTATTCACAATGGGGGGTGAATGGCATATAGCTTTACAATTGGCTGAACCCTTAAAATGTGATGGTGTTTTTTGAATTACTAAGTTGCAATTTGTCACCACTTACTAGTTCTAGAGCTTCTTATCATATGCATTACTTTTAATACTTCAACCTTGGTAACTTAATCAAACAAAAGCATGCTGGAGCTGCATTTGGTTCTTCTACTCACTTTTTAATGTAAAGGGTCCACTGATCAAAACAATAAGTGTATAGGACTCACACGGACATCGTAACGTTGTATTTATGACCACTAAATTTGTTTGGACTACTTTTTCTGTTTCTGGCCTTAATTTTGCTACTTTAGGGTAGGAAATAAAGTCTTTTGACATTGCAGATACCAAGACGATTGGCTTAAGACATCACCTAGTTCTCTTCAGCTCTGGGAAAAAGCACCTTTTGAGCCTTATGCAATGCCCAAGCATGTAAGTTTAAGATGGATAACACAAGTAGCAGGTTTTAAATATCTTCAGGCTGTTTTTTGCCTATCTCCTTAACTGTTATTTTTCCTTTAACCATTTTTCCCAACATTTTTCAGATGACATATCACGTTGTCTGCCCAGACATCAATGCTCTAACAACAGCTGCAACTGATTTTTTCCAACAGCTTGGAACTGGTTAGTGTTCTTAAGTGTCATGCTAATCTGAAGATAGTATATTGGTTCTGTCTATGTTACAGAATAATATGGTTTTAAGAAGATAAAGATTCAGGTATCTTGTAAATCTGCATTAATTTCACAAGTTGGCTGGTTCATTTTTAATGTTGCTGCATCTTGTAACTCAATCAGCATGTCTCTTCCATTCTGAAGATGTGGATAAGTGACTAATCTGAAATCATAATTTTTTTAATTGCACAAAAAGATGATATCAAAATTATAAAGATTATGTTGAAGTAATTAGAAAAAGGAGATCAAATTATCGCTTGCTTCTCACATATAAATCCAGCTTCACAACTGTCCTTGACTTGGATATTCGTAATGTAAATATGACCACCTCTATGTTTGGGCCATGAGATTTTGTTAGATGATGTTTTTGGACTATTTATCCGTTGTCCAATAAAATGCCAGTTCCGATTTCTTTTTTATAATTGACTATGCTATTCTCTTTTAGTTTATGAGACATGCAAACTGGGAACTCATTCACCTCAATGTATGGGAAATGAGATGGAGATAGATTCCGGCAAGAATGCATCTTCTGGTTTTGTTCTGATTGATTGCCCTCAGTCAATGAAGATAGACAGCAGTGGTGCATCTATGTTGGGATCAATCAGTGATTATTTCCTATCCCTTTCCAATGGATGGGATCTAGAAAGCTATTTGAAGTCTCTCTCAAAAGTTCTCAGAAATTTAAAGCTTACTTCATGCATGGCCATGAATCCGAAAGAAGGAAGTACTGGTCCATGTACAGTGAGTTGTGACTCTCTTCGTTTGTCTTTTTTATTCCTTTCTACTTTCTCCTCTCTTTATCGCTTTTGTTCTCTTTTTCCATCCTTTTTTTCTCTATTGCACTATAAACTGGAAGATGCATCACTAAAGTGAACTTCGTTGAGTCCATTATGGATTGGCGGAGACAATGTATCCTGTTGGTTGATTTTAGTTGTTAGGACAGTCCACCCCTTTCTCTTGATAAGGACATTTTTATATACTTGACCTTATTTGGCAAAGCAAAAGGGGAAGAATATATAGATTGAAAGAAAAGAATGATTCCATGTTAATTTATTGGTACAGGTACTTCATAAGTAATTTTATATCTGGATAAGAGAACGCGAAAGGGAAAACTAGCAAGTACTGTCAAAGTAGAACTTTTCCCCCTGCCTCTGGTGCCTTCACTACATAGCTGTTTATTTTACTGTGATTGAGCTTAACAACAGTGTTTATGATGCTAAACCTTGGGGTTGGGAAGCTGTCAAGTTGACTTGCAAAATGACCTGGTGTCTGGTCTGCTATGATATAGTTACCCCAATGTGTATTTTCTTTCCTACTGGTCGAGTAGTTCTCAGTTACCTGAGGCTAGTTAAGTGCTCACTAGTTGGATGAGCGAATAGAATAAAGACATTTATAAATGTTTCGAAACAGCCTCTTGCAGAAATGCAAGGTAAGGCTGCGTACAATAGACCCTTGTGGTCCGGCCCTTCCCCGGACCCCGCGCACAGCCGGAGCTTAGTGCACCGGGCTACCCTTTTTTTTATTATAAATGTTTCGTCTTAGACAGGGATCAATATTTTATAGTAAAATACATCTGTTAAAGGGATTAGTCAACTTTAGAAGTGATAAAAATCTGACGTAAAGCAGCAAAAGAAGTGATTGGATTCACTAGATTTCTTACCAGTTCAAAGTTTGAGAAGCTTAAGTAGTACAGGCGAGTTTTATTTGGAAAATTGAGAAAGGTAACTTTGTCTAATGCTAAATGGCTCTTATACTCCTGGACTCCTGGTTGCATTTCTGAAACAATTAGTAGGGATGGTTTTCTTCTTTTCTTAGTTTAGGATACCTACTTATTTCATTATTTTTGTCTTTGAAATACCCTGATATCCTTACTATAACCCTATCAACTTTATGCGGAATCAGTGCAACGATGCCTTGAATAAGTATTTGACATTCTGTTCTGTTGGGTCCAAATGGGTGGAAAGAAATGATGAGAATTCATATAGCCGACCTAAGTAGTTCGGGATTGAGGGGGGTAGGTGTTCTTGTGTTATTTGCTGCTCTCCAATTGTTGCAGATTTCCATAGTCATAAAACCTTAGAATAAAAAAAAGGGCAGCCCGGTGCACAACCTTAGAATATGTTCTAAAAAGAAAATTAATTCTCAAAAGAAAAAAACTTAGGATATCTGATTTAAGCAGAGTATTTATGTGGATATGGTATTCCAGAGAAGCTGATATCTTATTGTATATTTGAATATCAAATCAGGTGATATACGTGGTTTGCCCTTTCCCTGAGCCTCTTGCAGTTCTACAGACGGTGATCGAATCTTCTATTGCTGTTGGATCAGTGGTTCTTTCTTCAGACAAAGAGAGGCGATCTACGCTGCACAATCAAGTTGGGAAGGCCTTAAGTTACTCAGCAGCTGTCGATGAGGCACTCTCAAATGTTTTAACACTTTCTGGGTTTTGTATCCCTAAGTTGGTATTGCAGATTGTCACTGTTGATGCAATTTTTAGGGTTACAAGCCCTGCTCTGAGTGAGCTTGTCATACTGAAGGAAATTGCTTTCACAGTTTATAACAAAGCCCGCAGAATATCTCGAGGGTCCTCCAGTGACATGGTTCAGTCGTCATCCATGTCCGGTAGATCTCATCCGGGCCTGATGCAAATGACTTCCCCAGTTCCAGGGATGTGGAAGGACTGTGTTGGTCCTCGAAGCATAGGAACTTCCCTTCAGAGAGAGGCTGACCTTGATGCAAGCCTAAGGCCTAGTAGTTGGGACAATTGGCAAACATCAAGAGGGGGAGGTCTCGGATGTGAGACAAACAGAATCGGGGATTTTTCTTTTCAAGATGAAACTCGTTATTTGTTTGAGCCCCTTTACATTCTTGCTGAACCAGGTTCATTGGATCGTGGACTTTCATTCCCAATGTCGGGTAATCCACTGGCTGATTCTTCAAAGCTTTTGTTGGATGATGGTACAAGTGGAAGTTTTATGCAGAGTTCAGCTTCTTCAGGTGGTGGAGACACTGGACTAAACACTCAGTCTGAAACATCTGAACCAGATGGCTTTGGATCCGCACATCAAAAATCACTTCCAAGCCTGCATTGTTGTTATGGATGGACTGAGGATTGGCGCTGGCTGGTGTGTATATGGACAGATTCCAGAGGAGAACTGCTTGATAATCATATATATCCATTTGGAGGAATAAGTAGTAGGCAGGATACGAAAGGTCTGCAATCTTTGTTTGTGCAAATTTTGCAACAAGGATGCCAGATACTTCAGGCATGTCCTACTGAGGCTGCCATTGCCAAGCCTAGAGATTTTGTGATTGCTCGTATTGGATGCTTCCTTGAGCTTGAATGCCAGGGTAAACATTTGTTATCAATATCTTGTGCTTATGGTTTACTTCTGTTACATCATGATCCTCATTGGTGTTAATTTTGATGAAACTGACTTGCTGGCTTCACCTTTAATTGCAACAGATTTTCAGCTGATCTCTTTGTTATTGGTTTGGAAGTGGCACACAAACAATTTAATTCTAACGTATCTGTGTGAGATAAGATTATATGACTCTTTGAACGTCTTGATAAAGTGCAGCCTTTACTTGGTTTTATTTTGAGGGACTAGAATGAAGTTTCTGCTTGAGTTATCATTCATCTGTAATGTTGCTGAAGTTGCTTCTCTTATTAATGCAATTTTCTGGACGCAGAATGGCAGAAAGCCCTGTATTCAGTTGGGGGATCTGAGGTGAAGAAATGGTCTTTGCAGCTAAGGCGATCTGTGCCTGATGGAATGACTGCAAGTAGTAATGGGACATCCTTGCAGCAACAGAAAAT
Source organism: Anisodus tanguticus (assembly GCA_034509755.1). NCBI lineage: Eukaryota > Viridiplantae > Streptophyta > Magnoliopsida > Solanales > Solanaceae > Anisodus > Anisodus tanguticus. Next base: position 59,718,907 of record CM067542.1, on the reverse strand, counting down.
AGGTCTGATTCAAGAAAGAGCACTTCCTTCCTCCCCTAGTCCATTGTACAGTACTCACTCAAAGGCTTCCTCTTTCATGAAAGGTGGCTTAGGTCAACCATCCACAAGGAAGCAGTTAATTGGTGGACAGGGTATAGCGGACAACTCCAGGGGCTTACTTCAATGGGTGCAAAGCATTAGTTTTGTCTCTCTTTCTATTGATCATTCCTTACAGCTTATGTTCCAAGCGGATTCAATGAATCATGGTAGGATTCCTCTTTTTCCTTTTTTTTTTGGGGGTTTCAGATTCCCTATTCTCTGATTGAGTTGACTCTCCTTTGGCTTCCTTTTGGATTCTCTATCTAACCACATGGACTGTAAAGGAGATGCTATTTGTAAATACTAGACCAATCAGAGATTAAATGCATTAGGCTACTTGTAAGCATAAAGTTCTTGTAAGATTAAGATACACTCCTGGGGAATTGCTTCTCTAGTTGGAGGTGTTGAAACTATATTTTGAGAAAGTCAAGGGAGGAATAGCCTAGGTTAAGGAATTGTGGTTGGGATACTGGTTACCAAGGGAGTAAAGTGGGATAGGGTAACCACTGCGCTTCTGTGTTTTTTTTTGTAGGGTGGTGCGGTGGTGTTGGGGTTTACCATATGAGAATATCATTTGAGAAATATTTTCTTTGGATTTGTCATCAGTTCACATTTTTATGCCTGGTTATTTCTGTTTCATACTTGTGTATATGATTACGTAAATTTTGCAGGGACTAGTCAAAGTAGTGGCATTATGAGCCAGCCAGGTTATCTTGAAGGTTATACTCCAGTTAAGTCCCTTGGTTCTACGTCAACCTCCTACATTCTAATCCCGTCACCCAGTATGAGATTCCTACCTCCTGTCAGTCTTCAGCTTCCCACTTGCCTGACTGCTGAATCACCACCACTCGCCCATCTTCTCCACAGCAAGGGATGTGCCATTCCCCTTTCAACAGGTTTTGTGGTTTCAAAAGCAGTACCTACAATGAGGAGAGATGCAAGGAGCATCTCAAAAGAAGAATGGCCCTCAGTTCTTTCTGTCAGCCTCGTTGATTACTATGGTGGCAGCAACATCATCCAAGAAAAGTTTTTGAAGGGTGTCAGTAAAATTGGGGGAAGGGGTACAGGCTCGGAAACAAGAGATGTTGAAATAGCGACTCACTTGATTCTCGAGAACATAGCTGCAGAGCTCCATGCTTTATCATGGATGACTGTAAGTCCGGCATATTTGGAGAGAAGATCTGCTTTGCCTTTTCACTGTGACACGGTATTAAGGCTTCAAAGGCTGCTTCACTTTGCTGATAAGGAAGTTTCTCGGCAACCCGAGAAAAGTCAAGTTTAGGAATATGTGAAAATTGCACCATACGCACAAAACTTGTTCAAGCCGTCCATCTTGTGAGCTCGGATCTTTGTTTCACTGTAGAAACGACTGTAAACACGAAATACATATACTAGTTTGCTGTTAGAAGACGTTCTTTTTGAGAAGCGTAACCTTAGGAAAAAGTAGTAGCTGCTGTAGAATAGTAGATTGTTAATTTGTACATAATGTTGTGTAAACTATCATGGGGATCCAAGAGAGTTGAGTACACAATTCTTTTGCCCCTTTTTGAAAATTATTTTCAAGTGATTTGAGTTCTCACTATCTACGATATTCTAAGGCACTTGATGACGGGAGGTTTTCACTAGACAGCAGACTTGACTGTTTATTGATTGTTTTTTCTTGCTTAAATAGCAGTGTTTGTGAACGAGAAATGAGATCTGTAGCTAAGTATTGGTGCTTTATTCAAATTCAGACGATTTTTTTGTCATGCATCCTCCGTACTGTATATCCTTAAAAATGGCAAAGTGGTGCCTTTGTGTTCATTCAATTTGGTTCGATGTCTTTGAGGGACTTGTCTTTTCTCTCATCCTGTTTTTCATTTTTGGAAGGCAAGAAAACTACCAATTCCAAACAAATGCGTTGTATGGCGAAATAAATTTGATATTAATTTTTTATTATTCTGTTCAATAATACATTCCTGTATCATTAATTTACACGTTTTAATAGCCGCAAATGCTATGTCATAATGTAGATTACAAGTTTTAAAGTTGTATAACAACATACCCAGTGAAATCACACAATGTGGGGTCTGGAGAGGGTAGAATGTACTCGGACTTTACCTCTACGTTGCTAGGAAGTTTTAACGTTGTGTAACCACAAATATTTAAGCCCACGAGTCTTAAAAGTTTTCGTTCTTTTTTAAATTTTGTCAAGTCAAATTATGACAAACAAAGTGAATATGGCGGGAGTAATAAATGGTGAATATTACTAGTAGAGTAAAGTATATGTTTTGTTTATCTAATAAGGTAACCAACCACTACATTACTAATGCTGGGTTTTATAAAAGGATTATATGCCTTTAGCTAGCTTATATTTTGCATTAGCCAAATAATCTAATAGTGTCCAATGTGCCAAGGCTTGAATGCTGAAACTGTTTCTTGCTCCAGTAAAGCTCAGACCTTTTTTCAGCTCACCTATTAAGGTTAAAAGTAAACTTCATTTTCAACTATTTCTTAAAAGTAAACTTCATTTTAACAATCAACCCATAAAGCATTATTCTTTACGTCCCAGAATAGATTACACATGTAACCAAGATGTTTCCAGGTCAAATAAGATTATTTCCAAGCTAAGCAAAGAGGGTCAGATTAATGAAGCAAGGGAGCTGTTTGACAAAATGCCTGAACCAGATGTAGTATCATGGACATCGATGATTTCGGGTTATATAAGATGTGGGAAGATTGATAAAGCGAGGGAGTTGTTTAACAGGAATGATGCAAAGAGAGATGTTGTTACTTGGACAGCTATGCTTGCTGCGTATGCGAGGACGAGTAGAATTCTTGAGGCTGAGATGCTGTTTAATGAGATGCCTGAGAAGAATGTTGTTTCTTGGAACAGTATGATTGATGGGTATGCAAGAAATGGTAGAATTAATAAGGGTTTGGAAATGTTTTGGAAGATGAAGGAGAGGAATGTGGTTTCTTGGAACATGGTTATAGCAGGATTGATTCGGAATGGGCGGATCAACGAGGCAAGAGAGTTTTTTAATCAGATGCCTGAGAAAAATGTGGTGTCTTTTACTACAATGATAGCAGGGTTATCAAGAAATGGGAAAGTCGACGAGGCTAGAGTACTTTTTGATAGGATTCCTGACCGGAATGTGGTTTCCTGGAATGCAATGATTACTGGTTATACGCAAAACTCGAGACTTGATGAAGCGTTTGAATTGTTTGAGGTGATGACAGAAAAGACCGTGGCTTCGTGGAATACGCTGATCATGGGCTTCATTCAAAACGGGGAACTAAGCAGAGGTAGAATATTGTTTGATAAGATGAGGCAGAGAGATGTGGTTTCTTGGACAACAATGATAAATGGGTATGTGCTAGAGGGAAAAGGTGAAGAAGCGCTAAGAACTTTTTGTGACATGCAAATGGATGATTGGGTGAAACCAAATGAAGGGACTTTTGTGAGTGTTTTGGGTGCTTGTAGTGACTTAGCTGGTCTTAGTGAAGGAATGCAAATTCACCAAGTAATTAGCAAAATGATTTATCAGGAGAACGAAGTGGTTATATCAGCACTTGTAAACATGTACTCAAAATGTGGAGATGTAGCAACTGCAAGGAAAATATTTGATGATGGGTTGAGAGGCCAGAGAGATTTGATTTCTTGGAATGTTATGATTGCAGCTTATGCTCACCATGGGTGTGGAAGAGAAGCTATCAATCTCTACAAACAAATGCTGCAATTGGGATTTAAACCGAACGATGTGACTTACGTGGGATTACTTGCTGCCTGCAGCCACTCAGGTTTGGTGGAGGACGGGTTAAAGTACTTTGATGAGCTTTCTAGAGACGATTCGATAAAATTGAGAGAAGAACATTATACATGCCTTGTAGATCTATGTGGTCGAGGAGGGAGACTCAAAGAGGCCTTGGAAGTTATCGAACGACTTCCAAGAACAGAATCAGCATTCATTTGGGGAGCTCTACTTTCGGGTTGTAATCTTCATGGTGATTCATTAACAGGAAGACTGGCTGCAATTAAGCTGTTAGGGGTTGAAGCAAAAAGTTCAGGGACCTATTTGTCGTTATCGAAATTGTGTGCTTCGAGTGGAAAGTGGAAAGAAGCTGCAAAGGTGAGGACACAAATGAAGGACAAAGGATTGAAGAAGCAACCGGGTTGTAGCTGGATAGAAGTTGGGAACAGAGTTCATGTATTTTTAGTTGGTGATACATCTCATTATGAAACTGAAGTTATTCACTCAGTACTTGGAATCCTTCATATGGAAATGAAAAGGACCGGTTGTGCACCAGTAGATGATTTTGCAATGGAAGTAGAGTTTCCTATCTTCTATTAAGTTTTTGTTTCCTCTTCTTTTCCTATTCCAGTTATGAATATAACTACTAGTATATTGTTCTCCTAAGACAGTCGTTTACAAATGTTATTTTAGTTATATGATTCCCAGTATGGTATACTGGTACCGCATTTTTGGCTCTTACAAGGTACGCTCGTGCCCGGATTCACTCGTGAAAGGCAGGTTCTAGCGGTAACATAAGGTCCTTTTTCTGAGAGACCCGTTCTTGACTTTAATCGTACCCACTAGTAAGCGCAGTGGATGCTAGTTCATACAAGGCACATAGAAGCGAGGGATGGACATTGTTCATCATTAAAAAACAGTCATGCCTTTTCATAGAAGCCAGGGATGGACGAATTACTGTACTCTCCTTGTCCAGATTTATGTGACACACTTTCTTTTTGATCTATCCCAAAAAGTATCAACTTTTTATATTTACAAACAATTTAATTTTGTTATTTCCGTTTTACTCATAGTGAGGTAACACAAACATCTAACGCTTGGTTCAGACCGCAACTTCATTTTCTTAAACTCCATTTCCAGAAAGTTGGAACAGGGGACCTTGTAAAAGAAAATTGGAACAGGGGAAGTAATGATGATAGAGAACACTTTGCTTGCTTAATATTTTATCAGTATACTACAAACTGATTATTGTACAATAATTCTGCCATTCGTTTTTAGTCTCCTCTTTTTTCGCTCTCTGGTATGATGAAGACTTGAAATCATTGTTACCCTTTATATATGCTCATGTGGCAAGAAAAAAATTGTCATTTTGATGGTGTTGGGTATTGCTCGTCGCATTTGATTAGTGAACTCGAGTACTAATGTAACGACTCAACCCCTTAATTTGGATTAAATCGCTCAATTTCATGTTTGAGAACTTTGTACAAGTCATATTTGACCATTTAGGACTTCTTTGGGTGGTTTTGATTGGGACCTGAGAGGTTCGGGAAGTAAAAACCAGATTTGGACTATGCAGGATTTTATTATTCTTTTTGGTGCGAGTGCAATCGCGCTGAAGGAAAAAACGTCAGTCAGCACTATCGCGCCTGAAGTGAGCCATCGCGCTGAAGGGAGGCCAGGGCAGGCCAGCGCATTCGCACGCAAGGCAGGACAGGCATAGGGCGCAGTTGCTCGACCACGGCGCTAACGCACACTGTTGGCACCATCGCGCTTGGTTCTTGTTATTCGAAAATATGGTTTCTGCAGAGACCACAAGAATGAAACATTACACTAAAAGTTGTAATTTAGGCATAATTTTGCTATCGTAAAACTATTCAAGCGAAGATACACTTGATGCTAAAATGACATGTATATATATACGGCACAGATATATAGTATGTCCTTAGATTTCTATTATTATTAGTGTTCCTTGTAGTTCGATTATCATATGATTTTGTGGTAGTTACGATAGTCTTTTTTCAGACTGCTTTTATTTTGTCATTAATTCTTTATTTCTGTTATTTCTTTTTCCGACTGCTTTGGTTTGCTTTTCTTTGAGCCAAGGATCTATCGAAAACAACCTCTCTACCTTTCCAGTTAGAGGTAAGGTCTGCGTACACTCTACCCTCCCCAAACCCCACTTGTGGGATTACACTGGGTATGTTGTTGTTGTTGTTGTTGCAGTGTCACGTTAATTAGAAGTGTACGTTGGTGATAGACTGTTGGTGCCTTTAAAATGTATATTGTTGGTGACACCATGTATACATGATGAGCAGCTAGCATGATCTGATAATTTATCCTGTGGAAATCAAAGTTTATGATATTCTCAGTAGGCTATTGATTCTTCATCTGAAGAAGAAGAAGAAGAAGAACTAAAGCTAATAAACAATGCTTTATTATATCATCTTGTTATGTTGAAAAAGTGCAACATTTATTTAATATCTCTTGTGTGCTTATGACAAATAACTTCAATATAAATTTCCAACTTTGCCAATCCTCAAGTAAATTGGGTAAGTCACAATTTTCTGACTCTTTCCATCTTCATTCCAAGCACTAGTAAATTTCTCAACAACATCATGAGTTAACAGCTCAACTCCCTTTTCTTTTGCAGTTTGATAAGCTGACCATGACTTCAAGTATGTGAAATAAGAATCCAAGTCCATAACTTTCTCAATCTTGAAGTCAAATGGTCCATTATGATCACAACCATCTACAGCCTCAAATGGGAATTCAATAGTTTGGTACTTTTCATCCACCAATTTTCTTGGTGATTCCCAATAAGGTCCAACATCTACTGTGTAAAATTTCTCAAAAATTGCATCCACTGAGATGTTTACTTCTGGCACCGTGTAACACCATGCTGCTATAACTCCATTTGGTTTTTTGAGTAACAATTTGGCTTGTTGATAAAAAGTTGGGAGATCAAACCAATGCATTGCTTGAGCAATTGTTACTAAATCGACACTTGACTCTGCTCCTATTTTTGTTTCGATTTCAGACATTGACATCTTGGGAGAGGTACATATGTATCGAACATTCGGAACCTTAGCTGCGAATTCCAACTGCTTTGGACTTGTGTCTGTGGCTATTACATTCTTGTAGAGCTTAGCCAACTGAAGGAAACAATAATTTTGGAGCATTTAGGATAACAATTAGCCATGCTGGAGCACTAAAGAATGCATGTTTTTGAACTCTTTAAGTACTCCCTCCATTTCAGTTTATGTGACGGAGTTGGTCTCGTTATTGAGTTTAAGAAAGAAAGAGTTTTATAGCTTAAGGTGTTAAAACCGTCATGATACTTGTGTTGCTATAATGCCATTAAGGGTGAGTGAAATGAGAAATTTAAAGCTGAAGCCCAAATGTAGAAATATGACACTCTTTTAGAACGGACTAATAAGGTAATAGATATCACATAAAATGGAACAGAGGAAGTATATATTACGAGTTTAGTCATTTTCCAACAGATAAGCAAATGAGTATTATGACCCTGCAACTGTATATATGTAAAAAAGAACGACATCATAATAAAGAACTCATTCTTACCTAACTAGTGTAGAAACTCTAATAATCCTGTTTCAGTGAGAAGTTTGAAGTTAACAATTCTAGATTTCGTGTGTTCCCCAAACGGACTAATTGGAAAAAGAGAAAAACAATGTGCCATTCTCTAAGAAACAGAGGATTCTGCTCTTTTCTATGCTATACTATATATCATATGTTTCTCCACAAAAGTCCAAACTCTCTTACATAGGCAGAGGCGGAGCTACTACCATAAAAAAGAATGGTCAATTGGCTGAAAATTATATTGCGCATATTACGATTGCAGAGCCAAGATTTTCACATATGGAAGCCAAATATAAAGGAATAAACACACGAAAAGTCGATGAAATTCGACATGTGTGTGGCATATATACATTAAAAAAACCTTTTACCTATCTATACAGAGTAATATTCCAGGTTTGACACAGTAGCTCGGCCACACCCAGACGAGTCAAATATTAATTTTTGTACATATATATTAAATCTTGAATAGTAATGACTACGCCGTGAGAGGAGAAAGAGAGACTTACAGATTTAGCAGCCTGGCCACTACCAGTGCCAACATCCCAAACAAGGTCATGACATGGTGTCTTTGAAGCTATGAAATTGAACAATTCTTCTGGGTAACTTGGCCTGCCCTTTGAATACTGTTGTGCTTGCTTAATGAACAATTTTGCCATCTTTTTTAGTCTCTGATATTTGACATCATTGATCCCTTTTATATATTATCATTTCTCATGTGGGAAGAAGAAGAAAAATTGTATTTTTCATTCTGGCTCTTTGTTTAATTTGATTGGTGGAGTACTATGTGTTTGGTAACGTGGAGTACTATATTAATTTGTGTACGTCATGCATGAAGTATTTATTAATGGTGGGCCTAAGGATGTTGCATAAAAGAAAGGGATTCGCTTATTTTTGTGCCCATATGCTTGAATCATGCGTCTAATTCCTTAAAGTTACTTATAATCTTATTACAAGTCCAATCAAATAAATCTATATTCTTCCTTAATTAACTAATTCCGTAAAAAGATCAACCCATATCTTTTACTACTACACTTTCACATTAGTTGGCTAAAAGCTAACTACTTTAGTTTTAAAAGGGCTAAAACGGTAAGTTATTAATTTAATATCCATTGAAATTTTGTTTTTTCACATGTATATCTTGTTCCGCTTCCATATTAAAAATATGAACCCGTAGTCCTTCATAATTATTTACTCTCCATTCAGTTGAGTAACAAAGGGTGAACAATTAAAAGACATTTTATAATTTCATATTTTCTACTACAATTAACTTTATAGATTGGCTCTCCCTTGCTTCCTACGCCCTACAATAATCATCGAATCCCACCAACAAGGTAAAAAATTTATAATACAAGGGTAATTCGTAACAATAGAATTAATTTTTAAAATTACTTTAGGGTCTTTTAATAAAATTTAATTCTATTCAATTTTATTGAGTCGCTCCCATACGTCAATTGCCCTCGGATTTCTCCAATAATGTGTTGTAGTTGAGAAGCTTCTCGATGAGGTCGACACGTGTCATTAACATTCTTCGACAGCAATATCGAACCAAACCCGATTCATCAAGTGCTTTTTTTTCTTCGTAACGAGAAGTTCAAGATATGCGTCCCATTTGTTTCCGATTACCTTCCCGAGAGTGAAGCATCGAACTGGGATGATCATCCACTAATTATGAATATACTATAATAAAACAGAATATGTATCAGCTAATGATATAAGCAATCAGAGTTTTAATTATGATCTTAGTTTTGATTGAAAGAATTACTATTTTGTTATGTATAATGTTCAATAATATGAAGGAATTGTGGAAATATTAGGGATTCCTCGATATGTTTCAATCCCTAATTAGTCATAATGAGGAACCAAGTTACGTAAATATAGGACTACAAAAGGGAAATAACTAACCAAAACCTTAATGTATTAGGAAAACATAATTCAAACCAAAATATAATAGGTCTGCCGCTTAAGGTTACCATAAAGAATTGCTTCACTTTTCCGATTCATAGAACTAAAGAAAAAAGTGATGTAAGTGGGCAAAATAAAATTAAAAAAAACGTAAAAGACAAAGAGGAGGAGGAATATTAAATAAAAAACTGCTCATCCAATTTCCCAATAGCCGCAATATATCATCTCCCTTAATTATCAACTGTAAATATTCTTGTTTACTCCAATGATAGCAAATAAAATATTTTAAAAAGCCTTAAATAAATGAAAATAGATGGAGTATATATTATTGTTCCTATACTCTTCAACATAACTTGAAAGATCTGATTAATTCCACGCACCCAACTGGCAATGACTTAGTTTGTTCCTATAAGTAAACAATTTATTGATAAACTGCAGCCCATTGGAAATTAATTAAAAGGTGTTATACACCAAGTTGTGGAATTAAAAATTTACACACATACTGCAGCCCACGTTAGTTATTATCCTTCGAAGTTGTTGCACGGACTGTCCTTCAAATGCACTCCTATTTAATTTTTGCCGTTTATATCTGTGGTTTTAAAATTTTACCTTTTTTATGGGAAAGGTTCAAATATGTCATCAAACTATCGGAATGACTCATTTATGTCACTCGTCAATAATTTGGTTCATTTATGTCATCGCCGTTAGAAAAATGACTCATCCATGCCATTTTTCATTAACATTGGTTTTACAATATCAGATATGATACGTGACCTCCAATCAGAGGGACAATCGTTTAATTAAACCAACCCAATTTTAAATCCCAAATTAATAAAAAAATCCGACTCATACACCCGACCCACCCACAACCATAATCTAGTTGGAGGCACGTGTCATATCTAGTATTATAAAACTGACGTTAATGAAAAATGGTATGGATGAGTCATTTTGGTAATGACGATGACATAAATGAGCCAAACTATTGACGAGTGGCATAAATAAGCCATTTTCGATAATTCGATGGCATATTTGAGTCTTTTTCGTTCTATTTATTTAATGAAAATATCCGGACCTGCTTCACCCGACATAAATTTTGTAACATTTTTATCTTCAAAAACTGAACTTTTTCCACTCTCGCCACAGATTCTGTAGGAATTAAGCTATGCGACTTAAGTTGTTTAGTATTTTTTAGATTATGTTGAGTGTTGAAAGTTTTGCTTGTCCGGCATAACTTGTCTGAATGTTATGACACATATGCCGAAGCTAAATGTAAATTATGCCGAGTACCATTTTTCAGATTATGTTGAGTGTGGAAAGTTATGTCTTGTCCGACATAATTTGTGGGATGTTTTGATACATGTACCGAAGCTAAACGTAAACTATGCCCAACGAAATCTAAGTTATGCCGCGTCAAAAATAGAGAAGGGCAAAAATTAAAGAACCCAAATTTGAAGGGCAAAAATTAAAGACCACCTCAAAATAGGAGAATTTGTGCGAATGACCCTTATACTCTCCCTGTTAAAAAGAAAGAGAGTATTTGATATCTTGAATTAAAACCTCTATATTCCTACAAAAATTCTTTTGTTCCTTCCTCTCCATATTAACACATAATACAGACCTTCCATCATTTCCACAATCTGATTCTTGAAATACTCGATGGCTGCTTATAGTGCTGTAATTTCTCTTCTTCGAACTTTTGAGTAACGAAACCCACACATGGTCACACTGCTGAAGCACTCGAATCTATTCATGCTACTGCTGAATATTTTCATAATGTTCTTGAAGAAGCTAGCAAAAAGAGGAGGTTTGACCCTGAAAAAATCAAATCTTTGGAGGAGAAGATAAGAGTTGCTGCTAATGATGCAGAAGATGTTGTTGAGCTGAAGATTCGCCAAACAGTGAAAGGCGCAAGCTGGAAGTTTGGAATACCACGTATAATTTTACCCAAGAATTTTCTAACAGTTGTTGAAAAGATCGATAAAACAAAGAAAGAAGTAATGGAGATAGTTTCTGATCTAAGAACAAGTACTCATGATGGTGATAATGATCAAATTGTTGAATTATCTGGGGAATCCTTGATTAACACTTCTTCTAGAAGTAATCGAATGCTGCCGAATTTGGAAGATGTCATCGTGCAGGGACTTGACGATGACTTGGAGATCATAGTTAGAAGATTAACAGGACCACCGTCGGATCTAGACATTGTCACAATATCAGGCATGGGTGGCATTGGCAAAACAACACTTGCTAGAAAAGCTTATGATCATGTCCCAATCAGGTAACATTTTGACATTCTTACTTGGGTTACAATATCTCAAGATTTTCGAAGTAGAAATGTATTGTTAGAAGCTTTACATTGCATTTCAAAGCAAAGAATTATTGTCAACGGAAATGATTATTATAAGAAGCATGATAATGAGTTAGCCAACCTGGTGCAAAAAAACTTATCGAAGATACCTTGTCGGAGTTGATGATATCTGGAGTACGGATGTTTGGGATAGTGTAAGAGGGATATTTCCTAATTACAACAATGGTAGTCGAGTCTTATTGACAACTAGGGAAACTGAGGTAGCAATGTATGCAAATACTAGTAGCCCTCATGAGATGAACCTCTTGGATTTAGATAGCAGTTGGAAGTTACTTCGTGATAAGGTGTTTGGACTAGAACATGATCATCCTCCCGAGTTAGAAGAAATTGGAAAGAATAGTAGAAAAATGGCAAGGACTACCCTTAACAATTTCAGTGATTGCGGGATATCTCTCTAATGTGCCCAGGACATTAGAAAGTTGGAAGAATGTAGGCCGAACCTTAGGTGAAATCATTGCTAGTCATCCAGATAAATGCTTAGGAGTGCTCGGTTTGAGTTACCACCACTTGCCTAATAACCTCAAACCATACTTTCTTTCTATGGGTGATTTCCCAGAGGATTATCAGATTGAGACTTGGAGATTGATCCAGTTATGGGACGAGGAAGGTTTTATAAGGACGTATGGAAGTGGTAAAAACTTGGAGGAAGTGGCAGAAGATTATTTGGAGGATCTTATCAGCAGGAACTTGATAATGGCTAGAAGAAGGAGATTCAATGGTGAGATAAAAGCATGCGGAGTGCATGATCTATTGCATGAGTTCTGTTTGAAAGAAGCTGAAATGACAAAGTTTATGCATGTTGAGATAACTGACCCAGCACAAAAGCATAATGTCCGTCGCTTCAGTTTCCAACACTCAAGATGGCATTCAGTTGATGATTGTTGCAAGCTTTTCTCCCCAATTGCCAGATCTATCTACCTATTTTCTCGATTTGAACTACCTTTTGAAACCCATGTTAAGCTTCTCAGAATATTGCCCATCTACCGTTGTCATCCTATAATACATGATTTTTTCTCCCGTTTCAACCTTCTCAGGGTATTGGCCATCTTCCATTTAGATATATGGTTCGAATCATTTCCTCTCATTATTACAAAGTTATTTCATTTGAGATATCTCCAAATTCAAATTTACGACGATATTCCCGAGTCAATCTCAGAGCTTCAGAATTTGCAAACTTTAATTTTTGGGAACTCTTACTATGTAACTTTACCAGGGAAGATATGGATGATGAAGAACTTGAGGTATGTACATCTGCGGGGACACGGTTATCTACCTAGTCCTAGAAGAGAAAGTATTCTTAATAATAAGCATCTTGTGATAGGGATGCCAATTCTAGAGGAATTTTCTACTCTCTGTTCCAGCAGTTGTACAAATGAAGTCCTTTCTGGCATTCCCAATCTAAAGAGATTGAGAGTTAGCGTAAATTATTCACAAACAGACTATTTGGCCAATCGCCTCATTGATATGTCCAGCTTGGCAAAACTCGAATCATTAAAGTGTTTAGAAAAGAAATGTTATTGGCCAATCTCTTTCAAGCATTTTGTTTTCCCAACATCACTTAAGAGGTTGACTTTAGATGGTTGGTTTCAGTTTCCTTTGGAAGACATATCAACTCTTGTCAGTTTCCTAAAGTTCTTCTATTCTTCACATTGATTATTTCTCCATTTTGTTAAATTTTACCCCTTGAAATTATTAAGATAAATGACTCCATTTTTTTAATCTTGCATATATGCAGGCGACTGAAGCTTATTTTGAGGGACAATCTAGCGCTATCTATTCCTAATGCAGAACCTTTTCATTTAGATTTTGAAAAGTAAAATCTTTCTTTCATGTTCTTATCTGTAGTTAAATTTGTGTTTTGGGTATAACCATGTTTAATGTATGTCTTGCCCATCTGTAATTAAGTATTTTGTAAACCGTAACTGTTGGTGTACTAAAGTTCACAGTACGATATGGCACCATGGTACTGGAGTTGTTTCCTTCATTGAATGTGACATGTTTCAGGTACCTTCCCGGATTCTCAAACTCTTGTTTAACTCGAGATTTGGTGGAGATGGATTTGAAGAAGTGTCCAAAATCTATTGTCATAAAATTCTTTTCAGCCAACAAGAGCCTAGAAATAATGTGGTGATGGAGCCACAACCCTCTCACCTTTTCAAACTTTTTGGAAGGATGATTGTCAGTACTGACAGCGATCAACATCTCAACAATCTCACAACGCAATTTAAGGAATAATGACAACAGACCGACTACACATCGTCCATTAGTAGCTGATCTTATATTAAAAGGCATTCATCATTTTGGGTCCTGTCTTGATCGATGTAGAAAGAAAGAAGGCAGCCTAATAACAACAGAGTCATCCATAGTGTTTCATTCGGTACAACAACAACACAACAACATACCCAGTGAAATCCCACAACGTGGAGTCTAGGCAGGGTAGAGTGTACGCAGACCTTACCTCTACCTTGATAGGTAGAGAGGCTGTTTCCGAGAGACCCTCGGCTCAAGACAGTAATAGAACTGAAATCAAATGGCATTCGTTTTAGCCCTAGTGGGTTCGGTTCTCTGATGGATATAAGGATGACGTCTCATTATTTCTACGCCAAACTCTCACTTCCATGTTGGTATGTCTCTAAGTATACTAGAGCATTTTTCCAGAACATGATAGCTTATGAGATCTGTCCAGGTAATTTTGGGGAATCCTTTGTTTCTGCTTACATATATTTGATGAAAACACTTACTATTATTTCACCTAATCAAGCGAAAGAGCTACGAAGGAAGAAAATTATATTTAACTCTCTAAGAAGTGATGAAGAAGCTTCTGGTTTCAAAAACCTCCTGTGAGTCTTCTTTTCGATAATAATCGATGGAATCGACCATTTCGCTACATAAAGAATAATCGATTTGAACAAGACGTAAGAACTGAAATGTCACAATATTTTTTTGACAAGTGTTCAAAACATTAAATACTTACAGAGACGAGTATCCACATATTTACAAGGATGTGAAAGAGAAAATCGAAAAACACTACAACAGAAAGTCCCAAACTTGGATTGCTGAATTGTTAGATACCTATTTTAGAAGTCCTTGGTCTCTAGTCGTTTTGATTGTTGCTGTTGTGGGATACAACAATTGCAGGGAACGGGAAGTAAGTAAATATTACAATTGCTAGAAAGGATGAACTAAAGATTACAATAAAACTGGAAATCAAGAATGGAACAAACTCCTTGTGTGATTTGTTGAGTCGAGTGATAGCACTCTGTCTTTAAGACAAGATTGCCCCGTATATCTCATTTTACGTTGTCGGGCAATAACCTCCCAAGATATAACATCAACTTAACAATTGAGCAAAGGAAACTCAAGTGTTACTCTTGAAGAACTTTTAGTATAATAAACTTGCTAGAGAGGAAGAGGATGAGGATGAATTTCAGAAATTCTGTAGTATTTTCTAAGTGTTGTGTACAATTGAGCCAAATGCCTCAATTTATAGTGTAATGAGATGACCCTTCAACTAGCCAACTAATGGCCTTCAATAGCCATGTAATGGCATTTGATGGAGGGGTTATATTCAGCCAAATAATGGTTGAATTCATGTGCCAAGTAATGGAGATTCAATGCTCCAAAACCAGCCCAAAGGTCAGAACTTTCCAACTTCCTGTCGCAGCATTCTGCCTCCGAAGCCCCCCGGCTTTGCGAATTAGCGCCTCGGCTCCGACGGGGTTGCGTCGCGGCCCTTCGCGACGACTTCCGACTCGTTTCATCTTACACTTCGTACACTTCTTCCTTCGTTTACCAACGTGGAATACTTTGTCATTTGGCCAATAACCTTCCATCATTCTATGTCTCAAACGTATTACATACGTACCAATATCTCTTTCACTAATGAAATTTGCGATACTTGGCACTACGTGTGCACGTGTGTGGAAACTACGTTTCCCACGTGCGGGCCCCAGTTGTTTGAGTCATAAATAACGGGATATACTTAATTCCACATTAGTAAATTTCCAACAGCTGCTTCCCTCCTTTTCTTTACTATCCTTCAGACCTACTTTGTATCTCCTTTTGAGACTCCAGCAAAACGACCTTGATTTTACTTTATTTGTCTGTATCTTAATTACATGCTGAACGTATCAATCCTTCCAAATATATTTTCTGTATTGATTTGTTGCATTTTATGTATTGCTTTTCAAGTTCACTCTTTTTGTATATCTTGAACTTCTTCCCATCCAAACTTTGACATTCTATTTATTGAAGATATGCTTAAGAAGTTTAGCAAGTCTATCTTTTCAATCTATTGGAATCCATCTAATGTAATCCAGTTTTTGTATAGCCTTAGCATAAAGATATTGCAAGTGTATGGTTTTTAAGAAAATGCAAGAAGCCAAGATATTGTGATTCATTTTGCCCTCCCCTCTTTTAATCTATGTTGCTTTGACTCTTCAAAAATGTCGACAGGTGTGTGTCGGATCCTCCAAAAGTAGTGCATTTTTGGAGGCTGCGACACGGGCGCATCAACATTTTTGGAGAGTCTAAGCAACATAGCTTTTAATAGAGACGATAACTCCTGATTATGTAGGCTATATTTTGTCGAATGTGTGATAGTGCTAGAAGGTCAAGAATGATTCAGATTGGATGTTTAATATGATAAAAAGGCTTTTACCAAGTATAGTATTCTTCAAATCTAGCCTTTTTACCAATTATAGTATGATATAGTTTTTCTTCGCTTTTCACTAAATAAATTATCGCTAGCTCTCTGCACCATCAGAACTGTCATTGACCTTAAAAAGTCACAATTTCAATTCAGTATACTACAATAAATATGCAGGTAGCATACAAAGATAACTAAAATGGCAAACAGAACGGCGAGGGATAGAGCAAACATATATACAGGGAAAGGAAATGTTTAAAAAACATAAAATTTGAATAGACTGATGTATTAACATAGGCCATGTAAAATTGGACAATATTCCAAATAACTGATTCATTCTTTATCCTGTAACAAATTGTTGATCATATTTACTAATGGAAGAGTTCCCTTTGTCATTATCTCTAATCTAGAAGTATTTGAAGCATGAGAGAAAAGAGACAACCCAAAAACTATAAGCTCGGGTAGAAACAACCGAGACGATAAAAAGCCATGCCAATAACGAGGTTCTAAGTCGAAAAATGCATCAAAGAACCTTCTTGTAGCAGGTAAATCAAGCTTCAGAAGAATATCCATACCGAAGCAAAAGAACTCTCGTTGACGCCTCCTCTCTATAGGCCACAAATCTTTCCAAACAGCTGCGGATAATTCATTACCCGAACCACTTCTTTCAGAACTGAGGTATTGAATTATAGCATTGGCAACAACAGGAGCTGCAGCTAGTGTCCTTGCCACCATATAACCGGTTGACGGATGAACCATACCAGCTGTACCACCAATTCCAACAACTCTCTGAGGTATTACAGGAAGGGGCCCACCCATTGGGATCACACATTGTTCATCCTCTTCAATGCTCTTCACTTTTATCCCCAAGTGACTTAAACGAGCCACCATTCGTTCTTGAATATCGTCCATACGCAATCCAGGACGAGCTACTAGCGAGGTTTCTTCAAGAAATATTCTGTTGGATGAAAATGGCATGGCATAAAGAAACGTCGGAATTCTACTATTTCTCTCCTTGAGCTCCATATTGTTCTTCAAATGAGAATCTCGCCAATCCATGAAAACCATCTTGTTTACATCAAAAGGGTGTTCTTCCACTTCAGCCAAAATGCCATAAGCTACTTGATACCCGGGGTTATAAGGCTTATCATACTGAACAAGACATCTAGAGAAGCCAGTTGCATCGAGCACCACCGTTGCCTGAATAGTAATACCATCATTACAAATCAACATGGATTTAGATTCCTCGTGACTTACCTTTATAACTTTGGCTTGGTGGAATTTAACACCATTCATTATGCATTTCTGCATCATTTTCGACTTCAGCTGCTTTCGGTTAACCCTTCCATAAGGTCTATCAAGATCTTTAGTCGTATTGTCATCAATGTACACCGATGCACCGGACCAGGTAGCATCAAGGCAATCTAACAAATCCATAGCCTCAAATTCATCCACCCAAACACCATAGTTATTAGGCCATATCAATTTCGGAGATGGGTCAATTGAACAAACAGAAAGTCCTGCTTCAGAAACTTGCTGTGCAACTGCAAGTCCTGCTGGGCCACCACCAACCACAGCAAGATCCACAACAACCCCTTTTGAAGGGTCATACATAGGAAGCTCAAAATCAAGATTTTCCTTTTTTGTCTCAGGTACAAGCTCTAAAAGAGCACTACTACTAGCCTTAACACAAACATTTCTGTTCTCCAAATTTTCACAGACTCTTGCAGAAATGCAGGGCAAGGCTGCGGACATTAGACCCTTGTGGTCCAGCCCTTCTCTGAAGCCCGCACGTAGAGGGAGCTTAGTGCACCTGACTGCCCTTAAATTTTCACAAAACTTCCTAGAACCAAATTTCTGAGGCCTCACAGAGCTAAAGTTACTACCTTTGACATCAAATCCATGAAGTGGATGCAGAAATTCAAGCTTATTTGGGGTTTTCAACAGTGTATCCATTTTTTCTCTAAAGGGTATGATTTATATCAAGAAATTGCAAATGGGGTCCTATTTTCTTGAAAATTCAAATTGGATTCAAGAATGCCCAATTTTCAACACAAATGTAACAGAACATGTAAAAGACTCGAGCGTTAAACACTTAAAGAGTTGAAAGAATTGTAGAAATTGATATATTCTAAGTATTTCCATATATGAAAAGAAAAAAGAGTTGATTGCTCACCATGTAAACAGCAAGTGAAGAGAAAAAATTCCATTTTTTTCTTGTTTGTTGCATATTTTACTTGTGGTGGACAGTGGAGACTCTCCTTTCAGCAGCCCAATCTGTGGTCATATAATACCACCATTGAAATTCTGACACGTGTCTACTCTCTTTTTAGCAAAAATATTGAAATGATATGTAAAGCAAAAAATGAAAAGGATATTTGATGGTCTGACGCGCTTTACATTTTTTTTTTGTTTTATGATCATTTTATATAAAAAAAAAAATAATACACGTAAGATTTTTTTTTTTCTATTAAAATTGTAAGAGGTCAAGAGATCTATACTTCAACTAATTTAAGATTGAAATTAAGATACACTTAAGTTTCAAGACACTTTAGTAATGACAAAAACAAAAAGATAATTTAGCTGATTGTAACAAGTTATAGTATTAAATATGTTATGAATAATTGTTTAATTATATGTTAACTTAATCTGATGATGTAAAATAAATTATGTATATGTACTATTCCTCTCAAAACTTAAATACATAAATAAATTTTTAATATGTATTGAGTAAATTAGTATTTTACATTACGTTCATTTCCTACAATTTACTTTGAGTAATGGAGGGAATTTTTTTTTATATTTTATCAATATACCACTAAAAAAGTAAAAATACGGTGGAAGTAAGATCTATTTTTCTTTTTACAAAAGTTTTAAGTTCAAGTTTTGAGAATTAAAAAAATTCAGATAGGAAGTCATATTCTCGTTAATAAGTTATACTTGTTGCAAATTAAAATTACTTAAATAGTAAATATCGAGTACGGTTTTAGTATTCTTAAGAAAATATTTTTAGATATTGTGGAAGAAAAGAATTTCAGATGATTTTAACTTCTGATAGTATAAACCTAAAATAATACTCCACTACTAAGGTATACTATATATTGCAAGCCTGAGATTACTTTAAGAATAGAGTAATTAGTCGAGAAAATGACAAAAATAGTCCCTTATTTTTTATAATAGGTTGAGAATAAATCTTAACTACCAGTTGAGTAGTTTTGATCCTTTATGAATTAAAAGTCAATACTTTTAATCTCAACCGAATATGTATCAAACTCTAACCATTAAATTATATTAGAACTGCGAGATAATACTAGTACTAGGTATAATTTCACACCAAACATGCGCGTGAAAAGGCAAAAAATAATATTTTTTTTCTTCTAATTTTCTCCTTCTTCTTCATTCTTATTTTTTTTTTGTATTTTTTTCCTCCTCCTTCGTTCTTTTTTGTACCATCTTCCTACTATCACCTACATAGTTGCCGCCGATATCATTACCGGAAAAAAATCAATTACATTTTTAATTCAACTCAATTTCTTGTTCTCTTAGGGAAAAGAAAAAAAATCAAAGAAACTTATCGAAACAACATTAAAGGTTTTTTTAGAAAGCTTGAGGGTTTAAAATAGGTTACTTTATTTGTTGAAGAATTTGAGAAATTAATGTTGGGGTGTCTTCGGATCTTGGTGGGGAATATTTACTGAAGTTATAACAAATTTGGAGGATTTTTCCAAAACATTTGGATTAAAATCATGGCTGTAACAAGAACACACACGAAATGGTGAAGAATACCGAGAACATGATTTAAAAAATATATGTTTGTAAATATGTTTTTCTATGTTAATAATGTGCAGGGTTTAGAAATAGATTTTTTTTACTTAAAATTTATTTTTCATTTTATTACGGATTGAAAGACACATGTCATAATTTAATTTGTCATTTTGTCATGTCAAATGTGTTACATACATATAACATATTTGGTTGATTCAGCGAAAAATGTCTAAATAACATAATCAGATACAATTGTTATATCCCGTTTTAACCAGGTCAAAGCGGAGTACAACATATTGGTGATTCCTAAATTGAATTAAGAAGTCGTCACCTAATTATTTTTACGATGAATTAGGACACCTAAACGTAACTAAATGATGCAAAGTGAACTCCGATTACTGGTCTGCTAAATTATGAGATTCTAGGTAAGAGTTCTTTATTATCCTAAAGGGAATGGATTAGACACACTTTAAGATCCGCTAACTTGTAATTATCCAATCAAACTCAGATTAATTATTATGCTAAAAATGCATGTTTGAAAATATAAAGTTAAAAGGATATTACAAATAATTAAAAAAATACATTTTGCCAACATAAAGATTTTTTGCAAAGGTGATTGTGATTCCGAGGAATAAATTCCTGATGTAAAACTCGAAAGTATGCATGGCATTATTTATATAAATATACATATAACTGATTTTTTGAATAAAAGTATGCATTTATAAAAATAAATGCAAAGTTGATTTTTGAAAAAAGTAGGCATTTAAGTGACATTATTTATAAAGTACTTAGAAAGTTGATTTTTTGAATAAAACATGTATTTGCATGGCATTATGTATAAAATACATATTTTTAAATTTGATAGTAAAGGAGAGAAGTAAATTATTTATAATGCAAAGAAGTGATTTTTTATGAAAGTTATTTTAAGTTGCAAATTGGATAGAAACAAAACTTTATTTGTATGATTAATAATGCGAATAAAAGATGACCAAATTATTTGAAAGTTTGAAACATGCATGACGCACCTAAAATAAATAAACTAGCAGCGAATTTCCAATTTTAAAACTAACCGATCCTAAAGCAAATAACTAGCGACAGTTACTAATTTTAAAAACTACCCTATTAATTTATCCAATCAAGGCCTAATTATTCTAAGGATTTCTACGATCGCACAAAATTAAATAATTAAATTACAACAAAAGTAAAGTGGCGGAATTAAGGAATAAAAGTAGTGACTAGGGCGGATGATGATGTCACCCGCCCTATTTGTTTAGAAATTTCGAGGCCGAAGGATGCAATGAACGTGGAGGCGGGTCTTCATTTGACAAAACCATGATAAGTCTCATAACGAGACTCTTCGTTGCTCCCGGTGCATTTCATGTAAAACAAAAGAAAAGGAATTAGAAAGTATCCCGAAAATTATCAAATATGTAAATATGTAAACACAGATATAGAATTGAGCACATATATACAACAGTTTATATTAACTGAAGCAGTCCGAAACAAACAAGCCCAAAGGCAAAAAAAAAGTCCAATATTATTTAATGAATACTGGGCTATGTCTCAAATAATACGAGAAAGAGGAACAGGCCCAATACATATTGTTCGAGCCCCCCTCAATACCCGACAACAGACAGGCCCACGTTTTATCAAAACAAATTCGATTGCCAAGCTAATAACGACATATTCAGAGATGTGTGGTATACTTGGGAGTATACAAAGATATATAGTCTCGATATACACCAGATGTATACCCGAGCCTTACACCCTGTATACTCTGAAGTATACCACTTGTATGCTTCAACTTTCACATACTGGAGGCAGGTAAAATGATAACCTAAAATTGCAAAGTGTAAGACAATGATCATTTCCAGTTTGCACATGCTCAATAACTTAGTACAGCAGATAGGTCCAACATGGATCATTTGAACTAAGCCAAGCATACACATACATATCATGTATTAAGCCTGCAGACTACCTAACATGTAATTAATCTATCAAACAGAGGAGGCAGATAAGGATGTCCTAATGACTAAAGTAAGATGACTTTTGAGACACATGGAACTACTCAAGTGTGGCTGTCAGAATTGGACAATGAAGCTCAAGTAACAGATTTCTATTCCAACATGAGTCAGACATAACATTGGCAACAACACGATATTCTGCTTCAGCACTCGAGCATGATACTGTGGCTTGCCTTTTTGAGGACCATGAGATTAAATTGTCACCGAGGAAGACACAATAACTTGATGTGGAGCATCTGGTGTCCGGATAGCCTGCCCAATCTGCATCCGTGTAAGTGACAAGTTTGGAAACGGAGGACGGGTATAGATGTAATCCATACTCTAGAGTGTCTTGAATATATCGCATAATGCATTTTAGAGCATGCATATGTTCCTCCATCGGATTATGCATAAATAAGCACACTTATTGTATTGCATAGGTAATATCCAGCCTGGTGAATGTGAGATACTGCAAAGCTCTTGCTAGACTGCGGTATAATGTTGGATCAACAAATGGTTTGCTTGAGGTGACACTCAATTTAGACTTAGTGTCTACTGGAGTTGCCGAAGGTTTGCAAAATGATATTCCAGCTCGTTCCACAATCTCAGATGCATACTTCTTCTGCGAGAGAAATAATCCACCTACATGTCGTGTCACAACAACTCCTATAAAGTAGTGTAGTGGACCAAGATCTTTCATAGCAAATTCGGAACTAAACTGTGACATGATACTCTTGCGAAGAGAGTCTGACGATGTTGTTAGGATAATATCATCCACATATAAAAGAAGATAAGCAATATTAGTACCCTGGCGATAAATAAATAGAGAATTATCAGAACGACTGTGAGAGAAACCGATGTGTGACACGAAGTCTGCAAATCGCTTATACCATGCCCTGGGGGCCTACTTCAGTCCATATAATGATTTGTTGAGCAAACACACATGATTGAGATATTTTGGATCTCGATATCCCAACGGTTGGTGCATGTAGACAGTTTCATTGAGGTGTCCATTGAGGAAGGCATTTTTGACATTCAATTGATGAAGAGACCATCCTTTTGAGAGAGACAATCTTAGAACTGTTCTGATAGTTGTCGATTTGACCACTGGATTGAACGTCTCCCCGCAATCTAGACCAACTTGTTGTGTCTTCCCATCACCTACAAGACGGGCCTTATGTCGCTCAAAAGTTCAATCAGATTTTCCTTATGGCTGAAAATCCACATAAACCGAATTATATTAGCATTAGATGGACGAGGTACTAAATCCCACGTCCTATTTTTAATTAGAGCATGATATTCATCATCCATGGCCATTTTCCAATTCGGGTCCTTTAGAGCAGATACTGGGTTACGAGGCACAAGTGATTTCGAGACCTGGGCGTGTAGGCTATATTTGGTATTGAGTTTGATAATTCCATGTTGGCTACGGGTAACCGGATGATTTGCGTGGCCAGTGGACTGGACGCTACTGACTGAGAGTGGGGGATTTGGGATTGGGCCTGGAGCCGAGAGGTGGCCCAAGCCAGTGGACTGGACGCCACTGGCCGAGAGTTGGGAATTCGGGATTGGGCCTTGAGCCGAGATGTGGCCCAAGTTTCCCGTGGGTTGTGGCTGAGGGGCTTGTGAAATTGAGTGACGATGACCAGGCCCAAGAATCGAAGGCCCATGCTGCGGTGCTGAATTGTCACGCTGTTGGGCCAGTGTTCTGTGGTCCAGTAGGCCCAAACTCGAATTTCCGGCACTCTCCGTGGGTACCGAGCTGTGGAAAAAATGTGTTATATACGAAAGCTTATCAGGATCCAAAAAATCATAGGTATGAGTCCCAGTTTCATGTATCTTAGCAAAGTGAAAAATTATTTCATAAAAAATTACGTGACGACTTATAATTATTCTTTTGGAAGAAATGTCGTAACATTTGTAACTGCGATGATGAATAGGATATCCCAAGAAGACACATGGAGTAGACCGTGGTTGGAATTTTGTGATTGTGGTGGATGTAAAGAATGGGTAGCAAAGACAACCAAACACTCTTAAATGAATATAAGATGGCTCTCATAAATAAAGCATTTTTAGTGGAGCTTGGTAAGACATGTTTTTATGAGGAAGGATATTCAATAGGTAAGTGGCCATTTGGAGTGCATGATGCCAAAATACGGGAGGGAGTGAAGCATGAGCAAGAGATGTTCTAACAATATTATTTATGGTTCTAATTTGCGTTCCGCCTACCCATTTTGTGATGAAGTGTGAAGACAAGACAGACGAAAATTTATACCATTTGTTTTGAAAAAAATCCCAAAACTGTTTATTGTCAAACTCCCTCCCATTATCATATTGAATATTTTTGATATCACGTTCAAATTGAGTTAGGATGAATGCTCTAAATGTGAGAAAAGTGAAAAACACTTGTGATTTTTTCGACAAAGGAAATGTCCACAAGTAATTAGAGTAGTCATCTAGTATGAGTAAATAATATATATGACCAGAAGAACTCAAAACAGGTGATGTCCAAATATCATAATGTAAAATGTCAAATGGCATAAGAGTGCACGAAGTAGAAGAAATAAATGACAATTTAACATGTTTACCAAGTGCACAAGCATGACACTTATTTAGAGTTCGTGTTTCGGTACAAGAAATAATTTTTTTTTTGTTTAAGAAAGGCCAAAACAGACTCTCCCGAATGTCCCAAACGTTCGTGCCATAAAGATGGTGCCAAGACTGCAAAAGTAGATTGAGACTTGGACTGTTGATTGGGTAAACTTATTGGATCGAGCTCCCCCTTGCTATCACATCTCATGAGAAGCTTCCCCGTCTGAAAGTCATGCACGGAAAATCCAAACGGGTCAAAACAAACAGATACTCAATTATCAGTAGTAAACTTTCTGACAAAGACCAAGTTTTTTATTAATTTAGGACATGAAGGACATCTTCAAAATTAGTGGTGGGTTTGGTGGTGACAATTTGCTAGAACCATACCTTTTTATTAGAATTGAATGGCCATTTTCGACAATTATACCATTATCATTGCTCAAATTAAAATAGGGTGAGAAATTACCTTGTGAGAACGTCATATGGGACGTCGCTCCGGAGTCCATATACCAATTTGAATCTGGTGGATTTAGTCCGAAGGTGTGCATGGCGGACTCAATATCCGTGGGTTGGGTCACTACTGAATGGGCCTCCTACCACTAGGTCGGAGGAGGCCCAATGTTGCTGTCTGCCGAGACTAACCTAGCGAAATGGGCTCTCTTTGGGCCGCCTATTATTCTCGCCCGTTGTGGATAATAATTAGGCCGGGACCGCGCCGGCCGGCCGATGGGGTTTCCTGGCCCAATTCCCTGTTGGGGCCGGGGCGGGCGGTGCGATCCATGGCCACCTGCCGGCCCCGATTTCGGCACCACCGGGCTCATTGCTCTTGTCCGCCGATTCTGCCGCCTTCCGCTCTTTGCGCTTGCCACCGGAGTTGGTGTTGCTGCTATTTCCGCCGCCACCAGAATTTCAGTGCCCCCCACCTTTGTTATTTTCGCGATTTCCACCCTTATTCTTATTATTACGTCATTTTTGTCCTTTATTTTGGTGAGAAGGATAAAAAAAAATTACCATCATTTGAGGAAGTGGCAATCATGGCGGTATTTGAAATAGTTGAAGCCTTTTTTGCAAAGCCGGATTCTTCAAGCACAAGCATGGACCGTGCTTGATAAAACAAAGGTAGAGGATTACTTTGGCGAATTAGTGTTCCCACTCCGCTATACACGTCGGTGAGACCAACAACCAATTATAAGACTAATCGGTTATTAGTAACCGGTGGACCAACGTTTCTCAATTGATCTGCCAACACTTTGAGGCGTTGACAATAGGCCGAAACATTAGGAAAGTCTGTCATGTCAATAGTTGAGAACTCCTGCTCCAACGTAACAACGCGAGAGTTTTGGTTATCTTGAAAGATGTCTCGCAATCGTTCCCAGGCCGTCATTGCTGTTGAATCCGTTCCATTATAGTATGCAACAAGTCAGTGGATATTGTTGCATAAATCCAACCAAGAACTATGACATCAAGTGTATCCCACAATTCTTTGTCTGCTTCGGATGTTTATTCCTTCCATTTTCCATATTTTGGAGGAATTATATGATGAAGGACTTTGTGAGCACGACAACGTATTTTGAATAATTCCGCCCAAGTTGCATAATGAACGATTTCCATTTCTACTTTGACGGAAACATGCGTTTTGATGTTTGAGACAACAAGGGTAGGATGAAAGGATGATTTGGATTCAAACATAGTTGGTTGGTATGGTGGATTAATCATTAATGGAGTAAAAAAAATGAAGAAAATTTTCGGCCAACCTAGGGTTTTGGGAAGGAAGATGACCGAAAATTGGAAGAAATAAAATATTTTGGATCTTTTCCTTAAACTCTTGATACCATGTAATAATTTGAAAATATTTTCCTCAATGTATTCTTCCATTAAGGGAATAAAAAATATGTTGGAAATTTGCCTTTGGTGGGGAGGTTGCGTCCACCCATGTTTAATGACTTAAAGACTAGGGTTTCGCATGTTGGAGGCTTTGTCTCTTCACACGTGCATAATCTACTAAGTGAGTAGATGACCGTAGGGCCAAGGATCGTCAAATTTCGTTAAGAAATGAAAGAGATATTGGTCCACGAAGTAAGGTGTTTGAGACATGAAAATATGGTGTGAGACAAATCTACCACATCGGTAGAAAAAAGAAGAATTGTTCTCTTTATAAGCCTAAAAATGGATAAGGGTTTGGGACCCAAGGGGTAACCCATGTGTTTGAAGGAGGGAGGACCTAGGTGTGCTTGGGTTCGAGGATAAGCCCACATACGCGCCGCCGCCGCCCGTCCCGTCTGGTCGTGGGTCGAAAGCTTTGGGCTTCTGGGCTACTTCTGATATTATCTTTTTGGACCCCAAACTGTTTAGTATTTATAGTTTGGTCCCTAAAGTTTCAGGAAGCAACCAGAAAGCCAACAGTTTTGGCATTAAACTTCTGAAACGTTTTGCACTTACTACAAAACGTACCCATGATTACACCTCTTAAAGGGCCTCTTAATCACCTCCCCTCTTCCTAAACACTATATAACCTTCTGAAATAGATTTGAGGAAGAGATATAGAGAAGAGAGAGGACGAAAATCTGTCCAAAAACTGAGCAACAGAAACAAAAACTCCTCCTTCCTTTTTCTTCTAAATAAGCAAGTCGTTTCGTGTTCGTTTTCTTCGTCAGAATCAACATATTTGCTTTGTAGTGTTGATTAATTGTTGTTTTATCTTGGGAGACTATTGCTCGCTAACGTAAAAGCATATAAACGGAGCAATCTTGTCTTAAAGACAGAGAGTCATCTCTCGACTCAGCCACAATTGTAACAATCCAGATTTAGTGGTTCTTGATTTCAGGTTATCAAGATTCAAGACTCAACGAGCTTGCGCCAGTTCTGAATATTGGATGTTTATTCATCATTTCGAACACTTGTAATATTTATTTACTTCCCGTACTGCAATTATATCCAACATAATGTATACACAATATATAATTAAATGAGTAGAGAAAATCAAGCCTCTAATCTCCCTAATCAATAATCAATCCCTAATAATCTTCTTTCTAATTAACATATTCCTAATTATCATTTACTACTTACCATACATAAAATGATACTAAATTAATATTGTGTATTACAAGCTTGAGATGTAACTTTTCAAATATACACCACTAACGGAGGTGTAACTTCCTAATAGGCTTATGCAGTGCGAATCTGATAAAAAAAAAGTGAAAATATACTGGAGTAGTAATTAGCTTTAATAACGAGAGTTAAAAGAATTCTTTTGTTATTGTTAGTATATATACCGTGTGTGTGTCGTCTTGCTTTGCTTTGTGAAGATAAACATGGGAAGATCCAGTTCCAGTAAGGATGATTTCTCAGTGTTGGTGTTGGCTTCGGATCTTGGTATCAATGCCCGACCCTTTTTGACCCATCAAGAACCCGAACACGAAGAGAGCTGGCATGATTGCCCTTCTGACCTTCCTTCTTCTGAGGAACAAGAATTTGCCCATCTTGATTCCCTCCAATTCTTTCGCCTTGAATCCGGTTCTGACAAGTCGGGTAATCGGATCTTTCGTATTGTCGGAAAATACTTTCAGGGTAATTTCTTCCTATCCCATTTCAGTTATCTTAAGTTTACTTAAATATCAGTGACCAATTTTGATAACTAGTCCTCTCTCGATCCCAATTTATATGATGCAGTTTGATTAATCACGGAGTATAAGAAATAAAGATTTTTTTTTAATCTTGGGGTTTAAAACAAGTCAGATATTTGTGTGGTTCGTTAAGCTAAAAGTTAAAGATTAAAGTTAAATTATTGTCAAATAAGGACCTTGAACCCTAAATGTGTCATTTTTTTTAGATTGACTAAAAAAGAAAGTGTGTAATATAAATTGAGACAATGGGAGTACATACTATTATGTGTCAATTTCAAGCTTGTTGAGGTTGGCTAAAATGACCAATTTTGAGAGAGGATATTGTATTCTTTCTGTTTGTTTAATATTATGAGCAATTTCACTAATTCAAAGTGGGATGTAAAGAATTTGAAATGAGTAAGTAGTGGCTGCATAGAAGTAAGTATATTGTGAATAATAAGATGATCAAGTTTAGTAATTTAGCAGGTCAGAGTCAATATATATTACTCCTAGTCCTTTTTTGTTTTGCTCTAGTATTCCTTTGTGTGTGTGTGTAAGGGGGGGGGGGGGGGGTTAGCTTCTGTAAAGCTACAATGGTGCACCTGTATTAGTGTGGCTATGTTCAGTAGTCGCGTAAAAGCTTAAAGATCGAGTCTTTTGGTGATATGTAATCTGGTTCACTTCGATGGTCTCGACTGGCTATCGGAACTGTTGGTTCTGTTTTTGAAATTTTCTGAGTTGTTAATCTGTTTTTTTTTAAACGTAAAAATTATACTCTGTTTGTTCCATTTCTATGATACTGTTAATATTTGTGAAGTCAAATTCATATAAAAGATGGACGCTTTGCCCTTGGATTCCAAACTCCTTTGTTCAATTTGGGAGGATGAAGTAGTAGGTGATTATGAAAGTGGATGTAAAGAATATCAGATAGGTTGTTATCTACTTTTTTTTTTGTGTGTGTTTTAGCTTCTGTTCAGCTTCAGTGGTGAACCTGTATTGGTGTGGCTATATTCAGTAGTCGCGTAAAAGCTTAAAGATCGAATATTTTGGTAATATGGTAATCTGGGTTCACTTTGATGGTCTCGACTGGCTATCGGAACTGTTGGTTCTGTTTTTGAAATTTTCTGAGTTGTTGTTGGCCTGCTTGATTGTTGTAAAGAAAATTATACTCTTTCTGTTTGTTCCATTTTAATGATGCTGTTAATATTTGGGAAGTCCAAATTCATATTAAAAATGGATGCTTTACCATTGGATCCCGAACCCCTTTGTTCATTTTGGGATGGAGGAAGTAGTAGGTGGTTATCAAAGTGGGATGTAAAGAATATCAAATAATTAAGTAGTGATGCATAAAACTAAGTATTCTTGGCTAGTTAAAAAAGGACCTTTGAAACTTGTGGTTTAGCCAGCTAAAAATCTCGTTAAGGGTAAAATGTGAAGTTTAAATTAAATTGTTTCTAAATATAGATAAGGTATCATGCTTTTTGGGACAGACTAAAAAGTCATAAACTGGGAGGGATGGAGTACTGCTTTTCCTTTGTGTGTGTGTGTTAGCTTCTGTGCAGCTAAAATGGTGGACCTATGTTGGTGTTGCTATGTTCTGTAGTTGCATAAAAGCTTTTGGTGATGTGGGTTTCACTTCCATGGTCTCTACTGGCTATTTGAAATGTTGATTTCTTTCTTGAAATTTTCCGAATTGTTGTTTCTGATAGTAATGAAACAAATACTAACCTGCTTGATTGATAATATTTCCCATGCATCTGGTGTCACTGTGTTTGGTCTTGCTTTTGTGTGACTATTGCTGTAGAGCTTAGATCTTAGCCTTCAGCTGCATCTACTATCTAATGAACCTTCTTGTTGAATTTACTATCTCTTTTTATTAGGATTTTCTTTCTAAATAAGACTGGATTAGTCGGTTATGGTTGTCTTGATGGATGCAATCGAGTAAATGGATTAGTATGATGTTTCTGCCTTCTGCACTTGCAACCTGAAAAGAAACCTACTTTAGTGTTTGAGTTTTTTTTCCTCTTCTTTATGCTTTGCATATGTTCCGGTGGCCATTTTGATTTATTGATGGGAAGAATGCACCATATAAGCCTGTTATTTCGTCCCGTGATCGATGTATGTATTCCCTTCAACAGCCTATCAAACGTTTAAATTAATGTCAAGTCAATCAAGTGGTGTAACTCGTTTTGAAGTTCTCTTACCATTGTTTGAACAACTCGTAGATTCATAAGATGGGTCATCATTAAGATTCAAGGGTTTGACCTAATCAAGTAAGGACAATGGATTTGGAGCAAATCTTTTTGGGTTATCAATTACATCGGGGATATTTTACGTGGAGAGATACCATTTTAAGAATCGACTAGAATGCTTCTTGTTTGATTCTTATAGGACTGTATACCAGATTATATTGCTTTAACTCTTCAAGATGCCTGTAAATAGATCTTTATTGGATTTGCCAGCATGAGCTCGTATTTTCTGGAGTCATTTTTGATGCTACAATTGGTTCAAGGCAATAATGGTGCCTCCATTATTCTTCAATCGTATGGAAAAACAATCGAAGCCTTGGCGTTTTCTTCTCCTCATTGGTTCCTATGGCCTTCTTGCTTCAACTCCGTTATTTCAATTTCAACTGTTTGTTTTCTCCACGTGAAAGAGCACTTGCTATAACCATTAGATGATTAAATAAACAATAATCTCAGACCATACGATATGCATGGATGGGAGACCTTGCCAAAAGCGTGAGGCTAACCTCTAGTCTAAGTCTATTAGCTTTTTGCTTTACTTTATGATGACAACTATTTCTTGCTACTCTGGAGATTTCAGAAATACTTGGACAATATTCTTTTTAGTTGAATGCAAGTTATGATAGTATTCACAGTGATTACCCTTATGAAGCTTAACTCCATTCTTCAGAGGTGAGGTTGTGATTCATTTAAACTTATTGTGGCTGCTGTTTTATTGTCTCAAGTGATATTCCAACTCATGTTTCCCTTTCTGTTTGTTGCTTGAAAAAATTATTAAACAACTATGTGAACAATAATACGCAGCTATAGTTATAAGTGCGGAGCTGCTGAAAAAGTATGTATTTAACAAAATTCGTACGGAGTTGCCTGAGGGGCCATTCTGCATTGTCTACATGCATAGTACTGTCCAGACAGAGGATAACAACCCTGGATTGACCGTCTTGAGGTGGATCTACGAAGAGCTGCCTTCTGACCACAAGGACAGGCTTCAGGCTGTATACTTTGTGCATCCCGGGATCCGGTCAAGGCTTGTTCTTGCAACTCTAGGCAGATTCTTTCTAAGTGGAGGGTAAGTAGTTTCTTGGCTAGTTAAAAACTCTGCACATGGTAATATTGTTGACCTCACATTTTCCCCCCGCATCTTTAGTGCATTGTGAAATGAAGTACCTCTATGAATATAGATAAACATTCTTTGGGAATCATCTCTTCAATCAATCAATATTCAAATATGGAAAGGTATCATCTACTTCAAAGTTTTTTTGGGGGTGGGGGGGTGGGGGGGGGGGGGGGGGGGGCGGATCATTTATTTTATCCCTATCAAAATTTGTTGCTTCACAGAAGGCCCATGTAAACTAAAGCCTGAGGTTTTTATCTTGAAAAGAGGGCAGTAAAAGGGTCCTATCATGTCGGGTTCTTTTTTGCATGAACTTAGACCCCTATAGTTACATTTTTCGGTTTTAAACAGTTGATATTTTCCATAAACATGTAACATTAAACCATAATGCTAGCATCAATTACAAGCAATGCTCATCTTGTTGCATACCCTCGTAACATGTAAATATTTCCCATAGCCTAAGTTAGCAACATGTTATTTCCTTCGTTTGAGAAAAATGCGATGGGCATTCACTATACTCTTGTTTTCTTTTGGTGTAGCTTGTATTGGAAAATAAAGTATGTTAGTCGACTGCAATACCTTTGGGATGACATCAAGAAAGGACAGCTTGAGATTCCTGAATTTGTTCAAAAGCATGATGACATTCTAGAGCACAGACCACTGACTGATTATGGAATTGAACCAGATCCCCTCCACCTGTCACAGATGCCACCGACAGCCTACTCATTCGGGAGACATGACTCGGGATGGTCATCTAGAGAGTACATGTCTTAGAAAGGTTGCTAGAATCTGTACAGCATTGTAACTTTTGTACCACTTCTAAGTGTTTTTAGTTTAGTGATGTTTCTACAACTTATATGAGCTTTGTCCTAAGCTTTCTTCTGCTCAACTTATGTGTTAACCATAAATTGGTAATCCGTGAGTGATCTTTATCAAAAGAGATAGAAATGGAAAGAAAGATCTACCCTCTTCCTATACTGTCCCTTTGTGTTTTCATTTGTGTTGCTCCTGAGTTTACTGGTCAAGAATAAAGGTATCCTGAAGTAAAACATTCATATGGTTTACTCTGCTTGTTTGGCTAGTATTTAACAAGCTGATGATTTGGCTGACAAGGGTAATTCATGGATCGATCTCATAATCTCCACTTCGTAGGAACTGCAATATCACTCAAAGGACGCCTTGGACATCATAGTGCATAGGTACTCTTTGATGCGGTGGGAGGTGGGACGAGACGACATGACATATAGGATCATGAACAAAAGTGTTGTCTGTCTCAGCAATATGAAACCTCTAAACAACTCCCATTATTCTATGGGGTCCTATCGGGATAGGTAGGCCCAAGCTTTTCCTTTCTCCCCTCCCTCCATAAGATCCTCTCCAGGTGTTAATGACTGACCATAGAACCCTTTCCAATAAGTTAGAAGTATTATCCATCTCATGTTGGGCAGTTAGAATCGGGAAGGGCAATGACTCGTTCTTAATACCAGCTTAATGCAAATGGCTAAAATATAATCTGCATATAATTATAAATTAAATGAAAAGCTATTTCATATCTTTGAGATCTTATGACATGAGCCAACAAGATACACCATGAAAATCTTGGTCACAAAATTAAACTTACAAGAAACAGTTTTAGCATCCAAAATTTCTTGGTTAGTTTGTGAAACTTTCTTACGTTTTGATTTACTGACAATGATTTTCATCTCAAAGTTACTTTTTTTTTTTTTTTACTTTCGTGGCAAATACGTAGAATTAAGTGCCAACATCTAATTATGTTGTAAGTAAGAAGGTGATCGGCGTTTTCTGAAGCAACTATTTTAGTTAGTGCTATCAGCTATGAACATAGTAACTAAGAAAACAATCGGCGTTTTCTGAAGAACTTTCTATTTCTAGTTAGTGCTGTTTTTTTTTTATTGCAGCTAGCGAGCCACAATTCTTCAGCAAAAGAGAGGGACAAGTATGTGTAGAAGGAAACAAAAACTGTATTAACTCTGGGATTGCTCACACACAACAATTCTTCAGACATGAAAACGACACAAAACAAATAGAAAGGAAAAAACACACCTTAACAAATATACAGTGTCTCAGATCCTAAGAGTACATGGTCACATGATACTATAGTTTAGAGGATAGCATAGGTATATATTACATCACAAGTTGAATAGATCAACAACAATGTACTCATCATGGACTCCTCTTTATATATGTGGTCAAATCCGAAATATTTCGTCAGAAGCAAACTTCACATACCCAGCAGCAGCATAGTGCAAAGAGGCTACAAAAAAAAGAAATAGAAGCAAGAGCATAACTATTAATTATGCACAAGAAAAGTTAACAAATTTGTGTGTTCTATATTTCCTTAACAAGGATCAATATTTTAGGAGTTTAACTTATACACATCGTAAAAACATTACACAATCAAGTCACCTTAACCAATTGTCACAGGTAACAAGATTGTTGATCTCACCTTTTTTTATGGAACTACATCTTTTGAGTGACCAAATCGTGCTAAAAAAATTTATATGGTTGTTGTGTATAAGTTAAAAATCATATTTCAGGCTGTCAAAGCAACAGTTGCAATACAAAACATGTGATAAAAATTAAGAAAAATTAATTACCATCCTTCAAGGAAACCCCTCTCCCCTTTTGGTTTACTTCTTGGGAAGCACTTCATCTTCTTGTTCTTCTTTGCAGTTGATGTAGATTCAGTAGGATAACCTTTTAAAAAATATATAAAACAGAATATAAAAAATGAGATGATGAGTGAGTTCAACTTCATGTTTCTTGTGTGTGTATGTGTGCAAAAGAAAGGACTGATATGGGGAAAGGAAGGAGCTACAACCAACGAAGAGCCATCAGTTGAACACTCTTTGCGGACTTTTTTCTCAATCAATCCGAATTCGGCCCACCTAAGCTCCATTAAAGAGTTTACATCGTCAGACTTATACCTCTGTTAGAATTTGTTTCATTCCCAAGACTTAAGTCCGAGATTTCGAGATTTTATCCATCCTATCATAATTTTATAAGTCCAAAAAATTATAAGGCTGGCCAGTGGGCCGGGACGACCCGACCCCGGCCCGACCCCGTCCCGACCCCGCCCCGGTCCCGCCCCGACCCCGTCCCGACCCCGCCCCGGTCCCGCCCCGACCCCGCTCTAAAAAAAAAAAAAAATTTAACGGGGGCGGGACTCGAACTCGGGACGGGACGATGTCTCGTCCCGCCGGACCCGAGCCCGCCCCGGGTGCCCGCCGGACCCAAGCCCGTCCCGACCCCGAGCCCGACCCCGCCCTTTGTTCCCCCTTTGCAAAAATGGCCGTTGCACCAACGGCCATTTTAGATTATGGCCGTTGGCCAACGCCATTTTAGCCCCCCCCCCCCCCCAACCCCCCCCCTACCCCTTAATATTTATTTTTAACCCATAAGTTATTATATTTACACTTTAACCCAATTTTTCAACTATAAATAACACATTTTCTCTTCATCTTTCTCACAAATCTTCCTACAATCTCTCTAATTTCTCAATATATCTCTCTACATTGTTTGCTAAATATTCAATTTTATTAATTCATTTGGGAATTGGGAGTGAAGTTGGCAACTAGCTTGAGGATCTTCCATCGAGCAAAGTTTCAATTTTCAACCTCTCGATTACACGTCAACGTTACGTCGGCGTTTGGTACATTCGTTCCTTCATTAAATTATTATTGTCTGTTTATTTTATTTAGCGCACTTAATTTTATTGTCTTTAATTATTTATTATCATAATTAAAATGGAAGGATTAAAAGGTATGTTTAAGGGTAAGGGTAAGGGTGCTTCTTCTAGTAGAGGCAACCAGGGCAAGGGTACTTCTTCTAGTCATCTTATTCCTACACAGGGATGATTTTGTTGATACTCAACATTTTCCTACAATACCATTAGATTTAGACGAGGAGTTATTTTCTGAACTCAAGAAGACTTTAATTTAGACGATGATCTAGACGATACACCCACTAATATTGATGACAACACGCCCACTAGTGCACCTTCAACCGAAATACCTCATATTCCCCCTAGTATGAGACGAGGTCCAAAAAACGACCATTAAAATCGGATGCATGGACATTTTTTGATAGGGACGTAGAGAATCAAGTAGCCATATGTAAAATTTGTAAAAATGTTTTAAAATTTAAAACTGGAAAAGGTCACGGTGGGACGGGGGTTTAATTAGACACGTAGTAAGTGCTCATCCAAAGCTAGGTATGCCCAATACCAGGCTTCAAAACCGGGTGCGCAAACGGCCGCTCCATCGGGACAAGGTTCACATACGATATCTTGTCCCGGACCAAGTACGGGTCAAATTAACCCTATGACGGGGGGAATTGTAGGCTCTAAATACAACAAACATAGAGATAGGGAAGCAATATCAAAATTAGTTCTTGTGGAGGGTTTGCCTTTTTCATTTCCTTCATCTCCCGGTTTATTCATTACATTAGAGATATATATAATCCTCGCTTTTAACGATTTTCCTAGGTCAACTGTTAAGAGAGATGTATTTAAATTTGCGCATGAATATCAACAATATTTACGTTTTTCATTATATCATTTTAATGGCAAAGTATCTATCACGTCGATATAGGTCGTAGTACTAACGGCCATGATTATTTAATCGTAACTTGTCATTGGATAGATTATAAATGGTCTATGCAAAAACGTATTTTAGCGTATAGATATATAGATGATAGGCACACCGGTACTTTTATTGCAGAAAATATTTATCAAGTGTGCGATTATTACGGAATTACCGATAAAATTATGACTATTACATTAGATAACGCTTCTAATAACAATTACGCAATTACAATGTTAAAAAATAGTTTAGCTCCATCTTTTCCGGACCATTTTCATATAAAATGCGCGTGCCATATATATAACTTAATTGTAAAGGATGGTCTATCACTTTTTGAAGACATTCTTAGTAAAATACAATTTGCTATAAACTTTATTTTTAAAAGTAATAAAGTACAACGTAGAAAAGAATATAAAAAAATTTGTCATGATTGTGGACTACCTTTTAGAAAAATTCCACAAGAAGTATCCACTAGGTGGAATTCTTTATACGAGCAACTACTTGTTGCTTATGACTATAAATTACCTATAACTTTATTTTTTAACTCTCATAATAAAAAGCCAAATGATATGATTTTAGATAGTGATTGGGAAAAAATTTCCGAACTTATTGTATTTTTAGAGAAATTTTTTCAAGCAACAAAAGAATTTTCCGGTATATATTATCCTACTATTTCAACTATGTTATTTTATATAACTCTAATATTTTTATTACTTAGTGAATATATGGAAAAACCAAATTATAAGGCAAATATTAAAAAAATGTTTCTCAAAATAAAAAAATATTTTATTCCTATTCCTTCTATTTATATTATTGGTTCTGTATTAAATCCTACTATTAAAATAGACGGTACTAAATCACTAATTGAAACTATTTACGATTGTATAGAAGTACTACCACCTCCAAGTCCCAAAAATCTAAATCACCCACCACCTATTGAACAAACTAAAGAAGAAGTGTTGAATAGCGTAGAACACCACCGCAAAAATATATATAGATTTTATCAACAAGAAAATGCTAGTAACGTACTGCGGCTACCATACCATCTTCTTCATCTTCAACACAACCTCACAAAAGACATCTGTTTTCTGCGGCTAGTATTGAAAGCCTCGAAATAGAATGTGCGGCCGTACCTCTACTAACCAAATTAGCGAGTTGGATATTTTTGTTTTGCGGGGTTAAATGTACCGTATCAAGAAGTTATCAATGAAGATGGACAAGAAGACTTGCTTTGAAATACGGAGGGGAATGAGAAGACCTTTCCGACACTTTCATTGATGGCTCGAGATGTTTTGAACATTCAAGCGTCATCAACTGCGTCGAAAGCGCTTTTTCTGCAGCGAGATATCAAATAGGAGACCACAGACACTCATTGGCGGAGACGACTTGGAAATTGCGTATTATTCGAGAGATTGGATACGAGCGGAGCGGAAAGGTGCGGTCAACCGGAGATCAACGAAGAAGATGATGAAAACTACAACGAAATCTTAACCGAAGGTAGTGGAAGCGACGTGGATCAATTTGACCAACAAATACCTATTCCAACCGAAGAACCACATGAAATCATCAAGCAATTAGAACAGATTTTTTTGAAAATGTAATTTTTTTAATTGCAATTTTATTATGTAATTTGCAACTTTTGGACAACACCATAAAGTTGCAATTTAGATTTTAGACAATTGTATTTGTATTACAAAAAAATCATATGTCTATTAAATAATATAAGAGGCACAAAAACGACATTGGGATGTTTTTATTACACTATCTTGTTTTGTTTATTGAGTTTTTTTTATACATATGTTATTTAAAAAAAAAAAAAAAAGAAAACCCGACCCCGCCCGCCCCGACCCGAGCCCGCCCCGCCCGCCCCGACCCGAGCCCGCCCCGCCCGATACCGACGGGATCGGGATCGGGACGGGACTGAGCAGTCCCGCCCGACCCGACCCCGCTAGGCCCGCTAGTCCCGATCCCGACCCCCGGATCGTCCCGCCCCGACCCCGACCCCGCCGGACCCCGGCCCGCCAGACCCGAGCCCGGCCCACTGGCCACCCATAAAAAATTATGACGATTTATTGTCGAAAAATTATTCTATGTATAAGGATAAAAAATTACATACTTTGTTCAAAGGTATATTAAGTAAATGTTGAACACAAGTTCCTAAGTACATATATACTATTAAATATTAAACATAAATTTCTGACTTCGTTACTCATGTATACGTAATAGGGTGTGCTTGGGGAAGAAAAACATACCTGGAGGTGGTTGGTTTTCTTGATTTTGCATGTTGAAAGATGAACACAAGACAAGGAAAGAGTTGTATGAAGGAAAAGATTATCAAGTATATGTCAAGTAAACAAACTGATCACTGTATGAAAATATGAAAAAGCACTATGTTCAGCATGTTTGCAAATAGCCACCTTTTATATATAGTTTTTCAGTTGGATGGGTGAGGATCAAATTAAATGAAACTAGAAGGCAGCATCCAGTTTTTCTTTCTTTTTACTTTTTATTGGCGACCCCACACGTTATTTATTTGTCAAAGAAATTAGTCATAATGGTAAAGTCGGTTTGAAAGAGAAGAATTTTTTTGTCACCTTTCTATCCCCCGTTTTGCTATATCAAATTGTTTTCAATAATAATAGTGTTCGAGTCATGAAAAGAAATTACTTAATGCATTGTCTAAGTTGGAATTAAACTTTGGTTTCTCATAATTTTGACTAAGTTAATTGATTTATAGATTGAAATTACATAACGTTTGTCTCAGTTGGAATTGAAGTTTGATCTCTCATAATTTTGACTCATTTCATTGATTGATAGGCGAAATTTTGAGTCACTTTATTGACCGATAAGATCCTATATTGGGGTAAAATACCTCATAACAAAGACAAGTCTATACTTATGGCTTGAACTTAAGACCTTTAATTAAAAATAAAAAATATTTATCACTCCACCATAACTTTTGTAGATTGCCTTTGACCTTATTCATAGAGTAAAGAATCTTGAGAATCCACAGTATGAAAACAAAAGGTATGTTTTATTATTTCCCCCTTACTTTTGATAAGTTATCCTCAAAGAGAGATAACAAATAAATTTAAAAAATTAGTTAACAAAATGAAAGACGTATAGAAAGTGAAGATGATCATCACGAAATTGGATTTCAACTTTGCATATTTTGATTGCTTTATCGTGTTGGATTCGTGTAGGGAATATTACTCGTAAAGAAGCCTCAAACTGATTTAGAAGGGGGGAAAGGAATAATTCTAATGTGTTTATGTGAAAATTTAAGAGATATAAAAAAGTTATAAGAATATATTCTCAGAAAATATTATTAATTAACGTCAAAGATTCGAAAGCTAACACGGTTTTCCCTTTTCTGCAAATCTTTTTCTCTAAACCACCTTTGCAATACCTATATTTTGTAGATTAAAAAAGGTAAAGATTCCCACTTCTCAACTAAGTATTTTAAGTTCGTATGAGTAGGAACACATTGATCTAAACTAATTAGATAGCGCACAAATCTTAAACGGGAATTTATAGATTTTTAATATTGTGAAAGCGGAAGATTAGAACATGTTGTGGCTGGATTGACTGATCGGTGGTGAAACCCCTAAATAACAGCTTGATTCAACAGAAAAGAGAGCATGAATAAGTATATATTAATCGCGCACCTAGCTAGTATGGCTTTGTTTAACATTTAACTAGCTTTACGTATTTAGTTACTATAACGCATTTGAATTAAAATCGTTGTTTTCTAAGTAAATGCATATCAACTAGTCAAGACCTGATAGATGAACCGTAATTGTTTTGAAAATAATTTAATTGATAGAAATGTTAAATTAAAAAAATAAAAATAATATAATGATAGATTAATTAGATACAAATGGATACATAAAGATGATGATGCATGTGTTGGGTATTACAAAGGATTGCAGGAAACGGAAATTACAAACAACTGCTAATGTAAGAATTGAAATTACAATTCAACTAGAAAACTGGAAATTACAAAGATGAAAAATGAAAAACTATTTTTCTGTTTTTGCTGAGTCGAGTGTGGCACTCTGTCCTTAAGACAATATTGCCCCGTATGTATCCTTTATACGTCCTGGACAATTTGTCTCCCAAGATAAAACAGCAATGGAACACTTGAGCAAAGGAAACTCAAATGCTACCTTGAAGAATATTGAGCAAGAAATGATGCAAGGAAGGTGTAGGAAGAATCTGTTTTGCTTGTGTATTTTCGTGTATATAGCAAGTATATTTTCTGTGTCTCTCAACAATGGTATAGGGGTGTTTATATAGGTGAGGGAGGGCTGTTTAGCTGCCTCCATAACAGCCATTATTGGCCAAATAATGGCCATTATGGAGGTAGTAAAGCCACCAAATTAAATGGTGAAAAGACCAACGGAATTGGCCATTATGGGAGGAGTAATTCAGCCAAAATAAATGGCTGAATTGAGTGCTTTGGCGTTTCTGTTTTGACCGTCGAAATTTTGATTTTCTGAAAAACTTCAGGGACCAAACTGTACATCTTGAAACTTCAGGGACTAAACTGTACATCTTGAAACTTCTGGGACCAAACTGTACATCTGAAAGAATTCTGGTCCAAACTGTACATCTGAAACTTCTGGGATCAAACTGCACTTCTGGCAAAGTTCTCTGCCCAAAAAGATAATATCGAAGGCCCACCACGCGCCGTGAGCCGAGCCGGGCCGGACGGGCGGGCGGCGGCGCGCGCGTGGTGGT
The DNA here is from genome assembly GCA_034509755.1 of Anisodus tanguticus. Lineage (NCBI taxonomy): Eukaryota > Viridiplantae > Streptophyta > Magnoliopsida > Solanales > Solanaceae > Anisodus > Anisodus tanguticus. The sequence continues at coordinate 59,677,908 of CM067542.1, read as the reverse complement.
TTCCTCGAACCGAAGCACATCTAGGTCCTCCCTCCTTTAAACACATGGGATACCCCTTGGGGTCCCAAACCCCAAACCAATTTCGAGTAATATATACACAACAATTCTTTCTTCCTCTACCGATGTGGGAGAATTGAACCCAATACCACACTTTCCATGCTTCAAACACCTCACTTCGTGGACCAATATCTCTTTCATTTCTTAATGAAATTTGACGATTCTTGGCCCTACGGTTATCTACGTACTTAGTAGATCATGCATGTGTGAAGAACCGAATTCTCCAACATACGTAACACTAGTGTTTAAGCCGTTAAAGTTGGTCGGTCGCAACTCCCGCCAAAGGCAAATTTCCAACAGCATGTTGCTAAAGTTGAAAAAATGAAAGTAACCCTTCAAAACTTGGTGTGTATGAAGAGATTGTACACCGAATTGATTATAAAATTTTAAACACAATTGCTTAACTGATAAGGAACTAATTAATTTATTCCAAGTGAACACTGGAATCTTCTGTTTGTAATCACAGTTTATTGGCATGTCATTTTCATTGAAATTGTGGTTGAAACACTTTGGATTTGTTTCCTTAATGCATCAATTTTTCAAAATTGACAAACTAGATTTGCTTATGTTATAACTCGTGTGGTGTAAACTTGCTCACATTGCTCGTTACAAGTTCGAATAAAGAAAGGAAATCATTGTAAGTTGAAAGCGGCATAAACCTAATTGATTTTTATTAGATTAAAACAGACATAAATGCAGTGATATTGACGATGAGAATTCAAACAACTTAAAGAAATATGTTTCCGGCCTTTTATTCATTATGATGTATAATATATATAGTACAAGTTAGTCTATAAACTAGGTAACTAATTTGACTAATTACAATTAGAATATTAACTATCCAAATATAAAAGATATACAAGAATATGTAAATATTTTATCACACCACGAAGTTGAAGCGGGAGGTTCTTGTACGTTGAGACTGATTCGGAAATCATCAAAGAGTATGCGCGGAAGTCCATTAGTAAAGATGTCAGCAATTTGATACCGAGAAGGGACATGAAGGACACGAACTTGTCCACGAGTAACTTTCTCACGTACAAAATGAATATCCATTTTAATATGTTTAGTGCATTGATGTTGAACGGGATTGCCGGAAAGATATATCGCACTTACATTGTCACAGTAAACTAATGTAGCTTTCTGGATTGGGCAGTGAAGTTCCAACAGAAGGTTACGTATCCAACAAGACTCGGAAACAACATTCGCTACGCCTCTGTACTCGGCTTCGGCACTGGACCGAGATAAAGTAGGTTATCATTTAGAAGACCAAGAAAGCAAGTTATCTCCGAGGAAAACACAGTAACCCGAAGTGGATCGTCTAGTGTCGGAACATCCACCCCAATCAGAGTTAGTGTAGGAGGTGAGACCAGAGATTGAGGACTTGTACAGGTGCAAGCCAAAATGGAGAGTGCTTTGTACATATCGCAAAATTCCTTTGAGAGCATTCATATGTTCATCATTCGGGTCATGCATATGTAAGCATATTTGTTGCACGGCATAGGATATATCTGGTCTCGTGAAAGTGAGATACTGTAATGCTTCTGCTAAACTACGATAGTGAGTGGGGTCTTCATATGGAGAACCCGAAGACGCATTAAGTTTAAATTTAGTGTCAGCCGGTGTTGGAGCAGGTTTACAAGAAGTCATGTCGACTCAGTCAATAAACTCCTTGGCATACTTTCTCTAACAAAGAAATAAGCCACATGCATGTCTCATAACGACAATTCCCAAAAAATAGCTTAGGGGGCCTAAATCCTTCATAGCAAATTCAAAAGCAAGGAGTGACACCATAGATTGGTGAAGTGCATCAGAAGAGGCAGTGAGTATGATATCATCAACATATGATAAAATGTATGCCATGTCATTACCCTTGCTATAGATAAAAAGTGAATGATCAAATTTGCTATGTGAAAAGCCAATAGAGGATACAAATCAGCAAATCTTGATACCATGCACGAGAAGCCTGTTTCAGTTCATAGAGTGATTTCTTCAAATGACACACATAATCTGGATGAATCGGATTCCTGAATCTCATAGGCTAATGCATATACACGATTTCATGAAGTTCACCATACAAGAAGACATTTTTAATATCAAGCTGATGAATAGGCCATGATTTGGACAAAGCAATGCTGAGAATAGTCCGAATAGTTGCCGATTTCACCACTGGGCTGAAAGTTTCATCACAATCCACACCAACCTGTTGAGATCTGTCATCACCTACAAGACGAGTCTTATGCCTCTCAAAAGAACCATCCGATTTCTTTTTATGTAAAAAAATCCACATAGAACGAATAACATTAGCATCAGGAGGACGGAATACTAGACCCCACATCTTATTTTCAATAAGAGCATTATATTCGTCTAACATGGCAGCTTTCCAATTTGGATCGGACAAGGTATTTTTCGGGTTGCGAGGAATAGATGAAGGGATAACCGAAATCGACAAATTGAATTGTCATTTCATTTGAAAAATACCATGCATGGCACGAGTTATCATGGTCCGTGTAGGTGTTATATCGGGCTGGACTGGTGTCTGCTGGTTCTGTTGTGTCATTTTTAACGAAAATGGTTCATCTGGAGGTTACTATTGTTCTTTTTTTAAAAATTAAATCATATCATCGCAGAGCATCTCAGACAGTATAGGCTTATTAGCCTATTATATGAAATATGAAATAAAAAAGAGAAGGGGAGAGAATAGTACCTAAGCTGTGTCCAAGAGAGAGAAAGTATACAACGAAAACTGAAACATTTTTTTTTTAAAATTAAACCATATCATCGCAGAGCATCTCAGATAGTATAGGCTTATTAGCCTATCATATGAAATATGAAATAAAAAAGAGAAGAGGAGAGAATAGTACCTAAGCTGTGTCCAAGAGAGAGAAAGTATACAATGAAAACTGAAATATTATTATGAAAAGAATTTTTACAGTGCTTGGTGATTTTCTTCCAAGGCTTGCTTCACCTTTTATAGGTGAAGGCGGACTTCAAAATGAAATACAATTTACAAAATGGAAACAGTAAACGAATCTAATAAATACATACGGACAAACAACTTTGCGGAAAGAAAAACTTTACATAAAGTAATATAAGATTCCCCGACATACGTCACTTTCTTATCTTGAAAAAAAACTTTTATAAAAAGTTAAAAACTTTATTAAAGTTGTGAAAGGACATTTGTCCTATCCGGCCATTATTGATTCCACATGGCCACCAATGTCATTTCACTCTGACATTTTTACTTTTCCCTTTGAATTGATGTCCTCCTTCTTGGATTTGTGTTTTTGCTGGATTTCCTCTATTAGGCTATCAAACAAATCTTCTGTTGTTGGATGGTAAGTATAATTCTTCAATGGTTGTGATTCACCTCCTAGACAAGCATATTGATTGTCATCAGGGACATCTCTCATGGATACGGTAGATGTGTCGGAATAGGGACTATCATCCACTTTTGCCTTCAAAATTCTTTATGAAATCCTCTTTTACCTTATCAAGGTATGCTGACATGAGATCTTCGTCGGATGCATGGGGATTTCGAACCTTAATAGTTTTTTCCAATTTGGAAAAGAAAGATGATTCATCTTCTCTAGTCTTTTTCTCCATATGATGGATATTTTTAAGACTATTAACCAGTGAAGATATATCATCTTCTAATTGCCACCCATAATGGCGAGTTTTGTCCTCTAGATCTCTATCTAACAATATAGACCAAAGCTTACAAAGAATTTGCTTTTGAGACATATAATGCCTTGCTGATTCCTTCCTACTTCTGGAATCCATTTCCATATCCAAGGGATTCCTGCCTGCATAAATAAAAATAATGAAGCAGATCCTTCAATATAATCAGAAGGATTTTCTGGGGTAACACATGGTGTTACTTGAACCCATTCTTTGTAGAAAGCCATATAAGGCTCATGTAAGACCTGAATTTCAGGTCCGGTGACACTCCACCATGGAATATCCATCCTGAAAGTAATAAACCATTCTGGCTGCTATTAAAAATCTCAAGATTAATTTTAATCCACCAGGAATGACTATGCTCGCGATTTTCATAGTAAAAAACCTGCGTGAAAGCATTGATATAATCATAATAATTAAACGTCATTTTAATGGTCGTTCGAGGAATTATAAATTCCTTTGATCTGAATGAGTTAATTTCTCACTCATAAGGAGATATAATCTTCTTAAGATAGAATTTTGAAAAAATCATTTCAGCTCCAGGCTTATTATCCGGGAACGATGTGATCTCAGCAATGTTGGTCACAATAAGAATATATTCATAATATATCATGTTCTTTCCTTCTGGGAAAGGATTGTAGAAATTTTCTACATATCGATTCATTAAAATCCAAGGATCATTTAGATAATTCTTATCTTCATGATGTAGGTAGAGAATTGTCTCTTCATGACCCTTGACCAAATATTGATCTATGTTTTCTTTCTCCGATTGTTGGAGTTTTTCGGCATATGAGCCTTGTTGTTGACTACTAGAAGAGCTTGCTTTATCCACGAGTATTACTCTTGGAATATTGGAAATATTATTTCCAGTGGAACTAGATTTGCTAGAGCCTCTGCCTCTTCCTCTGCCTCTACCCCTATTAGGAGTGGGTGGTGTCCATTCTGGATGCATCTTATCCCTACAAATATTCACGAGTACGAAAATCATGGAGTGAATTATATTCACCTTTAAGATATTGAATTTCAAAATCAAATGGGGCCAAATGGGCCTGCCATCTTGCAAACATTTGTTTGGATACATCATGTTTAAAATCCTTTTGAAATATGAATTTAGCTGCATTGCAGTCTGTTCTTATTAAGAACTTTGTATTATAAAGATCATCCTGGAATTTCAGGACGCACTTAACTATAGCAAGAATTTCTTTAGCTATAGTGACATAATTCTTTTGACTATTAGTCCATTTTCCTGAATGATACCGAACAAGATATTCTTGTTTTGTTTGGGGATTTATTTGTTTAACATGGGGATATGGTGGGGGAGGGATGATTGTCTATAACCTCGAATAGAAATGTCTTGTCCACTACCAATAATAATATTATGGTTTAAATTACTCATATTGAAATAAGATGAGAGAGTACCTTGAGATGTTGTCATATGAGATGTTGCACCGGTATTCATGTATCAATTTTCATCTAGAACATTGAGAGACATCGTGTGCATTTCCGCCTCAATATTCGTTGGTGCGTAGGTTGGGGGATGAGAAGCTTGTGCATTATATGCTTGCTGTGGGCGCAACCCGAGAATTCTGGGTTGGGGCTGTCGAGCCGCGGATAGGGGCATTGGGGAGTAGCCCAAACCTGTTGTCCCCACGCTGCCCATGATGGGTACGCAACTCACTGTGGAGGTTGCTTCCACTGCAGCTGCCGCTGTGAGTGGCTGTCGGACTACTGTGTTATCCCCGCCCGCCACTGTTGCTGCTGCCACCACAGCCACCGTGGCGTTTGCCGAAATTTTTGCTTTTGTTATTATTCCGGATATACTGACCTCATTTCGAGTCAGTGGTGTGCCGATGCTGCTGACCGTAAGCCGAGCCCCTTTCATCGACAGGTGAGCCGCCGATGGTGAGGAGGGTTATGTCGGCAGTGCTAGCGTTAGCCGATGCCCACTTGGCTTTTTGGGTTTCTTCAAGGATAAGTCTCGAACGAGCCTCATAGAACAGAGGCAACAAAGTACTTTGTTGGAGGATTATAGCAACGCAATCATAATTTTCATTTAAACCCGTAATTAGTTGCATGACCAACCTTTGATTCGTGACCGGCACACCGACGTTGGAAAGTTGATCAACAATCATTTTAGGTTCTTGACAATAGGCCGATGCATTTGAGAAACCATCCTGTTGAATGTCCTTAAATTGATTTTCTAAATACAAGGCACGTTGGGTCTTGTTATCATGAAAAATGCTCTTTAATCTGTCCCATGTTTGTCGTGCAGTAGCCTCAATTTTGATGATTGTATGCAAGAGATCGTTTGAGATTGTGCCGTAGATCCATTATAGAACAACTGCATCTAATCGTGACCAAAGTTCTTCATCAAAACCATTATGTTTCTCCACTTTTTCATTAGTTGGCTTGGGTTTAGGAGGGATGATGTGATCGATGACTTTGTACACACGACAATGAATCTTAAACAATTTCACCCAAGATGAATACTGAATTTTTTCCATATCAAGAGTTATGAGAATGAAATTCTTGATGTTGTTAATGGCAAGAGCATAATGAAATTTAGGTTGTTCAGCAATTGAAAAAGAAAAAGGGGGATGATGACAAGAGATAGAGGGTTTTCGAGAAGAAGAAGAAGAGGGAGGAAGATGGCGAAGTAGGGCGACGGCGGGGGAGGGGGTAGCCGGCGGCTTAGGGTAGGTTTTAGGTTTAGGGTTTGGCTGATACCATAAATGAATATGTATCCTGCCTTTCATTCATTATGGTGCATATAGTACAAGTTAGTCTACAAATTAGTTAACTAATTGGACTAATTACAATTAGAATATTAACTATCTAAATATAAAAGATATAGAAGAATATGTATTTATTCTATCATAACTGACCCAAGTAACTTACAATTACGGCGAAATTATTGTAGTAGATTATATCGTGATCACAAGTAATGCTCCACCTGGCTGATAATACCGTTAGTGGGTTTAATAAGCAATCTAGTGAGTTGAAATGGACTATAGTCTTAAATGTGAAGTGATATCATCACACAATGACACAAGTCAATTTTATAGTGAGTCTATCTATTATCATCATTAATTTTAAATTATGCTTAAATGAAAATATTTTAACTACAGAAACCATTCAACTTTCAACTTGTTTAATTTCATTAAAGAAAAGTTGATTAATTTGAAATTTCTCATCTAAACCATCGCAAAGCAACAACTATATACCCAGTAAAATTTCACAAAGTGAGATCTAGGGAGGATAGAGTGTACACAAACTTTACTCCTATCTTGGGAAATAGAGAGACTGTTTCCGGTAGACCCTCGGTAAAAGCAAACCATCGCAAATCATCTTTTTAAATTATATTTTTATTGGAAATGAGAAGTTTCACATCCAATATTCATCTATGCATGCTTTCATCTTTATTGGAGTTGTTGGGCTTGATCAGACAAGTCCATACTATCTTACGGATCAGTATGGGCCTGGGCCACTAAACAATTAACTCCACTTCCCAATTGGGCTGCCTCTAAGAAACAGCTGTCTACCATCACTTCCTCGTCTTCCACCTAAGGCCATAAGGACCCGTCGTCGTAATTTATGAACTATTAAACACCGATAAGTTTTGATAATCTAATAAAAACTGTGAACAATTCAACAAGATAGAGAGCGAAGATTGCACCTGGGTTATTAGTAATAACCCACCGTCCTACTGGGGAACAATTAAACACAAACAAGTACTCTCAATCTCACATGTGAACAATTTAATAAAATAGGCTAATGATGATTGCATCAAAATTATGACACACTATCATAACATGTGAATAATTGAACACAATCAAATTCGGCTAATGCGGGAAGAGTTATGAATAATTTGATAAGATAGGAGAATGAAAATTATATCAAAGTTCATATTTTAGAAAAGTGATATGAAGTTTGAACTACAAAAACTTAAAACTTCAAGACAATGTTATGTTTTAACGTTAGAATTGAACTAAAAATTGTGGGTTGTATTTTTAACAAAATTGAGGGAGTATTAAACTTCCAAAACTCTTTTACAACTTCTATTTAATATTATTCAAATATTACTAGTAATTTAATTTTTATGATCCAAATTCATTCATATAAATTGAAACAGATAAAACATCAAATATACTCTATTATATAAGAAGAAAAAGTATGAGACAAAAAGCAACAAAGTCAGATATCATGGAATTTGTCATCGTCCCGTCACTTCACACATGTTGCCAACTTGACTACTCATATATAATAAAACGAAAAGAACAGTAACAAAAATCACAAATTACTCCCACTTTGAAAAACTCAATCTATTTTAAGTAATCTAATCTTAATTAATTCCAAAATCAATATACGTCAACCCCAAATCTTCTTTTCCACACAAGAAATAATTTTTTAAACTAAGCTTGTCGATTCTTTATTTTATTTTAATAATTCTTACTGTTTTTTTTCACCATTGCTCTAAAAGTGTACGGATTGTGACAGAAGAAAGAGGAAACAAGTATAAGAAATAAGAAGTTATGGACGTCACCTGAAGATTTGGATTATGCTCAACTAGTATGATTTGACCTTAAAGTCTCATCATTAATTAGTTCCTACTTGCTTAATTACTACTACTATATTAAGTCAAAGGGTCACCCCTTAATCTTTACTAGTTGCCTTTAATTTTTTTCTTTGGCTTAATAACACTAGTTGCCTTTATTATGTTTATATTCTTGTGAATGTTGAAAAGGTTTGTCACTCCTTATTGTAATTGACTAATTGTAATACATTTAGAAAGTATAAAGAATTTCTATTACGTTTAATTAGTCTTTGCATAGTCCTAGCATAGATGAGTTTAAATGAAATAATATAGTCAGTGAGGATTTATATAGTATGACCTTAATTTATTTGAGATTTAAGTGTTGCTGTCATAGTGTTATGATTGCAATTTTCTATAAAAAAGATTAATCTATAAGTGTATCGTTTTTGAATAGTGAGAACTCAATTATAGAGTACCATGATCGGTAAAAATTCATACTATAATAAACTTTTAACTTATTTCGGATTGAAACGTTATTATTATTGTGTCGTACTTGAGGTTTTCTATAAAAAGTCAGTCTATAGGTGAATCATTTTTGAAAAGTTAGAATCCAAAAGACTTTTATGCTATCCGTTACCATAGAGTTGCAACTTGTTCTTAGAAAACAATAGTTTTAATTCTAGAGTCGAACAAAAACTTTCTTCAAGATGTAGATTGTTTTGTATGTTCTCAGAAACATTCCTAGAGTACTCTCAAACAATAACTCTATCCTCTTTTTTGCATTATTTTTTATAGGCGTTCAATATTTATTTAAGAGCCTGATTAGTAATTTGATTTCGTGCGGAAGAGTGACTACAAGAAAGTATAGAATTGACAATAAAACTTTATTGTTGCTAAAAAACGTAAATGACAATAAAATTTTAATATAATGTTGCTAAAAAATATAAATGACAATAAAAAAATAATTTGTTGTTGCGAAAATTTTTTGCATCGTAGGTTATTGCAATGGTATGCAATAATTTTTGTTGTTGCGAAAAGTACTTTGGATAATAATATTCAACATATGAGAACAAAAAATGTTGTTGACAAATATTTTTCTTATTGTAGTGAGTCTCACATTAAAAATAAATCGCTCTCTATTAAAGCCAACTTAGTTCCCAATATGCAAATATGAGACCTCTCATATTAAAAATGAAAAAAATATTTATTATCTCGCCACAACAGTCCGGGTAAAAACTATCTACATAATATATGGACACACATGCTTTTAGTTCTCCTAAGAACTTAACTCTGACAAAAAACAACCTTGATTTTTTTTTCAAAACAGAAATGCAATACAAACTTGTTAGTTCTTGCACCTTATTGGGATGATTGTTATATCCTTATTTTTATTTTCACTTTGGATGGTCGACTATGAACAACTAGATGAAATACAGCTAAGTACCACATTCTTGTTACACAATGAAATTCAGAATTTTTTTGTCTCTTGGAACATCAAAGTTCCAAAACTTGGAAATACTAATTAATTTCAATCTGTATATTCGAATATAAGTGGAAATTTATTAGTGATCATTCAACATCATATTATATTAACATCTTGCAACTTTAACATTCTTATAATAAAAGCTTTAATTTTTTTCAGAAAGATTCATGCTAAACCTTTACCACACATTGACCTTTTTAAACACTTTAATTGTCTACTCCAACTTGCTTTACTTTTTGCTTTTAAACTTCTTAATTACTAGTCAATAAAGTTATAAATTAATTTATATAAGCTAAATCAAAAGATTCTGTAAATTAAATACCCTTTCATATGCTCAAAATGCTACGAGACCACATCAAAGAACCTTTTTCGGATGCAAGAAAATTCTTTGCGATTTTTTTAAAATCAAATATCAACTAAAAGTGTAGTTTTATAGGAGAAAACTTCAAATGACAGTTTTTTTAATTGTTAAATGTATAATGTAATTTTGTAACTTTTAAAAGTTGTTTAAAATATACGTGCTTACTACTAATACGACATGAAGCCTTTAACTTTCACATCTCAAATAAGAGTTGCATATAAATTAAGACGAAGGAAGTAGTACTAATTTTTTACAACTGCAATCCCATATAATCTTGTTAGACAGTGTATATTCCCGTGATATATCACGGGACTTTGATCCGTTTTAGGATTGTAATTAATGTAGAATATTTGTATTACTTAGCATTGTATGCTTACCATAATTATAGAAGTCTTGTACTACTAGAATAGGGTTTTAGGAGTAGAATAGGAAAATGATTTTCCTATTATGGAAATATGTAAATTGTATATATACCCTTTCAATTAATGAAAATAATCAAGGGATTATTTCTTTCATGGTATAAGAAGTCTAGGACTAAATTGCTTCCGCTCTTCTCCAAAATTTATCTCGGTTTTTCGTGCCCCTTCTCGGCCAAAAACTGCATCGATTTCTGTGCCCCTTCCTCGGATTTCGTGTTAAAGTTTACCTTCTCTCTTCTCAAATTTTCTACAAAATCACCTATTATTCTTTCGTTATGTCGACGACAAAGAGCACGTTTTATCCTGCCCGTGTTGTTTCTAACATCAAGAATCACATACCTCTCATTCTTGAAATAGAAAACGTCCAATACACGACGTGTGCCGAGTTGTATAAAATTCACGCTCGCTCGCATCAAGTCATCCAACACATAATTCCCGCGGCTCCTGAGGATACGGAGGTGCCTCAACGTGAGGATGATCCTAAGTTATGGACAACGTTTGATGCCACCGTCCTTTAGTGGATTTATTTCACTATCTCTACTGACCTATTGCAGACGATTATTGAGCCAAACGCTACAGCAATGGCTACTTGGGATAGGTTGCGTGACATATTCCAAGATAATCAGAATTCCAGAGTTGTTACTCTTGAGCAGGACTTTTCCCACTTCACCATGGAAAAATTCCCGAATGTTTCAGCGTATTGCAAAAGGTTGAAGGAATTGGCGGACCAACTTCACAACGTTGGTGCGCCCGTTAGTGAAGATCATCTGGTTCTACAGATGGTTGCTGGCCTCTCCGAGACATTTAGTTGCGTTGGGACCCTACTTCGTCAAAGTAACCCTTTCCCAACGTTCTATCAAGCCCGCTCCATGCTTACTTTGGAAGAAGCCGAATTGGCTAAGAAGGCGGCTACCGGGGCAAGTCATGTGGTCATGATGACGTTCTCCACGAATTCTCCAGGGTGTGTTGATAATTCAGGCCAAAACCGTGCTCACGGTGGCATCAATAATACTAGGAAAAATAATGGAAGAAACTGTGGTGGTAACGTCAGCAGTACCGGCGGCAGTAGGCCCCACCCCATCAACAGTGGGCCTCAGCCCCACTGGTCCCAGCCTTGAACCCCCTGGCCGTGGGCCTGGACCGGTAGGCAGTATATATTTCCGTGATATACATAGTGTATATCACGGGACTTTGGTCCGTTTTAGGATTGTAATTAATGTAGAATATTTGTATTACTTAGCATTGTACACTTACCATAATTATAGAAGTCTTGTACTACTAGAATAGGGTTTTAGGAGTAGAATAGGAAAATAATTTTCCTATTATGAAAATATGTAAATTATATATATACCCTTTCAATTAATAAAAATAATTAAGAAATTATTTCTTTCAAATCTAATTAGAACTTTTAGATAAAAAGTTCATACAGAAAAAATGAAAAGTTCATACAACAGATTATACCTATGTTGTATTTCAAATTATGCAAAATTTCCTATGAAAACGAACCTTAAAACCTGAATAAAAGGACGGGAAAAGGACCGCTGGGAATTCAATGGCACATACGTGCAATGCAATTCCACAAGCTACTGAAAACTACTCAGAGCTACTGTCGAAAAATTATACTATGAATATAGATTAGGTATAACTTTATATATATATATGTTAAGAGTCCCACATCGAAAATGAAATGGGAACATGGACTCCTTATATGGACTTGGACAACCCTCACCCTATAAGCTAGCTTTTGGGGTTGAATTAAGCTCAAGATCAATTCTTTATATGGTATCAGAGCGAGATCCATTCCAATTCTTTGTTCACCGATGTTGGCCCCCCAAATTATATTAATCACGCTCCAGTTAACAAGGTCTGGGCGTGCGGGGGAGTGTTAACTTTATTTATATATATATATATATATATATAATTCAACATCTCGAGAGAAATTTCTTATTTCGCCCCTGAACTATATATGCAATGGTCTTAAATATTCTACGTTTTCAACTACTCATATTCCCTTAATTTCTCAAGTCGCCAGAAAATTATTCTGTGTATGTAGGTCAAATATAATTTTTTTAGATATATTAAATCTTAAATGACCAGCATAATCTTTTATACATGTATATTAAATTTTAATCACTCTATATGAAATTCCTAATTTCGTCACTTAATTACACAAACGTCTTAACTATTCTAGGTTTTCAACTCATAGGCCCCCTAGGAAATTACTTTACCTCATAGGCCCTCTTTCCCCACCCAATGCTTCATATTTTTTTGTACGTTGTTAATTTGGAGTGGCTTGGAAAACGGGAACAAGAGACGGAAAAAAAAGGATTTTACACAAATATATAAATTCAAAATTAATTACTCAATAAAATAAGGTATATGTAACAAATTCCGTCGTGTAGCCACACTCAATGTTTTGAATTCATGCAAGACAAACCAATATAATTTTCTAATACCAAATCATTTCTTTCATAATACATTTCTTTAATTAGAAAATTATAAATCAAAGCCAATCATATTTCCATAGCATATCAGACATGATTAAAATAAAATAACATTAAATATATTAAAAGGGGGTGAAGAGCCAGCTCAATATCCCTCATTAGAAAAAAAGAGTCTAATGTCCAAATATGGCCTCAAAATAACCATCTAATCCCACCATATACAAGAAGCCGAATAACATCCATTCTTGAAAATTTTCATGCACATGGGTTTACATTAAAAAAATAATATCAATAAGAGAAAAGGAAAATAAAGTTTTGTTTCTTATTTTGATATGTTCTACTCCAGCAACAACATTAACATACCCAATAAAATATCATAAAATAGAGTTTATGCAGACTGTACCTCTACCAAGGTAGAGAAGTTGTTTCCGAAAGACCATCAGCTCAAGAGGAAATATAAAAAGAGGTCAGATAAGGACAGGACATACAAAGCTGTATGAAAATGAAATTAACGAAAGCGACTAAGTCATGATAAAGTAGTTTGAAAAAAGAACAACAACTAACCACTAATAAAATAGAATAATTGAAGTACAAAAAATACCAAATAGTATCAAAATCAAAGCACACTAAATTATAGAGCAATATTGCGACTACTAATATGAAAGGATAAGCGAGACTACCTACTAACCTTCTACCCTAAGCTGAGTCTTCCATAACCTCCTAAGATCATTATATTAAATATACTAATATGTTCTACTCAAGCATTATATTAAATCTATTTGAAGTATATTGTATTTAATAATACCTTTTCGGTGTGACAGCAAGAAAATGTAATGAAGAAGTTGGGAGGTGGGATATAGTAGACAAGAAAATTATTGGTTGAAGAAAATAATCCATTTGATGTTTTGACGTACCACATTATAATTATACTTAAAATTGGTAGCTTAACTTTTATATTATAACAATTACACCATAATTATATTTGTCATAACAAGTGAATTAGTTGCCTAGAAAATAAGTAAAGTATAAGTTATATACACCATCAGGGCGGATTCACAGTGACATTACAAGTTCACATCATGAAACCCAACTCTTGTTCTTCATATATTAAGAACAAAATTCACAAAATATCAATAAATATTTAACTGTGAAATCCAATACCATTGCAACATTAACTTGAGGTCATTGAAGGAATGCATAAAATTCAAATCTCAAAGGCATCTATATACACCTGATGTAACTTATTGTATTTTAAAATTTAAATCTTACATTTTAAGGAGGCTTACTCGTAGAATCCTTTTAATAACCTGATAGTGTAATTTTGTTTTACTTTAAGCCTATATATAATGTAAACTCAAAAAGTAATAGAACGTAATCTACCACTATAACAAATTAAATTATACCGATAAATGTGAGAAGAGATTACACTTCAGTGTATACAAATGTATATCCTTAAAAATAAAACAAAAAGAAATTGACAGGACAGAGTTGACAAGATTGACCTGCGTCCTTTCCTCTTCACGAAGCAAAAACTCAGATTCTCCTTAGTCCCATCTAATAATTTGCCCCTTGCATTAAACATCCACGAAAAACCTATGCTGCTCGAATTCTTAAATATGTTGTCCGGTGTATATCAGCTTCTCCCAAAATAGTACATTTTTAAAGGAACTTACACAAATATAACAAAAATTCGAACAACCTAACCAAAAACTCGACTTAAACAAAATCGGAAGTAAAAAAAAGGAGCAAAAAGGAAAAAGAAGAGAAGAATTAATATCATGAAGAAGATGATAGTATATGTAAAACTATATGAATAGAATTAATTAAATCTTGATCATCGGATTTTTCTTTATAGTCCATCTCAATTAAATAATGAATTGTCCAAACAAAATATGTATGATATAAATAATCTTAATACTCACGTGAATGGCGGTACATTGATGAAGGGTCATGAGTCGAAGTATTAGCAACTCCAGCACCAAGATTCAAATACACCATTCTTGAATCAATGTTCCCAGTACCACTGCTTGTACTAGATGTATGACCATCACTCATATTAGGTGGATAAATATTCGCCGAAGACGGATCAATATTCGCGCTCCCTTCCTCCCTTGAAATCACCATAGCTGCTGATTGAACGAGTTCGAGGCAAAGTCTTAACTTATTCGGTTTAATGTGAGCGAATCCCGGGACAGCTCCTTTAAATAGAAAATCGGACGTTAGGGTATGTAAAATGTCCAAAGGAGTGATCCCATCTGACGTTCGAACGTTGGGATCAGCATGGTGGTCTAATAGAACCGCTACCATATCTGGTGACACCATTTCAGCTGCAATGTGCAGCGGAGTTTTCCCTGCAGGACCTGCAGGGTAATTAACATCTGCTGCACCTAGCTCTAGTAACGCTTTCACAACTTCCCTGCTACAATTTTCAACTGCATAGTGCAATGCAATTGATTCATCAAGATTTAGGCCTTCTCCCATTACCATGAGCTTGACAAGTTCAACGTCAAACGAGTCGAGGGCTCGTCTCATCCGACGGATTTTCTGGTCCTCGAGCTCAGCGGCAGAGCCAAGATCATGCTGGTGGTGGTTATGTGGCATTAGGGATCGACGTGCTAGGTTAGATTTGAGGCGGAGTTCTTCAATTTTGGCTACAACATCAATAGGAAGGTGTTTGGCTAAGATTTCAGGTGGAAGGCCTGATTTTGCAACCAAATGTGAACAAGTAGTCCATAGTTGGTGCATGTCTTGCTTCCTTGATGCTATTAGAACTCTCATCACATCTTCAATTGAAGTTTTTTCTACCATGATTGCCAATTGCTTCTGCTCAATCCAAAACCAAAAGAAAAACATAAAAACGTTGCGAGCTTTTCTGGTTTAACTGATCGAAAATAGCTGATAAGTATTGTCTTCAGAAAAACACTCGTAAATGCTAAAACTAAATAGTTTGACATATTTATATTGTATTTGGATATCCAAACTACTACTCTTTGTATTTGGATACCCAAGAACAAACAAAACAACGTTATGAGCTCGTCTGTTCAATTTATTGAAAATAGCTTATAAATAGAGGTAAGACTTGTGTACATCTTATTCTCCTCAGGCCCCCACTACGTGGGATTACACGGGGTATGTAGTATGTTGTTGTTGTAGCTTATAAGTATCGGGTGCTGAAAAACACTATTAATTATATGCTAAAACGCAAAAGTTGGGACATATTTAGATTGTATTTAGATATCCAAACTACTGTTTGTATTTGGATACCCAAGAAAAAACAAAAAAAATTATGAGCCCGTTTGATTTAACTGATTGAAAATAGTTGATAAGTATCAAGTTCTGAAAAAACAATCGTAATTGCCAAAACACAGTCGTTGGACATATTTAGATTGTATTTGGATATGCAAACTACAATGCATGTTCAAAATTGTAGTTCCATTTTGTGCTATTCTTTTCTTATATAACCAAATGAGGAAAGTAGATCACTATTGGGGAAAGATTTTGTCTGATCACTTTTGAAAGACAAGATAGAGAAATCGAGAACCATTTTTGGAAACATTTGAGTGTGTGACATGAAGATAAAAGAAGCCCAATTCAACAAACTGAAATAATTAATTTCACATGAAATCAAGGTAACAAATTTGTGATGAGACAGCTAGTATCAAAATTACATGACAAAAATCATTAAACAATGCAAAAACAAGAAGAAAAAGTTAAATATTTGCCCCTTTTTTTGGTATTCACATCAGCTGTTTAAAACATGTGTAAAGATATAAAAAAGAAAAGAAAAGAAGTTCTTGGATCAGATGATTCTGCAAAAAATAAATCTAGTACTAACAGAAAAGAGAGAAGAAGCTATTACTAGTAAAACATAGATTTCTCTGTGAACAAATTTAACAACCTCTGATAAATTAAATATGTTTGTCCAAGAAAATTTAAGAAACAAAAACTTAAAAAATTTAACTATACCCCATTTCCCAAGAAAATATTAAATGGAAAAAAATCCTATTCCACTCTCCCAAAAATCCAAAACTCCCCCATACAATGAACAAAAGTAAATCAAAATTAAGGAAGAGTTTAACTTATATAAACTGACGGTGTTAAGTATGTTTATAATATTAGCCTTAGGTCATCTTACCATTATAGTAGTAGTAGATACTTTGACTTTCTTCAAGATTACAAATTTTACAAAAATTATTAGTAAATATCTTTTTGATAATCTGATAGTATAAAAAAATATTTAGACTGTCGGCGAATATTAATTAAATTCAATAAGGAAATGGAGGACAAATTAATTAACCTGAGCGAGCAAAGCAAGTTGTTCAACGCCAAAAGATCTAGCGGCTGAGAGAGTATCAAGGGCAAGATCAACGGCTGAGGTGCAATGTGTATGCCAACAACCTCTCTCTCCACAATTAGGCCTTGGCTCATGTTTTTGTGGCACAATTGAAACTTGTCCACTGTACAAAAACTGCATCATCAACAAGAACACCTCATACCCTACCGAGTTCACCGGTATCACAGCTTGAGAGCCCGAACCCCTCGGGGATCCGGGACCTAAATTACACAGCCCGGAGACGAGTTGGGGGCTGGACTGAGGAGAGCCCGCCCCGCAAAAGAATTCCCTGAAGAAATGACTCCGGGCTGCGAGGATGCAGCGATGAGCATGGACTAAACGACCTTCAACATTAAAAGTAACATCACTAAAAGCTTGGCCATTGATGAGGAGATTGAGATAATCTAAAGAGAGACTTCTTAAGGAGTCTTCAGGACTACTACTACTCATATTTTCTCTCTCTCTGTGTGTCTTTAGTAGTAATAGGTTTTAGTTCATGTTTGTATAGTTTCAAAGTAGTGTTGGATGAACAAGAAGTAATGAGATTCTCTCTATATGGTTGGTGTATTATGTTCGTCTTGTGTTCTGAGGTTAAATATTTAGAGAGAGAGAGAGAGGGTGGAGCAATATGGATGGTTATTCTGGGCGGCTGACGTATTTAAAAAAATAATCTTAAAGAAGAAGAGAGAATATGGATAAAAAAGAAAAATACTATCCGTTCCATTTTGTACAAAGATGTTTTACGGGAGACGAAATTAAAAAAAGGAGAAATTTCAAAATTTGTGGTTCAACAAGTCTTAAATATATTTATTGTTGTAAATTATTTTTAAATATAAAAATGTAATTTTTTAAACGGATTAAAAAGAAAAGAGTTTCGTATAAAATGTAACGGACAAAATAGTACTAATAACGAACATTGAAAAGAAAATGATGGGTTCTCCATTAAGACAATTCTATATATTGTTTCTTTCTTCTTCTTCTTCTCTTTTTCTCTTTTGTGGGTTCTTTTCTATTTAATATTTTAGCTTTTTAATAGTTCTTGGTGTTTAGCCTGCCTAATTTAAACATGTAGTCATGTTGGAGAAGGTGTTAGAAAGGAGAAGATTAAAGATTTTTTTTAAAAAAAAAGATTACTGG
The DNA here is from genome assembly GCA_034509755.1 of Anisodus tanguticus. Classification (NCBI taxonomy): domain Eukaryota; kingdom Viridiplantae; phylum Streptophyta; class Magnoliopsida; order Solanales; family Solanaceae; genus Anisodus; species Anisodus tanguticus. Next base: position 59,659,459 of record CM067542.1, on the reverse strand, counting down.
AAGTCGAGGCATAAGATGTTTTAGCGATCTTGTGAGTTAATGGTCCTTGGAAAATGCACTGCATTTTAATTAGATTTACTTATATATATTTGAGGTTAAAATGAGAGAAGATAGCCTCTTGAGAAGATTTGACCATATTTTGGCATTTAAATACATAAATTTATAAATGTGAAATCATGGTGTAAGAAGATATTAAAAATGAAAAAGTTGGATATAAAATAATATGAAAGAAAATTGTGTTGAAAAAATGACAATTTCTTGAATTCTCCACAGACCTAGAAAAAATATGGCACAATTCATACAAGAAAGAATCATCTATATAGGTGATAACAACAACAATAACATATCCAGTGAAATTTCACAACGTGAGATTTGGAAAGGGTATAGTGTACGCAGACTTTACATCTATCTTTATAGGTAGAACAACTATTTTCGAAAGATCATCGGTTCAAGACAAAGCATAATCACAAGCCAGACAAGCAAAGTAAAATAAGAGAATCGGTCAGACTCAGACAATCAATCAATATTGATACTGAATTTTATGTTATGTTAGAAGGTTTACCTTAGGTCTAATGTAGAATCTTTTAAATACGTACGATTTCACTTAATAGAGGCCGAAATCAGAATTATTGGGATCCCAATTCACGAAGGGCACTTAATTTTTTTCTTCTACAACCTCTTATTTGTTCATAATACCTTTGAATTTAGGTCTGGAACAAAGTCTTAAGTTTAAGAGTCCTTTAAGCTCTATTTATTTCACTTAATAGAGGTCTAAAACGAAATCATTTGGATTTCAATACATTATGTGCAATTATTTTTTTCAACCACTTCAACAGTCTTTTTTCCCCACAAAAGACAAGAAAAGAACAGCTTAATTTACGTAAGAGGCAAAACCTTTCATTTTCAGATAAGAATCCATATATTTTATATGATACACATCTTATTTAATAAAAATTAGGAATCGACATCTAAAATCAAATTAAAAGGATGACAGTTCGTTTGGAGTCACAAATGACAAGTAGTTCAAATCGTTCCCTTTCACAAAAATAATTGAATTGATCAATAAAGGTTATGGTAGAGTTATAAGTATTTTTTTTATCATTAATTAGAGGTCTCGGTTTGAATTTTGGAAAAAAAAAATTCATTAGATAGTATTTTACTTGTGGGACTTTCTGACATTAATATAATACGTGTAACAAACACCAACTGCGAAATCAAAAATAATACTTCATTCGTCTAAAAAAAATTGTCTTACTTTCCTTATTAGTTTGTTTCAGAAAAGATTGACACATTTTTATACTTAGAAATAATTTAACTTTATGAGATGATTTACCGTCGCACAAATATCTAAGACTTGTTTTGAACAACACATATCAAAAGACTTTCTTTCTTAAACTCCGTATTAAATCAGATTAGGACAATTTTTTAGTACAGAGGTACTAATTTAATTGTGTTTGGATGTCGTCCTCGTCATAACATCTGCTAATATTGGAGGAGCTGTTATTTTCTCCTCTGGTTGTGGGGAAATTTAGGTCTCTCAAAGGAAAAGAGAAGAAGAAAATAGCACTGATGACAATACATCACTGGCTGTCTTATAATTCTGAAATCCTACGATTTGTCGTTTGAGTTGTCATTTTTATTTCCCATACACCTTTACTAAACCCTGCCATCCACCCTTTGTTCACGTACTTCATTTATGTCATCATTTTCCTACTGAAAAAAGTACCAACACCACTTAAATTTGTCTCGTATTATTAGTTACACATTTCAATTTGACAAAAACTTACGCACACCAAATATACCGAATAATGTTTTACCAAGTAACTGATATTTTCTTTTCATGTAATATTCTATTTTATTAATTTTCATCTAATTTCTTACCATGTAACATATCATTTAGCATTAGTTTAATACGTTGGCAGAAAAATGAGACAGGCCAAAGAATATTTATCTCTCAATAGAATTAATAAGGTAAGGTTTGTCGGCCCTCTTACTACACTTCCTTATAATGGAGAGAATGGCAGTGGAATAGTGTAATAGTCCTCATCCAACCGGTAAGGTCTTTCATGTTCTGACTCAACTTTTAAGGCCAAGTGGTTTTGTTGCTGAAAATATACAAGGATATACACAGTATACAATACATTGTGTATACCGTGTATATCACAGAAACCCATCACAAGTGGGAGACCGTGATATACACGGTATACACACCGTATATATCCTATTTTTGGTATCAAATCATTGTGTATTATTTGTATATAATTAACATTGTACACTTACCATAATTGTAGGATTCTTGTACAATTAGAATAGAATTTTGGGAGTAGAATATGAATAGCATTTTACATAGTATGAAAATTGTAAATTGTATATATAATCTTTTATTAATGAAAATAATCAAGGAGATTATTTCTTTCATGGTATCAGAAGTCTAGGTTTTTCATACCTCTCCTAATTTCTTCCGCAAACCTCCTCGGTTTCCGAGCTCCTTCTCGATTTTCCGTGACCCTCTTCTCTTCCCAAATTATCCCAAATCCCTAATTCGCCTCTTGTTCTTTCGTTATTTCTAAGAACGTGTTTCATCCTGCCCTTATCGTTTCCAACATAAAAAAATTCACGCAATGATAAAATACACGTCCAGTATGCGACGATCATTCCTCCATTCACGAGATGGAAAACGTCCAGTATGTGACGTGGGCAGAGTTGTTCAAAATTCACGCAATCTCCCATCAAGTCCTCCATCACATAATTCTCCCGCTACCCCTATTCCAGCGGAGGATCCTCAGTAATGGATTACTCTTGATGCTCCCGTTCTTCAGTGGATTTATTCCACTATTTCTACCGACCTCTTACAGACGATCATTGAGCCGGACACTATGGCTATGTCTACCTGGAATAGATTGCGTGATATATTCCAAGATAACCAACATTCCCGAGTCGTCACCCTTGAGCAAGAATTCTCCCAAGTCTGCATGAAAGATTTCCCGAACGTTTCTGCATATTGTAAACGGCTCAAGGAGTTGGCAAAACCAACTCCGTAATGTTGGATCGCCTGTGACTAATAATCGTCTTGTTCTACAAATGGTTGCCGGCCTTTCTGAGACCTATAATGGCGTTGGGACTCTCCTTCGTCAAAGCAATCAGCTTCCTCCCTTTTATCAAGCTCATTCGATGCTCACCTTAGAAGAAGTCGGCTTGGCAATAAAGGCGGCTACCGACGCCAGTTCCGTGGCAATGATGACTTCGTCCGATAATTCGCATGGCTTTGTTGACAATTCAGGCCACAACCGCAACAATGGTGGCGGCAAGAAGGGTCAAAACCATAAAAATAATGGCAAAAATCGCGGCGGCACCAATGGTGGCAGCTGGAACAGAGGTGGCAACGGTGGTGGCTCTTGGGGCAGTGGGTAGCAACCCCATTGGGCTCAGCAGTGGATCCCCTGGCAGTGGAACTAGGCCAGTGGGCCTTGGCCCAACATTGGGTAGTTTCCGTCGAGTCATTACCCGGGAAACTGGGCCCAATTTCCATAACAGGCCAGGCCCAGTTTCTCGGGTCCAACTACGGGTGGTAAATCAGTTTTTGGGCCGGGGCAGCAGGCCGGTGTGTTTGGGCCTCAGCCTTCGCAGGCATTCCAAGCAGTGGGCCTCACACTAACTCCGACAGATATTGAGGCCACAATGCATACGCTTAGATTAAATCCCCCAGACCCGAATTAGTATATGGACACCGGCGCCACTTCTCACATGACGTCAGACCAAGGTACTCTCTCATCTTATTCCGATTTGAGCAAAAATCGTGGCATACTTGTTGGCAATGGCAACTCAATTCTAATTCGTGGTTATGGTCATACTACTTTGTCTCCTCCCCATCTACCTCTTGTCTTGAAAAATGCTCTTCATGCCCCTAACTTAATTAAAAATTTGGTGTATGTCCGTAAATTCACCATTGATAATTGGGTTTCTGTTAATTTTGATCCTTTTGGGTTTTCTGTGAAGGATTTCAAGACGGGGATACCTCTCATGAGATGTAATAGTAGGGGAGATCTTTATCCTATCACGACCGCATCCAGTCTCTCGAGTCAAGCCTTGCCATCTACTTTTGTAGCTCTAGCTTCTTCCTTGTGGCATGCACGTTTGGGTCACCATGAGTCGTCTATTGTTTCTTCTTTACATAAAATCAATTTTATTTCTTGTAAGGGTACGCGTAGTACTCCAATTTGTCATTCGTGTCCTTTAGGAAAACATGTTAGATTACTGTTTGTAGCCTCTACTTCTCGTACTTTAATGCCATTTGATATTCTTCATAGCGATTTATGGGCATCTCCCGTTTTAAGTTCTGTGGGCCATCGTTATTATGTTATATTTTTGAATGATTATTCTAATTTTGTATGGACCTTTTCGTTAGCGAAAAAATCACAAGTTTTTTCCATATTTTTAAAATTTAGAGCATTCATCCGTACCCAATTCGAACGGAAAATAAAAAATATTAAATGTGATAATGATAAAGAATATGATAATGAGTTGTTTTGGGATTTTTGTGATACTAATGGCATAGCTTTTCATTTCTCTTGTCCTCATACTTCCTCACAAAATGGGAAAGCAAAACGAAAAGTTCGTACCATTAAAAATATTTTCTGAACTTTATTGGTCCGTGCTTCCGTACCCCCTTCCTTTTGGCATCATGCTCTACAAATGGCTACGTATCTTCTTAACATTCTTCCTACCAAAAGGTTGGCGTATGAGTCTCCTCTCAAGGTCCTCTATAATAAAGATCCTTCGTATTCCCATCTTAGGGTCTTTGGGTGTTTATGCTATCCGTTTTTCCCGTCAACTACTATTAACAAACTTCAAGCCCGGTCTACCGCTTGTGTTTTTGGGTTATCCATCTAATCATCATGCTTACAAATGTTTTGATTTATCCTCTAATGAAATCATCATTAGTCGCCATGTTATTTTTGATGAAACCCAATTTTCATTTTCTAAAGTGAGTAATCCTCTGCCTAGTTCGTATACTTTTTTAGATGACGAGGTCTCCCCGTATCTTATCCACCATTTATCGGATTTGTCCCGCACCAAAACTCTGCCAGCGAGCCCACTGCCCGCTGGACCTATTATTCCGCCACATCCCACTGTCGGCAGTTGGGCCAGTTCCCCTGCCCAATACCGACATTGTTCCAGCTTTAGTTTCTGCTTCTGCCTCGCCTCCTATTTCCAGTGTTGGGCCAGCAAGCTCACTACATGCTGGCCAACCCGTCTCCCATCCGAGTTCCTCCCAAAATCCACCCAATTCTCCACTGAGTCATAGACCGGCCACCCGTAGTCAACAAGGTATTTTTAAACAAAAAAGTCATTTTAATCTAAATTCTAATGTTCTTAAATCCTCCTACCCCGTAACCCAGTGTCCGCATTAAATGATCCAAATTGGAAATCGGCTATGAACGACGAATATGATGCTCTTATTGAAAATAAGACGTGGGAGTTGGTACCCCGTCCTTCTAGTGTTTATATTATTCGGTCTATGTGAATTTTTACTCATAAGGATAATTATGATGGTTCTTTTTGCGAGGCATAAGACTCGTCTTGTAGGTGATGGTAAAACTCAGCAGGTTGGCATGGATTGTGGTGGGACATTTAGTACGGTGGTCAAACTGGCTACCATTCGCACTGTTCTCAGTCTGGCTCTTTCGAAAGCTTGGCCCATTCATCAGGTAGATGTGAAGAATGTTTTCTTACATGGTGATTTTAAAGAGACCGTTTACATGCATCAGCCCTTGGGTTTTTGAGACCCCAAATATCCTTATTATGTCTGTTTATTGAAGAAGTCATTGTATGGACTTAAGCAGGCCCACGGGCTTGGTATAAGAGATTTGCAGACTATGTTTTCTCTATTGGGTTTTCACACAGTAGGTCTGATAATTCATTGTACATATATCATCGTGGCACTTCCCTGGCTTGTATTCTATTATATGTGGATGATATTATCTTGACTGCCTCTACTGATGCTTTCCTCAAGTCTATCATGACCATGCTCAGTTCTGAGTTTGCTATGAAAGACTTGGGGCCCTTGAGTTACTTTTTGGGGATTGTTGTCTCTCATCAGGCAGGTGGATTATTCTTGTCCTAACGGAAGTATGCCGCTGAGATTATTCACAGGGCTGGAATGTCCTCGTGTAAGTCTATTTCCACTCCCGTTGATACTAAGCCAAGTTGAGTGTTGCGGCTGGCTCACCTTACGAGGATCTCACTCACTATCGCAGTCTTGCTGGAGCTCTTCAGTATCTTACGTTCACGAGACCGAATATTACATATGTCGTACAACATGTGTGTTTGTTTATGCATGACCCTAGGGTGGAGCATATGAATGCGCTCAAACGCATTATCCGATACATCCAGGGGACACTTGACTATGGCTTGTATCCATTGTCGGCCTCTACACTTGTCTCGTATACCGATGCTGATTGGGGCGGCTATCCGGACACCTGACACTCTACGTCTGGATATTGTATGTTTCTTGGCAATAACTTGGTCTCATGGTCTGCCAAACGACAGGTGACGTTATCCCGCTCCAGTGCAGAGGCCGAGTATCGAGGGGTAGCCAATGTGGTCTCTGAATCATGTTGGTTACGTAATCTTCTTTTAGAGCTTCACTTTCCCATTCACAAAGCTACCTTGGTATATTGTGATAATATTAGTGTCGTATATCTTTTTGAAAATCCGGTTCAACACCAGCACACTAAACATATTGAGATGAATATCCATTTTGTTCGCGAAAAGGTAGCTCGTGAACAAGTACTCGTCTTACATATCCCTTCCAGGTATAAGATTGCAGACATCTTTACTAAGGGTCTTCCCTCGGTCCTATTTGAAGATTTTAGGGGCAGTCTCAACGTACGAAGACCGTCCGCTATGACTGCGGGGGTGTGAAAATATACAAGGATATACACGGTATACAATACCTTATGTATACCGTGTATATCACGGAAATACATCACAAATGGGAGACCGTGATATACACAGTATACACACTGTGTATATCCTATTTTTGGTAACAAAGTATTGTGTATTATTTGTATATAATTAACATTGTACACTTACCATAATTGTAGGATTCTTGTACTATTAGAATAGGGTTTTGAGAGTAGAATAGGAATATGATTTTTCATAGTATGAAAATTGTAAATTGTATATATACACTTTCATTAATGAAAAATCACCTTAGGCTTTAACCTAAAAGGTGTCTCGTTAGTTTAATTCCTAATACGACCTCATATGACACTAACTTTCTCCTCCTATATATTTCAATATGTGAGATTTTTCTAACCCATTCGAACCTCCTTTCGTGTTCAATCGCTAGCATTTTGTGGATTGTTACAGTACTTATCCCTTCTTCGAGGCTTAGCGTCTTCACTGAGTTTTGTCTCATATCACCGCACTAGGTGAGGTAGCAGTTCTGATACAGATTGTAATATAGAACTCCATACCAAAAAGTTATCCAAACCTTTAGGACCTACTTTTGGCTTTAACCTAAAAGGCGCTGATCATAAAACCTTATTTTCCTTCCATTTCGATGTGCAAACTTCACAACAAACACTCTGTCTAGTTCAATTTTATAACTGATGATGGTCGTGTTAGTAATTGTTATGAGCATTTTATCTAAGAAGGTCAACTTACCATCAAAATAATGTTTTATGTTTCGTTAGAAAGTATAAACTTTTTATTTTTTAAGCGCCTTATATTGGATGAATAATATTCTGCCAGGTCATCTGCTAAGGGGATACTATATATTAGTTCCATCCCAAATATGCACAAAAGTTAAGCGTGTAGTTGATACTTAGTGACAATTACAATCAAACCTCCCAATAATTGTCATTCGTTATAATAATATTTCATTATAACGGCCCAATTTTTTTCGGAATCGATTTTTCATGTTACATTTTACTTCTCTATAACATTAGTGTCATTCATTATAGCGGTACACTCTTTGTAAAATTATTTTTCTATAACAGTGATACTCTAATATTGTGTAATAATATTTTGTAAGAAGTATATTATGTATAAAAATAAAATATTAAAATTTATAGTAATCATCATTAATGTCATGCACATAGTAAATTTCAAGTATGAAGGCAAAAAAATAATTTATCATAGTAATCTGGTTTAGTCATGAAACTTTTCAAAATCACCTATTTTCAAAATATATGTTTCTTAGATTTTAACTTTTTTTATCGGTAAGGTACAACTAGTTATGGATTTATTAGTCATTTTTTTTAATTTTTAATTAAGAGATATGAAAATCAATTGAGATTTTAAAATTAACACGTATATTATTTCGTTTATAACATAAAAAGTATAGAAAAATAATTATTTGTGAACTTTTGTTTATAACATAAAAAGTATAGAAAAATAATTATTTGTGTACTTTTGTTTATAACATCTAAATGAAATCAAAATATCAAATGTCAATGTACATACTAATAACACCTCACTATAACAACCTTGAAATCTTCAGACAAACACTGCTATCATAGAGAGGTTTAACTGTATAGTATAATCTAGAAGTCATTTTCTACCTGTCTATTTAGTGGTTTGGTTCTGCGGTGGACATAATTGATTTTGACAGAATTGAGTTTGACAATAATTGATTTATGTTTGGATGCAACAATGTAAAAGTAATTGTTATCGATTCATGATGTTTGAATAGTTTTGATCAAAATTGCTTTTGTATGTAGAATTACCAAAATGGACATAGTCAAATACATATAAATAAAAATTACTAAAATAATAGTGAAATATGAAGTATGTAAATAAAAATTACAAATAGATAATAGAATTTAAAGTGCAATATAATACTTAAATATTAGTAGAATATTATCACAATACTAATTTAAAGTGCAATATAGTACTTAAATATTATTACAATACTAATTTTGCATGTACTTTATAATTTGATTGCGGACTAAGTCTCCAACATGATCCATCTCTGATGAAGAAGCTACATTGAAAACTTGTGATTGATCCAAGTTAGATGATCTATGATAATCATCATGGTGAATGACTGTGCTTTCATCTTCATAAAGATCAAAATCAATATCCATTTCTGCATTCCTTCTGATAAAGTTGTGTATAGTCATTGTTGCGACGACTATTTGAATTTGTGTTTCAAAATTGAACTTGGGAATGCGACGTAGAATTGCAAATTTGTTCTTCCATACCCCAAAAGTTCTTTCTATTGTGCACCTTAAACTTGAGTGGTAATAATTGAATACTTCATTATGATTTGCAAACCTGTTAGAACGCCTAAAATCAGGAAGGTGATAGCGTTCACATCTGTAGGGACCAATGTACCCAATTGGTGTTGGATAACCAGAATCTACCAAATAATACTTACCTGAAGGAGGATGTGAAAAATTAAGGTTCGCATTTGTGAGAGCCTGGTAAAAAACACGAGCATCATGGGCAGTACCTTCCCAACCAGCTAATACAAAAGTGAAACACATATTCCAATCACATACAACCATTATATTTTGTGTTGGATATCCCTTTCTTCCAATAAACCTAGGTTGTTCGCTTGCACTAGCTACACATGAAACATGTGTACCATCAATTGCTCCTAAAGCATTCTTAAAAAATGATCAATATCATTGATCATTTTTAATTTTGGAATGACAATCACGAAACATAGGAAAAGATAATGAAGGCGGGTAGAGTTGATGAAAATCAAAGAGGGTAATGAAGGAAAAGGTAAAAATCTCAATTGAAATAAATATAGAATTGATTCTACTCACTTTAGAAGCTAGAAATTGTAGTTTTTTCAAGAATCAATTTTGAAGAGGAGATTTGATTTTGGAGAGGAAATTCAAACACCCAAATTTTTTACTCATTTTCACGAACATAGCAACCCATAATGGAAACCAAACATGCACTTAGTCACCATGTTGCCCCCCCCCCCCCCCCCCAATTTAGGCTTTTTGATTTGCTTTCTTTAACATTTTCTTTTGTCCTTTTCGTCGATGGTAACTTATCAATCCATACATTATATGATGGGTTCATATTGCAAGAAACTTAAAACTAGCGAATCATAGATTTGGCTAAAGCAAGGCTAGCTAGAAAATAGAAATGTTGTACTTAACTATCAATCAGTAGTGTAGCAACATAAAATCCGAACAGAATATATACTTGGATTTTTTTTATTTCTTATTGTTTTATTTTTCGGTCAAACAATAGTTAACAAAAGAGATAAATTGTGGTCAACTTAGTTGAATTTGCAAGAATTTAACATTTATCCTTTGAAATTTCAATCTGTATATATCCATCAATGTCGATTTGATTGACAAGAGTTATTGATTCGCAAGAAACTAAGTTGAAGTTGATGGTGGAAAATTACTGTAATTAATTTGCATAAATGTCAAATTGAAGTGAAAACGATGTGGAAAATAGAAAGAAATTAGGGTCGATACCCTCCAAATTGGTTGTTTTACTTATTTTTAATTCACAAAACATAAGGGATCTAGACATGAAAACTTTAAAATTTCAAATTTCTTATGTTTTTTCGCCGGTATCAAGTATTTGCATGTGAGCCCGATCAATCCGGTTTATCACCATGTAATGCCCATTAAAGGGGAAAGCCACTCATAAAGAACAATTGTTTAGTAAATGATTCTTTCTTTTTTTGGCAACTTAATGAACATTTTAGACCACAGTATGAAATTCTCTCTTGAGCATACTAAAAGTTTTATGAGAAAATTTTAGCTCATGGTCTAATTTTATAATCATTAGACGACAATCTAATATTTTATTTGTGTCAACGAGTATATTTGCACAATTTTGAAATTAGAGATAAAATCTAAATTGTGGCCTAAAGAGGGATATTTGCATATATAAACCGAAAGTACTACCTACCAGGATCTTCCATACTCAAAATTTGAATTCGAGATCTCTAATAAGATGAAAAAATAATAATTTAGTGACATTTCAAACTAGAATGTGACTAAAGGAATAATTAGTGGTGAAGTTAAAAAAAAAGTAATCAACAGGAAACTGGTCAATGATAGTTTAGGAGGTGGAAAGTGTTGGAAATTTGCCTTTGGCGGGAGTTGCGACCGACCAACTTTAACGACTTAAACACTAGTGTAACGTATGTTGGAGAATCCGGTTCTTCACACATGCATGATCTACTAAGTACGTAGATAACCGTAGGGCCAAGAATCGTCAAATTTCATTGAGAAATGAAAGAGATATTGGTTCACGAAGTAAGGTGTTTGAAGCATGGAAAGTGTGGTCTTGTGTGTAATTCTCCCTCATCGGTAGAGGAAGAAAGAATTGTTGTGTATATAAGATTCGAAATTGGTTTGGGGTTTGGGACCCCAAGGGGTATCCCATGTGTTTAAAGGAGGGAGGACCTAGATGTGCTTCGGTTCGAGGAAAGACCACACGCGCGCCGCCGCCCGCCCGTCCCGTCGGGCCGCGGGCTGTGGGCTGTGGGTCTTCTGATATTATCTTTTTGGGCCAGAAAACTTTGCCGGTCTACGATTTGATCCCGAAGTTTCCGGATGTACGATTCGGACCGAATTTCTTTTTCGATTTACGATTTGGTCCCCGAAGTTTCAAGATGTGCGGTTTGGTCCCTCAAGTTTCCGAATCGGACGGTCAAAGCGATTGCCAAGCACTCAATTCAGCAATTTATTTTGGCTGAATTACTCCTCCTATAATGGCCAAATCCGTTGGTCTTTCACCATTTATGTTGGTGGCTTTACTACCTCCATAATGGCCATTATTTGGCTATTATGGAGGCGGTTTTCAGCCCCTCCCTCACCTATATAAACACCCCCTTACACCATTGTTGAGAACTAAGACATATGCACGAAAATACGAAAACGGATGCGGAAAAACGGTGCACGAAAATACACAATCGAAATAGTTTTCTTCCTACAACTTCCAAGCATCATTTCGTTACTCAATATTCTTCACGGTAGCTCTTGAGTTTCCTTTGCTCAAGGGTTCCATTGCTGTTTTATCTTGGGAGACAAATTGTCCAGGACGTATAAAGGATACATACGGGGCAATATTGTCTTAAGGACAGAGTGCTACACTCGACTCAGCAAAAACCAATTTATATTTTTCCGTCTTCTATAAAACTGGAATTTCCGCTTTTACTTGTGTAACTATTGTAATTTTCAGATTCCATGTTGAATTATTGAATCTTTGTTTATCCTTTCGAATACTTGTAATAGTTAAATACTTCCCGTACTGCTTTATAAAGTACCATAGAGCAAAACTCCCAACAACTTAAGACAATAATGTATAGTATTACTATTAGTGTTCGAAAGATGTCGGTCAAAAGTTGTGTGACCAAATCTGGATATGGAAATGGTTTTCTGGTAGAAGAGAGTGATGATGATGAACGTGTTCATGGTGTCACCGCTACCAAGACTGGTGGAAACAAGCGCTCTCGAGAGCCCGAGGATGTCAACTGGGACAAGAGGAGAAGACTGAAGATGTACTTCTATCTTTCAGCAGAAGGCCTGTATCTATCCCAGACAAAAGATCTGAATAATGGTGAGAAGGAAATGGACACTCAATCTGATGAAGTGACTGAAGTGAGCCTGAATCCGAAATTGAGATAAGTAGTTTTTCTTACTTGTCAAGAATAAAGATTAAATGATGTCTGATTAAAAATGGATTAAAGTAAGGAGGAATATGAAAATAATTTATATTCCTTACGCTTTAAAATCAGAAGTTTAATCTTATCTTCTTTCCCGTTTAAAGATTGGATTGTAAATGACTTAAAAAGATCCGTTCTTTTAAGTGTAATTGTTAAAGTGTGTAAAGTATGTTCGCACATACGATGGAGAAAGATCCACTAACTGTGCGAAAACTGTTACCACTCTTAAGTAAGCGCCAAGAATTATCTGGGCACCAATCATAACGGAAGAAGTCTAAAAGTTAATGACGTTGAGCCTGTCATATTATTTGGCAGAAGATCCTTCATAGGAAGATATTGGACACTCAGTCACATAAAGCCTCCGGGCGACTGGAGTGGGCCCAACTTCCTTTGATAGGATGATATTGGACACTAAGTCATACAAAGCCTCCGGGCGACTGGAGTGGGCCAAAATTTCTTTGATATGATGATATTGGACACTCAGTCATATAAAGCCTCCGGGCGACTGGAGTGGGGCCAAAATTCATTTCATAGGAAAAGTAATGGACACCTAGTAAGGTGGGCCAGAGTTTCCAGGTCCTGAATGATCTGAAGGCCTAAAGAAAGGCAGTAAAGAAATTGGACACTCAGTCTGCCAAAGCAACTGGAGTAGGCCAGAGTATCTAGATCACATATGATCCGGTTACGCCCTAACCACGGGCAAGACTTTGTTCATGTGAAGCAACGCCACCTCTAAATTAGAAGGGGTTGGAGAGGTTGTCCTCAATAGGACTTCATGGATTGTGATCACTCTAAGATGAGGCGATACATATTCCTAACTTGGTTTAAGGGACGCTGTTGGTCAAGCTGGTTTGAGATTAGTCCAACAGGTCTGTGATAACTAAGAATGGTACAGTATGTCTGTAGCCAAATGAATGATATATTTGTAATCCGTGCGTCTATGCCATCATAGATTAAGACACGTTAAATAGCAAGTCATTCAAAAGCTAACGATGTTGAGATTGTTGCCTTCTTCGACATAAACCTTCAAAATAAATGTGAGGTAGATGAAGAGGCAAAATCATCTTTCCAAATTCCGTCAAGGGAATAGCGAAAGAAGCACTGCTCCTCTAGAACTTAGTCACACCTACTTGGGTGATTTGAAGTTTATACAAAATAGAGGGGGGAGACAAGTACGTTGTGATCTTCATTGATGATGGTACAACGTATGGAATCCTTTGTTTGTTAAAAAGCAAAGATGAAGTTGTTGAAGCGGATAAGCGCTACAAAGCAGAAGTTGAATATCAACTAAGCCTACGGATTGAGAAATTCGTAGTGATAGAGGGGGAGAATGTGAAGCATCGTTCGTTAAACGACTGCTCATTACTCACCTCAGTCTAACGGTGTTAGCCAAGCGCAAACCCGTACGCCTAAATTATGTAGGGCAAGGCGATCCTTACCGCTAATGCGATTCTCAACGTAACTCCGCATAAGGATAAGGATAAGGATAACTCTCCATGTGAGACATGGAAATGATCTCACATACAAAAGTTGTGATGTGGGATGGCTTGGTAGAAGTTGGACTACCGAGACAGGTCAAGTTCGACCTAAGACTGTAGATTGCATATCCACTGGATCCGTAAATAACGATAGTCTTTGATCGCCTCTTGGCATCAAAGAATGCTGAATTCTTTTAAGATAGCTTTCCTTGAAAAAAAAAAGGAAAAAGGAGTAATTGCTCAAGGTTAACAAGAACCCGCGAGGGCCTGACTGTCCGGAACTAGACGTTCCGTATCTTCATGACTCGAAAGTTCTTTGTCTATCCGGAACTTAATATTCCGGATCTGAGAACTCGAGAGATTCTAGATGTTGAACCAAGACGGAGCAAAGAGGGGACAAAGACTTGTTCCGGTCCTTCTAGCTTGTATGGTTGAGAACGAACCATGGACAATTGACAAAGAATTGTCATCTCCAAAAGCACTTTTTGGAAAGAAGCTAAAGAGAGAAATATATTCCATCATATAGAACCATACTTGTGTAATGGTTGATCTTCCTCCGGAAAAGAACCTTTGGGTTGTAAAATGTGCTCCCTTGTGAGTAGCTTAACATCTAGGGCCATTGCGAGTCTGCGTGGCATGGATGTTGAAACGACCTTCCCAATCGGAGAGTTGGAAGAAGAGAATCGGGGTTGGTTTGCTTTGAACTGTTGGGCTTCTTCTGAACTTTCATTTTGGTCCCCGAAATGTTAACATTTTGGTCCCGAAAGTTTCGGATAAAACGAAAACAATGAATCTGATCACGAAATATTGAATCTGAAGTTAGAAAGCCAACAGTTGGAAAACCAACGGTCTTAGAGTGAAAATCATATTGAAACAAAGTCTCGATATGAAAGATATGAGTATCACAGATGACATCTTAGGAATTAGATTTCTAAGACATCTAACGGAGATGGTCGATAGTTGACGGTCTCGTTGAAGCCACCAATGGATATGAATCATAGAACCGATTGGAATCATGGTGCACCCATAGACAAGGAGCGATATGCTCAGGTCACGTGTAGTTCAATGTATTGTACACACTACAACCGACCTGGTATCGTCCTACAAACAGATCAATTGAACTAAGGTTCACTGATAATTTCAATACATGATTAATAGGAAGGCGTTAAGTCGGATATGACGATATCTGAATTATTCGCTTATCTACGGATTATAGTATTCTGGATGTCCAGCGGTTCTGAGAGAACACAATGATGCAAACTGGACATCGGATCTGAAGAACACCAAAGCCACAAGTAAATGTGTATGGTGGTTCTTGGAAAATCCTCTAAGCAAACTCGCATTGGCCGATTCATGATGGAATCGGAGTTTATTGCTCTATACAAAGCATGAAAGAAGTTGAGTAACTTCACGACTCCTTAGAGGACGTCCCTTATTGGGAGAAACCCGTGCCTTCGGCACGGTTATACACTTGTGGCTAGCCGGTCGGCTTTAGGAAGGACACGGATGACGGCGTCTGGACATATCGTCGGGATCTGTCCGAGACATAAGACCGTATGGCGGTTGATCATCACGGGTGTCACTTCCTTATTTACTAACTAAGGGACTACCGGAGATCAAGTTTTACTGCTGTCTAGGGGAATGGGCTTAAAACCCAAAATATACGGACCAATACGGTGGAAACCCAACCTTACGAACGGAGATCCCGGTAATTTGGTTCAATGGGAAAACTAAGTTGTAAAGGTTCGAGTTGATCGCTTCGGTGGAAGCATGAGCACTTCGGATAGTGATTTACGAAAAGAAACACCAAATCCAAAGCCGTTCTGCGATAGACGTTAAGTGCTATCTGCGGTATGGGTAAAGGTTAAGTTTTCAAAACTCCTGTAATGATCCTCAACGATTGAGGTTAGGTCTTTGGGAAACTTTTAATGGTTCCTAACACTTGTGAAGTAGGGTATAGCAGGATACCTTGTAGGAGACCACCTATTTAAGTGCGAGGACGGGCCGCCTCAAATTGAACGCACTTAAGAATCCAAGACGTTGTCCATGGCCAAAACGGACAAAACATTACGAAGAAGAGAGTAAGGGAATTTGTTGTGTTGGTACCGTTGTCTTGGCTTACACTAAACACCGACGGTTCAAGACATCACGTTCACCGCGCGATAAGTAAGTCCGATGGTATTCAACTATGGAAGGTTCAAAGCTCGAGGCTACATCTCCTTATGCAACATCGGTCCGAAATATTGCTTTGAAATGAAAAGACACCATGTGAGTGCGCCAAAATCTCTTTCAAGAGGGGATTGTTGGAAATTTGCCTTTGGCGGGAGTTGCGACCGACCAACTTTAACGGCTTAAACACTAGTGTAACGTATGTTGGAGAATCCGGTTCTTCACACATGCATGATCTACTAAGTACGTAGATAACCGTAGGGCCAAGAATCGTCAAATTTCATTGAGAAATGAAAGAGATATTGGTTCACGAAGTAAGGTGTTTGAAGCATGGAAAGTGTGGTATTGTGTGTAATTCTCCCTCATCGGTAGAGGAAGAAAGAATTGTTGTGTATATAAGATTCGAAATTGGTTTGGGGTTTGGGACCCCAAGGGGTATCCCATGTGTTTAAAGGAGGGAGGACCTAGATGTGCTTCGGTTCGAGGAAAGACCACACGCACGCCGCCGCCGCCCGCCCGTCCCGTCCCGTCCGGTTCCGGTTCCGGGTTCCGGGTTCTCGGGTTCTCGGGTCACGGGTCACGGGTCGTGGGTCGTGGGTCGTGGGCTGTGGGTCTTCTGATATTATCTTTTTGGGCCAGAAAACTTTGCCAGAAGTACAGTTTGATCCCAGAAGTTTCCAGATGTACAGTTCGGACCGAAATTTCTTTCGATTTACGATTTGGTCCCCGAAGTTTCAAGATGTGCGCTTTGGTCCCTCAAGTTTCCGAATCTGACGATCAAAGCGATTTGCCAAGCACTCAATTCAGCCATTTATTTTGGCTGAATTACTCCTCCTATAATGGCCAAATCCGTTGGTCTTTCACCATTTATGTTGGTGGCTTTACTACCTCCATAATGGCCATTATTTGGCTATTATGGAGGCGGTTTTTCAGCCCCTCCCTCACCTATATAAACACCCCCTTACACCATTGTTGAGCACTAAGACATATGCACGAAAATACGAAAACGTATGCGAAAAAAACGGTGCACGAAAATACACAATCGAAATAGTTTTCTTCCTACAACTTCCAAGCATCATTTCGTTACTCAATATTCTTCACGGTAGCTCTTGAGTTTCCTTTGCTCAAGGGTTCCATTGCTGTTTTATCTTGGGAGACAAATTGTCCAGGACGTATAAAGGATACATACGGGGCAATATTGTCTTAAGGACAGAGTGCTACACTCGACTCAGCAAAAACCAATTTATATTTTTCCGTCTTCTATAAAACTGGAATTTCCAGTTTTTACTTGTGTAACTATTGTAATTTTCAGATTCCATGTTGAATTATTGAATCTTTGTTTATCCTTTCGAATACTTGTAATAGTTAAATACTTCCCGTACTGCTTTATAAAGTACCATAGAGCAAAACTCCCAACAGAAAGGTGGTAACAATACATGTTATCTTTATATAGAACTATCGAAGTTATATTTCGAAATTATGTATACTCGCCTTTGATTCAAAAATTTCTAATTAATCTCAACTTGTACTATACAAAAGAGGTTTTGGATACCAATTGCAAATGCTCAAGGGGCTGTCTAAATTTTGAGGGACATGGCCCCACCCTCCATGTAAGAGCTCTCCCTTTAATTGAGTTCCATTTCAAGTCCTGAAAGATCAAAGGAATCCTATTTCCAGAAAATAAATCACTTTTTGCAAAGTGCTTATAAGAAACTGTTTTTTATCATATGCCAAATAACAAAAGTGCAAAAATTCGTGGTTATGTACAACTTATTTCATTGATCAAGTTGAGTGGGTCAGAGCTCTACTTAGATATTTTCGTAAGTACCGTAAACATTTGAAGAAGTGAACAAATGAATAAATTACTATTATAAAAAATGATGTTGTTTTTCTAATTATATTTATACTTAATATTTTGATTTTACAGCTAATTTATAATATACATATCTAGTAAGAAAATTTGATGAAATGGTGTCACGACAATGTATACCCGCTCGATCCTTCGAACCTTGAAAATGCAGTACTTCTTGGTAGAGAGTGTTGTATGTCTGTACTTCCATAGTAAGCCTATCTAGTGCGAGTTTCAATTAGTCGAATTAGTAAATTTTTAATGTCCGATAATTGTAAATTTTTTTAGAGATGCTTAGTTCCTTGGTTTGTTTCTGAATTTGATGGATTCCAATATAGGGGCCCTCTTACGGAAATTACACATTAGAATTTTTCATGTTTTGGCTTTGAACCCCCACAAAATTCTATTGACCCCTCTCTGTATATATGTGTGTTTTAGTCACTTTGATTTGATGTTGGTGAGTCATGAATTGGTCTTACTATTACTACTACTAGTACTAAACGTTATTGGAACACGTCGATAATTCCATATGAAGAAAAAATTGGGTAAAGATCATACCAATAATCATTAATACTACTCGCAACTTCTTATGGAGAGTAAAGGGTCAAAATGTTGGAATTGTTTTTTTTCCAAAACTAGTGGTTGATTATTGTTTGGGAAAAGAACCTTTTTCTTATTTAATATTCAAAATATTGACGGTTGTGCTCGTATTGGATTTGGCCGATGTCTTTTTGGGCTGGTCAGACTCATACGATATGCCAACATCATGTGGAATTTAACATCCGAAATTTACTATCCAGCTCAACAAACTCAAATCCTCATCGGATAAGTCCACTATGATAGCTAAAACACATTTTACCAAGAAAGTTTTCATTTTCAGTCTCGACCTCAAGGACTCTGGTTACAACAACATGGGGTCTGAGAAGGGTAGAGTATACACAGACCTTACCTCTACCTTGGTAGGTAGAGCGGTTGTTTCCGAGAGACCATCGGCTCAAGATAAAGCACAAGCCCAAGCAAAGTAAGACACACAAAGTGCGTAACTCATGACAGATCATTTTGAAAAAGAAAGAAACAATAGCTAATGCAAGTAAATAAGACAAACAAAATACATATAGCAGCATAAATAAAACGACAATGGACTATAATGCAATATGATAGGCTAATCGAGCCTACAATAATAATACTACAACTACCAGTTTGTAAGCGTAGGTAGGACTTCGCTAGACTACCTACTATCCTTCTACCCTAATACGTGTCCTCCATAACCTCCTATCTAAGGTCATGTCCCCAGTGAGTTGCACATGCGTCATATCCCTTCTAATCACCTCTCCCCAATACTTCATCGGCCTACCTCTACCCCTCATGTACCCGTCCATAGCCAACATTTCACACCTCCGCACTGGGAATTTATGTCTCTCATCTGCACGTGTCCGAACCATCTCAACCTAGCTTCTCGCATCTTATCCTCCACCGAGGTCACTCTCACTCTGTCTCTGGTATCATCATTTCTAATTTTATCCCTCCTTGTATGCCCACACATCCATCTTAACATCCTCATCTCCGCAACTTTCATCTTTTGGGTGTGCGAAGTCTTGATCGGCCAACACTTTGCCCCATACAACATGGTCGGTCTAACCACCATCCTATAGAACTTGCCTTTAAGTTTTGGTGGCACCTTTTTATCACACAATACTCCAGATGCGAGCCTCAATTTCATCCACCCTGACCCAATACGATGTGTGATATCGTCATCAATCTCTCCATTCCCTTGGATAATAGACCTGGGGTACTTGAAGCTCCATTTCTTTGGAATGACATGGGTACCAAGCCTCACCTCCACACCTGTCTCAAGGTCGCTCCCGTCACTGAACTTGCACTCCAAGTATTCTGTCTAGGCCCGACTCAACCTGAACCCTTTAAACTCCAGAGTATGTCTCCAAACCTCAAACTTAGCGTTCACTCCGCTATGGGGTCTCATTAATCAGGACTATGTCATCTGCGAATAACATACACCATAGCACATCTCCTTGGATTTGTCGCGTCAGTCCATCTATCACTAAGGCAAATAGGAATGGGCTAAGAGTTGATCCCTGGTGCATCCTCATCATCACTGGGAAGTGCTCTGAGTTTCATCCAACTGTCCGTACCCTGGTCTTGGCTCCATCATACATGTCCTTGATTGCCTTAGTGTATGCCACAGGTACACCTCTAACCTCCCTAGGGACTTTGTCGTATGCCTTCTCGAGGTCGATGAAAACCATATGTAAGTTTATCTTCCTCTCCCTATACTGCTCCACCAACCTCCTAATAAGATGTATGACTTCTGTAGTCGACCGCCTCGGCATGAATCCAAATTGGTTCTCAGAGATAAACACTCTTCTTCTCACCCTCATCTCCACAACTCTTTCCCAAACTTTCATAGTGTGCCTTAGCAACTTGATACCCATATAGTTGTTGCAACTCTGGATATCACCTTTGTTCTTGTACAAAGGAATCATTATACTCCAACTCCATTCTTCGGGTATCCTCGCCGTCTTAAAAATGACGTTAAATAACTCCGTCAACCACTCCAAACTTGCCCTGCCTGCGTTTTTCCAAAATTCAATTGGGATCTCATAAGGCCCAGTCGCTCGTCCCTTGCGCATCATGCGCACAGCATCCTGGACCTCCTCAACCTTAATATTTTCACAATACCAAAAATCTTGGTACCTACCAGAGTGCTCCAGATCTCCCAGCGTAATATGTCTATCTTTTTTTTCGTTCAAGAGTTTATGGAAGTAAGACTGTCACATCCGCCTAATATGCGCGTCCTCCACCAACACTTTGTCGTCCTCATCCTTGATGCACCTCACGTGATCCAAGTCCCGGGCCCTCCTCTCCCTCGCCTTGGCTAGTCTGTACAACTTCTTATCCCCCCATTTTCCCTCTAATTCCACATATAGACGTTCAAAAGCCGCCATTTTCGTTACCGTAATAGCTAGTTTTGCCTCTTTCCGCGCCAGCTTATATAATTTCCTATTCATCCACTTCTCCACCTCATCCTTGCTTTCTACCAATTTCGCATACGCCATTTTTTTCGCTTCCACCTTCTCTTGAACTTTACCATTCCACCACCAGTCTCCTCGATGCCCACCACGGCTACCCTGCGAGACCCCTAGCACCTCTAGCAAGCTCCCGAATGCAACTGACCGTCTTGTCCCACATTTCGATCGTATCCCCACTACTCCCCCAAGCCCCCTTGGCCATCAACCTCTCCCCCATCTCTTTTGCACTAGCTATGGTCTAACTCCACCATTTGATTCTTAACATGTCATCCACAACCCTCTTCTTTTCTTCTCCATCTTGATCTCCAAATCCATCATCAAAAGCTTGTGTCAGGTTGTAAGATCCTCCTTCGCAATAACCTTGCAGTCTTTACAAATATATTTGTCAACCTTCCTAAGGAGCAAAAAGTTTATCTGAGTCTTAGCCACCGAACTATGAAAAGTCACCAAATGCTCTTCCTTCTTCAGGAACCTTGAATTGGCTATCACCGTCTCAAAAGCTCTAGTAAACTCCAAAAGTGAGACGCCTCCCCCGTTCCTATCCCCGAGGCCAAAACCTCTATGCACGTCTTCATAACCCCTAGAAGTGTCCCGATATGTCCATTGAAATCCCCTTCTACAAATAACTTCTCAGTGGTTGGTATACCTCCTACCACTTCATCCAAATCTTCCCAAAACGCATGTTCTCCTCCTCTTTCAATCCCGGATGCGGCGCATACGCACTATTATGTTCATAGTGCACCCTTCAACTACCAACTTAATCGTCATCATCCTGACATTGGACTCCTAACCTCTACCACCTGATCCCTTAGCTCGTTGTCTACCAAAATGCCTACCCCATTCCTGTACTTCGACTTACCCGTGAACCATAACTTATACCCGTCTACATCTTTAGCCTTAGGTCCTACCCATTTGGTCTTCTAGACACATGCTATATTAATCTTCCACTTCTTAAGAATCTTAACTAGCTCTATGGCCTTCCCCGTTAGAGTTCCAATATTGCAAGACCCTATTCTCAGCCTAGCATTACCCTTACCCCACTTACCCTTCCTAACCCTCGCCTCCGTCCCCGACCGAGAACATGACCCTAGTCTACCATCATTCACCAAAGCCACTAAAGCAAAAAATACTAGTCAAAGGCTAACGTTAACACACACGGGAACTAATACTAAAACACAAATTAGCAAGAACTATCAAAAGGGAAAGGAAACAATGCCAATAAAACTAAAGAAGGATCTGAATAGTATAATATAGTAAACAAACAGAATACCAAATTAAGAATACTCAAATGTTTACTCTAAAACTGGGAGAGATCAAAGTGCAAGCACAAATTAACAGGAATATAGAGGCCAATAAAATCACTACGCCAAGACTGATATAAGTAAAGACAAGAAGCGGAAAAATTTAACAATAAGGTTAAGGACAAGGAATGGATACGGGCAACTGAAGGTACCAACTCCCGTTGAATCAAACCTGTTTGCCGGCTAAAATTCTGTTTCACGGTCACTGTTCACAATCACTGTTCACAGTCGACAGAAGTACTATTCACCAAAATTTTCACCCAAAAACAAATCACATACATGCGTAGATGTACGAGAAAAGAACACAAGAACAAGAACAATAACAAGAAAAAGAACAAAAAAATAAATGATTTTTTTCTGTCAACGCCGGTGGGTGATCGGAGCGGTGTTGTTGGGGTCTTACCGTCGCCGCCGATGAGTGATCGGAGTGACGCTAATGGGGTCTTACCGTCGGGAATGGGTGGGGTGGGGGGTGGTAATGTTACCGTTAGAGAGAGAGGTGACTTGTTTCACATCAACTAGTATATAGGGGAATGTAAGGTGTTCTTCCGAACCCCTCGTCGATAACTATATTGTATATATATAAGATTAAATTTATTTTTATGTATATATATTAGATGTTGAATACCTTGACTTCTTGATATCTTTACTTTTTATACTTTGAATTTATTTAGTGAAATTTCTGATTCCATAGACGCACCCCACCCATACCATACACTCTCTGTTAACTTTTACTTTAAATTTTATCTTTCATTCTCTCTCAACCTTTAGAATTTTGGAGGAGGCAAATTCGAAGGTCGGCCAAGTTTTGACTTGTCTTGAATAAAAGCTTATACAGTATATATGATATGTACATATATATAGTAAAATATGGTTTGAAAATTAGAGTCGTTGACTATATATTCTGCCTTTGGTCTCGGCAAAAATGATTGTAAATACAAGTGCCTTTTCAAGGCATTTCAAGTCAACGTTGATGAACTCAGTAATTCCATATATATTACTTCATCATTCTGTTTCAAATTTCGTTGTTTGACTTGAACAAAAAAAGATTCTAAGATCTCAGTATAACTTATGTATTATTATATAGTAGCTAGTGGTGGGGAAATATTAAAATAATTTGAAAAATGTAATTGGATTGAGCAAATATAACATCAGCATTAAACGGCCCTATGCAGCAGCTTGTGACAACGCACCAAAGTAAAAAATAATTTCTCCCACTTAGTATTTGCTCCAAAAAATTATTAATGCATAACTTATTTACTATTATTATTATTGTATTGTTTGATTTGATTTGATATATGTACCCACTGAATTCAAATAAATAAATTTGACAAAAATAGGGTCTTAGTATTTGTTGGAAAATAGTACTATATAACTATATTTATTTTTGGGGTTACAAAGGAGTTAGATATTAAATTGACACTCTAGGGGAGTCGTAGGTAGGGATGGCAATTGGGCGGGCGGGTGCGAGTACCCTCCCCCGCACCTGTATCCGCCGGAAAATTTTATACCCGCCACTCATGACGGGTACATTTTCAACATCCATATCCGCCTAGGCGGGTATATTTCTAAATTCACACCGCTCCACCACCCAAGTGGATATCCGCCACCCGCTAATACCCGTTTGTACCCGCCAACTATATTTTGTAATCACTTTATTTGTCATTTTGTCAACCTGCGAATTCATTATTATTGGGATTACTGGCTGCTAAAATTATGTGTGCCAAATTATTTGGGCTTTAGATAAATATAAAGTTGTATGTAAAATTATAGTTGTCGGGTATAAGGCGGGTGGGTGGATTTGGGGCGGGCGGTTGGATGCGGGGCGGGGCGGGCTGGTATAACTGCAAATCCACCACCTACCCATACCCGCCTACTACCCGCCAAAGTTATACTCATACCCGCCCCAACTAGGGCGGGTGCAGTGCGAAATCCGCAAAATTGTACCCACCTGCCATCCCTAGTCGTATGAACCATTATTGGGTTTATTGCCTATATAATTCAATTAATGCCTAAATTTTTATTCACACATTAGCATGTGGATATGTTCTTAATTTGTTGCCAAAAAATGTTCTACACCATTAGTCTATACAAAATTTTTGTCAATTTGATGAAAGCGAGTTTCAAATTAAAAAAAAAGTTGTATTTGTTCTCTGTCTTTTGGGCCATATATACAAATAATACAATGTTCTTTCTTTATAAGAGGATATAAAATATAAAGAGTAAACATATACTATAATTTATGGCCAAATTGCATTAGGTTAAGATCGTGCATGGTATGTTTGCAACAATTTTAGCTAAGATTAATAAGAAATAAATTAATAATAATAGCAAGTTGTAAACCAAGTGGAGAGATGAACATTAATTATTACGTATGCATGAATTTTCTTTTAATAATTATTAATTATAATTATTGAAAAACTAAAAGATGAAATTAAGTTAAACTATCTAAAAAAAAGTTAGTAAATACATAATACATGCATGAACTTTATATTAATATTTACATATTATTAATTGAGAAACTAAAATTTAAACTAAGTACTTTGTAAGAAACAATTTCAAAAAACAAAACGCATGAATTGTATATTGATAAAACAAAGTACATTGTAACAAAAAAATATTAAATGTTATGCATGAACACAAACTCTATAAATACGTTAGTTTTCTTTTCATTCTCAAATCACTAGATTTTTCTTTTATTTCTCCTTCATGGCTTCAAATTTGAAAGGAGTGAAAAAAATCCACCTTGACTGATGAAATGAGAATAGCATTATGTGAGCATAAAAATGAGCAGCTCACTTTAAGTAAAAAAGATTTGCAGCTATGGATGGAGCAAAAGTTCAACATCTCTATCAGCCAATCAACAATATCAAATATTCTTAAAAGATCAGTGGAGTATTTAGCAATGGAGATAAATAATAAAAACGTCAAGAGGCACAAGTCATCAAAATATCCAGAGTTAGAAAAAGTGTTGTATGAGTGATTTCTCTAATATCAAGAGAAATTTAATATTAGTGGAGAAATGATCCAAGCCCAAGTAAAAAAGTTTTGGCAAAAAAGTTTTGAAAGCTCTGGTAAAGGGTTTAATTTCTCAAGTGGCTGGTTAGAACTGTTTAAGGCGAGACATGGAATTAAATCTTATCGAAGGTTTGGTGAAAGTCGTTTAGTTACTATGGAGAATGTTGAAGATGCTTTACCAAGTATATGAGCTAAACTAGATCAGTTTCAATGAAAGAATATCTACAATATGGATGAAACAGGTTTATTTTATCGTTTGGAAGCAGATCATTCACTTGCAACAAAGCAATTGGAAGGACACACGAAGGACAAGGAAAGGATTACGGTTCCTGTTTGTTGCAATGACGACGGTTCTGACAAAGTGCCACTTTGGATAATTGGCAAGTATGCTAATCCTAGAAGTTTTAAAAATGTGAATTTGATAACCTTAATTGTCACTATCGAGCTAACAAGAAAGTGACTGGATTACTCTTTCAAGAATTTGTTTGCTGGTTTGATAAATGAATGGATGGCAGAAAAGTTCTTTTGATAGTGGACAATTACCTTTCCCATCCTAAGGTTATTGAAGGCTTGAGAAATGTTGAACTATTTTTCTTGCCTCCAAATACAACCTCAAAGATTCAACCATGTGATGCTGGAATTATTCAGACATTGAAAATTCATTATCGACGTCGTCTTTATTCAAGCATTTTGCAACTCTACGAGTCAAGAGAGACAAGTCCAAACAAATATCAATTTTATTAGTGCGGCTTGGAATATTGATGTGAAAACAATAACTATTGCAAATTATTTTCGACATTGCAAAATTCGGTCAGACGAAGATATGAGTACTGAACAACCACTCGGTGAAGATGAAGGCATCCAGGGATTACATGAAGTTATCAATGGTTTAGGTTATAGAAATGCAATGGGTGTGGAAGACCTTTAAAACTATCTTAGTGAAAATAATGCACTGATGAAGTCTCCTACTGACGAAGAAATTATTCAAGGAGTAATGGAAACATTTGCTGATAATGATCAAGATTCAGATGATAGTCAGAATTTGCCAATAATATCAACAAAAGAAGCAATGCAAGCAATGGAAGCCTTAAATAACTATTTTTTACAACAAGAAAAAGATGCATCAGATGCAGTGCATGCTTTGCCTAAAATTAAGGATGAGATTGAGTTAAACATAGGACCAAAGAAAAAAGAAAAAAACTTTAAATGAATATTTTGAAAAGAGTTGAATTGAGAAGTTGTCAAGGTAATATCAATAAAAATAAGAATATTTTCAAAAGAGTTGAATTTGACTTCCACCTGTTCTAGCCAACTCTATCATCATAACAAGGCCATAATAACTCTCCATTTTTTAGTGTTTGATAGTCAAAAAATATTTTGATCGAAAGAAAGAAACTGAATATGTCATTAGTTCGTTCCTTTGTAAGAACTAATCGTAATAATAAACTTGTAAAATAATTCTGTTTATTTGTAGATTAGTCATTCATACCCTACTTCACCTTTTTTGTTACTTGATCAATTCTGCCCAAAAGGGCAGAATACGTTTTTCTTCACAACCAACTCAACTTTAAATTTCATTTTGATGCTCCAAGCAACACTTAAAGACATTATTATATATATGTAATGTTAAAAAATAGTATAAAAATGTTATCCAGTTTCAATAGATATTTTTGTAGAGGATCTACTTACTTACCGATCAAGTACCAAACAACTTTTTTGTTTCAAGAAAATAGTCTCTAAAATAGGTCATTTTTCGACAAATATTTTTCGTCATACCAAATACACATGAAAACAAATCGATAAATTTTTATAAGTTTATAATTTTTTAAAATGTTGATAACAAAAAAATATAATCAAATTAAATCCTTATTTTGCAGAAGAAGAAGAAGAAGTAAGATGATGTAAAGCTGAAGCCGATCTAAGATTTAAATTTGATGGATTCAATCTCCAAGCTAACATGTAGTGTTACTCAAACCAAACTCAAATTGTATCATTTTTGCACATTAGTCATCAATATAAGCTCAGTTAATAATTTCAATTAAAAAAAAACTCAGTTAATTAAGAAAAGGAAGTCCTGATCTAGTTTGTAATGGCAAGAAGGCACATTAAAGGAAGCTCATATATATATCATTACATGAACTAGGCATTCCAACACTTGTGGCTGTGTTTGTTAAGGATGTCAGAGATATAAGTGTGGGAAACTGTAGAAAAAATGAATGAATATTATTAGCGAATATTCTCTGTATATTTTGTAATTATGATAGATGTATATTTAAGGTAACTTAGGATTCTAATTGTATTAGGAATCAACCTTTGTAAGGTAAGTTAGGATTCGTACCATATTAGGAATCAACCTTTGTATAGCTATATATATTGTGAATAATGAAAGGAATCCCCAAGGGAAATTATTCTATCTTTCATGGTATCAAGAGCCTAAAACCTAAATCCTCATTCCCGGCCGAAATCAGATTTTTTTTCTGATTTCACAGAAAAAAAAAAAATCTGGTTTCTTCCTCCATATTTCGGCCAAACCAGACAATTCCCTTCCCTCGACAGGCGGCAACCATGTCTTCCCTCACAAATTTCGTTTCATCCACCGCGCACACTTGAAAACCCCTCTCAACGTTCGGTATCTTCTTTTCATCTGGCATTCGCCGTTAACAACATCAATAATTTTATCCCTATAATTCTTGACCAAGAAGACTATTAATATTCCATGTGGATGGAACTATTCTACATTCATGCATGTGCATACAACGTGCTCGATCACATTGACGAATCTGTTCCTCGTCCCACCGATGTTACAAACTCAATCTGGCGTCGTCTTGACGCCATCGTCAAACAATGGATCTACGGCACCATCTCCAAAGATCTGTTATGCACTATCATGAAAACAGGTGCTACGGCACGTGAACTTTGGGTCCGGCTAGAAGAAATCTTTCGGGACAATAAAAATACTCGGGCGTGTATTTGGAAGAGCAATTCAACAATACCCGCCTCGAGAATTTTAACAACATGTCCGAATATTGTAAGCAACTGAAACTCATAACCGATCAACTATCCAACGTCGGGACTTCGTTTCGAAACCAAGATGGTGCTTCAACTTGTTGCGGGTTTACCGAAAGGTGAATATGACACACTCGCAACAATGATTCAACAAGCCGACCCTCTCCCAAATTTCAACAAGGCACGTTCACAACTATTGTTGGAAGAAACTAGACGTGCTAAACAAGAGGAACATAATCAACGGGCGTTAGCCGTTGACGGGATGGCAACACTGCGGCCAAGCGGAACCGGCCATCACAAGATGTCCAAAGAAGAAGCAAGAAGCACCACCTGGTTGCGGTCCACCACCACCAAGAAGCGGCAGCAGCGGCGAAGAAAGAAGACGGACTAAAGACTAAGCGGACTCGCAAAGACCGGCGGACGGACTAAGCAGCGAATCGCAAAGAATAAAGACAAAGATATGCATCTGCGCAAGATCAATCGCAAAGAATAAGCGGAATAACGGCAAAGAAGAAGCAGCGGCGGCGGCCGTGTCCCCGACCGATTTGGGCCAGGCCTACACCACCGTGAACCTTCAACAGCCCGACGACAATTGGTACATGGACACCGGAGCCACATCTCACCTCACCCGTCATCGGGTAACCTATCTCAACTACGTCGGTTAAAGTGTCCTCAATTTATTACTTGTCGGCAATGGTCATCGCATTCCAATTGAAGGTTACGGTAACACACACACCAAACATACACACCCGCCTTTCTCCCTAAACCACGTCCTATACACACCTAACATCATTAAAAACTTAATCTCTGTTAGAAAATTCACTAGCAATAATTACGTGTCCGTCGAAATTTGACCCTTTTGGTTTTTCTCGTGAAAGAACTCAATACGGGGAAAATTCTTACACGCCACAATAGTGTGGGAGACCTCTACCCATTCACTCAATCTTCCGATGTCGTGCCGCAAGCACCTCTATCCCTTGCGGCAATCTCTCCCTCCACTTGGCACAACAGACTCGGACACCCCGGAGACCCGCTTTTACTTTTCTTAGGACTTCTAAGCGTATTAAATGTAATAATGGAAAAATTGCCCAACACTGTTTTTTTCTTGTCCACTAGGCAAACATACTCGTCTTCCATTTATGTCATCAAACAAAGTTACTTTTTCTCCCTTTGATATTGTTCATGTTGATTTGTGGACATCTCCGATTGTTAGCTCTTTGGGTCATAAATTCTATCTAGTATTCTTGGATGATTTTTCACATTTTGTCCGGATTTACCCACTTTGAAATTCAAATCAAGTTTTTACAAAATTCCTCGAGTTTCACAACTTCATTAAAACACAATTTGAAAAATCTATCAAATCATTCCAATGTGATAATGGACGTGAATTTAATAACTCGACATTTCACAATTTCTGTTCTAAACAAGGTATGGTTTTCCATTTTTTTGTCCCTATACTTCTTCCCAAAACGGAAAGGCTTTGAAAGAATTATACGTACCATCAATAACATGGTTCGCACACTTCTTTCATGCCTCGCCTACCACCGCCTTTTTGGGTCTATGTCACAAAATGGTAGAATCCCTTCTTAATATTTTACCAACTAGCACACTCCAAAACAAGACCCCTACCGAAATCTTATACCGTAGGCTACCATCATATGATCACCTACGTATTTTTGGATGCTTATGCTACCCCAACATGGCCTCCACTCGCACCTCACAAACTTGCACCTCGCACTCGCCATGTGTCTTCCTTGGTCTATCTCCTAATCATCGGGGCTACTTGTGCTATGACATTGCTACTTGCAAAATCATCGTCTCCCGTCACGTCACCTTTGATGAGACAACCTTTCCTTTTTCAAATCTCCGGAAATTTCGGACCACCGATTACATCTTTCTCGATGAACCAAGTCTGTCCCCGATCATCCAAAATCTATATCAACGAGCGACCCACTGTTCGACGGTCTCGCCACCGTCCGGCACCACCCCAACAGCTCCCTGCTCACCCCTACAACCCCCGGTCGAGTCACCAAAAACCGGTCCACAAATGAAGCTGCGCCCACCGGTCCGTAACCGGTGGACCGACAACCTCCCCCCCCGATCCACCGCCACCGCCGTCTCATCGTATGGAGACTCGTGCACAACACGGGATCTTCAAACCCAAGGTTCACTTCAATCTCTCCACACAAACCTTATCACCCATTCCACAAAATCCAAAACTAGCAAAACGGACCCAAATTGGAATGCGGCCATGTGCGAGGAATTTAACGCTTTAACCAAGCGAACCCTTGGGATTTGGTACCTAGACCCGAAGGTGTGAATATTATCCGGTATATGTGGCTATTTCGGCACAAGTTCGAGACAAGTGGTGACTTAGAGAGGTATAAGGCAAGACTAGTCGCCAATGGCACTAATCGACGGGGAGGGTATTGATTGTGGTGAGACATTCAGGTCCGGTTGTTAAACCGGCCACTATTCGGACTGTTCCCGGTATTGCTATGGGCATGCATTGGCCAATTCATCACTTGATGTCAAGAATGCATTCCTTCATGGGGATTTGAAAGAGACTCGTGTACATGCATCACCTCTCCCGGCTTTGTTCATCCGGCGGCTCCGCGATTTGTGTGTCGTCTCGTAAAAGTCATTGTATGGATCGAAACAGGCACCCCGCGCATGGTATGATCGTTTTGCCGGTATCTTTTGCGATTGGTTTTGTATGTAGTAGGTGTGATAACTCTCTCTTCACTTTTCACCGAGGTAGCAACGACTTTGCATATTTGCTATTATATGTCGATGACATTGTTCTTACTTGCCTCATCGACGGTTTGAAGAATGAAATCATTGCTCTACTCAAAACTGAATTTGCTATGACCGACTTGGGCAAGCTAAGTTATTTTTTGGGTATATCGGTAACAGATCTGCAGCCACTATGTTCTTATGTCGGCGTAAGTATGCGAAGAGATAGTGTACGGGGCCAAGATGGCAAATTGTAAAATTATGCCAACTCCGGTGGACTCCAAATGCAAGCTTAGTGCCAATGACGGTGCGCCGCTCGATCCCACTCTATATCGGAGTCTAGCGGGTGCTCTTCGGTATCTTACATTCACTAGGCCTAATATTACATATGCCGTTCGGCAGGTGTGTCTGTTCATGCACGACCCCGAGAGTCCCATTTTGCCGCCCTCAAACGTATTATCGGATACGTTAAGGGCACACTAGACTTTGGATTACACTTATACCCCTCTCGCCCCAACCAAGTTACTTGCCTACACGGATGCAGATTGGGCGGGATGCCCGGACACACGTCGCTCCACCTCGTGTACTTGTGTATTTCTTGGGGATAATCTTATCTCATGGTCCGCCAAGAGGCGAGCCACACTATCCCGTTCGAGTCTTTGAAGCGAGAATATCGCGGTGTTGCTAATGTAGTTGCTTTGAGATCCGTTGGCTCCGAAATCTTCTTTTAGAGCTCCGGTGTCCACTCCGCAAGGCGTCTATAGTCTATTGTGACAACATATCTGCCATCTATATGTCTCATAATCCGGTCCAACATCGGCGGACTAAGCATATTGAGATGGATATCCACTTTGTGCGAGAGAAGGTTGCCCGTGGTCGTCGTCAAAATTTTACACGTGCCTTCCTCTTATCGGTATGCGGACATCTTCACAAAGGGACTACCGCGACTCTTTCACCGACTTCCGATCCACCTTAGCGTTCGGCCTCCTCCCGCTCCGTCTGAGGGGGAGTATTAGCGAATATTCTCCGAATATTCTCTGTATATTTTGTAATTATGATAGATGTATATTTAAGGTAACTTAGGATTCTAATTGTATTAGGAATCAACCTTTGTAAGGTAAGTTAGGATTCGTACCATATTAGGAATCAACCTTTGTATAGCTATATATATTGTGAATAATGAAAGGAATCCCCAAGGGAAATTATTCTATCTTTCAAATATATATACAGAACATCTTGTTTATATATAGAGTATATATGTACATGTCTGTCTGTTATAAAATTTTAAAAAAACAAAGCTAATTAAAGCTTTTCACTAGGTCTTTTTGCTTTTGAACCATATAGCTTACATTTTTTCGGCAGAAGTTCATCAATGACAACAGTAGTTTTCAGTTAAGCTTTAATAGCTTTTTGCTGCTCAAGTTCATCATGGTAACAAATCAAAATCAGCCACATATATATTCCACCTAGCTCTTGGAATGGGAATAAATATATACCATTTGTAATGAATGAGCCATTACCTTTTGTTAAGACCCTAAAAACAGGAGTCCTATATATGTGAAGCTCTTGACGAATGGCGGGTCAATGAGTGCGGACCAAGGTGCATACCAAACGATTGTAGATTTTTATGTTTGAAAACTTTCGAATAAGAGGCGTATATGACATTGAAAGAAATTCATATAGTTTGTAGAGCTATATAAGATACAGACAAATTCATATAGTGCGCATACTTTTGAACTCGATAATGATATGACAACAACATGATATGTATTCAAGATAAACTATATGTAACAAATTGTTTAGGATTCAAATAGAAAAGTTTTCGTGCTTTGAAACACTTAATTAGAGCAAAACTAATTTATCAGTACAAAGTTGGTTCCTTTTTTAACCTTCAAGAAGATTCAACATGCTGAAACTTTCTATTTCATCGTGCCCCGACCTTTTTATCACTACTAGAAACATATGTATTTTTACCGATATTCAGTGAGAGATTTGTGCTATAAAATATGATTTTTCAGTTCATTCTTACCGAACCAGCTCACTGGAAAAACACATACTGATAAACAAGTTTCTATTAAAATGCTAAGAAACTTTTTAATTTTTACGTGTGAAAACACTACTATTTAAGTTTTCTCCACCAAAATTCAATGAAAATAGTCACTAAATATTTTTCAACAGAAACTTCATTGAGAAAATAAAGATTTTTTAATAGTGAATGCTCACTTGCAACACCTTTGAGTGGTAAATTATTGTGATTACTATATATTTCATAATTTTACTAAAATACACTTAAAGTTAAAACTCAACCAATCTTGTTCTTCGAGGATTGCTTAATTACTTGACCACCAGATGATAAACTTCGACAAATCCCGCCAAATCCGATCCCGCTTGATCCGCCAGCCCAGATCCCGCCCGATCCGACCTCGCCAAATCCGGCCTGCCAGACCCGAGCCCGGCCCACTGGCCAGCTCTACCTGAGACTAGACGATAAATTTGACTTTATTTTGGTACGAATTAAGAAAAGGAAATAACTAAAGAAGCTTTTTGCCATTCCCTATTCTCCACTATATATAGAGTTCATAGAACCTTAGCCCATAGCTCAGATAAATCAAATCTTCAAGACAAAAATTAACTGTTCAAAATCTAAACATTGACAAATACAAGACATAAATAACCACTGAACATTTTTAGAAGCACGTTTTTGTCTATGATTTGATTTGTCTAGTACTCAATTATGAACCCTATCGTTGTTTTTTCACTCTTTATTTTTGTACTTTTATTTTGGTGAGAGAATATTGGACCTCAAGATGTATGTCTTTAAGGAAATTTTTGCTTAGGTTATATATTTATATTGGAAATTCATTAAATAATTATAAATATTTAATTATGAATTTAGTAACTAGAACACACTATGGGTTTGGTGGTAATTTTAGAACAGATAAACTTTAAATTCTGACTCCGTTATCAAGTGTAATATTCTTCTACTACGTTTATGTATAGTCTATATTTACTTTACAGCTACACAGTTGAAGCATCAACAGAAATGCATATAACTTTAGTCGAAGAAAAATCTAAGTTAGATTACACAATTGACTTTTGGTTTAATAAGACACATGTGATTTGGTGCAGACACAATTCATGGCAATCCACATGCTAAAGCATTAATTTGGAAGAAAGAACTAGTGGACTTCACATTGTATACCCAAAAAAAAATTGACAAGTGCTGGAGACTAGAGTGCAGGAATTTGGTAAATGTTTAGTAGATTGTTCATCTCAAATCGTGAAAACAAAAAAACACCCTAATGTGTTTGGTGTTGCACTTATTATTATTATTATTTTTATCTTATTTTTTTTTATTTCTTGAAGGAAGCGGCGTAAAATATTTACCATAATCATTTTATACATTTTCTACAAAACAATAACATACCTAGTGAAATCCCACAACGTGGGTCTGGGGAGGGTATAGTGTACGCAGATCTTACATCTACCTTGGTAAGTAGAGCGACTGTTTGCGAGAGACCCTCGGCTTAAGACAAAGCACAAGCACAAGCAAAGTAAGACAAACAAAACGACTAAATCGTGATAGTGAATTCTTAAAAAGAAGCAATAACTAATGCAAGTAAATGTAGGTAAATAAGACAAACAAACAAAATACACATAGCAACATAAATCAAACGATAGGGGACTATAAAGCAATATTGTGTCTACTAGTATGATAGGCTAAACATGCCTACAATAATAACGCTACAACTACCAGTTAGTAAGCGTAGGTAGAACAACGATGGACTACCTACTATCCTTATACCCTAATCCGGATCCTCCATAACCCCCTATCTAAGGTCATGTCCTCAGTGAGTTGTACTTACGCCATATCACGTCTAATCACCTCTCCTCAATACTTCTCCGGCCTACCTCTACCCCTTGTACCTGTCTATAGCCAACCTCTCACACCTCCACACTGAGTCATTTGTGTCTCTCCTTTGCACGTACCTGAACCATCTCAACCTCGCTTCTCGCATCTTATCCTCCACCAAGGCCACTCTTACTCTGTTCCGGATATCATAATTTCTAATTTTATCCCTCCTTATATGCCCACACATTCATCTTAGCATCATCATCTCCGCAACTTCATCTTTTGGGTGTGCGAAGTCTTGACCGGCCAGCACTCCGCTCCATACAACATAATAGGTCTAACCACCCCCTATAAAATTTGTCTTTAAGTTTCGGTGACACATTTTTATCGCACAAGACTCCGGATACGAGCCTCTATTTCATCCACTCTGCCCCAATATGATGTGTGACATCGTCATTAATCTCTCCATTTTCTTGGATAATAGACCCAAGATACTTGAAGTTTCTTTTTTTATACATTTTCTATAAAAATAAAATCGAATCTCTTTCATATTTAGCTAATATCTTTTTTGGAGAAAATTTTTTTTGGACTTCTATAAAGTAAGAGTCATTCCTTATAACTACTTTACAACAGTTGCACAATATTATCCTCGAAGGAATCTTACTTTTGGGGAGACTTTTCTTTATTTTTTTTTAATTTTTTTTTGATAATCCAGGTTTCTAGGCTTGCGCTTGATTACTTCACTGGTATTACCCAGACGTCCTGGAGTTAATAGCACCGGTCCTTCAACACTATTATCGGATAAATTGCGGGATGTGCTCCGGTGGCCAGTTTTCTGGGAGCGTACAACTGATCAATGAGACAAGGTCAAATTCCCAACATGAAGAGTTTCTTCGTGCTTGCGGGGAATCGAACCCACGTTGTCCCATGCCAGAGCGCCTTATAGCGCCCAGGCTTTGTCACTGGACTATGCCCCGGAGGACAAAACTGTGGTAGAGTAAACTTTTTAAAGTGACTGGTCCCACCTCATTACGGCCCCATACCCCAGAAAATCCCACCTCCGGCCTGGCCTTACAGATTAGTATACACCGCTTGGCCCTACGCGTATGGAGGGATTTTTTTTGGGGAACACAGTTCCACTCTCGCTGATCAGAGGACTCGAACACGAAACCTCAGACAACAATACCCTAATGTATTTGAGACTTTTCTCTCTCGATATTTTTGTGCAATCTTTTATATTAATAGATCATTCATTTCCTCCGGTATGGATATAGGGCAATTTATCAAACTATATTAACTTTTTTTTTTGTATATTTTTCTTTTGTCATCCGATTATTATTTGTTTAAAAATTATTTTATTTGCTTCTGCATGACATATGGCCTTGTTATTTGATCCCAACATGATATGGGATTTTTATTTTTTTTAAAATCATTTTAACAAAGAACAAGTAAAAAGAATTCACAATGGTTAACCATATGCTATGAAATATAAGATAAATCTTTATATTGATGAGTGTTCGATTTCTCAATCTTATATCTTTTCCACATTTTCCCTGCCTTTTCTCCTAAATATCACAAAAAAATAAATTGAAAAAAAATGCGATGAATGGATTAAAACCCTAATATTAACTTGTACTCCCTCCGGATACAAAGGAGTGTTCACTTAGTCATTTACAAATTCTTTAAAAAAATATTAACTCTTAAGTAAATATAGATAATTTGGTTAAAATATCATAATTAAATAAGTATTGAAATTTGGTCACCAAACACTTAATAAGAATAAATCTAAAAAAATAAAATTAATTTTTTTAAATTTAATAAGTGAACAATTTTTTTTAATTTAAAAAATAACGATTATATGAACACTCTTTTTTATTCGGATGATTACAATACTTTTGTCTTTTTTCATATGTTTTAAATGCTAGCTACTCTGATGTGACAAGACAAATAAATACTTACAGGTGAAGGGATATGACAATATAATTGCCTTGTGAGTTAATGAATGGCCTTTCCTTCTCAGTTCTCACTCACCTTGGCTGGTACACATCATCCTGACACGTGGCTAATTCCATGATCTTTTCATCACACTTTGTACTTTTACTTACTACTCCCTACTACTGAGGTTTCAGAGTTTGCAGTTTTCTTTTCTTCCTCTCATCCTTGACTTTCATGCGACATTAATGGCATTTACTTATACCTCTCTCCTTAACTTATTTGTAGTGCTAATTCTAACCACTATACCACCAAGAAGCATGGTAGAATAAATATAGCCATTCATTTTTAGTTTAAAATCTTGAGTTCGAATTTTAAAAATAAATAAAATCTTTGAAATTATGAGGGGTTGTTTGGTACGCAGATAAATTATCTTAGGATTATAATCCTGGGACTAGTTTATCCCATCGGGGAGATGAGATAAAATAATCCCAAAATTAATGGTATAAGGTGAGATATTCCATCTTTAAATTTAAGCTTCATTTTATGTATTATTTGGATATTCCAAAGTTAGTACTGGGATATCCCAACTTATATCGTGTACCAAACGACCCCTGATAGGACAGTACTCCCCCTTTCAAAAAGTCCTATGTAATACGAATTTAAGTTAACTAGGTCAGTAAGTATCAGATAATGATAAATAGTATACCTGTGATATACTTACCACGGTTTGGTGCATTGATTTTAGAACAATTTTGTATATAATTAGATTTTTACACTTACCATAATTGTATAATTACTGTATAAGTAGAATAAGGTTTTGGAAGTAAACTAGGAATATGATTTTCCTATTATGAAAATTGTAAATTATATATATACTCTTTCATTAATGAAAATAATCAAGAGATTATTTCTTTCATGGTATCAGAAGTCTAGGTTGAGAATTTTTCTCCCCAAAATTATCGTCGGTTCCGAGCTTTCTTCCTCTGTTTCCGATCCCCAAAATTCTTTCTTCCCAATTCCACAATCACCTATTATTCTTTCATTATGTCTACCTCCAAGAACACGTTTCACCCAACCCTTGTTATTTCTAATATCAAGAATCACATCCCTCTTATTCTTAAAATAGAAAACGTCCAATATGCGACGTGGGCCGAACTGTTCAAAATTCACGCATGGTCGCATCAAGTCATCCATCACATAATCCTCGCGGCTCCTGAGGACACGGAAGTGCCTAAACGCGAGGATGATACTAAGTTGTGGACGACTCTTGCTGCCACTGTCCTTCAGTGGATTTACTCCACTATCTCTACCGACCTGTTGCAGACGATTATTAAGTCGGACGCTACGGCGATGGCTGCTTGGGATAGGCTGCGTGACATATTCCAAGATAATAGCAATTCCAGAGTTGTTACACTTGAGCAGAAATTTTCCCACGTTCATATGGAAAATTTTCCAAACGTTTCAGCGTATTGCAAAATGTTGAAAGAATTAGCGGACCAACTACGCAACGTTGACGCGCCTGTTAGCGACGATCATCTTATTCTCCAGATGTTTGTTGGCCTCTCCGAGGCCTATAATGGCGTTGGTACTCTCCTTCGTCAAAGTAATCTTCTCCCAAAGTTCTATCAAGCCCGTTCCATGCTTACTTTGGAAGAAGCCGACTTAGCTAAAAAGACGGCTACTAGTGCTAGTCCCGTGGTCATAATGACGTCCTCCTCTCCTTCTCAATTTTTTGGTGACAATTCGTCCCTAAACCGGTCTCAAGGGGGCGGCAAAAATAGTTGGAAAAATAATAGAAAAAATTGCGGGGGCAAACGCGGTGGTTCCGACAGTGGTAACGGTGGCTGAAACAGTAGCGATGGGCCCATCCCGGCTACAATGGACCACCGACCCACTAGTCTTAGCCTTGGGCTTCTTGGTCGTAGGCTTGGGCCAGTGGGCAGTAGCCCAACGACCCACATTCCTCCAGTGTTCCAGCCACTGGCCAGTGGGCTTCAAAACAGCCCTATCGGACCAATACCAACTACGTCAGTGGCTCCCGACACGGTACTGGACTATGGCAGCATGCAGGTATTCTTGGGTCCCGGCCTCCGCAGGCCCATCACGCAGCGGGTCCCACCCCGACCGATATTGAACCCGTTATGCACACACTTGGTTTAACTCCACCGGACCCGAATTGGTAGATGGACACCGGAGACACTACCCACATGAAATCCGATCAAGGTACTCTCTCGTCTTATTCTAATTTGAGCAACCCTCGTGGCATAATAGTTGGTAATTGTAATTCAATTCCAATTCGTGGTTATGGTCATAACACTTTAGCTCCCCCTCCCCCACATCTACATCTTATCTTGAAAAATACCTTTCATGCCCCTAAATTGATTAAAAATTTGGTGTTTGTCCGTAAATTCACCACTGATAATTCTATTTTCTGTTGAATTTGATCAGTTTGGATTTTCTGTGAAGGATTTCAAGATGGGGAGTCCTCTCATGAGGTGTGATAGTAGGGGAGATCTTTATCCTATCACGCCAAGTTTCGGTTTCTCGAGTCAAGCTTTGCCATCAACTTTTGCAGCCCTTGCTCCTTCCTAGTGGCATACTCGTCTAGGTCATCCGGGGGCGTCTATTTTGTCTTTCTTAGATAGAAATAATATTATTTTGTGTAAGGGTACACATATTACTCTGAATTGTCAATCTTGTTCTTTAGGAAAAATTGTTAGATTTCCGTTTGTAGACTCCAATTCTCATACTTTAATGCCATTTGATATTATTCGTAGCGATTTATGGACATCTCATGTTCTCAGTGCTTTGGGTCATCGTTATTATGTTCCATTTCTGGATGATTATTCTAATTTTTTATGGACTTTTCCGATAGCGAAAGAATCTCCAGTTTTTTCCACTTTTTAAAAATTTAGAGCATTCATTAGAACCCAATTCGAACAGGAGATTAAAAATATTCAATGTGATAATGGAAAAAGAATATGATAATGGGGTATTTCGGGAGTTTTGTGCTAATAATAGGATCAATTTTTATTTTTCTTGTCCTCATACGTCTTCACAAAATGGGAAAGCCGAACGCAAAATTCGTACCATTAATAACATTATCCAAACTTTTTTGATTCATGCTTCCGTACCCCCTCTTTTTGGCATCATGCTCTACAAATGACTACATATATTCTTAACATTCTTCCTACCAAATGTTTGGAATATTCGTCCCTCCTTCAAATTTTATATAATAAGACTCCTTCGTATTCCCATCTTAGGGTCTTTGGGTGCTTATGTTGTCCGTTGTTTCAGTCCACCACAATTAACAAACTTCAGGCCCGTTTTACCCCTTGTGTGTTTTTGGGTTATTCGTCTAATCATCGTGGTTACAAATGCTTTGATTTATCATCTAATAAAATCATAGTTAGTCGCCATGTTATTTTTGATGAATTCCAATTTTCGTTTGCTAAGGTGAATAGTCTTGTGCCTAGTTCGTATAATTTTTTAGATGACGGTATCTCTCCGTATATTATCCACCATTTATCGGACATGTCCCGCACCTCGAATCCGCCAACGAACCCACTGCCTACTGGATATGTCGTACCGTCACTGTCTACTGTTCCAGTTTCAGGTCCAAGGACTGTACACAACCCAATTACCATCCCCGTGATTGGGCCAGTCTCGGTAATTGGGCCATTGACCCAGCCCAATTCCAAAACTGGTCCAGTCTCGATTTCTACATCCAGTGCCATTTACCGTGTTGGGCCAACAGGCCTATTGTCTGCTGGCCAGCCTGTCACGTGTCCCAATATTTCCCAAAATAGGCCCAATTCTCCCCCGAGTCATAGACCGGTCACTCGTAGTCAATCATGTATTTTTAAACCAAAAAGACATTTTAATTTTAATTCTAATGTTCTTAAATCCCCTCTACCCCGTAACCCAGTGTCTGCTTTAAATGGCCCAAATTGGAAAATTGCTATGACCGACGATTATAATGCTCTTATTGATAATAAGACGTGAGAGTTGGTTCCCCATCCATCTGATGGTAATATTATTTGGTCTATGTGACTTTTTGCTCATAAGGACAATGTTGATGGTTCTTTTGCGAGGCATAAGGCTCGTCTTGTAGGTGATGGTAAGACTCAGCAGGTGGGTGTCGATTGTGGTGAGACATTTAGTCCGGTGGTCAAGTCGGCTACCATTCGCACTGTGCTCAGCTTGGCTCTTTCGAAAGCATGGTCCATTCATCAGTTAGATGTGAAGAATACTTTCTTACACGGTAATCTCAAGGAGACAGTCTATATGCATCAACCCTTGGGGTTTATGGATCTCAAATATCCTCATCATGTCTGTTTGTTGAAGAAGTCCTTTTAATGAACTTAAGCAGTCCCACGGGCTTGGTATAAGAGGTTTGCAGACTATGTTTCGACTATTGGGTTCACTCACAGCAGGTCTGATTATTCATTGTTCATATATCGTCGTGGTTCTTCCTTGGCTTATATACTGTTATATGTGGATGATATTATCTTGACTGCCTCTTCTGATGCATTACGCCAGTCTATCACGACAATGCTTAGTTCTGAGTTTGCTATGAAAGACTTGGGGCCCTTGAGTTACTTTTTGGGGGATTGCTGCAGGTGGGTTGTTCTTGTCCCAACGGAAGTATGCAGCTGAGATCATTGAGCGAGCTGGTATGTCATCATATAAGTCCACTTCCACTCCAGTTGATACTAAACCCAAGCTAGGGGCTGCGGCTGGCTCCCCGTATGAGGATCCGACCCGATATCACAGTCTTGCAGGGGCCATTCAGTATCTTACTTTCACGAGACCAGATATTACGTATGTCGTACAGCAGATATGCTTGTTTATGCATGATCCTAGTGTTGAACATATGAATGCGCTCAAACACATTATTCGATACATCTAGGGGACACTTGACTATGGCTTACATTTATATCCTTTGTCGACGTCTACACTTGTCTCGTATACAAATGCTGATTGGGGTGGTTGTCCAGACACCAGACGGTCTACGTCTAGCTATTGTATGTTTCTTGGTAACAACTTGGTCTCCTGGTCTGCAAAACGTCAATCGACTTTGTCCCGCTCCAGTGCAGAGGCCGAGTATCGAGGGGTTGCCAATATGGTCTCTGAATCATGTTGGTTACGTAATCTGCTTTTAGAGCTTTATTATCCTATTCAAAAAGCTACCTTGATTTATTTTGATAATGTTAGTGCCATCTACCTTTCTAGTAATCCGGTTCAGCACCAGCGCACTAAACATATCAAAATGGACATTCACTTTGTTCACGAAAAGGTAGCTCGTGGACAAGTACACGTCTTCCATGTCCCTTTCAGCTATCAAATTGCAGACATCTTTACAAAGGGTCTTCCCTCGGTCCTTTTTTAAGATTTTAGGGATAGTCTCAGCATACGAAGGCCGCCCGTTATGACTGCGGGAGTGTGATAAATAGTATACCCGTGATATACTTACCATAAGAAATAGAGTTTAAGAGAGAAAGTAAATTTTGAAATTTGTAGTTATAAAACATAACTAACCTTATGTGACTATAAATTTTTTGAAATTTGTGATCTCTAACATTCCATAATATTCATTTGACTATAAAGTTTCTCATTTAGATTTATAATATAAAAAGTTTAAGCCAATTTTAGAAAAGCAAATTACGTAACCAAATGAGAATAGGACATTTGAAATTTTGACACACTTATTAACATTTTTTATGTAACAACTGCATTAGTTATTCTTAATATGTAAAATGGCATATGCTTTGATATTATATAGATTTTGCACTAATTTATAATATAATATAATATTTGCTAATCAACTCACTTTTAAATTATAATTTTTATTTTGTTGAGATCATTTTGTAATAACTTAATTTTATCTTTTAGTAACATCAATTTTGTTTATACATAATAGACAAATATAATAATAAAAATTGATCTCCTATCGTAAGAATTTCCTACAAAGATATCTCATATACTATTATTCACGGTATTCTATCCGGGGTCCACCTTTAAGAAATCATGAGAGTTGGATATATCTTTTTAAAATTCGTAACTTTTGTTGGAAATTTGCCTTTGGCGGGAGTTGCGACCGACCAACTTTAACGGCTTAAACACTAGTGTAACGTATGTTGGAGAATCCGGTTCTTCACACATGCATGATCTACTAAGTACGTAGATAACCGTAGGGCCAAGAATCGTCAAATTTCATTGAGAAATGAAAGAGATATTGGTTCACGAAGTAAGGTGTTTGAAGCATGTAAAGTGTGGTATTGTGTGTAATTCTCCCTCATCGGTAGAGGAAGAAAGAATTGTTGTGTATATAAGATTCGAAATTGGTTTGGGGTTTGGGACCCCAAGGGGTATCCCATGTGTTTAAAGGAGGGAGGACCTAGATGTGCTTCGGTTCGAGGAAAGACCACACGCGCGCCGCCGCCGCCCGCCCGTCCCGTCCGGTCCGGTTCCGGGTTCCGGGTTCCGGGTTCCGGGTTCCGGGTTCTCGGGTTCACGGGTTCACGGGTTCACGAGTTCACGAGTTCACGAGTTCACGAGTCACGGGTCGTGGGCTGTGGGTCTTCTGATATTATCTTTTTGGGCCAGAAAACTTTGCCAGAAGTACAGTTTGAACCAGAATTCTTTCAGATGTACTGTTTGGTCCCAGAAGTTTCAAGATGTACAGTTTGGTCCCTGAAGTTTCAAGATGTACAGTTTGGTCCCTGAAGTTCAGAATTTCGATGGTCAAAACAGAAACGTCAAGCACTCAATTCAGCCATTTATTTTGGCTGAATTACTCCTCCTTTAATGGCCAAATCCGTTGGTTCTTTCACCATTTATGTTGGTGACTTTACTACCTCCATAATGGCCATTATTTGGCTATTATGGAGGCAGTTTTCAGCCCCTCCCTCACCTATATAAACACACCCTTACACCATTGTTGAGCACCACAAAGAACAGAAAAATAACGAGTTCATAAAGCTCACGAAAATACACAACAAAAACAGTTTTCTTCCTACAACTTCCAAGCATCATTTCGTTACTCAATATTCTTCACGGTAGCTCTTGAGTTTCCTTTGCTCAAGGGTTCCATTGCTTTTTTATCTTGGGAGACAAATTATCCAGGACGTATAAAGGATACATACGGGGCAATATTGTCTTAAGGACGAGTGCCACACTCGACTCAAAAAACCGTTTCCA
Organism: Anisodus tanguticus; assembly: GCA_034509755.1. NCBI lineage: Eukaryota > Viridiplantae > Streptophyta > Magnoliopsida > Solanales > Solanaceae > Anisodus > Anisodus tanguticus. Next base: position 59,615,203 of record CM067542.1, on the reverse strand, counting down.
TTTTTTTCGTTTTCAACAAAATTGTAATTTCGAGTTTTGTGGTTATCTTGTAATTTTCAGATTACTAGTTGAACTATTGAATCTTTGTTTATCCTTTCGAATACTTGTAATAGTTATATACTTCCCGTCTTGCTTTATAAAGTACCATAGAGCAAAAACTCCCAACAACTTAAGACAATATTTGTATTGTATTACTATTAGTATTCGAAAGATGTCGGTCAAAAATTGTGTGACCAAATCGGATATGGAAATGGTTTTCGGTAGAAGAGAGTGATGATGATGAACGTGTTCATGGTGTCACCGCTACCAAGACTCGGTGGAAACAAGCGCTCTCGAGAGCACGAGGATGTCAACGGGACAAGAGGAGAAGAGTGAAGATGTTATTCTATCTTGTAGCGAAGGCCTATATCTGTCCCGGACAAAGGATCCGAATAATGGTGAGAAGGAAATGGACACTCAGTCTGATGAAGGGACTGAAGTGAGCCAGAATCCGAAATTGGGATAAGTATTTTTCTCACTTGTCAAGAATAAGGATTAAATGATAAGTAGTTTTTCTTACTTGTCAAGAATAAAGATTAAATTATGTCTGATTAAAAATGGATTAAAGTAAGGAGGAATATGAAAATAATTTATATTCCTTATGCTTTAACAAATCAGAAGTTTAATCTCATCTTCTTTTTCGTTTAAAGATTGGATTTTGTAAACGACTTAAGAAGATCCGTTCTTTTAAGTGTAATTACTAAAGTGTGTAAAGTATGGTCGCACATACTATGGAGAAAGATCCACTAACTGTGCGAAAACTTTTACCACTCTTAAGTAAGCGCCAAGAATTATCTGGGCACCAATCATAACGGAAGAAGACTAAAAGCTAAAGACGTTGAGCCTGTCATACTATTTGACAGAAGATCCTTCATAGGATGATATTGGACACTCAGTCATACAAAGCCTCCGGGCGACTAGAGTGGGCCAAAATTCCTTTGATAGGATGATATTGGACACTCGATCATACAAAGCCTCCGGTGACCGGAGTGGGCCAAAATTCCTTTGATATGATGATATTGGACACTTAGTCATATAAAGCCTCTGGGCGACTGGAGTGGGGCCAAAATTCATTTCATAGGAAAAGTAATGGACACCTAGTAAGGTGGGCCAGAGTTTCCAGGTCCTGAATGATCTGAAGGCCTAAAGAAAGGCAGTAAAGAAATTGGACACTCAGTCTGCCAAAGCAACTGGAGTAGGCCAGAGTATCTAGATCACAAATGATCCGGTTACGCCCTAACCACGGGCAAGAGGTTGTTCATGTGAAGCAACGCCACCCCTAAAGTAGAAGGGGCTGGAGAGGTTGTCCTCAATAGGACTTCGAGGGAATGAGATCACTCTAAGATGATGTGATACATATCCCTAACTTGGTTTAAGGGACGCTGTTGGTCAAATCTGATTTGAGACTAGTCCAACAGGTCCGTAATAACTAAGAGTGGTACAATATGTCTATAGCCAAATGAATGATATATTGTAATCCGTGCATCTATGACATCATAGATTAAGACACGTTAAATAGCAAGTCATTCAAAAGCTAACGATGTTGAGATTGTTGCCTACTGTCGACATAAACCCTCAAAATGAATGTGAGGTAGACGAAGAGGCAAAATCACCTTTCCAAATTCCGTCAAGGGAATAGCGAAAGAAGCACCGCTCCTCTAGAACTTAGTCACACCTACTTGGGTGATTTGAAGTTTATACAAAATAGAGGGGGGAGACAAGTACGTTGTGATCTTCATTGATGATGGTACAACGTATGAAATCCTTTGTTTATTGAAAAGCAAAGATGAAGTTGTTGAAGCCTACAAAGCGAAGTTGAAAATCAACTAAGCCTACGGATTGAGAAATTCGTAGTGATAGAGGGGAGAATGTGAAGCATCGTTCATTAAACGAATGTTCATTTCTCACCCCGCCCTAACGGTGTTAGCCAAGCACGAAGTCGTACGCCCAAATTATGAGGGGTAACTTGGTAAAAGATGGGCTACCGAAATAGGTCAAGTTCGACCTAAGATCGTAGATTGCATATCCACCGGATCCGCAAATAACGATAGTGTTGATCGCCTCTTGGCGTCAAAGAATGCTGAATTCTTTGGAGATAACTTTCCTTGGAAAAGGAAAAAGGAGTAATTGCTCAAGGTTAACAAGAACCCGCGAGGGCTCGACTGTCCGGAACTAGACGTTCCGTATCTTCATGACTCGAAAGTTCTTTGTCTATCCGGAACTTAATATTCCGGATCTGCGAACTCGGGGATTCTAGATGTTGAACCAAGACGGAGCAAAGAGGGGACAAAAACTTGTTCCGGTCCTTCTAGCTTGTATGGTTGAGAACGAACCATGGACAATTAACAAATAATTGTTATCTCCAAAAGCGCCGCTTTGGAAAGAAGCTAAAGGGAGAAATAGATTCCATATATAGAACCATACGTGTGTAATAGTTAATCTTCCTCCGGAAAAGAACCTTTGGGTTGTAAAAAGTGCTCCCCTGTGAGTAGCTTCACATCCGGGGCCATTGTAATCTTACATGGCATGGGTGTTGAAACGACCTTCCAAATCGGAGAGTTGGAAGAAGAGGATCGAATTGGTTTTTGAACCGTTGGGCTTCTTCCGAACTTTCATTTTGGTCCCCGAAATGTTAACATTTTGGTCCCGAAAGTCTCGGATAAAACGAAACAATGAATCGATCACGAAACATTGACTCGAAGTTAGAAAGCCAACGGTTGGAAAACCAACGGTCTTAGAGTGAAAATCATATTGAAACAAAGTCTCGATATGAAAGATATGAGTATCACGATGACATCTTAGGAATTGGATTTCTAAGACATCTAACGGACGGTCGATAGTTGACGGTCTCGTTGAAGCCACCAATGGATATGAATCATAGAACTGATTGGAATCATGGTGCACCCATAGACAATGAGCGATATGCTCGGGTCACGTGTAGTTCAATGTATTGTACACACTACAACCGACTTGGTATCGTCCAACAAACGGATCGGTTGAACTAAGGTTCACCGATGATCTTAATACATGATCAATAGAAGGCGTTAAGTCGGATATGACGATATCCGAATTATTCGCTTATCTACGGATTATAGTATTCGGATGTCCAAATGGTTCGAGAGAACACAAGTGATGCAAACCGGACATCGGATCGAAGAACACCAAAGCCACAAGTAAATGTGTATGGTGGTTCTTGGAAAATCCTCTAAGCAAACTTGCATCGACCGATTCATGATGGTATCGGAGTTTATCGCTTTATACAAAGCATGAAAGAAGTTGAGTAACTTCACGACTCATTAGAGGACGTCCCTTATTGGGAGAAACCCGTGCCTTCGAGCGGTTCTACACTTCGTGGCTAGCCGGTCGGCTTTAGGAAGGACACGGATGACGGCGTCTGGACATATCTGTCACGATCCGTCGGAGACATAAGACCCTATGGCGTTGATCATCACGGGTGTCACTTCCTTATTTACTAACTAAGGGACTACCCGAAGATCAAGTGTTCTGCTGTCTAGGGGAATGGGCTTAAAACCCAAAATATACGAACCAATACGGTGGAAACCCAACCTTACGAACCGGGAGATCCCGGTAATTTGGTTCAATGGGAAAACTAAGTTGTAAAGGTTCGGTTGATCGCTTCGGTCGAAGCATGAGCACTTCGGATAGTGATTTACGAAAAGAAACACCAAATCCAAAGCCGTTCCCGCGATAGACGTTAAGTGCTATCTGCGGTATGGGTAAAGGTTAAGTTTTCAAAACTGTAATGATCCTCAACGAGTTGAGGTTAGGTCTTTGGGAAACTTTTAATGGTTCCTAACACTTGTGAAGTGGGGTATAGCAGGATACCTTATAGGAGACCACCTATTTAAGTGCGAGGACGGGCCGCCTCAAATTGAACGCACTTAAGAATCCAAGACGTTGTCCATGGCCAAAACGGACAAAACATTACGAAGAAGAGAGTAAGGGAATTTGTTGTGTTGGTACCGTTGTCTTGGCTTACACTAAACAACGACGGTTCAAGACATCACGTTCACCGCGCGATAAGTAAGTCCGATGGTATTCAACTATGGAAGGTTTAAAGCGAGGCTACCTCTCCTTATGCAACATCGGTCCGCCGAAATATTGCTTTGAAATGAAAAGACACCATGTGAGTGCGCCAAAATCTCTTTCAAGAGGGGATTGTTGGAAATTTGCCTTTGGCGGGAGTTGCGACCGACCAACTTTAACGGCTTAAACACTAGTGTAACGTATGTTGGAGAATCCGGTTCTTCACACGCATGATCTACTAAGTACGTAGATAACCGTAGGGCCAAGAATCGTCAAATTTCATTGAGAAATGAAAGAGATATTGGTTCACGAAGTAAGGTGTTTGAAGCATGGAAAGTGTGGTATTGTGTGTAATTCTCCCTCATCGGTAGAGGAAGAAAGAATTGTTGTGTATATAAGATTCGAAATTGGTTTGGGGTTTAGGACCCCAAGGGGTATCCCATGTGTTTAAAGGAGGGAGGACCTAGATGTGCTTCGGTTCGAGGAAAGACCACACGCGCACCGCCGCCGCCCGCCCGTCCCGTCCGGTCCGGTTCCGGGTTCCGGGTTCTCGGGTTCACGAGTCACGGGTCACGGGTCGTGGGTCGTGGGTCGTGGGCTGTGGGCTGTGGGTCTTCTGATATTATCTTTTTGGGCCGAAAAACTTTGCCGGAAGTACGGTTTGATCCCGAAGTTTCGGATGTACGGTTTGAACCGAATTCTTTCGGATGTCTTGTTTGGTCCCGAAGTTTCAAGATGTACGAGTTTGGTCCCCGAAGTTTCAAGATGTACGAGTTTGGTCCCCGAAGTTCGAATTTCGATGGTCAAAACGAAACGTCAAGCACTCAATTCGGCCATTTATTTTGGCTGAATTACTCCTCCTTTAATGGCCAAATCCGTTGGTTCTTTCACCATTTATGTTGGTGACTTTACTACCTCCATAATGGCCATTATTTGGCTATTATGGAGGCGATTTTCAGCCCCTCCCTCACCTATATAAACACACCCTTACACCATTGTTGAGCACCACAAAGAACGAGAAAAATAACGAGTTCATAAAGCTCACGAAAATACACAACAAAAACAGTTTTCTTCCTACAACTTCCAAGCATCATTTCGTTACTCAATATTCTTCACGGTAGCTCTTGAGTTTCCTTTGCTCAAGGGTTCCATTCTTTGTTTTATCTTGGGAGACAAATTATCCAGACGTATAAAGGATACATACGGGGCAATATTGTCTTAAGGACAGAGTGCCACACTCGACTCAAAAAACCGAGTTTCCATTTTTTTCGTTTTCAACAAAATTGTAATTTCGCTTTGTGGTTATCTTGTAATTTTCAGATTACTAGTTGAACTATTGAATCTTTGTTTATCCTTTCGAATACTTGTAATAGTTATATACTTCCCGTACTGCTTTATAAAGTACCATAGAGCAAAAACTCCCAACAACTTTTTCGTTGTCTTCTCAAAATTTATACATTTTCATTCTTAAACAAATTAATATTAAAGGATATTGCTGACAAAAAAAAACATTCAATGTGTGATTGGCTTATCCATTGATTTGCTTTCTTATCTCCATACATACTTTAAGAGAAGTTAAAAGAAAAAAAGTCGGGAAAAAAAAAAATCACGTATGTTTGAGTGTTTTTTTTCCAATTTCTTTCCTCTATTTTAGTTACTTATATAAATGATTTCTTTAAATGACACTTTCGTTGGAAAGAAAAGGCACATTTTTTCGGATGATGAGGTTTTTTTAAAATATATTTATAATTAAGATAATTAAGTTTTTAAAAAAGAATATTTTAGTAATTTAACTTTTAAGTTAGGAGATTCATGTTTTTAATATAATATAGATAGATACATGTATTTCATATTTTACATTCTACCCCATTTTTTTTAGAATAGATACATGAATTTAGAATCCCTTTCCGTTTTTTTTTGGCAGGGTCGGGAGCGGGCCGATCCGGTCCTCTAGCCAGCCCTAGTGTTTTTACCCATAATAGTCTATCCGGTGCGAATTTGAATTAACAGATCAGTAAGCTATGGCTTGCTGGTTAAACTAAAAAAAGAAAAAGAAAGATAGTCATAACAAGGCATATGAAAATAAGAATAATTGCAATGAACTAAGATTTTGCATTTCTAATTCTTTATAGTGACAGAATTCAGTTTATGTTACAACAATAGCAAGGTTGTTTTCTCATATAAATTTTACAACTTTGTTAACTCAAAAAGAAAAACTTGACCAAAAAAAAAAAACAGGGCAAAGAAACACTACATCCTGGCATCTTGCAGACTGATGAAAAACTCAACTGCATTAGATTAGATACAAGTATTGATTCACTACTATCCAGTGAGTTAAAGAATTTAACATCGATATTCAGCATTCACCTTTCAATGATTTATTTGAATGAAAAACTGCCTTAGGCAATGGCCCAAAACCTTTTCCGGCAAAATAAGACTGGCCCGGTTTTTTTCTGATCGTCCTCTAGATAATGTAATTGGACGTCCCAAAGAAATTTTGGTGCAAGATCCTGTATTCGCGATATGATGGGTTCTTCATCTCTGATAATGACAAATCCCTGCACATCAAGTTGACGAAAACTTGAGTTTAATATAGCTGAAACGTCTGGTATAGGCATGGACATGGTATGAACATTCCATGCATATAATACAATGACGGAAGCAGAGGGAGTCAACCTCTCAGAATATACATTAGTGAACTTTAAATTCTTATTGTCATTGTTCAACAAACCTTAATGCAATCTAAAAGTATCCTTTCAAGCTGGGAACAATCTTTTCAGTGTCCAAATGATTGCAGATATGATGAATGATCAAACAGTTTATCAAAAATTAATAGCTCGAATGAAAAACATGCAGTGTAGACAAATGCTAACTGTCAATTCTACTTCCACAACAGTTTTGATATCAATTTGAATAATCTGGAGGTCAGGAGTTTTTTGGTTCATGTGTTATTTTTTACATAGGAGTAGAACGGCCATGATTGTCTATGAAGTTTGAGTAGGATAATAAAGTACTCAAACTAATAAAACAAGAAGCAAAGCACAAAACTTTACAGGTTTCTCAGAGAACCTGAAGATCTAAGGATTAAATGTCAGTGCAGTGCAAGTCTAGGAGTATAATATTCAGAATAGCTATGTCTTCGCCTTTTTACAGAACAAAGAGAATCTACTGCAAGGACCATAACAACAAGCAGCAAAATATTATGAATTGATAAGACATTTCGTAGTCTCACAAGCACTGAATGAAATATGCTTACCTGAGGTCGTAGGATGTGATCCATTTCCAGCATAATATCCTCAAGCAAACAACCTTCTTCATGACCTTTATAGTGAGAGAATATTATTGGCATGCAACAAATCATAAGAGTGTGGATATGTGGAGAATGGCTCACACCTACAAATACCAGTACAGCATCGTTACTGCACCTTTTAATCAAAGTAGAACTTTGTAAGGTATAACCAATTAATAACACCCTACCAGTCGTGAAAAGTGCCTATAAGACCCCTATCATAAACGGCAGAAAGGGTATTGTTCATGGTTACAGGAACTACGTTCATCACCCAGACGGGCCATGTACTGAGGGCGACTGCGAATCCACCAAGGGAAGCACTCATGTCCATTACATTACGTATTTCTTTCTCCTCTACATCCATCAGTCTCCAGTAATGGCGAACTCGATCTTCCCAATAGATTGTATCCGCTAAAAACTTTTCACGATCAATACCTGCAGCGTACAGATTATAACATATCATGGCTAATGATGGTTTCTCAAAGATAAACGCTCAAAGATGAAAAGACTTTTTTGACAGATTATTGCCAAAACTAAACAACTGGCCAACAGGATAATCATTTAATCAATACAAGTGCACCAAGGAATAGAATTCACAAACCTAGCCGAGTAAGACTTTGTGAATACTCCGAAAGACGTTGTGGCCGAGGTGGTAGTTTCTTTGTATTAGATGATGTGTCACTCAGGGTAATACAGTTCCCCAGAGGTGTTTTCCATGATAGTTTGAAATCATCCTGAGAATCACATATGTTTACAAGTTTCTCCTCTGCATTATGCTGGAGACATGAATTATTTTCTTGTTTAATCCAAATTGCTGTTTGAACTTCCCGTGCAATGAGCTTCCAGCACATTCCCGAAGTCAGTTTTACTAGTTTGTCCCATATCTCTGGAAAATATAAGCTGATGGAGCCGAATAGACAAAGTATCCATCTGATCTCTCAATAGGCGGCTCACTTCTTTGAGTAGAATTCCATCTGCACCAACACCCAGGAAAACAAATGAAAACATGGACAACAACAACAATATACCTAGTGTAGTCCCATGAGTGGGGTCTGGGAGGGTAGGCCTTACCCCTACCTTTGTGGGGTAGAGAGGCTCTTTCCGATAGACCCTCGGCTCGAAAGAAAAGACAAGGATGTGAAGCATGGTAAAATGAAAACATGGACCTTTTATGCAAATCAAAATTTATCATGTGTACATGATACGCAGGGCCAGCAAAGAATTCTCGTGCTATGTTGCTCGGAGTCTTCAAAAATACCACCAGGTGTGTGTTGGATCCTCCAAAAGCTATGCATTTTCTGAGGATCCGACACGGTGCGGCAATATTTTTGGAGGGTCCGAGCAACATAGATCTCATGTAGGCTGTTCATTTGTCAAGAATGGCATCATAACGACATCATGCAGAAATGCAAACACTTTGGTCATACCATATGAAAAAGGTATATCGCAAAACTTCCTTCTTTCACCATGCAGACAGAGTTATGTTCTTAGTCTGAGACTCTGAGCTATGACAGTTTATAAGTCATGAGAGTTCGTTTAGTAGACTTCTTAGGTGAATAGAATTATTTAAGAGTTTCAAGACTATTACGCAGCACAAGAGGAGCTACATAATGCGATCCAATGCCTAGAGGACTGGCATCTTCAAGAAAATCCTAAGAGTGCTTGAGTTACGAGGACTTGTTTTGTCGACTGTAAGTTAGCCTTGTTTCTGACAAGATACTGAATTCCAAAACTGCAATTTTTGAGAATCTAAATGTCGTTTCAGTAATGAATGTGCAGGATGTAGAAGGCCAAATATTCAATAAAAGTCTCCAGAAGTTATCCCAAAGCGATAACATCTAGCAGCAACACAATTAAGTTCAAGGTTTTCCTATATAATGAACGCAACACTCACCATTTTCATGCCAATCAACTCGACATCTGGAACAATGCACCATCTCAAAAGAGTTGCTTGGATATGGGAGCTGCTTTGTTGCTAAAGCAGATATTGTAGCACCAATTCCTTGTTCCAAAGCAAACTGAATCTGATTTTCATGACCGTCTTTGGGAGCAAAGGACATTGTTTCTATACTTAAAGGAAGAAGATAGGCAGAGAAACTGGCAACTCCGCAACCAACATCAAGTACTTGAAATACCCCTGCAGATTGCAAGTCGCCTCTCTCATTAGTTGTCATATTTCCTAACCTGCACCAAAGAAATGACTAAGTAAACGAGATATAAATGCTTAGTTGTCATCAATATTTTTTTTACCAGAACTGTTACACTAGGTACTGCGTCTCCCTACACCAGTACAAGTACCATGTAACACTACTTGCTAATGCTTAGGCAGAGGAAAGACATCATAAATAGATAGATTTCTTTCCAAAAAGCTGCAGGTTCTAGACTGACAGGTGGGAACGTGAAAGACAAAAGAGACCATGCATACCTCTCAATATACTTGGAAGCCCCATGCTTGAAATGAGTTCCACCGCCTGGAAACCACCAAAGTTGATCCTTCTCCTGCACCCAATTTTGTCCACCTTTTACCTCTGCAAGACGTGTATGGTTCACATTGCTCCGCCACACACAGTCCCTACTAATTGTCCACCTTATTGGTATCTTATAATCAATTGGAGGCGGCAACAAACAAAACAAGCGCCTGTCAAGCGGAGGGCAATGCCTCTCCAGCTCTTCTTTCCTTGAAAGATCTAGTATTGGCATTAGCTCTTTAATATAAGACATGTCATGACATGGGATATACTCGTTAAATTTCAAAGGACAAACATTTACTCCCGTTTCAGGGATCTTCAATGGTATCACTCGATACGAAAGAGACACCTTGTTCTTAAACTTCAAAGCACCTGCATGCATTGTATGAATAAGAATTACAATTATGTGACACTTGATAAAAGACGGAGGATCAAAAAGAAAGAGTCAAGACTGAGCTAAAAATGACAGAAAGGAAAGGAATAAACTATTTAAGGAAAGCAGAATGGTAAAGATCAAAAGGAACAGAGTTGCCTATCAGTTTCTTGAGTGAATTGCAGTCTGTACGTCATGATGAAGATAAAATTGGAAGCAATTAATATAACAGTATGGGGAAATCCTCGTCAAATAGACGTTTTAGGTGATCTTAGAATAGAATTTACATCACAGGCTCAGAAGCCGTATTATGTCTATGATATGAAGGGTCTGTTATTACCGCAATATGTGAAAGGTTACCCACATTGCAGATTTTATCACTTGGAACCACTGGACTGGAAGCAGTAACTGTGATGAGAAGCAGAAGTTATACTTGGACCTAGTTCATATGCAATGTGAATCTGGCAAGTTATAAGCAATTCAAGGACAAAATAACCTGTCTTCCTCAATTGTTTATAGTCATTGAACTCTTTATTATTTTTGGCACTCAGTTTTAAGTTATCTCAAGTGCAAGGGTCTAACAAAATAGCACATGACTTATCCCAAAAGCTAAGTGTCATAATGCTACCTCTCACCAGCATAGGTACCGAGTAACTTTGCCCACCAAGACTAGAAAAATGGGGGGAAATCACCTAGTACATATTGTTTATGCTAGGATTTGAAGCCTGATCTTCAAAGGTTTATACCTTGTCACCCATTTCATTGACCACTAGGCCACTAGACTGCTATTTAACAAATTTTTTTACAGATCCGGATACCACAATCAGCTTATAGAGAATCCACTTCTTCGAAAAGAACTTCTACTTGAAAGATTCTAACAGAAAATGCAAAAGAACATCTATGTGAAAGAATCTATCAGAATCTACAAAAACAAATAAAAAATGAGTATCAACTATCAAACAGTATTTCATGACAATCATATGTCACTGTGTTTTTGTTTGAGCTGATTCTGTCAAGCCGCAGAAACAACACTTATCTTTTATGTGGACCCCAGTTTGTGAAACAACAGAACCCATCTTTGAAGGGGTATTATAAGCTGCTTAAGTTATCTTTTTCCTATTGATCAGTATGCTTAACTGCCAGTTTGATAACTGAATATTCCACTCTATGTTGAGAGTAACAAACGAATATTGAAGTCATAACACAAATCTCTTTCCTTGAGGACCTTCTAAAGCCTAAGACTGTAAACCAATTGAGCAAAAATTACAAACATACTGTTGGAAATTTGCCTTTGGTGGGGAGGTGCATCCACCCATATTTAATGAATTAAACACTAGGGTTCCGCATGTTGGAGGCTTTGTCTCTTCACACGTGCATAATCTACTAAGTGAGTAGATGACTGTAGGGCCAAGAATCGTCAAATTTCATTGAGAAATGAAAGAGATAATGGTCCACGAAGTAAGGTGTTTGAGGCATGGAAATATGGTGTGGGACAAATCTATCACATCGGTGGGAAAAGGAAGAATTGCTCTCTTTATAAGTCTCAAAATTGGCTAAGGATTTGGGACCCCAAGGAGTAACCCATGTGCTTAAAAGAGGGAGGACCTAGATGTGCTTGGGTTCAAGGCTAAGCCCACACGCGCGCCGTCACCGCCCGTCCGGTCCGGGCTCGGGTCACGGGTTACGGGTCTTGGGACTTCTTCTGATATTATCTCTTTGGACCCCAAATTGTTTAATATTTACAGTTTGGTCCCTAGAGTTTCTGGAAAGATGAAATTGGGAATAACGGAAGGCAGAAAGTTTCTGCCTACCGTTAGAGTTGATTTTTGGAGCATTAACCAGCCATTACTTGGTTGTTAACTCCTCCATAAACAGCCCTCCTTTAATGGCCATTAATAACCATGTTTTGGCAGTTAAGGAGTCCCTCCCTTATGCTATATATTGGAGCTTTTTGGCTCAATTGTCTGACACACAAAAGAACAACAAAAACGAGACAACATTTATATACACAGAGAGAAACAGAAAGTCAGTCCAAAACGTTGGGACGAAAACAGAAAACTCTTCCTTCCTTTTCTATTCTTCTGCAAGTCGTTTCGTGTTTGTTTTCTTCGTCAGAATCAACCTATTTGTTTTGTAGTGTTGATTAGTTGTTGTTTTATCTTGGGAGACTATTGCTCGTTAACGTAAAAACATATATACGGGGCAATCTTGTCTTAAAGACATAGAACCATCTCTCGACTCAGCCACAGTTGTAACAATCCATATTTTAGTGTTTCTTGATTTCAGGTTATCAAGATTCAAGACTCAACAAGATTGCGGCAGTTCTGAATTGCCTATTTGTTTATCATTTCGAACACTTGCAATATTTATTTACTTCCCGTATTGCTTTACAATATCTAACACATACCACCAGTTGTTGGCATCTTTTAGCAACTCAATTACACACTTCCTTTTTCTTTTTCCTATTTTATTGATTCAATTGACAAAATAACTGAAACAACTACACCAGTATCCGTCACCTTCATGAGCCTCCAAAGAAAAACAAAGAAACATTTAAAAATGAAAACTCTGCGTGAAGGACTTTGATCCCACAGCTATCCAAGGGATAGTTTGGCCTTGCCCTTAATATTCAGTACTAGACATTGTAACATGAGAAATGGCCAAGGGAGATCACTCGTGGTCCTATTGAGCATAACATAATCAACAATTAATTATGCCCCTCTACAGAACATTGTCCTATTTCCGACCACAAAAGTTCCCTTGCCAAATTCGCAATGTCTACCAAACCACTTAAGCAAAATAGAAGCCAAGCCATTAATGACACAACATTTACCCAAATTTGATCAGAGTACACCGCCTTGAGTTCTTTCTAGTACCAACTAAATAAAACCAAACATGATTTACCTGCCTAAAGACACTAATTAACAATGATAAAGATTAGTTCTTTCTGCATTATTGCTCGACTAAACTAGTAAAACAGCTCTTTAATTACCATATCTTTATCCAATTTACCTACCCACAATAAAAATTTAACACCTTTTTGCAAAAAGCTTATCCATTTTCACTTACCAAAAATGAAAAAACAAAAAGGATCACCCAACTCTCAAGATTTCCTCTTTCTGTTATTAGCCATCAAGAATATGATAGCTGATACTAATTAAAAAAGGCAGCCCGGTGCACTAAGCTCCTGCTATGGGTGGGTCCGAGAAGGGCCGGACCACAAGGGTTGTACGCAGTCTGTTTCCACGACTTGAACCCGTGAGCTCCTTGTCACATGACAACTGTTACTAATATGAGAAAGAATATAACTTTATTCCTCTATAAATCAAATACTCTCACCATCTGCTTCATTAACACTTAAAGATTCAAACTTTATATATTCACAAAGAGAGACAAAAATACTAACCAGTGGTAGATTCTGAGGAACTTAAATTTAGAAGCAATAGACAATTGTTGTTGCTGTTGAAGCTGTTCTTGATCTTGTTGAGGTACATATAAAGATGGGTTGTTCCCAAAAAGTGTTCCAGTATAAAAAGATCCAACCATTACTAAAAGGGCAACCATTATTGTTTGCCCTGTTTTCCAATCAAATGCCCTCATGTTTATCAAGATCCACCACCCATTTTCCCCTCTTCCTATGTATTATGTGAAAAAATATACTAATTGCTTACAATAGAGACTGAGTCTAATCAACAGAATTCACTGATTTTGACATGTACCATGTACGAAATTTTGTTAAAAAGTTGCATATACACTAAATCTTGGACAAGTGAGCTTTGCTCAATTGATAAAGCACCTCCACCACCACGTTGGAGGGGAAGTGTGAAAACACTATACATCCTCCGGAATGGGAGGGGGAAAAACACTAAATATTTGGATCTGTGGATGACTAAAAATGGTGAAAAGATTGATAATTTAAAGAGGGGATAATCAAGAAAGAGCTTTAAGGGAAGACACTGTAGAGTGTACACTATGGGATCGAGAGTGTATTCAGTTTTCGGTGTGTTCTAAGCAATAGTTGAAGTGAAGAGTGAATTTCTGTTTCTTAATGATTACATATTTCTATTTTCTATTTTAAGATTGCTATAAAGAGGCAATAAAAATTGAGTGAGATCATTTAATTACGAAGGACTTCCCTAAAGTTATTATATGTTGCACATAGCTCACTCGATTTCTGTTTGATATTCTCTTCGTCCCAATTTACTTCATGGTCTTTTATTAGGCACGAGCCTTAAGCTAGAAAAAATTTCTTTAAAATGTATGATCTAAAATATGGCATAAATATTTATATAGTTATAAAATTATGTCATTATGAATTAAATTTTAAGTTAAATGATTATAAATAAAGAAATGTGTCATTATTTTGATATAATAAAAATAAAATATGTGACAGACAACAAGTATTAAAGAGTGTGACAACTAGATGTATTCTTATCAAACCAACTACTTTAATATGGCCTACTTACCGGATACTAAATAGTTATGCAACTTTTTTTGGCCCTTTTTTAGTATTTTGCCACCAGTGAGGTAGATTGTACTATAATATATAGAACATCTGTGGTAGAGTGATAAATACTCTTTCATTCTTATCAAATATATCGGATTCGGCTTTCGAGCCCTAAGGGTGATCAAGTTGCATTTGTAAGGAAGCATTTTATCCTCCAATATGAAACTTTTCAGCATAAATCTGAATTTGGTCGAGCGCAATACAAATATCGGACACCAGGTGGGAAAATGAAAAAAAAATCTGAATGTCAATTTGGGAAGGGAAGAAAATCTGGAACAACAGAATGTGAACTTGAACAAAAATATTGAGATCAATGTTGTTGTGCAAAAATGAATCAACATAACAAATTAATTAATTAGACATAAAAAGTGAAAATAAATAAAACTTCTCCCCATGAAATATCAAGAATGATAAAATGGACTACCATAGTAAGTCTGAACAACAGTCAAGAAAGTAAGAAAAACAGTGACAACCAAAGCAGTTAAAGACCATGGACTATTAAAATATGTATCAATTAATTCAGCAATCCAAGTCTTCCCCTTGCTATTATAATGTTCTTGAATATTCCTCTTCACATTCTTGAAAAGTAATGGATCATCTGCTCCATAAGTCTTTAATCCTTTGTAAACTTGTACCACTTCTTCATCACTTCCCAACGTGTTAAATATAATCTTCTCTTCTCTCAATTCTTTCACATCATTTGGTGAAATGACAAGTGATTTCATAAAATTTATGTATGACACAACAGCTCTATCGATAGGACCATTTGGGCACAATTCATAAGCTATCATGTTCATGAAAAAAACTTTAGTGTATGTTGAAACATACCAACATGGGAGTTTGAGCTTTGCATAGTAATAGTGAGATGTAAATCTCACACCTTTTAAAGAATCAATCCCACTAGGCCTAAAATGAATCCCCTTTGATTTCAAATCCATGACCGAACGGAACACGTTCGTGAGCAATGCCTGTTTGTGCAATACTTGATTTTTTCTCCACTGATCGAGAAAATAATCAAAGATGAAATCACAACTATGCGGTTGTCTGACATTAGCTTCATCATCGATATCGCTGACAAGTACTCTTCGAAAAACTTCAAGAAGGTGAGGAGGTTCTGTTTCAATTATCGTGTTTTTCATTTTGATGTCCTCTTGCTTATCGAAAAACATTTGAGAACAATAGCTTTTCACCTTCTCTTCAAATTGATAGAATCCACCACCTTGATCATCACCATATCTCAACTTAACCAAGAGCTTCAGAACCTGAAAAGGTACCTGCAGGAATTTCACTAAAGTTTATTCACTACTAAAAATACATAAATTCTGATGAAAGATTTTCAAGGGTGTTTGTTGGAAATATGGGATTTTCAATGACGAGCCAATTTCTGACAAACCTTTCTCGGAGATTTTCATTGAAAATTCACCCGGTTTTTTAGTAGTGATTTGACCTATAAAGGGGGTTCAATTGACCATTCTTGAGCCTATGTGACTCTGCAATTGATACCTGATTTTCGAGCAAATATAGGTCACGTCTAGTGATCAAATAAACTGCAATGCCAAGGTGCTTGATGGTATTGGTTTGTTTAGAGGCGGAATTTGGTGTGGACCTTGTTGATATCTCGATATCATTTAGTATGAAACACGCGTCAATGAGCATCATTCGGGCAAATTCATAGTCGTTATACTTATTCACGAATTCTTCGAGGTAACAACTTCTAAAATCCTCAATCTCCCTTAGAATTTCTTCAAGAAAGAAATCTTGGCTTTTGTTACTTCCATGAATGAACATTTCTAGAGCCTTTGGCTTGAAATCTTCAACAAAATTGAGCTCTGGCTTTCCATGGTGGTAAGGCCCCAATGAAACTACTTTAGGATCATAGTCATCACCTTTTTGATTATCAAGTCTCATGAATAATGGAACTTTTGGTATTTGACGTCTTCTTGATATAGTTGGTAGTCTTGAGATTGTAATGTCCAACATTTCAGATTCTATGGACATTTTTTGCATGCCTTGCTGATTGAACAAGCAACTTTAGTCATTTGAATTTAAGTTTTATGCACATATGTTATAAAAAAAAAAATACGTACACAATCAAGTTACTTATAAAATAATGACAAAAAGATAATAATGAGTTTAAGTTTTATGCTTCTGACCGTGTAAAAAATATTTACACCATAGTCACTTAAAAGGCAATTAAACGTAAATCTATTTGATAAGTATTTATTGATAATTCAAAAAAAATAGTGATAGGATTTTTTGCGATTATCCCGAATGTCGAATGAGTTAATCATCCACTTTGATATCTTATTGAACCAAAATAGTGAAATTATTCAATTGATCAAGAATTTAGATTTTTATTGGAAAGTAACATGATCATTCAATAAGAGGGGTTTCAAAAAAAATTCAAATGAACAATTTGTAATTCTAAGAACTAATTGTAAAGTTGATCATTCAATCCTTTCTATTTATAGATAGAATAAAAGTACTTCAAATCCATATGAAGTATTACCACAAGCAGATTATATAGATTGAACAAATGTAGATTCAATCAAGATAATTAACTTGTTATCTCTTGTTAAACTTGATTAATATATATAGCACACCCTTCTTACAGAGATACACATGCTTTATCAAAATGAGTGGTTAAAAAAATAGTCACACGAACAAAAATTAGGAAGAAACAGAGACTTAATGCTAATAACTACAAGAGGCTTACAATATTAAAGTAAATGAAGAGTAAAAAAATGATGTTGCTATAGAATAATTAATACATTTCATACCAGTATTAGGATTAGGACTTGTTGCTGCTGAGATTGAGATGTTTAATTTGGCAATGTTTTATGAGGGATGCAGCACTCTTTAAAGGATTATTATGAAGGAATATACAAGCCTTACTTCCATAGTAAGGAATAAAGACATATGTACTTTAGTTGAGAATAAGATGTTTTGTTTTGTTTTCTTCTTCTTTATGGGAATAAGATTGTGAGTAAAGCAAGTCAAGATCTATCATTTTCTTATCATAAAAAGGATATTTAAATTCCTATTACACGCCTCTCTTTTACGACAAACCTATTACGTTTTTTTCCAACTGTGTCCAATATATATAACTTTTGTGCTCTATCAATGTTTCAAAACATAGATATGCATAACATTTAAAATAGTTACACATGTCATTAACTTTAGAAAAAAAAACACTCAAAACACTCCAATTTATTCATCCTGTCCTTTAGGAAAACATGTTAGATTACTAATTGTATCCTCTACTTCTCGTACTTTAATGCCATTTGATATTATTCATAGCGATTTATGGACATCTCCCGTTTTAAGTTCTATGGGCCATCGTTATTATGTTCTATTTTTGGATGATTATTCTAATTTTTTGTGGACCTTTCCGTTAGCGAAAAAATCTCAAGTTTTTTCCACTTTCTTAAAATTTCGAGCATTCATCTGTACAAAATTCGATCGGAAAATAAAAAATATTCAATGTGATAATGACAAAGAATATGATAATGGGTTATTTCAGGAATTTTGCGAAAATAATGGCATAGTTTTTCGTTTCTCTTGTCCTCATTCGTCCTCTCAAAATAGGAAGGCTGAACGAAAAATTCGTACCATTAATAATATTGTCCGAACCTTATTGGTCCATGCTTCCGTACCCCCTTCCTTTTGACAGCATGCTTTACAAATGGCTACGTATCTTCTTAACATACTTCCTACCAAAGGGTTGACATATTCATCCCCCCTCATTGTCTATATAATAAAACTCCTTCATATTCATATCTTAGGGTTTTTGGGTGCTTATGTTATCCGCTATTTTCGTCATTTACAATTAACAAAATTCAAGTTCGTTCTACCCCTTGTGTGTTTTTGGGTTATCCTTCTAATCATCGTGGTTACAAATGTTTTGATTTATCATCTAATAAAATCATCATTAGTCGCCATGTTATTTTTTATGAAACCCAATTTTCGTTTGCCAAAGTGAGTAGTCTCGCGCCTAGTTCATATAATTTTTTAGATGACGAAGTCTCACCATACATTACGCACCACTTATTGGGCCATTCCCGTACCCCCAAAATGCCAGCATGCCCACTGCTTGCTGGCCCGTCACCCGCCACTATTTCTGCCCTACTTTCTGCTGTTGGGCCGGTTGCCCAGCCCAATGTCGAGACTGTTTCTGCCTCGATTTCTGTTTCTGGCCCAGTTTCGGTTTCCAGTGTTGGCCAGCAGGCCCACTGCCTGATGTCCCGTCCGTTATCCAGCAGAATGTTTCCCAAAATCAGCCTAATTCTCCCCCGAGTCACAGACCGGTCACTCGTAGTCAATGGTGTATTTTTAAACTAAAGAGACATTTTAATCTAAATTCTAATGTTCTTAAATCTGCCCTACCCCGTAACCCAGTGTCTGCATTAAATGACCTAAATTGAAAATTGGCTATGAATGACGAATATGATGCTCTTATTGAAAATAAGACGTGGGAGTTGGTGCCCCGTCCCGTCCTTCTGGTGTTAATATTATTCGGTCTATGTGGATTTTTACTCATAAAGATAATTCTGATGGTTCTTTTGTGCGACATAAGGCTCGTCTTGTAGGTGATGGTAAACCTCAGCAGGTTGGCATGGATTGTGGTGAGACATTTAGTCTGGTGGTCAAACCGGCTACCATTTCCACTGTTCTCAGTCTGACTCTTTCGAAAGCTTGGCCCATTCATCAGTTAGATGTGAAGAATGCTTTCTTACATAGTGATCTTAAGGATACCATTTACATGCATCGGCCCTTGAGTTTTTGAGACCCCAAATATCCACTGTCGCACCCGTTTTTTAACCACCCTACCGCAGAGAAGGGGGATCCAACATGGTCGTGACGTATAGGTGATTCCTAAATTAATTAAAGCTTAAGGAGTCGCCGCCTAATTATTCTAAGGTGAATTAGGGCACCTAAATGTTAACATAAATGCTGCAAAAATGAACTCTGATTAATGGTCTGCTAATCTATGAGATTCTAGGTAAGGGTTTTTTATTATCCTAAAGGGAAGGGGTTAGGCATCCTTTAAGATCCGCTAACTACGGTTATCGGGTCAAACTTAGGTTAATTATTATGCTAAAGAAAAATGCATATTTAAAAATGTAAGGTTAATTGAAAGGATGTTGCAAGTAGTTAATAAAAATATGCATTTTGACAACGTAAAAGATTTTTACCACTTATTCTTTTTGAGGAGTCTCGCAAAGGTGATTGCGGTTCTGAGAAATAAATTTCCGGCATAAAATCCAAAAAAAAAAGTATGCATGGTATTGTTTATAAAATACTTTTAAAATTGATATTTTGGATAAAAGCGTGCATTTGTCTGGCATTGTAAAACATAATACCTAGTATTTTCAAAATTATGTGGTAATTGGTGAAAATATTCAATATTTACTTTGGAGGATTTTCAAGACTGAGAAGCATAGTGAAATTAATTATAGATAGAAGGATGGCCAAAATGAGGTGTCAAAATATTTTAAATCGTAAACAAATAATCGGAGGAGTGGGGACAAAATTGGGTGTCAACATCCACATCATGTCTGTTTATTGTAGAAGTCCTTGTATGGGCTTAAGCAGGCCCTTCGGGCTTGGTATAAGAGATTTGTAGACTATGTTTCATCTATTGGGTTTTCACACAACAGGTCTGATAATTCATTATTCATATCTCGTCATGGTACTTCCCTGGCTTATATACTATTATATGTGGATAATATTATCTTGACTGCCTCTTCTGATGCTTTGCGAAAGTCTATCATGACAATGCTCAGTTCTGAGTTTTATATGAAAGACTTGGGGGCCTTGAGTTACTTTTTGGGGATTATTGTCACTCGTCATACATGTGAGTTATTCTTATCACAATGGAAGTATGCAGCTGAGATCATTGAGCGATATGGTATGTCATCGTGCAAGTCTACTTCCACTTCAGTTGATACTAAATCCAAGCTGGGTGTTACGGCTGGCTCACCTTACGAGGATTCGACCCACTATCACAGTCTTGTAGGGGCTCTTCAGTATCTTACCTTCACGAGACTAGATATTACATATGCCGTACATCAGGTATGTTTATTTATGCATGATCCCAGGATTGAGCACATGAATGCGCTCAAACGCATTATTCGATACATCCAGGGGACACTTGACTATGGCTTACATTTATATCATTATTCAACGTCTACACTTGTCTCGTTTACAAATGCTAATTGGGGTGGTTGTCCCGATACTAGACACTCCACGTCTGGCTATTGTATGTTTCTTGATAATAACTTGGTCTCATGGTTTGTGAAGCGCCAGTCTACATTATCACGCTCTAGTGCGGAGGCCGAGTATCGAGGGGTAGCTAATGTGGTCTCTGAATCTTGTTGGTTACGTAATCTTCTTTTAGATCTTCATTGTCCTATTCAGAAAGCTACCTTGGTTTATTGTGATAATATTAGTGCCGTCTACTTTTCTGGTAATCCAGTTCAACACCAGCGCACTAAACATATAGAGATGGATATTCACTTTGTTCGCGAAAAAGTAGCTCGTGGACAAGTACGCGTCTATCATGTCCCTTCCAAGTATCAAATTGCAGACATCTTCACTAAGGGTCTTCCCTCCATTTTGTTTGAAGATTTTAGGGACAGTCTCAGCGTACGAAGACCGTCCGCTATGACTGCAGGGGTGTGATAAACACCCGTGATATACACGGTATATTTGCCATGTATATCACGGGCTGACTTAGCAAAAATGGGTTGTTAAACCCGTGATATACATGGTGTATACATACCATGTATATCACAGTTTAGTGGTCTATTTTAGGTAATGTTTTATTGTAGTTAAATTAGAATTGTACATTTACCATAATTGTAATGATTATTGTACAAGTAGAATAAGGTTTTACGAGTAGGATAGGAATAAAATTTTCCTATTATGAAAATTATAAATTGTATATATACTCTTTCATTAATGAAAATAATCAAGGGGATTATTTCTTTCACTAAGCAATATTTGATTGTACAAAATTAATGATCAAGTGCTCCGGAAGAGCTAACTATTTATCTAGAAGATCATGGCACCAATAGTGTCCAAACAATATGTGTGATTATGGAGAATACAATAGAGGATCCTGAAGAGCTTATATACTATTGTGTCATTCGTTCTAGATTATAAAAAGTTGTTATGATCGAAGCACAAGTTGTAGTAAATCCGAAGTTTACTAAAGTAAATGGCTATCACATTGAAGCTATAAATCATTGGATGACTAAATATCTACAAAATCATAGTGGGTAAGAAATATGTATTTGAAAGGTTACCCTCTTTATTCTCCAAATTGTAATAAACCAGAAGTTTATTGTACAAAATAAAATTCATGTTATAGCAAACCAGAAGTTTACTAAAACAAATAGCACATCACATGATAAACTTGAAGTTTACTAGTACAAATAATTTTATCAATTGACGTGATAATTTTGGTTGTCCTGATTTAAATCTGATGTGCTAAGTTTGTATACGGAATATATTAAAGAACTAGAAGATTCTTCAAGAATTAATTCTTCAAGAACCAGCTAATGTTGAGATTGAATTCTGTAAATTCTAAAAAATATAAAAGGAATAAGGGCCCATTCACCGGTTATGTGATGTCTTAAATAGATGCATCGATAAGACGGCCACATGTGCGTTTATTGTCAACCCCTAGTTTGACATATGCAACGTTACTTGCTCAAAATAATTGAGTTGAGAGCACAATTTTCAGATTATGTAATCAAGATAACTCATCTTGTTAATGTTGGTTTATATTCAAGCTGATTTAGCGTTGAATGCCTCCGATAAATAGCTAAATCATTGCGAATGAGAACAAAGCTTCACGTGTTGATCTGAAATATGATATATTACATACAACGACGTTTGTATGCTTCAGATTAATAAATTATGATAAATTCCCCCCTCATAATTGGTTCAAGGTCAAGAACCAAATGTTTTCATCTAATAGTTTTTATCGTGCGGTATATGATTAATGAATCTACCACGATGCACACAGATGAATTCCCCAAAGAAGATGGAAATGTATGTTAGTTTTTCTAATATAAGGGGGAGAGAATAAACAACTAAGAA
This sequence comes from Anisodus tanguticus, assembly GCA_034509755.1. NCBI lineage: Eukaryota > Viridiplantae > Streptophyta > Magnoliopsida > Solanales > Solanaceae > Anisodus > Anisodus tanguticus. The sequence continues at coordinate 59,592,371 of CM067542.1, read as the reverse complement.
ATATGTTGTGAATTATCATCAGTATGATCCTCGTTCAAACGTTAATTCAAGTCAAATGCTAGAAGCATTTGCTTACCCAACTATTTCACATTCCAGCTGCAAGATGCTCATAAATGTCCATGAAGGACAAGGTTTACAACATGCGTGAAGCATGGTATACAAATCGATTTCAAATGCAATAATCCTTGGGGGGGGGGGGGGGGGAGCAAATGATCAAAATGATCATAATAAGGAGGCAATGTGCTCTTGAAGAGCCTACGACATAACACTTCATAAAACCTAAGGTTCAGGTACCTGAAGAAAAAAATAATGAAGTGATAAGATCTTAATAAGTTATGTCGAGTTATAAACCGATACAGAATGATATTTCGTCGACGATATCTTTGATACAATATAATGCGCAATATTATATAATATTATGAGGATCTAAATTCTACATTTCTTAAAGCATGTTGATGTAGAAATAATTATCAAGTAGATGCATCTTGGTAAGGGTAAATTTACTAGACCTGCAGACCTGACATTAGAAAATGTCATGTAAATGAAAATTATCTCATCCTATATGGCTTACGTGACAAAATTTATATGAAATTTTTTGAAGGATTCAAAATGCCTGAAGCATATACAAGTTATTGAAAAACTTGTTTGTAATCATTAAACAGGTTAAATGAACTAAGGTTAATGTACTGAAATCACCTTAATAAATATTTATTGATGAGGGGTTTAAAGATGACTCTGTTTACCCTTATCCCTTTATGATATTCAAAATCTTTCATAATGTTGTGCAAGTTGCTGACTTGAATATATTGGAGTTTTTTTTTTAAATGAGAAAATTAGATTGGTCCTGAAGGACCATATATTTGTTCAATTGATGCATTTATTTATCTTGCTATAAATATGAGCATGATATAATTTCTCCCTTACATTGAGATACTGAAATAAGATCAATTGCATATTATCGATTTGATGAGATAATTTTTTCAAAATTAGGGGGAGAGAATAATGAAATAAAAGGGAAATTTTGTGGAAAAATTCATCATTGTTTCATCTTGATACACGTGCTTCTATTTGTGAGCAAGAGTTCCAAAAGATTATTCACTTGCAGAAAATAACAAATCAAATACCAAATGCATTTACAGATTTGAGAATGATTACCAAATCACAATCCTTGCAGAGAATGTCCCAATTCATATTGATGTCCATGTAGGACCATCTACTAGTCATAGCAAATGAGTCCAAAGATCGCCTGAAGCGTGATAGACCATTGGGTTCTAAGGATCGTAATCCTAGAAAAAGAAAAATAAATGATCAATATGACACTAAGAAAGAATCTCATAAAGAAATGCAAGATTTGATCATTCCTGATATTCTTGAAGAAATCAATGAGCTGCAAACTCAAGAAAATGAAAAAATATCAATTAATCAAATTAATGTTAGGACTAATTTGAATCGCTTGGAAATAAATGTGGTTTGAAATACTCACAACCGTATATGAAGATAATGCAGTATGTATTGCTCAATTGAAGGGATGATTCATAAAAGGAGATAGGACAAAACACATTTCACCAAAGTTGTTCTTCACACACGAGCTCCAAAAGAATGGTGATATCAACGTGCAACAGATTCATTCAAGTGATAATATGACAGATTTGTTCACTAAATCTCTGTCAACTGCAACTTTCGAGAAGATGGTACATAAGATTGGAATGCGAAGACTCAAGCATTTGACCTGAAGTTTTCATCAGGAGGAGTTAATACATATTGTACTCTTTTTTCCATGTATAATTTTGTCCCACTGGGTTTTCCTTGTAAGATTTTTAATGATGCAACCAAAATATGTATTATTAGAAATGTGTACTCTTTTTTCTTTACTAGAATTTTTTCCTACTAGATTTTTTTATAGTAAGATTTTAACGAAACACATTATCTATGGACATCCAAGGAGTGTTATGAAATACATATCCTTTGTATGGATGTCCATACACATTCACTAACATTTTGTATGTTATATGTACCTATTTATTTGACCACTTAATATTTGTAAGCTCCATTGAGTGATTTCATCCTATAAATTGAGATGTTATTTCACATTTGAAAGAAAACTAATATACACTTGAAATAAGAAGAAAATATCTTGCTCCTCTCTACTTCTTTGTCTACGTCTCTTATCTTATATTGTTATTGCTATCATTTTATAACGCATAATAATGTTATGCAAATAACCATAGATCTAATGCTCTATTTATCATTATGGTAGAAAAAGGAAGGAATTTGTTCTCATTTTTATATATACGTCAGCTCGATACATCTTCGGAATATTAGATCAATCCTAGCCATTAGATTGACCTGATTAAGTGTCCTAATTAATCTCATCCCTTGATTAAACACAGCCCATTTTCCCAAATAACACAAAAAGAAATTAAAAGGACTTCGATTTGGTTCATCTCTGCTGTTCCATCATAAGGCAAAAGTCCTCGAAGCAGACGAATCCATCTCCATTTTTATCTACACTTGCTATCATGCGCTTACATTCCTCTAACGTGCACCGCGAATCTCCGATCATTCTAAACACGTTGAACAACTCCTCGGCGGTTATTTTCCCGTCGTGATCTTCGTCGAAGAAATCAAACGCATCTTTCAACTCGCCGGCATCTTCCGTCGTCGTCGCCTGGGGCGGCGGCTCAAACGCCGAGCTGATAAGTCCAAAATCCTCGAGACTTATACATCCATCACCGTTCTTATCCACTTCATTAATCAACAACATCAATTCCTCTTCGCTCGGCGGCGATTTACCGCCAACTCTACTTAAAATCACTTCGAGTTGTTCCTTCCTTATCTTACCTGTTAGAAATAATAATTCACAGTTAGAGAAATTAAAAATAATTAAAATTTAATATTTTAATTGATATTTAATTAAAATTTATAGTTAAATTTATATAAGAATTGACTTTTCAATTTATTGTCAAAGTAGATTTCATATTATTTCTTCAGTTTCAGTTTATGTGATTATTTTCGCTCTTGTTCATTGATCTTAATAGCTTTTATATATTTTAAATTATTAATTATGATAATTTATAACATTTTTCGTACTACATAAATGTTATTTTATAAATTTTAAAGATCATGTGTTTAAAAAAATAGTTAAAATCAATAAATTTGAATCTAAAAATATATCACATAAATCAAACTGTTAAAATTTAAAAAAAAAAATCTCAATCCCTGTGTCAAAATATTTGTGGCTTTTTAATTTTACACGTCTTTTAAGAAATCTTAATTAAAGGAGATATTTGACCTAATTTATTCTCATTTAATAGATAAAATAAAATTAAAAAAATATCTTAAATTTTTAAAACAACAAATAATTAATTATGTTTAATAATCATGATAAATAATTTAAAATGGATAGAATACTATAAATAGAACCATTGCTAGCTATTTTCACAAAACACAATGATAAAGAATAATGATCAGTACAGTGCATTAAGCTTTCGCTAAGCGTGTGAGAAGTCGAATCACAAGTATGTTGTGCGCAGCCTCAAATATTAGGAAAAAATTATTAATTTATGAATTAAATATTTTCTTTTATTACCGTCTCCGTCTCTATCGATGACTGAAAACGCTTTAACGAGGTCAGAGTAGACACCGGCGTCAGCGGAGATCTGGTTGGATAACGTCGGCAAACCGCTTGTAGGTGTAGAAACTCCACCGTTGTTAGTAACCTTGTTATGTGAGCTTTCCTCTAAGGAGGAGGAAGAAGACGACGTCGTAACGGAGCTGAAAGACGGGTCATCGGATCGGGTTTTTTTGTTGGACTTGAAGAACTTTGTAGGGAACTTCATAGCTGAGAATATGCAGATTGAATGAAGAGAAGAGGAAAGCATTGATGGTGAAGAAAGAATGAAGGAGGTTTAAGTAGGACTATATAAGTGAGCTTCGAGGAAGCTTCGTAAAGAGAGTATTTATTGGAGGAGTTGTTTTGTTTGGTGGTTACAAACTCTCTCCAGGTAAGTTGGAACATCTTTTCCTCAATCTCGATTTCCGTGTATCTCGAATAATTTATCAAATTATTTTCTTTTTACCCCTAAAGAAAATATTCTCTTCGTCTCAATTTTTATTTATTTATCCGATTCTTAAGAAATATTAATTAAAATGAATATTTAACCTATTTTATCTTTATTTATATCTAAGTTATGAACTCTCTTCATTAAATATTTACTCTCTTTATGTATCATCTTCATTAATGACAAAAGATAAAATGGAGAAAATTAATTAATTATGTCTTAAACTTCTAAAACGATAAATAATTTGAGACAACTATTTTTAGTAACCACGATAAATAATTTAAGACGAAGGGAGTACTAACTCCTAGATAAAAATAGATAATTTGACTAAAATGTCTCTAATTAAATTGATATTGGAATTTGAATACCTAACAATTAATTTGGGCAAATCTGAAAAAGTAACATAATTCTTTCTTGATTTGATAAGTAAACATTATTTTTTACTCAAAAAATAAAGACTAAGTGAACACTCTTTTTGATACGGATGAAGTATTTGCCTCTTTTTTTTTAACAACTCTTTGATTCCAACTTTCCACATGACATGTTTAAGACCACACGATTAAATGACATTTTAGTATATTCTTCATATCTTTAATTTAAAACCATAAAATTTAAAAGTTTTCTTTACTTTCTTAAAATTCATGTCAAGTCAAATTCAGACAAACATTTGAAAACGAAGGGAGTACTTGTTAGTCCTACTAGTATAAATATTGAGTAATAGTATACGCTTATTGCTCACGTATACTTATTATACCAAATTATACTAATGTATTGTAATTAAGTGACAAATTAAGGTATGAGTATATTACTCCATCCGTCCTAATTTATATGATATAGTTTGAGTGGGCACAAAGTGTACGAAATAAACTAAAAAATTATCTAATTTATATGATATAGTTTGAATCTTATGATCCTAATTTATTTTTCTTTTTGGGATATACTAAAAAGTAATGGTGCCACATTGGGACGGATGAAGTAGTTAACTACATACGATTTATAATAATAGTGTCATATAATTAGTGAATTGATATAAATACCGAATACAGGTAATGTGACTGTCATGACAGAAGGCGAATCATAGAAAAAGATTGACAGACACTTTTAAATAAGAGGTGTATATATTTTAGGTGACTCCCACGTCCATATTAGAGAAGTGAAAAGTCTTACGAGACATAAACACAAGTTAACATGATTTTTGAATCGAGGGTCTATTTGAAAACAATCTCTCTATCGTAAAAGATAGGAGCAATGTTTGCGTACATCCTATCCTCCCAGATTCTATTTGTGAATTATACTACGTATGTTATTGTTGTTTGTAAACACAAATTCACATAGTATGTGCGCATTTGGGCTAGAGGACAACATAGCCCTAGAGACAAATCCAAGAGTTATTTTGGGTCAAAGCAAATATATGTGCCATGAACTTGGTCAAAGCAAATATATGTGTCATGAACTTGAGTCGTTAAAAATAAATGAAAAGAAATTACTTAATATTATTTTCATTTGTTGTTTTTAATTAAGCTATATGTTGGCTTGTAAAATCGGTATAGTTCTATCAATAGTACTTAACATATTACTTATCTGGTTATCTTTTTGGGACGTACAAGGTATCTTATTTTCTTTGGGGTGTCAACTTTAAGTTTACTATAAATGTAAATAAATGTATGTAGTTAGATTTTATAATAATTTTAAAATATTAATACTCACCGTACATAATTAATATGTTAGATTACTTTATTTTCTTAAAGAGAAAAGAAGAGGTTCTGCCAAATATATTTAAACTTTCCAAATTGGGACAATTTTTTCAATTAAAACTCTTTGTAGAATAGGATTCTCTCATTCTTTTTTCTATGAATTTCGAGAAACAGTTACTATCTATAGATTATTAAAAGCCAAAGATAAGCCAAGTGACAGCCTAGATAAAAGCCACATATAATACTAACTAATTAACAAGTAACTAATAACTAATTCACCTATGTGGCATAGCTAGAAAAAAGCCACATGTGACTTATTAACTAATTATTATTAACTAATAATTAATTCAAGTGGCATTATATAAAATACACACGTAATAAGTTTTAATGTAATAATTTTTTTTAGTTTAGAATTAATGTAGCTAATTTTAAATCTGAATTGAAAGATAAAGATTTTTTTCATTTGAATTTAAAATTTAAATATCTTTAAAGATAATTTTTTTTTATATGTCCTATCTTTACTGATCAAAACAAAATCGAACTAATATTATGTAATAAGAATAATAATAATATTATTATTAATAATAATAATTAAAACACGGTAAGATGACAAGTGTCATCACCACAAAAAACCAAACTTAGAATTTAGAAATACAAAATAAAAATAAAAAAGCTGCAACAGTTACAAAAAAAAAAAAAAAAAACACAAGTAACTGCTTAAATTATTTGAAGTGAAATATAAGAATATATAAATGAGATTAAAAATGAAAGATAATAATATTTGAAATTGAATAATTTTATCCAGATCTTAACTTATGTTGGATTTTTCCTATTTCCTTTTCAGCTAATCGATTACGTTACTTATTTTGTCCAATTATTTGTTTTCTATGTTTGCTTTTTAAAAACTAGATTATTTCATATTTTCTTAATATTTTTCTAAGATACTCTGAAACAAAAATTAGGGCATTGACAAAGTTGCCAAACAAATATACTCCATAAGTATCCCACCAACACCCACGATTTTCTAGTCACGTTCCGATGAAACTGTTAACCTCGATTTGAATCAATCGTTAATTGCATGCAAGAGACTTGGATAGTTGCACACTAAATTGTGCAATTGGGAATGCAGAAGAACAATGCAATTCGAATAAGAAGAGGAGAAGAGTTTTGTGGGAGCTTTTCTCTTATTTCTTACACATACAATGTGAATTACACACTTATTTATACAAATATGAGATAAGTAGAAATAGCTAAACAACTAACTCCAACAAGCTTCTAACAAACTCCTAACAAACTAGAGTAGGAATGTTGTTGTGTGATGTTGTTGCATGCTATGCCTTTGCATCCCTTTCTATGCTGCACTTCAACACCCCCTGCAAGCTAGGTACTGAGAACAGATTCTTCAGACCTAGCTTGGACAATAAATAAACATGATGACCTTGTGTCAAGCTCTTGGTCAGCAAGTCTGCAGGTTGTTCTGCAGTGGCTATATATAAAGTAGATACCAGACCTTGTTGAACCTTTTCCCAGATGAAATGGTAATCAATATCTATATATTTTGTACGCTCATGAAACACTGGGTTAGCAGCAATCTGAATAGCAGATTTGATGCCACTGTATACTGAAATAGGAAGCTGCAAACAGACATTCAATTCTGCAAATAAACCAGAAATCCACACTACTTCTGCTATCACTGAAGCCAATCTTCTGTATTCAGCTTCAACAGAACTTTTGGATATGGTGAGTTGTTTCTTGGACTTCCAGGAGAAAAGAAAGGAGCCAAAAATTACAAGATAACATGTAGCTAATCTCCTAATATTTGGACAGGATGCCGGATCAGCATCACGGTAAGCAGTCAACATGTTGTTACCCCATGCAGACATAAAAATGCCTAAACCTGGTGCATGTTTAACAGATTTAACTACCCTCTCAGCTGCCACTTGATATGATGCCTTTGGTGTTTGCATGAATTGGCTTAAACTCTGAACTGCAAAGGCAATGTCTAGCCTTGTGCTAGTCAGATACAGAAGCCCTCCAATTAGCCTCTGATAATTTGTGGGATCTTCTAATAATAGATCATTGGTCACATCCTCGGTACCTTCAGCAGTTGATGCATCATTTACATGTTGATCAAACACAACAGAAGTCAATTTGGCATTCAACTCCATTGGTGATCCTGCAGGTTTTGCCTCTGTGAGGCCTAAGTCTACTATCAGTTCAAGGGCATACTTTCTCTGATGCATCATAATGTCACTTCCGTTCCTGGCAAATTCAAAACCCAAAAAAATATCTTAACTCCCCCAAGTCCTTAATCTTGAAATATTGTTGTAACGTAGCTTTAGTCTCAGATATCAGCTTGGCATCATTCCCAGTAATGAGTAAATCATCCACATAGATCAGTACTATCACAATCCTGTCTTTGTCCTTTTTTTTTTAGTAGGGAATAGTCCAAATGGCTCTGAGTAAAACCAGAAGATAATAGGCAGTAGTCAACTTAATGTTCCACTGTCTAGAACCTTGCTTGAGTCCATATAGAGACTTAAGCAACGTGCATGCCTTCCCTTGTCTATGTGCAAAGCCTTGACGTAGACTCATGTACACTTTCTTATTGAGATCACCTTACAATAATGCATTAAACACATCTATCTGGTATATAACCCATCATTTTGCAGCAGCTATAGAGATGACTGATCGGACAATCATCATCTTCACTACTGGTGAAAAAGTATCGTGATAGTCAATACCTTCCTTTTGGTTATATCCTTTTGCCACCAACCTTGCTTTAAATCTCTCCACTTTACCTGATGATTTATACTTAATCTTGTACACTCACTTGCAGCCTATTGCATTCTTGTTACTTGGTAGATCAACTATCCCTCAAGTCTTGTTTTCCTCTAAAGCCTGAATTTCAGCTTTCATGGCTTCTATCCACCTCTTATCTTTAGCTGCCTCAAAGTATGACTTTGGTTCATGCTCTTCTGATATCTTGGCAATGAAACTATGATAGGACACAGGTAATCCAGTATAACTAACTACGACAGACAAAGGATATGGACATGTTTTTCCATTCCTTGTATTTACACTAGGCTGAATGAAGTCTTTCATCCAAGTAGGTGGTCTGCTATCTCTGGTAGACCTCCTAGCTTCCAAGCTATTCATGGGAGCATGATTTTCTGAGAATGACATATTCTCAGACTGATTATGTGAAGGAATTTCATCATCAGGTTGTGTAGGATCAACAACATCAGACCCTTCACCTTCAGTGTTTGAACTTAGTACTGCTTCACCTGGTAATTGATCACCAGTTGACAATCATATTCCTTTATGTTCTGCAACATTCTCAACCATAACCTGGTCTTGCAAGTCCATATCAGTATGTGTATCATGAATATGAAAATAATTAGTATCTGAACCTGCAATGTGTGTGTCCACATCACACTGCCTGATCTGTCCAAAGGGGAAACTATCTTCATAAAAGGTTACATCTCTGCTGACAAAGACAATCCTGCTCTCCAGATCAAGTAATTTATATCTCTTCTGTCTAGTTCCATATCCAAGGAGCACTGATTTAGTATCTCTAACATCAAATTTATCCTTTTTGACCAGGTTAGTAGCATAACACAAACACCCTATCACTTTCATATGATACAGTGAAGGTATCATTTTAAACAACTTCTCATAAGGTGACACGTCTTATATTACCACAGATGGAATTCTATTAATCACATAGACTGCTGCTTCCACACAATCTCCCCAAAATCTTGCTGGCAAGTGGCTTTGAAACTTGATGGCTCTGGCCACCTCCAAAATGTGTTTATGCCTCCTTTCCACCACTCCATTTTATTGTGGAGTGTATGGACAAGAGCTATGATGTACAATTCCATGTTGACTGAACAACTCAGCACATGAACTGTTGATGAATTCTGTACCATTATCTGTTCTAACACTCTTAACCATCACATTACATTGTGTCTGATTAATGCAAACAAATTCCTAAGAATAGTGGATACATCAGACTTAGCATGCAGTAGAAACACTCAAGTCCATCTAGTATAATCATCCACTACTGTAAGAAAGTATCTCATTCCAGAATAAGTGAAAATTTTATAAGGTATCCATACATCAAGATGTAACAACTGAAAGACAGAATTTGACTTACTACTACTAACAGGAAAAGACTTCCTTGTCTGTCTAGCCAAAGGACAGATCTCACAATGCTTTATTATAAAACTAGATTTGTCTTCAATGCTATCAATCTTCCTAAGCACTCATTGGTACATGCCCATCCTTCTATGCCATAGCCCTGCTTGCAGCTCAGATGTTGTAGTTGTAGTTGACATATGTGCTTGTACTCTTGTCAACTTAGAACACCCCTTCTATGACTCCAACATCTATAATCCATCTACCTCTCTACCAATCTCCTTCACCTTCCCAGAGAAGAGATCCTATAGGACAAAAAAACCAGGAAAAAATCCTGCACTGCAATTTAACTCTTTTGTCAACTTTGAAACTGAAAGTAGATTGAACTTAAAGCTTGGCACACACAACAAATGTTCTATGAGATCACCTTCAGTCAACCTGCAACTTCTTGTTCGAGTAATTACTGTTGTATCACCAGTAGGCAATTGTACTTGTCCTGCATTGTCTATGAAATCAATTTGTTCAATTATGCCCTTATTACTTACCATATGATAAGTTGCTCATGAATCCACTATCCAGATACAGGTTTACCTACCATGTGGACTCTAGGTACTGTTACATTATCATGATGTGCACCAGCAAGTACTGTTGTATTGCCATGATATCTACCAACATCTGCTTGTTGATTCAGCATTGTGATCACTTTGTCATATTTGTCTGGTGTGGAGGTTTTCAACAAGCAATTGATCTGCTCATATTGCTGCTCTTGAGATAATTGTCTCAACTCTCCTGTATTCTTTTGGTTTGTGTATCCACCATAATAATGATGTTGTGATCCATCAAGATCTCTGTGGTGAGCACCTGTCATAATCACATTGACCTTCTTCTTACCTTTAAAATCAAGAGGATAACCTATGATCCTATAGTTGTTATCCCTGACATGTCCCTTGTTCTTACAGAAATCACAAAACGTTAGCTTGTAGCATGTATCCCTAGTGTGTCCCTTCATTTGACAGAAGTCACATAATGCATTTGGAGAATAAGGCTTATTCTGCTTAAACTGTGATGGCATATTGAACAAAGCAGTAGGCTCAACCTGTTCTCCTATACTTGTATACTTTCATGTGATCATCTTATGACTTTCATCCTGAGCAATCATATCATAAGCTTGATTTACCCTAGGAGTAGGCGACACTAACATAATGTGACTCCTAGCTTGATTGTAACTGTCATTGAGTCCCATAAGAAACTCTAACAGCCTCTGATTTGCCAGATGTTCAATATACTCCCTAGGATTGTCACAATCACATGTTGGATGAGGAATGATTGAATCAATTTCATCCTATAGATCCTTCATCTTCGAATAGTAACTAGACACATGTGATACACCTTGATGTAGCATGGCCAGATCCTTTTTCAGTTGATATACTCTAGATAAATTAATCTTATCAAATCGTTCCTTTAAGTCCTTCCACACTGCATATGTAGTAGATCTGTATAGTATTCCACTTAGTAGATTTTTATTCACATTCCTCATAATCCATGAGATGACCATTGCATTACATCGATCCCATTGTTTCACTTGATTAGCACCATATGTGTCTCTCTTAACAGTTCCATAAATAAATTCAATTTTGTTTTTTTGTTAGCAGAGTCAATTTCATAGATCGACTCCACAAAGTATAATTCTCTATACATATTAACTGAATTTCCACTTGTACTGCTTCGGTGTATCAGATGCACTAAAAATAATGGATGATTATGGTCGACGATGTTCGAGTTTGAACTCGAACTTTCATCGACAGTTAATGAAGCATTTAAAGATGTATTCTCCATCAATCACAGTTGCAATATACTACGAGGATTGGTAATGAAATTTGACCTGCAAATCTCATTGATTGAAGACGAAATTAGCTCAGAACTTCGATGGAGAATCCCTCGATTTCCAGTCGAATCTCAGCCAGAAAATCCCTCGATTCTCCCTACTCGTTAACTGGAGCGTGGACAATATAATTTGAGGGCCCAACATCGATGAACAAAAAAGTGGAACGGGTCTGGCTCTGATACCATGTTAACTTCCTCGATCTGAACCAATCGTCAATTGCATGCAAGAGACTTGGACAGTTGCACACTGAATTGTGCAATTGGGAATGCAGAAGAACAATGCAGTTCGGATAAGAAGAGGAGAAGAGTTTTGTGGGAGCTTTTCTCTTATTTCTTACACATGCAATGTGAATTACACACTTATTTATATAAGTATGAGATAAATAGAAATAGCTAAACAACTAACTCCAACAAGCTTCTAACAAACTCCTAACAAACTAGAGTATGAATGTTGATGTGTGATGTTGTTGCATGCTATATCTCTGCATCCCTTTCTATGCTGCACTTCAACAGAAACAACTATTTGCAATGCTTAAGATAAAGCTGATAAAATTTAGGAATACATATTTATCTTCTTTTTTACAATTTTTTTATCCATATTTTTCCTCTTTATGTTCTACTATGTTTTAAGAAAAAAAGTCATTGTAATCGTTTGTAACTCTTTTAATCAGCAGTTACACTGAGAACTTCCATTTTTTCCATCTACAATTTATGCAGAAAAGTTAAAGATATACAGCACGGTTATAATGCGGTTTATATTGTAACTCCTCCATGAAATCCTTATATTCTTCTTCCTGTAATTTCACTCCAAGTCTCTCTTTCCCTTCTTTTATGAATCTCCTTATCTTCTGGTATGAGTTCTTTAGTTAGCCTTGTTTAGCTTAGCTGCGAACAAAGAGTTTGATTTTCTTTATTGGCGTCCAACAACAACACCATAAGTCGATGTTGTTGTTCGTGGTTCCGACGCTTTGTCCAAAAGCATTGAAGATGCTACGTTCAAGCCATTGAATGTCTCTGATGAAAACTTAGCACCCAAAATACTCTTTTATTTCATTGAAACTATTACGAAATACGGTAAGTTTCTTTTAATTTTCTTTTTGTTTCCTATTTGATGCCCAACTCCCTTTAAAGACCGACTAATTCAGATTCATGTTGAAAAGTCTTACTTTGAATGTAAAACGTTCCTACTAAAAGCAATTTCATTTTCAGGACTTAAATCTAAAAAAAATCATTAAGAATGGAGGGTACATTGAAAAAATAAGAATTAGTTACGATTTTTATAGTTAATCTTTCACTAAATAGCCCATAACTAATTGAATTTATTGATAAATTATCGATAATCCATCGTTACATAAATTAGACCATATAACAGAAAACACTAATATTAAGGACTAAAACAAAGAGTCTAATATTTTAGATTTTTTATGGGGTAAAGGAATAAAATTAACATTAATATTTAATAAAGTGGTATTTGACATTTAAATAAAGCATAAAGGATCAAGTGGTAAGTTGATCATTTCTTATATAGTTCAAGTAAATAGACTGATTATTATAGTTTTCATACGCTATTATTATTTTAATAGGCACCATCTTAATATATAATTTCTTTTGTCATATAGAATTTTACAATGGATAAAAATATTATAGGTCATGCATATTAAATTTCTCAGAATAATTATCAGTGTATATTATTCGTGCTTAATTTTTTTATTAAATTACTTTGTTGTTGTTTATAATTAATATTATATTTATCTTTTGTTGCAGATATAACTAAGAAGTCTAAAATTTTCATAGATCAGTTATAAGACAAACATCTCACAAATGCGAAGGAATATTTGATAAAACAACAAGCATAATGGATAATCGAAATATATACAGGGTTTTACTAAATCATTCCTGTAAAGAATGATTGTGAATATAGTGTGTATATTCATATTGTGGTAATTATAAGTTATCTATCGATCAACATTGAAAGTAGACAGAACATTGTTATTATGATCCAAATATAACTTAAATTACAAGGAGGGAAATGAATAGAAATGATGATATCCGGGACAGAGTGAGAGTGACTTCGGTGGAGGATAAGATGCGGGAAGCGAAGTTGAGATGGTTTGGGCATGTGCAGAGGAGAGACACAAATGCCCCAGTGCAGAGGTGTGAGAGGTTGGCTATGGATGGGTTCATGAGGGGTAGAGGTAGAGATGGCAATGGATCCTGGACCCGGTCCGGATCCGGTGTATCCAGATCCGTTTTATAGGATATGGATCTTCAAAATTTGGACCCGACGGATCCGGATCGGACCCGGATCCGTTTCTGACGGATCGGATCTGGATCTGGATCTTGTATTTGAGATCCGTATCCGGTCCAGATCCGACCCGTGGATCCATTTTTTATTAAATATATTCATAACCTAGAATGTAATTTTATAAGTATTTTCTTAAAATTGCTAAGCACATCCTTGCAAGTTTAATTCTCAAAACAAGTTTAATTTATTCCCGCGTTAACTCAAAAATAAAAAAATAAAGAGGTAACTTCGATAATAAAATCAATGATATATTAGTGAATGACTAACATCTCCATAGACAAGTAGTTAAAATTATATTCACTTCATTTATGAAGATTCCAAGCACATGCAAGTTCTACATTGTGGAAATACTAGTCAGCATTTTCCACAACTATTGTCATTGTCCAACATTTTTAATTAATAGCTCACAATCAAAATGAGACAACGAACAAAATATCTCATATGAACATTTCAAAATTGAAAAACAGTAAACTGTTACTTAAGTAAAAATCGTTTGTCAGTTCAAAAAAAAGTCTTAGCAAGGTTACATTTTTAGCAAGGTAATTTTTTTTACATGTGGATCCAGATCCGATCCGTGGATCCGGCGGATCCGATGGATCCGGATTTGGATATGATTTTTATGGATCCGCTGGATCTGGATCCGGATCTGGATTCAGGTATGAAAAATGGATCTGGATCTGGATCTAGTAGGATCCGGTCCAGATCCTATCCGTTGCCATCCCTAGGTAGAGGTAGGCCGGAGAAGTATTGAGGAGAGGTGATTAGACGAGATATGACACATGTGCAACTTACTGAGGGCATGACCTTAGATAGGGGGTTGTGGAGGACACAAATTAGGGTAGAAGGGTAGTAGGTAATCAAGCGTAGTCCTACTTACGCTTGTTAACTAGTTGTTGTAGTGTTATTATTGTAGGATCGCTTAGCCTATCATACTAATAAGTGCAGTATTGCTTTATAGTCCCCGGTAGTTTGATTTCTGTTGTTATGTGTTCTTTAGTGTACTTTGTTTAGCTTATTTATCCACGCTAGTTATTGCTCACTTTTTTAGAATGCGCTATCATGACTTATTCGCTTTGATACCAACATTTTCTTACTACTTTAAAAAATATTTGACCGGGTCTGATTGTTTCTCTTGCTATGTTTGTGCTTATGTTTTGTCTTGAACGGAGGGTCTTTCGGAAACAGACGCTCTACCTACCAAGGTAGAGGTAAGTTCTATTTACATTCTACCCTCCCCGGACCCCACATTGTGAGATTTCATTGAGTATGTTGTTGTTGTTGTTGTATGTCATGCCTTGTTGTAGAGCCTTGATGCATACAATAAAAATAAAGTAAATAAAAAAATGTTTTATGAAAAAATTTAAAGGCTCTATAATTATTTAATTTGATTGACATTTAAGAAACTTACATGTCGACAGTGTTATTATATGGTGAAATTAATAATTTAAAATGTTTATAGATTATCTTATATATTTATTGCTTGGAAGTGAGACATTTTCTTTTGTTTTTTCCTATTAATGCTAGCATTTGCTATGCTAAAATGGGTTGGGATGTGAGTATGTATTCTTCTCTTGTGGCTTGGGTATTAATATTGGATCTTTTTAGTCAGCGTTGATATTTGTCGTTTTTAAAATAAAATGTTTAGTTTCGAATAAGCACAAAATAAAGTAAATTACAAAAAATGAAGGTAAAATATATTAAATAAGAAATTACTATCAATTAAGTCGTACAAGCTTATCTTCTTTAAAGACATGGGCATGGTACAAGATAAATATTAGAGTAGGTTAAAGTTTATTTAATTGAAAAAACAAATTGATTCTTATAGAATTAAGTGTCAAATGAACTTGAAACCCATAAATTTGAAGAGTTTTATCGAATATCCGTACTTACAAATATTGATTTGAATAGACCCACTATGTCTGAGGAGTGCGTTAAAAGGATTAACATGATAACAAAATTGTTGAGCAAATTTCAGCTGTTAGTCGTATCATGGTAACTCTAAAAAATGAGACAGAATGTGTTTTGTCTTTATTAAAATACTGAATATAGTAAATTGTGTAACTTTATATTAACAGAAGTTGATGTTGTTATTAGAAGTACTCCTGTTGAGATAATAACCTAATTTTTTTGTAATTTTAAATTAATATAGTATATATATATATATATATATTTACTCCTCATATTATTATTATTTATTTTTAAATCATATTATGTTTTAGTTGATTTGTATCACTAACTATATAAACAGTCAGGGTAATTTGAGTTTCTACCAATAGCTTTTGGATAATTGTATGATTGTTTTCAGTTTATAGGATTTAACGAGATTATTATATTATTCGCTCATCGCGCCGGCACTATAGTAGTTGCATATAAGAGAAAACAATATTACTACTATATTATTTGCCACTAGGCCCATTAAATTGTTACAATTTACTTTTCCCCACTAAAATAACGTTAATAACTACACTTTATCTCTAATTAACTTGGGTCGATTATATGAATTCAATGTATTCATTTCGATCTAAATAGGAATGTTTAATTGTACGCATCCTAATATAGTCTAAACTACTTTTAGATGGTCGTTTTTTTTATAGTAATCCTTTTCTTTTATTCGAGTTTAAAACTAACTAGAGTTTGTTAAATTTAAATATGTAGAGTTTTATCGCGTAGAACAAGAAGAAAAAAACTACATTAAATCTTTATCATAAAGATCAATAAAAGAAAAATAAAACATTAAAGTAAAAGGTGGATAAGGAATCCAAGAAACTTATCCATACCTAGTGGGGAGAAAATTCAGACCATGAAACCTTATGTAAAAGTAAAGGTTTTAGAGAAGTAGGGGTGAAAGGGATTCATCTAAGCCCCTTCATTGAAAAATCACGCTATATAGAATATAGTAATATAGTAAATGTTAAACACTCTTAATTTCGCTTCGGTCACGGAAGACAAGAGAGGCTTGGTATCATCAAGACATGAAATTTTATGCAAAAAATGTAGATTAAAACAAATTCTAATTTAATACTAGATTCTTAACTAAAATAAACTACAACTTACACACAAACGTATTTAGTGACTACTCTAGCTGTTGGACAGTATATCTGTTAAAGCAAAATAAAATGGCAAACCCAAGATTGTCCCCGGAAATGAAGGACCAAACACACTTTTGTTCTGTTGAATGATGTTTTATAACATTGGATATACAGCTGTGACAATTATAACTGCAACTGTTAAAAATTAAAATAAACAAAAAAGGCTCAGTTTTTAACCTTGATAAGCAAAGCTAAAAAATAAGTAATCAACAAAAAGTCAAGCCATAAAAGTCCACCTTTCTCCAGGTCAATCCTTGGCAGATAACAGAAATTTTGTTAAAATGTTCAAGAGTGTTCATAGATATTTATACATATATATAAATAATATTTAAATTTTATATATATATATATATATATATATATAATTTTGCGACGGAGAGTGTTTGACAAACTACCCTTCGCTAGCTTTAGCTCCGCCCTTGCCGCCTTGGTCATGTTCCACCATGCTTCCTCCTTTATCTTTATCTAAATAAGGAAAGTTCTTTGTGTTCAACGGAATAGATTATTTATGGGCTCGAATTATTTATAAATGTACCTATATTAAGATTACACCCATGTGCAATAGTATATGATTAATTAGATTAATAATTTAATATTTGGTAGATCAACAAAAAATTATAAACCAATCCCTTATCTAGTAATTATCTTTTTGTGCAAAAAGTACTATAAGCATGGGTAACTAGAACAATCATAGATAAAATGTAGTTAATTGCAAATCCTTGATTTTGGAACATATATATATATATATATATCACGGCTCCATAAATATTTTAATCTACTTCTAGCTAGTAGCTACATTATTGCACCACTAGCTATACATTTTACCACAAATTAATATGACAGTTCACACTCTTACACAAGAAAAGTCTGAGTCTCTTTCCAAATACAAGTGTATGTATATATATAATCAACTTATAGAGGCGGAGCGATAATTTAAATATGATCTGTTCAACTTATAACTAATTATGACTTAACTTACTTAATTTTACTATTGAATTTAAGAGTTTTAATTTAATATTTATCAAAATTTTAGTAATTTTTACATATTTATATTTGTATAAAAAATGGGTGCAATTGAACGGGTAAGTTACACACTCTATCTACCTCTATGTTTTTTCACTTAAAAGAGAACTACTAATAATCGTCCATAATATGTGGAATTACAAATATGAAAAATAAGATAATAAATTACTTATTACAATATACCAATAATGTTAATGTTTTTACCCTCTCGGTATATATAAATTAAATCCTTATTTAATTCTTTCCATACAAATTAAAGAGTGCATAAGAATGTGAAAACAGAAATCCTTTTTAATTCAAGCACATCAAGCTTCTTATTATATAATATATACTATAACAAAGTTCATTTAACTTTGAGAAAATGTATAAGTTCCCACTTAACTTGTCCCCAAAAAATTACTTTATCAATTTAACTTATAAATATTTATTTATTCCCCCCTTTGCAGTGAAATTAATATCCTTAAGAGATTATAGGCGTGCGTGAAAGAGAAAACAAAAGTAAGAAACTAGTTAAGTTATACACATGGCAGTTGGAATTAATTACAGTCACTTAGTGGAATCTTATCTTTAATTTTTTCCTTTCCCCAAACCTGCAATTAGTTACGGACACAAAATCTTTTCCTTTTACCAACATAATCATTGTTGTCTTTATACCCAATTTCATAATTTTTTCAAGATTCCTCAAACCCATATATGCAATCATTATCTTCGTGCTCAGGATGAAGAAAGAGGTGGCAATGGAGAATTTTGATAATGAAAATGGCAATGGTGATGAAGTTAACGGATGGACGATATTATTGCCGGTGATCAGTCTTTCACTGCTATGGAGGCTGAATTTTTGACACTTCTTCCAACCACGTGTATGGTTCTCTACTTTTAAGTAGGTATTAAATTGTTTAGGGGAGTAAAAATTACATGTAAAGTTTAATTATTAATGTGGATCTTTAATGCAAATTTAGGATGTAATATTTTGTCTTTTAACTTTTGGCCAACATATATAATGGCACTCTGAAAAGGTCTTAGCACATTCTTTAAAAGCGTGAAAGAATTTCGTACATGCACTATCATGTCAATATTAAAGTTTTTGGCATAAAATAATCTTGTGGTCCTAATTTATTTATTTAAAAAAAAAAGTAAAATGAAAAAAGAAGAAGATATATTAAGAAGGTCAATATCTACTTGCAATAAATAAAGTTACTGATTTTTCTAAACAATTGAATATCTATGTGGATATCCTATTATGCATCTTTTAAATCTAATTAAGGTAATTATGTAACCATGTTCATCAACTACTTTGGTTAAATAGATATATAATTGCGCTTTGACTTACTAAGTGGAGAACATATTTATACATTATAACGTGATGTAAGCAGTTAATAAGTTAGTATCAGTTTCAAATGAATGCAAGACACATAACTTGTATAGTATAAACTTTCATCCCCTAATTATAGTTAAATAACATATATATTATATTTTGTGTTAAAATGTTAAATGAGTGATACAAGAGGCTGATGATTGTGACACGTCTGTGATAGAGGGTGGGTCTTGGAGAATGACTTACTTACAGACTTTTAGGCTGACAAACTCCTGAAGAATGGGTGTATAATAATATTATAGGCGAATCTAACATCGGAATGAAAGAGGTTAGTGAAAAATTTTATAAGACATATACAAGTTCGTCTCGTACACACGTGTTTGAGCTCAACGATGACATAGTCTAAATGATATCGTGGGATCTGTTGGGCTAAAGCGGATATTATGTGTCATGAACTTGGATCGTGACAATGATATTATTGGTAAATACTTAGAGAGATTTGCTGGATTATGGGAATGTTAATTAACCATTTCCAATCATTGTGCAGACTTTTTAGGTGCATAGATTAATTATAAGGGAAGCATCTTCGACTTACTATGACTTCTTTCATTAGTTCATTGCACCAAATTTTTGCTTCGGATTATATGATTCTTCCTTCAGTCATGTCCATCATTTTGCAATTTATTTGCTATTTGCAATTTGCATCCATATGGTGTTTCAATTTTGACTAGATTTTTGGTAAGATTATAATATGGGAAAATGGTGGAAATGGACCTTTAAACCCAGTATGATTTGTTGAAATTTTAGCAATGATTTTACATATATATCGAGTTTCATGACAAAAATATGATAATTGCTCTAGTATTAGTAATTGAATTTTGTATAAATAGAAACTAAATGGAAAGATAATCGGAGGGAATATGACAACAACGAGAATACTAATAAGTGAAATAGGAATATGCATAACATTGAAATAATTGTATCCATTGCTTTTGATACATTGATGCTTCCTTTAGCTTATTCTCATGCACCACCAATTAAAGTTCTTTTCAATTTTAAAAGGCCCACAGGAATATATGGTTACGGTTCGTTTTTGCTATTATTTAACACTCATGAGAAAATGATCTTTTTTAATCCGTTTACCATTTGAATAAAAGAAAATTATCGGATAAAGATCACTTGTGTTTTATTAATTAGTGAGATCTTAAGCATATATAGATGAATAATCCTAACGTTCAACAATCTTTTGAGAGACGGTACTTGTAATAGAATATTCACCAAATATTCTTACATTAATTGTATATCTCTTATTTTAGGTAGAATTATATTTCTATTATAATTAGGTATCCTATTTTAGGTTAAATTATATTTCATATTGTAATTAGGTTGATTAGTTACCTAATTTAGATATTCTTGTACTACTATAAATATTGTACATTATTGATGAATAAAATCAAGGAACATATTCCTTTATGGTATCAGTAATCTAACCCTACACAAAAATACCCACCACGCCGCCGACCCCCCCCCCCCACACACACACGACGGAACCCTAGTTTTTTCGGTCCCTCTCTCTCCCTTATCCTCCTAAATTTCATCCTCCATGGCTGACAAAACCAAATTTCATCCTGCACTTGCAGTCAATAACATTAAAAATTTCATCTCTGTGACTCTTGAGATGGAAAAGGGTTAATACTCCTCGTGGGCGGAACTCTTCAAAATCCATTGTCATATCTACGAAGTTATCGACCACATCATCCCTCCTAAATCGAAGTCCACAGACTCACCCTCGACTTCAACTTCTGATGATGCACTTTGGTATCGTTTGGATGTTGTTGTCCTCCAGTGGATATACAACATGATCTCTAATGATCTGTTGCATACAATCATTGAGACTGATGTCACTGCCCGCCGAACGTTTGAAAAGTATTTTTCACGACAACAAAACTCAACGTGTGTTATACCTTAAAATCAGTTCAAGGACGTTCATCAAGACGATTTCCCAAACATATCTGCATATTGTCAAGAACTCAAGATGTTTGCCGACTAACTCTCCAACGTTAGATCACCAGTCACTAATCAGCGATTGGTCATGCAACATATTACATGCTTGAACAAATCCTATGACGGCGTTGCTACCATCCTTCAACAATGCACACCGTTACCACCGTTTTCTGAGGCCCATTCAAAGCTAATTCTTGAGTAAACCCGAAAAATCAAACGCAGCACCACTCAAGCCATTATTGCAGACGTTGTCCTCACCACCACCGTCGAGCCCTCCATCGACGGCAGGGCCTCCAATTCTGGCAGCCAGCACCGCCGACTCGAGGACCCGCAGCAGGCTGGATCGACCCGCAACAACCGTCGAAGGCGGTAGTCCGGCAAAGGACGTGGCGGACGGAATTCCGACAGCAACATCGGCGGACGGTAGTCTTGTGGTATTTAATCAAGACTATTAGGATTTTTTAAAGAGCGTGTCCAAATCTAGTGGTATTAATCAGAATTTTAAACAAGTAACAAAAAGTCTGTTGGTATTCAAAAACTTGCTAATTTCGAAAGATTTTTTTTTAATTAGAATTTTGTGTGACTTTTTAGTGGGAGGTATAAATATCAAACCCTATAAACAATCTCACCCTAACCCATCAGACTTTTCACATATTTTTTTTGTTTACTAAAGAAGATGAACAGCTCTTTGTGAAGATAAACAACTCTTTTTCGTGAACAAGGTATTACTGCTATCTTTTCCATGCTTTGTGGATTCGTGAACAAAAACAACTTCACTTTCTAGTGGTTCGAGTATACTGCTACCTTTTCCATGCTTTGACTGTCCTTTTTTTTATTGCAAAGCAATGTGATTACTTTAGGAATCTAAGAATTGATATTGTGTAATTCGTTTGGGATCTGTATGCTTTGACTGTCCTTTTTTTATTGCACAGTCTTGTGGTATACTGCTATCTTTTGGGTTTGATCGAAACTTTTTCTCAATAAAAAACAGAAGGGTGCTTTGGCTACTGAACTGTGGAGTCTACTGTTTACCATATGTGTTAGACCCCCTTTGGTACTGTTATTGTTTGGCTACTGATTACTATATGTTATTATTCCATTAAATTTATGTCTTATTGGTCCAATATTTCCATTAAGTTCTTTATAAGCAGGCATATACAAAGTGGTTACTGATTACAAATTGGCTAATGATTACTATATGTGTTATTATTCTATTAAATTTATATATGTTATTATAAGTAAGTTCTTTTTCTCCCTGCTTATAAAGTTATATGTGTAATGCGTTAATTGAAGGGCATATAAATTTATATGTGTTATTGTTCAAATTATTTAAATAGTCGATATTTTATATCATGTCAATGCAGCACAACTTTCTCAGTTAAAATCCCATCTTTCTCCATAACACTGAGACATTCATCCAGACACTTCAGCATTGAAAATGTAACTTGCCTTGATTCCGTTTGATGTATGATCTAGAATGGTCAGAATTCAAAGGGTCAATTGAGCTGAACTTGCGTGATAAGCTTGCATAGTTTTAGTTTTTTTATAAGAAAATTTGCTCATGGATGAGTGCACATTGTCTTTAGATCCCCTCCCATGAGCTCCGCACTCTGCTCCCTTGCTGACTCGAACCCACAACTTCAAGGTTGGAGATGGAGGATGCTTACCATTTGAGCAACCCTCTCTAGTAAGAAGGAATGAAACTCAGATGCGCAACTCATCATCCTCTAATTCGGGCAACTGCGGAGCATGCATAGTGTTACATTCTAGCAAGTATACGTGAATTTAAGAAAACCATGTCGCGAACTCTTGATAATCAAATGGTACAGTGCACGATTTCCGGTGAAAATGTCCACAAACCTCGGGCATTGAAATCTTGACATTTTCTAGAAATTTCCTTGCTTCTAGTTCTTCGACTTCACTTTCGGCAACAACAATTGCAGCATTTCCGTTGTCACCTTTAAAATGTAGAGAGATTGTTAGATGACTTCATGAGCCAATTGCACAACTCCCAGATCCATGAAGACTTAGATTCCCATCAGAGTTGCACAACAATGAAAGGATAACAAGGGGGGAAAAGGACCTCTTATGAAGGCACAACTTTCAAAGAGTAGAATTTTGGCATTCAATGTTAAGAAAGAAAAAGTACACATGCAAAACCATTGCTGTTAGAACCTGATTACATGTAAGAACTACTCCACTATGTCTACCTACTGCATCAGCCTCATTCTTTTTATCTAAAGATGGTACCCAGTCTTACCAGTATAGTCAAGAAGAAGCTGTCTTGCGATTCTGTGAGCATGGATAAATGTAGAGCATATATGACAACTATCCTTTCTCTTAAAAGATTATTAATACTCAGAATATGAATTTGAAAGCTAAAGGAATATGTTACTGCTTTTCATCAATCATTATGTACAATATATATAGTGTTACATAATTATCTACTTCTTTACAAACTAGGTAACTTATCTTCCTAATTACAATTAGACTACACTTCCTAATTACAATTGGACTACAATTTCACCTAATATAGGAGATGTACAATATTCTATCATACCCCCGCAGTCGAAGCGGGAGGTTCTCGTACGCTGAGACTGACTCGGAAATCATCAAAGCGTATGCGCGGAATCCCTTTAGTAAATATGTCAGCAATCTGATATCGAAAAGGAACATGAAGAATACGAACTTGTCCACGAGAGTGAATATCCATTTCAATGTGTTCAGTGCGCTGATGTTGAACGGGATATCCAGAAAGATATATCGCACTTACATTATCACAATAGACCAATTTAGCCTTATGGATGGGGAAGTGAAGTGAAGTTTCAGGAGAAGGTTTTGTGTATCCAACAAGACTCAGAGACAGTATTCGCTACACCTCGGTACTCGGCTTCGGCACTGGATCGAGACAGAGTAGGTTGTCTTTTAGAAGACCAAGAAAGTAAGTTATCTCCAAGGAACACACGGTAACCTGACGTGGATCGACGAGTGTCAGGACATCCACCCAAGTCAGCATCAGAATAAGAGGTGAGGTCGGAGAGTGAGGACTTGTACAGGTGTAAGCCGAAATGAAGAGTACCTTGTACATATCACAAAATATGTTTGAGGGCATTCATATGTTCATCCGTCGGGTTGTGCATGTGTAAGCATATTTGCTGCACGCATAGGATATATTTGGTCTCGTGAAAGTGAGATACTGCAATGCTCCTGCTAAACTGCGATAGTGAGTCGGGTCGGCGTACAGAGAACTCGAAGAGGCACTGAGTTTGGAATTAGTGTCCACCGGTGTATGGACCGGTTTGCAAGATGTCATGCCTGCTCGGTCAAGGATCTCTTCGGAATACTTATTTTGACAAAGAAATAAGCCACTTGCATGTATCGTAACGGCAATGCCCAAAAATAGCTAGGGAGCCCAAATCCTTCATAGCAAACTCAGAGGAAATTAGTGACATAATGAATCAACATATAACAGAATGTATGCCATGTCATTACCCTTGCTATAGATGAAAAGTGAGTGATCAAATTTCCTATGTGAAAAAACGATAGAGGATACAAAGTCAGCAAACCGTTGGTACCACGCACGAGAAGCATGTTTCAGTCCATAGAGCAATTTCTTCAAATGGCACACATAATCTGGATGGAATGGATTCCTGAATCCCAAAGGTTGATGCATATACACAGTCTCATGAAGGTCTCCATGCAAGAACACATTTTTGACATCCAACAGATGAATGAGCCATGATTTGGACAAAGCAATATTGAGAACAGTCTGAATAGTTGTCGGTTTCACCACCTGGCTTAAGGCTTCATCACAATCCACGCCCACCTGTTGAGACATGTCATCACCTACAAGACGGGCCTTGTGCCTCTAAAAAAAACCGTCATATTTCTTTTTATGTCTAAAAGTCCACATGGAACGAATAACATTAGCATCAGGAGGACGGGGCACTATCTCCCACGTCTTATTTTCAATAAGAGCATTATATTCGTCAATCATGGCAGATTTCCAATTAGGATCGGACAAGGCATTTTTTGGGTTGCGAGGAAGAGGTGAATGGGTAACCGAATTCGACAAATTAAATTACCGTTTGGGTTTGGAAATGTTATGCATAGCATGGGTTACCGTCTGTGTGGGTGCCGTGGGAGGTGGGGTGGGATCGTGAAGCGGTTGGGGCAGAGTTGCAGGCCGAGAGGGAGCAGCGAAATCGGTGAGAAGGGGCGGGGGCATTGTTTGAGGGGAGGGAGTGACCTCGGGCAGCCGAGAGTGGTTGTTCCGAGGAGTATGTGGCGGGGTTGGTTGGCCCACCCGATACGGGATAGGGGAGGTAGGGCGGACGTCGGTGACGGTTGCGACTGATTTTGCAAGTGATGAATTAGAAGGGGATTAAAGCCGTCATTTAAGAAGTCATAGGAATTCGGAGGTGTGGAATTGAGTTTGGTAAATGAAAATTGAGACTCATCAAATATGACATGACGAGAAATTATTATTTTTCGGCTGGACAGGTCGTAACAGTTGTAACCACGATGATTAGGGAGTAACCCAGAAATACACATGGGGTGGACCTAGGTTGCAGCTTGTTGATTTGTGTGGAGTAGATAAAGGAATATGTTCACTGCTTTTCATTGATCATTATGTACAATATATATAGTGTTACATAATTATCTACTTCTTTACAAACTAGGTAACTAATCTTCTTAATTACAATTGGACTACAATTTTACCTAATATAGGAGATGTAAAATATTCTATCAAAAGTTTTAATTAAAGTTAAAGATATTCCACTATATCCATGGCGTCACGACCCTAGTTTGAATCCGACTATATATTCCAGTCTTCCTCACTTAGCTGCTAATGGTATATACATACTTTAAAATTTGGTTTTCTTGTCCCTTTACTTTATATCAAGTCAAAAAAAGTTTTTTGCTTTGGATGATCATAATTTATTAAAATAGTTGCTTAAGTGGCATGTATAAGAATAAGAATCCAATTTAAAGCTATTCATATTGAATTTGTTGTTTTCAAAATCGCCTAAGACAACAAGCAAAAAATATAAAAATTAAGGAACGTACAACTTTTATCGTTGAACAGACGGATTTTCATCCTATTTAAGGACGAATTAGTGAAGGATTATAAAAAAAATTATGTTAGCTACAGGCTATTAACAATAAATTAATGATAAATTTTATAACTAATTCTTACTTTTCTTTTAATAATAATTCCTGCCCGGGGGGGTGGTAATTCGAACTGTTAATTAGGTGCCTAGTCTCAGAAATCTGGAAAAAATAGACGAATCACATGTAGAAAATTCGCACTTTTAGTTTTGATTGGGCTTTCTTAAGGTATTTCTAATAAACGTACAGCTCGCAACATAAAGTCAAATTTTGACCATTCTGCTTAAAACTTGCTTTCTAACTCTTTAATTGATAAATATAACTAAATCTCAACATACCTTTCTAACACCAAGGGCTTGTTTGGTATGCAGGATGGGATTAAACAAAGATATCTCATTCTATATGGGATAATCCCACCATTTTAGTATATACCATGAGATTGTTATCCCAATCAGACGCAGAATAAAATAATTTCATATTTTATTTCAAAATTATTATCACTTATCTCACCAACCAAACAACTCACGTGTTCTAACTCTTGTATTTTGAAGCTTGGCATTCTTTTAAGCGAAGGTATACTACTGTAATTATGGGCTTAAATCTTCTTTCTTCACAAATTATGGGCTTAATCCTAGTGTAAAACTAGGTAGCATTGGGCCGAACTTACTTTCTGAATGAGCTTCTACTATTGCATGGACTGATTCACGCAAATATTCCTTTTTTATCCTTATTTTTAAAATTGTGCAAATGTACCATTGAAGCTGACAAAATATCTACAAAATTTTAAACAATCGTCTAAGGTTTAAGGTTTAATCATAATATTTTCAGTCTGCTCAAAATAAATCTATAGATCACGATCTAGTAGGTTCATAAGTAGCAAGACAAATAAAAGAAGCATCATTTACTAAATAATTGTCACGACTAAGGTTTGAGATAGGATTCTACTATAATAATCTGGTCTTGGGCCTCGTTAAATGACAACTCGAGCCACTTTTATAAGTAAGAGAAAAATGCTCTATTTGTGAGAGAAATCTTTTTTGTTCAATTGAAGTGTCAAAACATTCAAAGTAGAACAATTAGCAAGTAAAACACCACATAACTAGTCAACCACATTTTCAACCCATTCAAATTCATCTAATTCGTTCATTCGTCATCACTAATTAAGCCATGCAAGAGAGAGTCAAAATTGATATTTTTTTCTTGTTTAATCATTTGTATTTACGGCGAGGACTCATATAATTGATTCCAACTTTTAAAGAATAAATTATAATTATCATTTCATTATTTGAAATAAAATTTATTAATTCAACTAATTAAATACATGCTCAATATACTCCTTAAGGAAGTAAAACTTCATAGGAAAAAAATTTACGTTCAAAATACTCAAAATCGAAATAGATCCAATCATTCCACCGCATCTTTGCAAGGTTAGAGGAATGAGAGATAACTTCACTATTAGTAAAACTTTGACCACCAAAAAATTTAGTGGAATAGATTAAACTACTTCATATCTTAATCAACAATCTTAAATTCGAACTATAAGTATGAAAAAATATCTGTGTAGAGTACTTTTTCCTTAAATGATTCTATGTAGCGATAATCTGAATTAGTGGGACAATAGATTTCATGTATCAAATGATTATAAAGTAAAAAATAAAAACCTTTTGCATTATATTTTCTCATTTGGGACAAAGCATGCACACTTGGTACCACGTGGTGTACTATCTGGCAAATCAGTGTTGCAACAGTTTTACAACATTGATGAGAGACTAAAGTTGAAAATCTATTTATTATTAATTAAAATATGAAAGAAAAAATGGAAGATAAATGTCAGCTTCAATTTAATGATTAGTCGGTGCTGAGTGATGACTTAAAACTGGAAATTTTTAATCAGCAGTGACCTCTCATGCAAACGCGTCAAACTGAAAATACAATAATACCTTCAACCTTCTTTTAAACATCAATTCAATGACTTTAAATTATATTTGAATATGAAATAAAAAAAATAGATTTTCATTTCTCATTTCTCACCCGAATTTGATGCTTACTTTGAGGCTCAATTAATTTGATTCCCATTAAAAAGTTTCACTTTAAGGGTAAAACGCTTTCTACCCATTAAAGTAATTGCATTCTTAAAATTGGAAACCGAGATGGAGCAGTTACTATTCCACCACACAAAAAAATTATCTAATAAACTGCTAAATCAATTACACTTCAAATTTTATCATTAAATGAACTCAACATTTTATAATATAGGAGTACTAATCATTTTCATATTGAATGTCTTAAATATAAGAGTTTTGAGTTCTATGCGTAAATGATGCAAAAAATATTTATATAATCAAATCAGTTAAATATAATTATAAATAACTTTATCTAATATTCATACATTGATAATTCAGAACTAATGGTAAGTAACCTACTCAAACTATTCAAGTTATAATAATTTGTAAACTTAAATCCGAAAGTTTATGAAATAATAATAAAGCCATTCACACTCAATAGTGTGGGAATCAAATGAAAGGAGAAAAAAAGGTATAAATTCAACCATCTTTGCCAGATAGACCTCCTTGATTGGTTCCATTTGACAGACAGAATTTTATTCATTCATTTGTGATTTGATAGACATTTTCTAAAAAGTTTTACGCGCTCATAATATAAAAATATAAATCAAAGTACATATAAAATAATTACACGTAAATTTATATGATAAAAATTAATTGATAACCTAGCGAAAATAATAGTAGAAAATGTGATAGCAAAGGTTAAATTAGATCGATAGTAAAAAAATATTTACGTTATGACTCTAAAAGTCTTTAAAAGAAGTAGGCATCCACACAAAAAGATAAGTCAAAGAATGAACCAGGCCAAGTCAAGAAAACCAACTTTGTATAAGTCAATAAATCTCAACCACATTTTGTCTCATAAAAAGATCAAGAATATGATGCCAATAGGCAACTTTTCCAATCTGGACAAGTCAAGGTACAAACAATGCAGCACATAGTACAATCCACTAATAGCACACCTCACTTGCATCATCTAGATCCAATTAGCTAGGTAACTGCTCAAATTTGATTTAGTGAACATAGAAAATCCAATTACAAACTTTGGAATCTGTCTTTTATTTCAACCATTATTAACTTTAGAAAACAAAAAAAAAATTCCTAACCTTTTTTACCACTATTTTTTTTTCTTTTAATGTCCGAGACAATTTGCACGCCCCTTGACTATTTTAATAAGTATTTGCTACCTTTCATCAGCACAACTACCGAGCAACCAAGACTTCGACAGATAGGAAAAAATCACAGTTTCTTTGGATTTGAAACCCGATCTCCAAAATTTACTTTTAACAACTACCTTATTATAATCCAAAAATTGGAATCAACACATTTCATATATACACATTTCATATATATATATATATATATATTAAAGATAAAGGAACTAGTAAAAAATTTACTTTTTACAACCCCAAAAGTGAAATCTTCAAAAGGGGTGTAATGGCAGTTGAATCAACATCACCACAAACATTAAACTCCAACAAGAAACCAAACAAGTTAAGATATATCAGATTTCCAAGACTAACTTTCTTGAAAAAAACATCCTCAAAGTGCTCAAAGTCCAAGTTTTCTTGTCTCTCCATTAATCCAACAAGTGATAACTCAAGTCCAGAAAAACTTAGTCCAGTGAAAATGCCAGATTTTTCACCAAATTATATGAAGATTACAACTAGCTATGATGCAAAGAAAGGAAGTAATTTTCAGGTAAATTAAGTGTTTGCACTTTCTTGATTCTTGAATTTTGATCAAACAGTAGTAGTGCTGACCAAGTCCTTGTAGTCTATCACTATGATGAATAAAAAAATGTGTTGATAAAGACTTTATATTATCATTATCTTCTTTAAGTTGATCAAGAATTGCCAATTTTCTCATTTCTGTGACATCCTTTTGTGTTTCAGAGAGGTATTGGATCAGTAGATGTGATTTCAGTTGATTCATCTGAATTTTGTACACCAAAAAAGGATGACAAAGTCAATAATAGACCAGTAATGAAAAAAATAATGAAGAGTTTTGGTAGTACAAGGTCATTTAGAAGAAGATCGAGATCAACAACAACAATCAAGAATCATCATCATCATCCAACTAAATCACTATCTGATTATGCTGATCCATCTTCAGTTGAGTTTTCGGAATCATCATCACCACCACATTACAGAAAATCAACAAGTTGTTCTGAAGGTAAAAATTCTTCTCATTCAAGTTTACATAATAATTGTGAATCTAGCTTTGATAGTAGTGATCAAAGTCGGAGTCCGCGAAAATATTCGCAGACTCTATCAAGGGCAACCAGTATGAGAAGTGTGAAGATTTTGATAAATAAAGCTAGTTTTAAATCCAAAAGGGGTACCTCAAAATGCTGTCAAATTCCTGATAAGGCGACGTGTTCATCGACTATTAAGGATTCCAAGTTTAAGGAACATGTTGAGTTTCAGCCTGGGAAAACTGAATCTTCTAGGATGTCTAGGTTCAAAGTTTGTTCATACCATCATTGTTCTCTTCATGGAGGACACTATGATGATCCGTCCCCTCCTGTGAAACGCGTATATAGGAGGAAAAGATTGTTGAAATCACAAAAGAGCATTAAAGCAAAAAGAGAGTCTACTGTTGATGAAAATGCTGTTCTTGAAAATACTCAATCGAGCTCCAGTGTAGATCCTTCAGTTTGTGGTACAGAAGATGCTGATGTTTTCGAAGTAAACGAGGCTATTGAATATGCTGATCATGCTGAAATTGACTTTGGTGAAAAACAAAGCAATGCTACAGAAGTTGCTGCATTTTTCAAAGTGAATGAGGCTATTGAATATGCTGATCATGCTGAAATTGCATTTGGTGAAACGTCATTTCCTGAGCGGAGTGAATCCATTTCTGTTACTGATGATCAGAGGCAAAGCCAGAATTTGAACTCAAAAAATGAAAGAAATTGTTCGCGTCTCTTAAAGCAAGATGGTAGTGTCTCTACATTTGGTAAGGATGAAAGTAAAAGAGAACTGTCTAAAGATGGACCATTCACCATTAGCACGAGACCAGTGTTTGATCTTTTTAATGGAGCAAGATGTAGCAATGCATCAGCAGCATCTGGTAAGTATGAAAGAAACCAAAGCGTACTGTCTAAAGATGAACCATTCACTATGAGAGCAAGACCGGTGTTGGATATTTTTTATGGAGCAAAATGTAGCAATGAAATCTCTTCTGTTTCAGCTAGCAATATTCAAATGAAACTTGGAGATATGCAAGATAAGGATGGGAAAGCTGGTCCAGTTGGCGATTCTGAATCCAAGAATTGTCCTCCAGTTGAAGTTTCTGAACCCAAGAAGAAGTATATGAGCATGTGGAGTCTGATTCGTAGTCATATGGTCTCGGATGCATCTGCAGAAAGTGAAAACAAATTGGCCAGTGGAGCTAACGACGAAGAAAATCAACAGGATGGTGGTGCCAACAAATTGCCTTCAGCAGACAGTTCGGACTCAACTTCAGATTTTGCTGAAAGAGAATTGATACCTGCAAATGAGGATGCAGAAAGTCAAGAAATTGAATTGAGGAAGCTTTTCACTATCAAGCTAGTACGAGAAGCAATCGAGAAAATTCTTCTTCCAGAAGTTCAATCTGATAACCAATCAGTTACAAGTGAGTCCAGTGCAGAACAGGAATCATATGAAATGAATCAAATCCAAGGTATGAAATTAGTACCATTATTTGTTTTTCATTTGTTTAATGATAGTTTTAGCAATGAGTAGATGTGTGTATTTTCTCACTTTAAGAATGTTTCTGAAATTTTCAGACAGAAAGAATGAGGAGGCAGATGCAGGATCCAAGTCAAAAACTACGAACACAGAAGACGTTGGCGGCTCAGAGAAGGAGACAACAGGAAAAGAAGTGAAAAACAAATCCGAGAAGAGAGCACCAAAACACTGGAGCAATCTTAAAAAATGGATACTTCTCCAACGATTCGTCAAAGCATTGGAAAAGGTGAGAAAGATCATTCCAAGGAAGCTGCGGTACTTGCAGTTGAATCCTGATCCTGAAGCAGAAAAGGTTAATCTAAGACCTCAAACAGCAGATGAGAGGAAAAAAGGAGAAGAATGGATGCTTGACTACGCGCTTCAGCAGGCGATAAGTCAACTTGCTCCGATTCAGCAAAGGAAAGTGGAACTGCTTATTAAAGCATTTGAAACTGTGGTTCCACCACAAGGAGACAACAGCCAGGTTGCATTTTCTAAGGTCAGAGCTAGCAATAAAGAACATTCGCAGATCACAAGCAAAGAGAACGAATTCGTGTGTACAGCAGGCAATACGGGGCATAAGGCAGAGAAAGTTAATGCAGGCAGAGAAGTGACAAGCGCTTCGAATGATGAAGTTTTGGTGGAAGGAAAAGCTCGGAAAGAAGATCAGAAAGATAGTTCAAATGATTCAAGGAAAGAAACGCCCTCTCTTATCTCGAGCTTAACTGATGCAGTTGATGGAGCACAAGAAACAGACATGAATGTTTCTTCAGTTTCTGAATGTGAGGCCACGAAGAATGTCACTATATCCATCGACGAGAAGGTACAAGAAGCAGAAGATGTGGGGTCAGTTGTGAGAGACAGGAAGTTGGAGCTTGAAAATCATGATGGCAATAAAAATTCATTCCCTGCTGTGAGCATTCAAAGTTCAACTTCAGCCAGTGATGCAGCAATGCAAGAAAATGTAGGTGTGGAAGAGACAGCAAAAGAATGTGAGAAAACACCTAAACGTGTTCGGGGATTTTCTCTATTATTATCAATGTCTGATCCCAAAGAAGACGATGGAGCATCCAAGGGGCAGGCAGACAAACGGAGTTACATCACCATGTGGCACATGATATCGCAACATGTTCTATCAGATGTTACATCAAAATTTGGAAATGAATTACTTGATGGAACTGATGATGAGGTAGAAGACAGCACTACTCCAACTGAAACGAAAACATGCAACTCTCTCCAGGATTTCTCCGAGACAAAGGATGATGCAGATACAAGCAGGGAAGATTATAACCCTAGCCAACACGGGAGAAGTTTCTGCAGAGACGATGCTGTCAAACTCATACGAGAGGCAGTTAATGAGATCCTCACAACGCCAATTCAAGATGACTCATCAGATACACAGTCAGTCACAAGTGACATAATCCCGGACCAAGAACTCTCAGAAATGGAAGGTGAAGCTAAGAACAGCTCAAATTATACAGGAGAAACAAAGGGTCCGGAAGCTAATACTATCATCACAGAAGAAGAGAGAGCAATTCCACTAGCCAAAAACAAACCTGAGACACGAAAGTCCAAAAACTGGAGCAAGCTGAAGAAGTTGATCCTCCTCAAGAGATCGATCAAGGCACTGGAAAAAGCGAGGAAATTCAATCCACGGGGGCCTCAGCTTCTGCCCCTTACACCTGATCAAGAACCAGAAAAAGTAGATTTGAGGCATCAAATGATGGATGAGAGGAAAAAAGCTGAAAAATGGATGCTTGATTATGCAATGCAGAATATAGTCACCACGCTAACTCCTGCTAGGAAAAAAAGAGTGGCAATGCTTGTGGAAGCATTCGAAGCAGTTGTTCCGCTCCCAGAAGTATGAATTCAACCAAGTTCAAGTGGTGGCATATTCTTTCACTACTTCCTTAAGGAATTATGAAGGTGAACATACTTTTCTATGTTCTTTCTAGTTCACTGATTACGACGAAAGAAGACTGTAAAATACTTTAGGAAATAACAAATAGTAAGTCTATAGAATTAACAGATATCTAGGCCAATTTATGCAGTTCTAAATGCTTTTACTACATAGTGAGGCTACAAAGAACAATTAGCCATTCAATAAAAGCTGAAAGTGAGAGTGATGGATAATAAATACTAGCAATGATTATTGATTTAATTCACTATAAGAGAATTTCTCATTTCTGGTGACTAATATATGCAGGTTATACAGTGCTACACAGGCAAAATACAGAAGTAATTTCAGAAAGTTGATCGTGTGGGATAGTCGTCGTGTATTTGCACAAGCTTTCATTGATTTATTGGGCAGAAATTGGTAGATAGCAACTTGATGTGAGGGTGCTTATGTGATTTTGTATAAAAGTAGATAGGCAGTATTATACTTTCTGCTACAGAGTGTATTCTTTATTATTGTGACAATTATATCCGGAGCTCTGAGAATGGTCATGTTTGTACGTAAATAGCATAATTACATCTCATCCATAAGATTATTCATTATGCATATATGATTACACCATACTAGAAAAACAATCAAATGATACACAATTTCATAAAGACAACAGTAGTTCACAATATTAAAGGCATAATTATAAAAGTAAGCTCATTTTTTTTTTGTGAAAATCAAGACTTCAGTCAGTATTCTGAGAGGTCATAAGCGTCTATATCATAAAATTGATTTTTGATGGAGTGAAAAAGGCATATATGGTAGAACCATGGCCACAGAATATGGTTCAAATCGAAATGCATATGTTTTCTGTCATGCTATATGGGGATGGTGAGACATCATATATTTCACGTCCCATAGGGGCTATCATTGAAGATACCATTAATTATGTATAGAAGTTCCTAAAATTTTGAAAACGCCCTATCTTTAAGTGTCGTTTGAACTATTAAGTTAAATTTAAGAAAATAGCTGATTAGGTTTATGATGAAACCGAGAAATCGACACTACTTCAATGAGTACCTCTACATGATAGACCTCAATAGAGAAATCAGTATACGCCCAAGCAGCATCTATTCAACTCAACCATTTTAATGATGATCAAATAGAAAGGTTACAAGATGTCAAGAACATGTTAATTGAAAAAGAAAAAAAACATAATACCATCTAAAACCTTCCGTCTGACATTTAAGAAATCAAAGAAGTTAGACTTTCGTTATGTAAGCCAAATATATGCAAAGTATCAAAAATTATCCTTTTAAATGATAGTGGTTAGAGTTTTACATGACTTTTCATGTTCATTTTCATTAAGAATAAATGAGAATACTAAAATCAAATAGTTTCTAAAAAGAGAAAGATATTATTAATTTTTTGAATAGATTAAAAAGAAATATCACATAATATGGAATTTCATACTTAGAAATCAAACAAAAAAAATTTGATTATGAAATTTACATACATAGAAATAAAAAACTTCTAAAAAAAAAAAGAACTTCATTCCATAATATATACAATAAGAGATATTTAGAAAATATTTTAAAAAAATTATTACAACATAAATTTTGTTTAGCTTCTCAAATATTAATGGCATATGAATGTGAAAGAGAAAATATAAAATTAATTTTTAAAAGTATTATTACCTTTTTAGTCCAAAAAGAAATAACTTCTCTGTTTCGTTTTATATTGCACATTTTCCTTTTCAATTATAACAAAAAGAATAACTTTTTAGATATTTAAGCCAATTAATTTTAGTTTCATATCCAGTCAAACAAAGCAAGGAAAGACGTAGGGTATATTCTCTGTATAGGTCCCTTTTAAAGTCATGTTCCTCTGTTGAATATTTTATGCAACCTTTTTTCTGGAACACACGTTGGTACACATGAATTGAATAGGAAACTACTTGATGAACAAGGCAGTTAAAGTTTATGCTTTTCCTTCTCCTCCTACTTCTTTTTGGATTTGCCTTTTCTCTCTATAAATAGTTAAATACACAACAAAATTAGACCAAAATTAAAATATCAACACACAAAATCACTCAAAGAAAGTCTAGAGCAAAGTGTAGAATTGTATTAATCTCCAGTGGAAAATCTTTTTCATTAATACAAATATATATAGTGTGTACAATGTGAAACCCTAATACAATAAGGATCATATATCTACCATAATTATACAACACTAAATATTACAAATATATAGAGTATATTATATTAATATACGTTAATACACCCCCCTCAGTCGGAGCGGGAGGAGGCCGGATTCTAAGACTGGATCTGAAGTTGAGGAATAGCTGTCTAGGAAGACCTTTCGTGAATATATCTGCATACTGATACGAAGAAGGCACATGCAACACCTTAACATGACCGAGAGCAACCTTCTCACTAACAAAGTGAATATATCTTCACACTTGAGCAAGAATTCTCTCACACCACTATGGAGGATTTTCCGAATGCCTCCGCATATTGTCAAAGGCTCAAGGAATTATTGGATCAACTCAAGAACGTCGGAGCACCGGTCACGAATGATCGGCTCGTTCTTCAAATGGTTGTGGGCCTCACCGAAGCATATAATGGGGTTGGAACTCTACTTCGTCAAAGCAATCATATCTCACCCTTCTACCAAACACGTTCCATGCTCACTCTAAAAGAGGCAGGGTTGGCGAAAAAGGCCACAACTGGAGCACATTCCGCCATGGTGGCGGCCACGTCCCGAGAAACTGATGACCCTCAATCATTCTCCGAAAATTATAGTCAAAACTGTAATAACTGTGGTGGTAAAAAGGATCAAAACTGCAATCACAACGGGAAAAACCGCGGCCGCGGCGGTGGCAAGGGTGGTGGCCACGATGGCACCGGTGGAGGCAGTGACGGAAGTGGCAGCGTCCGGGCCACAATACCCCTGGCAGCAGCCTTAGGCCAGTGGGCAGTGGCCTTGGGAATAGAATTGGCACATTCCGCTATGCCTATACCCAATAGCCCCTTGGGCCAGGCCCAACAACTGGCAGAAGCAGCCTGGCCACTTTGGGCCTCAGCTACAGCAGGCTTTCGCCACAACAGGCCCAACAGCCTCCCCGACTTCCACGGATATTGAGGCAGTAATGCATACACTTGGGCTAAATCCTTCAGATGCAAATTGGTATATGGATACCGGTGCTACTTCTCATATGACATCCGCGCAAGGTAATCTCTCGTCTTATTTCAATTTGAGCAAAAATCGTGACATAATTATTGGTAATGATCATTCAATTCCAATTCGTGGTTATGGTCACACAAATTGGCCTCCCCAAACCCACATTTAGCCTTGAAAATATCCTTCATACTCCTTAATTGATTAAAAAAATTGGTGTCTGTTAGGAAATTTACAATTGATAACTCAGTTTCTGTTGAATTTGATTCATTTGGGTTTTCTGTGAAGGATTTTTGGACGGGGATACATCTAATGAGATGTGATAGTCGGGGCGAGCTTTATCCCATCACCACAAAACAAGCCACACCATCAACTTTTGCAGCTTTAGCACCTTCTTTATGGCATGCACGTTTGGGTCATCTGGGAGCGTCTATTTTTTACTCCCTTAAAATAATAAATTTATTGAGTGTAATAACACTCGTCGTGCTAATGTTTTGTTCTTCTTGTCCGCTTGGGAAACATGTTAAATTTCCCTTTGTTGCCTCTAATTCTATTACTATGTTGTCTTTTGATATTATTCATAGTGATCTTTGGACGTCTCCCATTTTGAGTTCTTCGGTCCACCATTATTATGTTTTGTTGTTGGATGATTACTCTAATTTTTTGTTGACATTTCCGTTATCTAAAAAGTCTCAAGTTTATTCCACATTTTTATCATTTAGAGCATTCATACGTACTCAATTTAAACGGGAGGTTAAGAACATTCAATGTCATAATGAAAGGAAATTTGATAATGGGCCATTTAGGAAATTTTGTAAGGTTAATGGTGTATCTTTTCAATTCTCATGTCCACATCCTGACAAAATGGGAAAGCCGAGAGAAAATCTGCACCATTAATAATATTGTTTGTACATTACTAGCATATGTATCGTTACCACCTTCATTTTGGCATCATGCATTACAAATGGCAACTTACCTTCTCAACATACTCCCTAGCAAAGGATTAGCCTACCAATCTCCACTCAGAATTCTTTATCAAAAAGACCTTTCTTATTCTCATCTTAGGCTATTTGGGTGTTTATGTTATCCTCTATTCCCTTCCACTACCATAAATAAACTCCAAGCCCGCTCTACCGCTTGTGTCTTTTTGGGTTATCCATCTAATCATCGTGGTTACAAATATTATGATTTATTCTCTAATAAAATCATCATTAGTCGCCATATCATTTTTTATGAAACCCAATTTTCATTTGCTAAGTTGCATAGTTCAACGTCCCATTCATATGATTTTTTAAATGATGGGATCTCACCGTATGTGGTCCACCATTTGGCCCAGACCACACCGCGGCACATGGACCAGCTGACACAGTCCGTCCCACTGTCTGTTGGCCCAACTCCTTCCAACCAGCAGTTTCTGCCAGCCCACTGCCTGCTGGCCCAACTTCTTCCAGCCAACAATTTCTGCCATCCGACCCACTGCCTGCTGGTCCGACTCCTTCCAGCCAGCACCCCGCCAACCCAGAACCTTGGCCTACCTCGCCAAGCCCAACAGGTGGCAGCCCACTGCCCTACCACCCCGTTTCCACTCCATCGGAATTGGGCCAGCCCACGGCTCCCACCCAAATCCAGCCCACTTCGATTCCGGGACCAAGACCCGTTACTCGTAGCCAACGGGGTATTTTTCGACCTAAGCGACAATTTATTCTCAACTCTAATGGTACTAAATCCCCTCTACCACGTAATCTCGTGTCTGCCCTTCGTGACCAAAATGGAAAATGGCTATAGATGATAAATATAATGCTCTTATTGAAAATAAGACGTGGGAGTTGGTGCCCCGTCCACCTGGTGTTAATGTGATTTGTTCTATGTGGATTTTTACTCATAAAGAAAAATCTGATGGTTGTTTTGAGAGGCATAAGACCCGTCTTGTAGGTGATGGCAAAACTCAACAGGTTGGCGTGGATTGTGGAGAGACGTTTAGTCCGGTGGTCAAACTGGCAACAATTCGCACTATTCTCAGTATAGCTCTCTCAAAAGCATGGTACATTCATCAACTGGACGTGAAAAAATCTTTCTTACACGGAGAACTCAAGGAAATAGTATACATGCATCAACCCTTGGGTTTCAGGGACCCCCCGCTCATCCTAATCATGTATGCTTGCTGAAGAAATCTTTGTATGGGCTAAAACAGGCTCCTCGGTCCTAGTACAAGAGATTTGCAAATTATGTGTCTACTCTTGGATTTTCTCATAGCAAGTCTGATCATTCTCTATTCATATACCGTCACGGTACTTCTATGGCCTACATTCTGTTATATGTGGATGATAATATATTGACTGCTTCCTCTGGTGCACTTCTATCATATCTCTTCTCAGCTCAGAATTTGCTATGAAAGATTTGGGGACATTGAGTTATTTTCTGGGTATAATTGTCACTAGTCATGCATGTGGTCTATTTCTATCTCAGGGGAAGTATGCAACAGAAATCATTGAATGGGTTGGCATGTCTGCCTGTAAGCCACCTCTTACTCTGATTGATACTAAACCGAAGCTGAGTGATAATTCAAGCACACCATATGAGGATCCCTCACACTGTCGTAGTATTGCGTGGGCTCTTCAATATCTCACCTTTGTGAGGCCTGACATTACTTATGCGGTGCAACAAGTGTGTTTATTCATGCATGATCTGAGGGAAGAACACATGCACGCTCTCAAACGCATTGTGTGCTACATTCAATGTACTCTTGATCATGGCTTACACTTATATCCATCATCGGTATCTACTCTTATTTCTTATACGGATGCTGATTGGGGTGTGTGTGCAGATACCATACATTCGACATCTGGTTAGTGATTTGTATTAGTTAGGTGTATAATTAGTTTTCATAATTGTAGCCTAGAATCACTATTATATATCTTATATATAAACTAATTAGCTAATGAAAATAATCAATAAATTATTCTCTTTCACTTGAAAGCCTAACAGATAAAAACTTGCATAAACCATATAACATTCAAAAGAAAACAAACTCTTATCTTCATAATAACTACTTATATGAAATAATTTGTCTTCATTGACAGGTGTAGGAAGATTGAAGATGTGTAGAAGGAGCCTTCATTCAAACTTCTTGTGAACCATTTTTTTTTCTTTCTATTATAACAATAGAATTCAGATGCTCACCTCAACTATTTCATTGAA
Organism: Anisodus tanguticus; assembly: GCA_034509755.1. NCBI lineage: Eukaryota > Viridiplantae > Streptophyta > Magnoliopsida > Solanales > Solanaceae > Anisodus > Anisodus tanguticus. The sequence goes on along the minus strand of CM067542.1, from coordinate 59,551,702 downwards.
TATTTAATATGGGGTTAATGGGATACCAGCTACTAAGCCAGCTTGTGAACACTTCAACCTTTTTACTTGATACCTGCTAATGAATCCACGGATACCGGCTGCCGTGCCAACTTACAAGCATCTTGTTCCACTATGTACTGGATATTTTATCTACAAAGACTTGCATGGGATAGGAGAAAACCACCTAATCACTAGGCCAAACTTCTCGTGAACCATACAAATATATTTATCATTTTGCAGGAAAACATTTCCAGTTGTTTGCCATCTTCTGTTCCTAGCTTTTGCCTTGGAAGTTAGTGAAATTCAGAAGTATGTGGACTTTAAAGATTTTGGGATTTAGCAGGTTATGGTATGTTGGTTCACTATAGTAGTCTCGTGACTTGCTTTTTGCATGAGAGTCATGTACCTACAAATGGAAGGAAACTGATCATGTTACCAAAAAATTTAACCTTTTTCCTTTTTGACAATACATAGGGACAAAATTATAGTATATATCGAAATAGGACCAAGATTGAAAGATTTAATGTTCTAGCATAATTTTTTTTTTAAAAAGAGAAGTTCTGTATTATGCTAGATTCCCTGTTCTGTAGTAAAGCGTAACAAATTTATCCAAACTACCCAAGTGCATAAACCAAATTACACTACTTAATTGGATGATGTAGAAACAAAGAAAAGAATATCTGCAATAAAGGCACTACAATAATTTGCATTGTCACAACAGAATCAAATACTTAATTCAAATGGCTCACATAGCAATATTTTTTTTGCAGTAACGAAAGTACAGAACATTGGTTTACTCTTCTTAACCAAAGCAGCTAGATAAAACAGAGGAAATTAAGGTTGTGCTGCAGCTACTGCTGGTTGAGGCTTCTGCTGATAAGCAGCTTGGTCACCGGCAGGAGGCGGGGGAGGTGGTCTGATAGCTTGATAAGGCGGGGGATACTGCTGATAATGTGGAGGTGGTGGAGGTTGCATGTACCCATAGGGTGGTGGTGGATAGTAAGGCGGATAAAATTGACCCTGAGGTGGAGGCGCTGGTGGATATGCATAATGCTGTCCTTGTGGTTGTTTTTCAGAACCAATCTGGTTTTCATGCCCTGACCCTGCACCTGAACTAGAAGCCCCCTCCTGAGATGGAATTACAGCCCCCATCCTTTGAGGATCCATTGACGGATAATATGCTCTTTCCTGCCGAGCCATTGGCGGAATGTTGAAGTATGGCATCGGTTGTGGGGGTTGTTCCTGAGTGCCTGGGGGTGGAGGAAGCTGATTCTGCAGTTGTGAAATGACAGCTCTGGGCAACAATCCACTGTGAGTCACTGCAGCCTGCTGTCTTGCTTCATCAGACATCTCGGTCTCTGGTTTAGGAGCTTGCGGTCTCCCCCAGAGCAGCTTCAGTCTCAAGCCCTTTATCACTAGCTTGTTCACTAGTTCCTCAGCCGCCTTCTCTGCACCTTCTCTTGTAGTGTAGGTTACAAAAGCACAACCACGCTGCAACACCATTTTAACGGACTCGATCTCTCCATGTGCGTAAAACTGGTCCTTTAGGTCCTGCTCATTGATTCTTGCATCAACACCACCCACATAGAGGGTTCTAATGCTCTCGTCATCAGGGGGCTCCAATGAAGGCATTTCACCTGCCTTATTAAGTAGCTTCATCGCCACAGGATCATTAACTCTGCAAGCATTGCAGGTAATACAATGACAACACTTCTTGAAACAAAAATATGAACAAGATAGTAATATAGCTCTTTTAAGTTAGTGAAGATCATTAGGATAATTAATATTTAGGAAAGAGGACATGCAACAAGATGTCACTAATCTAGCCACAATAAAGGTGGACATTTCAAAGCTGTAAATGGCATGGTATTAGCTTCTTAGAGTATGAGAAGAATTGGATTGCTCCAGCATTGCCTAATAAACTTACAATCCAGAAGACAGAACCATGCAGTTAGGATGAACTAGCTAGTCCCACCTTCTCATCTAGTACTTGACGTCTTGACCTAAGTCACCTAGACCCGTTAAGGGTGCCAGACATGGATGTCTGTTGAGATGTTTGATTTTCCAAAGGTTTCATCTTTAGGAAGCAAGGAAACTAAAAGATCGTTAACACTGATGCGACGATATGGCTAGTAGGCAAGCATATTAAGGTTAAATGTCTGATTTTTTACTATCAAAAATCTTCTGAAAGAAAAATTATGAAAAATGTGAATGGTCTTTTTACATGCAGAAATAGTTATTGTGATTACATTGAAACTTAGGAACCTATGTTGCTCAGTCTCGAGTCTATATTGAGGTGCAGACACAAGTTCAGCTATGCATCATAAGAGTCCAAGCAACATAGTCCCTAACCACAACTCCACAAGTGTGATCAAGCAACTTTTTCATGTACACTGGTTCAAAAGTAGGCAAGAATTTGAAAAAAGAAGAGAAAAACACATCATCATTATTGAATCAGTTGCTGTTGCTGAGCAAGGTTCTGTCTTTTCCTTGTAAGCCAGGGCATTTAACTCTGTGGAAGCTCATTCCTTGGATGACAGATCCTTATCCTGCACCTTCCGTCACCAAACCAAGCATCAAAACTCTTTCTAACTATCCTGTATGTTGGTCCTTTCTATCCATTTTGAAATAGAACCTTAACAGTTACTACTACTTATTATTAGATTTTAGATTGTTTTTAATTATTAAATTGTATTATACGAGGTTTTACGAAAAAATGTTTTTTGGTTTCAAAAATAATTTATGTAACACAGTCATCAAACAAAAGTATGAACAAGCAACGAGATAATATGCTATAAACAGCCTGTACATATTGACAGTTTTGACACCAGGAGATTAAATGTCAAAATGGTGACACGAGCATTTAAGAAAACAAAAAACATTCAAGTTAACAGGATAAGCATTCAGTTGCACATACCCATAGTAACGGTCCTTAATGTTTTGCTGTGACAACTCCCCAGTCTCAGGCATCTCATGCCTATAAGGGCACTCCAAACCTCTTGTGCATTGACCACGTATATAGAAACTACAAACATGTGCCCGATTTCTCTTGTAGTATGGAGTTGTTCTTTGGAGTTTCAAAATAGTGTCATTTGCACGGACTTTCCCATATGAAGATTCATAATCAATCCCTGCTCTTGCCTGGTCAGAAAGAAAGCGTAGATTGACAGGAGACAATAGAAAAGCAAAGTGATTAACATACAACAGTTTTGTCTGAAGCGAATCTTTTATGTTTACTTTGTATCACCAGGTTAGAAAAATGTATATCCTTAAGCTATCTCGTTCATTATGTACTCCTCCTCGGAGGTGAGGAAGGAGGGGAACACCAATAATAACACAACCCCAATAAATCAATTCTGGGCTAAAAGAAAGTTCTGGCTGAAAGATTCAGCAAATTTTCGAATAAGCTAATCCATATATGCACCCTCAAAGTTGCAAGTAAAGATTGTTCACTGTAACAACCATAAACCCTCAGTAGTAAATGAATTATATTTGGGGGGGGGGGGGGGGGGGGGGGGGGGGGGGGGGGACTAATAACAGAAAACAAAGTAAAGGACAACGGTTGAACAAAAGTATGACCTTTTTATGCATGTAAGCTGTGAATGAATATGCAGGTGGTGCACAAAGGCATGTTATAACTATTAATAGACTTCTAATTGAAACTTCACATACCCTGCGGTCATGCTCCTCTGCGAAATATTCTCTATTCACGTCACTCTTGGGAATTGCATCATTAGAATTGATACTGAGAGCAGTATCTCGGACCTGAACTGGCAAACCATACTCAAGATCCAAAAGACAAACTTGACAAACATTCTTCAACTTGCTGCAGGTCTGACAGATCTCAGATTTTTTGTATCTTGCATCCCGACCAGGCCTCCATCTGAACACTGTGAAGGGCCGTGTGCATATCTTGCACTCCTTGTCATAATCTGCTTTAGTCTGTAAGGAACAATGACAAGATCAAAATGTTCAATACTTGAGCATTTCAAAGAAAAGGTGAATTGACAAGGGGGCAGAAGCAACCACGTCATAAAACTCAGATCAATCTCTATGACTTGTAGGAAGAAAGCTGGCATTTTGACAATAGGAGTGGCTAGTAGAAGCAATAAAGCAGGATACAGCTTTGTATTTGGACAAGCTGTCCTCAGTTAACGACATGTAAAATGAATATAGAATCTATTTTGTTAGAATGTGATCCAAGCAAGTGTATAACCTAATTGATAATCAGCAAACAAGGACTCGAAAGAGAGCAATAGGCTTACAGCCTTTTCCTTAATGAAAAAAGGATCACTCATTCTTCCCCTATGACTCAAGGAAAATACTTAACTTGTTATCTCAATTGAATATGAGCAGCCAAATCCATCACAAGTTATAATCACTTCAGTAAGAAACTGAGGCGTATTAGAAATAAACATATGGTGCTCTGACCTTTGAAGTTTGATTGCTTATAAAAACAAAACTACACCTTCTAGTTCCTAATTTGAATAAAGCGACCCTGTTTATTTTAGTTTCACCAAGTAGAAATGCAAATCTTTCTGAGTGAAAAACTGTTCCATTATTCAATAAAAATGCTGGTGGAAAACAGATGATTTATCTACAATCCTGATTCCTGAGATACCAATCCCGCCATACAGAAACGAGTGTTTGGATATTCCTAATTTGAATAAAGCGACCCTGTTTATTTTAGTTTCACCAAGTAGAAATGCAAATCTTTCTGTGAGTAAAAAACTGTTCCATTATTCAATAAAACTGCTGGTGGAAAACAGATGATTTATCTACAATCCTGATTCCTGAGATACCAATCCCGCCATACAGAAACGAGTGTTTGGATATTTTATCAATGTAAGAGTGCTATATACAGTGCCGGCGGATATAGAATCAACAAGTTCAACAGTACACAATTATTTTAAACAGATCATACATATATATATTAGAAAAAGTAAAATTTTAGCAAATAAATCCATAATCGCAGAAGTGCAATGGTTCAGTGGTGAGGCATAAAGGTTGAACCCATCAAGTTTAAATCCTGGATCCACCTCTTTCTATATTCACCTTGAGTTAAAACAGATAACTTCCTCAAGTTAGTATGCTAAGGATGTGTGGTGGGTGCACGTCACAAGTTTGAATCCTGACTTGCGGACCAAGTCTAGTTTTATGTGGAGAAGGGTAGAAGGGCATACCACTATTCACCTAATGTCAAAGTATAATTTCTCTGTAATAATAAGAATAACTTCATCAACTTCTTTTTCAAACATTAGTTTCTGTTTACCAAAGTGAGGCTTTTTCTTTTTAATCTTTTTTGCCACCTCGCCCAAGCAGTTAAGGAGAACATGGCAAGACCAAAAGGTCTCAAATTCTGTCCAACCTCATGCTTGTGTTCTCTCTGCTAGCACACTGTTTTGTCTCACTTGTTGTGTATAAAATCATTTGAACACATTCCTATACATAGGGGGGAAATAATAAAAAGGTGATGTTTAAACCTAATGGCACACCTGTAGCTCACCGAGGACATGACCCTATGTAGGAAGATTTGGAGAACGAGGATTAGGTAGAAGGTTAGTAGGTTGTCGAGCGTTGTCTAGTTTCCCTAATCAATATTGTTATTATTACTTTCCTACTATATTATTCTTCGATTTTATTATTACACGTTGTTTCCTTTGCTTCGGTTACTGTATTGTTTGTTGTTTATATTGTTATCTTCTCCTTTATTTTTAGCATGCCTTCTTCACCACTATATTTCCGTTCCATACTTGATTTTGATGTGCTTTCTTTGAGCTAGGGGTCTTTCCGAAACAGTCTTCTCTCAATGTAGGGTAAGGTCTGCGTACACTCTACCCTACCCAGACCCCACTTGTGTGATTACACTAGGTATGTTATTGTTGTTGTTGTTTTTAAACCTAAGTTAACTAATTTGGATAGAAAAGCTCAATTAATTAGAAGAAAATTGGCACAAAATCAGTTGTTATACTCCACCTAAGTAACCAAAAAGGAGGAACCAAATGAAGCCTATAAACACAAAAACCCCTCAATTCTAAATCAAAAACAACATAAACATAACAAACAAACCCTGATACTATTCATAAGTAAACATGAAAACTACAAAAATAAACACCAAATCATACAATTATTCATAAAATAAATATGCATAGGAGGGGAAATGACAAAAAGGTGACCTTTTCAAACCTAATTTAACTAATTTGGATGGAGAAGCTGAATAAATTAGGAGAAAATTGGCACAAAAACAGTTCCTAAATTCGACCTAAGTAACCAAAAAGAGGAACCAAATGAATCCTCTAAACACAAAAACCCCTCAATTCTAGTTCAAAATCAACATAAATATAAGACTTAATGGTCAAAAACACACATGATCTATCACTTTTTCGCGAGTCAACTATCAATTGTTCCTTTTTTCTACCTGAACCATCACCATCTATGTATTAAAACCCAAGTTGCGTGGACTCTTCACTTTGTACCGTAGGGAGTCCGAGCAACATAACTTAAAACACACCTACCTCAACTAATAGATGTTGAAGTAAACACCAAATCAAACAATTATTCATAAAATAAAACAAAAAAAAAAGTTAAAAATATTATTACCATTCGAACATAAGGACTGTCCCCAAGACAAGACTCGCATATAATTGGAAAATCAGATCGTTCCCATCCATCTGCTTCTGCATCTCTAAGCAACCTATGCGCCATTTAATTACTAATAATTAAAAAAAAAGATAAATTGGATATTTTAATTATAAATAATACAGGAAATAGAAGGTTGATTTATTGAAACGGAGCAGCAAGTTTTACCACCGTGAAATATAGCGGCGGAGCAAAAGAAGAAAGAGGAGGACAAAATTTTAGTATTAGCACTTTTAGTCCCTCAAATATTTATATAATTCTAAAATTGGTCCTCATATGGATTTATGTCGAGTAGGGTACTTTTCTTATATATTACACTCAATTTGTTAATTATAGTTGTTGTTGGTCCTTATAATTACTGATTAAACATAATTAACTTTTAATAAATTGATACTACCACTTTTTATTCTACGAATTGTGAACTTTTGCAAGTTTAATAAATAATTAAGTGTTAAATGACTCAATTATCGAAGTATTATATCTAATTTATATTGTTACTTCATATTTAAAGATGAAATAGTTATAAATGTACTCTAAATATCATATATTTCTTATATAAAAGGATCAAGAACACATGTTTTAGTTAATTGAAGGTAAAATATGTGTAGCCAAATATTAAAAAGACCAAAAAAATCCGTTATTGTAATGGAGGAAGGAACACTGACAATTAAGTTCTTTAGTGACGGTCGTATCGAAACACAAACTGATAGGCCGGACTTATTCGACGAGGGAATAGGCCAGGCCATTTAATAGGACAACATCTTATGCTAAATGCAAATGGGAAATTTGGTGGATACAACGATGACGTTCACTCTGATAATCAAGAACAAGAATTGGATCATCCACTTCAGATTTTGTGCTTTTTGATGTGGAAGATGATGTTGTTATGCTTAATGAAATTTTAGAGGTGGTGAATTTTTAGAATAATGTGGTAACATAAAATGAATGTCACGTGATTGATATTAATATTACACAGTTGGATTTCCAAGATGATGTGGAGTTAGAGAACGACTACGATGTGATTATGATTGATTGCTATTGAATTTGTTGAAAGAAGTGTTGGATAAGAAGAAGAAGAAGAAGAAAGAGTGGAGATACATATTTACCACAAATTTTTGAGCTTTTCTGTTTGTATAATTTTTTTTGTTATTAAAAGAAAGATCAAGTATATACTCCTCATTTTCCTTATTCTTTTTTATTTTCTATAAGGATCTCTTTAGAAAGCCACATGGTAATTGAAATTGGTGTAATTATTAGGATAGTAATTACACAGCCTAGTAATTACATAACATAGTATTACGAGGATATATTTGTTTGTCATAATGTAATTACAGTGCAATTACAAGCATATTGTTTAGTTGCAGTAAAAATAAAAATTAATACTTGACAAATAATATATTAAATTAGGTATTTAAGATACATATTACTTCTTGAAAATATATTAGTTAATAATCACATATTTGTAAATAATATTGTAAAAGTAATAGTATATTTTCAAATTAATAATATTTTAATTTAATTAACTACAAAAATTTAAAACACACATTTTTGTAAGAACACCATGGGTTGTGTATATGTTTGTCAAAAAAATTAATATTAATACATAGAATGTCATAACACTATTCAAATATTTGACAAAAAACAATCTAGCAATTGTAAGTGGAAAATGAATAATATGCAATGTAAAACAACAAGTAAATAGTACTAAAGCAAATAAACTGAAATCGCAAATATAATATAATTTCAAAATTTTAAAAATAATAATTTAACATGATACTTTTATTTCAAATTCCAACATAACATAAAATAAGTTACAACATAACTTAAGTAAATATAATTCAAAAGAAAGTGACAACATTTATAAGTCTATAACCTCATTCAACAATGAAATTCTACTTTAATAACATCACTCGTTATATGTCAAGTTTGTTATTGACTCATTGTTTCTAATATTAAAAAGTGTAAATTTAAAAACTAGAATAATAACTTAGTTATGCTAAAGCAAGAAAATAAGGGGAAATTTTTTTAAAAAAAGTACGAGCAATTACATGGAATCACAATAAGGTTGAGAAATGAGAAGAAAGAAAATGAAAAATAAGAATATAAAAAAACATTTTTAAAAATGTAATAATTTAAAATGTAAAAAAAGAAATATTAAAAAAACAAAAATAAATAAAAATAAATAAATTTAAAAGTAAAGTTTTAAATAAATAGAAAAAGAAAAAAGAAAGTAACCTTATGATTACATAGTGTAATTACACCAAATTCTCAGCCCCCTTGAAAATTGGAGAGTGTAATTATCCTCCCAATTGCACCCAATTACATGTTGATCATGTAATTATTTGATATGACAAGCATGCCAAATTGTTTAATTACACTCAAATCCAATTACATTAGTGGCTTTCCAAACAGACCCTAAGAGTATCAAAGACGGCTATTGGAGCACCATGTTCAAAAATAAGTCTCATTACTCTTTTAAAAAAAGGACCAAAAACATAATTCATTTATAACGGAGGGACTTTTATTGTAGTTGCCCCTTTTATATGTGCTAAATACCATTTAAATTAAATGTGACTTGCATTTATAAGTTGTCGTTCCACAAATTTACGAATAGCAATTAATACGGCTTATAAATCACAATTACCAAATGTGACTTATATATCGCATATTTAGCCACATAAGCAGAATCTATCCATCTCTCTCTCTATATATATATATATATATTGTAGGGTTTTGTTGAGTTCAAACACACATAAGTAAGGCACAACAGAAGTTTAAAATTTTGTTCTTACTTACCCCAACAATTTCTTCTGGTATGGTTATATGACAATCAAAACATGTAACATAAAACATGAACACTTACAGGTTTTATTAGCTGGAGTCTTTACTAAAGGGTTGACATGTGATTCCCTTTTCGACTGCAACCACAATGCTATGGTGTATTCCTCTGTCAAGAAAGCCATGAAATCTTGACTGAGGTTTGAGAGAGTTTTATCCTAGACTCTAAGTCTAGAATTGTTTATGAGAATTAATGTGTTTAACTCATGGGGTTTAGTGATGTTTATATAGGGAGGATTAGGTCAATTATCATATTAGGGTTGGGCTCCAAGCCTGACCCAAATCCCGAGGTGCAGTGGGCCAGTCTGACTGGGCCTACTGCCGGGTTGGCGCCGCGGCGCGGCTCGGCCTGGTAGGCGCAGCGGCTCCTTGCCCATATATATTCAACACGTTTTAATTTTAAATCCAAAATCCAATTTTGATTTAATTAAATAATTTTCATCAAATATAAATTATCCCATAGTTATTATCATTTTAAATATCTTGGTTACAAATCAAATATTTAATATTCTCTCAATACACCCTTAGACCGAAAAAACAATCGACATAGTGTGACCCTATAGGCCTTCACATATCGACACTAATCCAATTAAGGTCCATACGGAACTCCTAGATTGCGTCGTATGACGAACTAAATATGTGAAAGTACTTTTACATGAATCCAGCAAACATAATGTGAGATGATAAATTTCTTTCATTCGGGACACACTCGATCAAGCTTAGGATTTGCCATGTGTCTATCCAAATGGCTTGATCACTTTATCTCATCTATATTAGTCGACAACTATATCATATTCTAAATATGTCTCTTGCATTGGCCAATGACTTGGTCGATCTAATATCACTGAGAAGTTGAGTGCTCTCTCGAATATCCAATCGAGGAATGAATCCTATTCTTGACTCAACTACCACCTTAATTTACATCATAATGCACCCAACACAAGTCGTATCTTATCCTACAAGGAGTTTAAGCTTAGGACATGGTCAAAGTACATTACTCTATAAACAAGGTGCGTATTGACCTCAAATCAAAAGACTTTCATCTCCCACATGCTGATAACACTTTAGACATGTATAACAAATAGTTTATCAGCAGGATATACCAATACTTTCCAAAAGTATCCATGTGTCCATCACTAGTAACCATTACTAGTAGCAGGTGAGACATACTAAATTCCCTAAGAATGTGACACAGACCACATGTCGACTTATAACATATCATCGATATTCCATTCTCGATGATCATTAGTCGAGGCTATTTTAGAGTTACGCTCTATCATCAATATCTCACTCTATTAATGACAACGTAAGCTCAAGGGATGCACATTAATGAATGATTACAAACAATCAAATAATAATTCAATAATTGCAAATGCCATAAATATTAATCTTATTAATAATACGAATGTGTTCAAGTACATTTGTCCCTAATAATGATTGTCTCTAGGACATACATACTTTCATATATATAGTAAAACTAGGAAATAGCCCCCAGGGGCACAGACGAGTTGGTAAGTGACAAGGTGATTGGGGTACAACCACTCCGACGTCGCAGGTTCGAATCCGTGTGGTGACAGTCTTTGCTGAAATATTGCAAGGGTTGTTGTTGGGTTCGTGTCCCGTTGGTCCTCTCCCTTGCAGGGCTGCCACTCGCGCATATCCCTCGATTTACATTCCACATGGCCAAGGGGCCTCTGGTACAGTTGGGGGGTTTCGACTTCGGGACTTTCCCCTTCACAAAGTAAAACTAGGAAATAAAAGAGTGATGTGACATTTATTTTAGCCAAAAAAAATCTAATTATCCCTTTTCTCCTTTTTCTTTTTTTGACCTTTTATCCCTATTTCTTATTTATCTTATTGTTAAAATAGAATGAATATCCTACTATGTGTCTTAAGTATTATAATTATAATAGAATTTAATGTACTGTAACTGTAAGATTAATACCAATGAAGACTTATGAAGGTAATAAAGAATTGTTGTAATTAACGGGGATATTGAAGAGTCGTTATTCCACACATAAGAAATACGAAGAAGCCAAGAGTGGATTTCCAAGAGGGAATACTAAGAAACACACCGTGATACATGTAGGCACATTGGCACAATTTAGGAGGATTCACAACATATATAGAGAGGAGATTAGTAGAGACATTGTTGTGAAAAACTTCATATAATGGAATTCACCCGTTCACTAATAGACAGCGTCAAAAAACTTCAACAATACAACAAAAATATACCTAGTGAAATTTCATATAATGGGGTCTCAAAAGACAGAGTGTACCTAAACATTACCCCTATCTTGAGATATAGAAAGGTTGTTTCGTGACAGACCATGACATAAGAACAAGAAATTTAATATAGTATAGAAAATAAAATTTTATATTAAAAAATTCTTTATTCTCATGACTTAAATTCGGATGAAAATACATGATTTTTTTAGATACCCTTAAGTGCTTACAACAATAACTAACATATCCAAAATAAAATTTCATAAGGTATAATGAGAAATAAAAAGATATAAACAAGAAAGAAACATTCTTCCCCTTTACTTCCCCACTAGTCGCAACTTCCAAAGCGAATCTCTTCCCTTCCAATGTTTCCTTCACCTTCTTCCCGATCTGTACTTTTCTAAGCTCCTAAATCCTATAAAAGATCCACAAAAATGGAACTTTAAGACACCCAAATGAATTGAAAAATGAGAAGAACCAATAATAGAAAGTGCAGGGTTTGGTGGCCAACACATCTGTCTTCTTCATTAAATCAATTGAATAATTTGCATACCTGTGCTTTCTTGTTTGGTTGGTTCATTTCTTCATCTGAAGCTTCTTTTGACATTGTTGTTGCTTTCGCTTGCGATGAGTCTGCTCTTCTTTCCATGACCACCCATATGAATCTTGAGGTAAAATTTCATAAATAACCTTTTAAAGATTCAATTTTTACAATCTGGGTTTATGTAATTTAGTGTTTTTCTAGTTTGTTGTGAAAAAGTTGAAAAATGGTTAACTGTGGTTAATGCCTTAATGTGAATTGGGTTAATCTCAAAATGTGAATAAAGTTGAAACACGGTGAGCTAGGTTGATGTTCAAATTTTAAATCTGGGTTGATGTGAGTTCAGTATCTAAGTTAGTGCTTTTCAGGTTTGCTGTGAAAAATGGTGAACTGGTAATGTATAAATGTGAAAAAGGTGAAATGGGCTAATCTCAAATTATGAATAAAGATGAAACATGATGAGCTAGGTTGATGTTCAAATTTTACTATCTGGGTTGATGTGGATTCAATATCTAAGTTAGTGTTTTTCAAGTTTGTTCTGAAAAATGTGCAAAATGGTGAACTGGGTTTATCTCAAAATGTAAAAAAGATGAAACTTGGTGAGCTGGGATTAATGTTTAAATGTGGGAAGATGAAGTGGATAAGGCTTGAGCTTCCTTCCGTCTCTTATTTCAGTATTTTACACCATTTTATGGAGATGGACTTGGTGATGAAATTTTGCCTTTTGAAAAAAAATTTGTTTGCCATCTGTAGAGTAAAAGTTGTGATGAATTAATTTTTAGTCGATTGCTATGGTTTAACAATTGCCTGAGTGTACAAGGAATTGGTCTGGCAGTGACAACGTGACAAAAAAAGAAAGCTTGGGTTTAGACAAGTAGGTAACGTTGGACTAATGAAGCTTTATTGGGTATACTCTGATGAGATTATTATGAGGGTGGTTAATGTGGACCTTCCTCCTTGTTCCAAGTATGTATAAGCCACGTTTATGCTAAAAATAACCCATGAAAATGTGGTAACATTCTTTGGTATGGTGCTTTGAGTAAAATACCATTCTCCCCTTCACATACTTAAAGCTAAAGTACTGAAGTAAATGCATTTAATTTAAGGAGATACAATTTCTAAAAACTCGAGCAAATGGATGAATATGGTTGATCTAAGCAAGTTTCTTCTGGTTTTTATTTGATAAGAAAAGTCTTGATAATAATTGTTGAACGTAATTTGAGAGTCAACTTGGATTTAGAGATGTATGGGATCACTTATACTGTGTAACTATCCCATGTTAGTGCATGGATTTCATTCATTCGCACAGAAAACTATGTTATATTTCTTCACATGTCTGCTATATATAAAAAAAAGGGCAGCCCGGTGCACTAAGCTCCCGCTATGCGCGGGGTCCGGGGAAGGGCTGGACCACAAGAGTCTGTTGTACGCAGTCTTACCTTGCATTTCTGCCAGAGACTGTTTCCACAGCTTGAACCCATGACCTCCTGGTCACATAGCAACAACATTACCAGTTAATCCAAGACTCCCCTTCACATGTGCGCTATATAGGGGTGTGCAAAAAATTCGGAGAACCGAAAAAATCGAACCGAACAGCCTGTTCGGTTTGGTTTTTATTCATTTTTTTTTTTTGAAAAATCGAAACGAATCAGGATTTAGTGATTCGGTTCGGTTTTTAAATTTTGGATACGAACCGAACCGAAAAACCGAATTAAATATGTAATTAATCTTATTTTTTATTTTAGGCTACTTATATCTCTTGAATCATAGCCATTGAAGCCAATCTATGAAGCTTTTATTGAAGTCGAATGCGGCATGAACTTGATTAACATATCACAGAAGCATTGACATAAAATGTAGGGAGAGAAAGTAGTTGTAAATTGGTAAAACTTTAAATGATCATAACTCTGCGCTCGGATGTCCGTTTTACCCGATTATTTTTTTGATTTTGCGTATTTTTTCGAGACGGTGCCCGCCAATTTTTAGAAAAACGTCCGTTTTCCCAATCAATTTGTGTTTTTCCCCAAATCGATTTCTAATTTTCCTTTTTTTTTAGTAAACATCTCACGATACACAATAGATTTCAACGTCGAAATTTCATGATAGTGTAGGTATGAATGTCAATTTCAGTTCTGGAAATTCAATTTTTTTAAAAAAATAAAAAATTCCCTGACCCGACCCACTAGAAAAAACGGTATAATCCGATTCGTTCGGCGATATAAACCGAACATATCGTTTTTTTTTTTTTTAAAGTCGGATTCGTTTTTTTTTTTTTAAAACCGATTTTTATTCGGTTCATTTTTTTCGGATACAAAACCGATATACGCCCAGCGCTATATACATTTTATGAAAACTGATATTTATCCTTTTACTAGTTTGTTGCAGTTATTTTCGTCTAATATTTTTGTCTACTTTATTACATGATTTCCCTCTCATTTTATCAGAGGGTTCTTCAAGGCATAAACAGTAAGATGCCTGTGCTTCTACAAGCTAAAAGCAAGTTCTCTGTCCTAGGTTATTATGCAGCAAATTTCAGCAGTAATGGGCAGTTACTAATGGTCAGAGGCAAAGGGAACAAGCATATCAACTCTACTAATAAGAGAACATGCATGCGTGCTGAACAACATGCACCTGAAGGGAAGCGTGGAAGATGGAAATGTGGATGTCACAAATTAGATGTGATTCTAGAGCAGTGTAGGGGATTCTCTTTAGAGGATAACATTTGGGCACAGATTGTATGTGATAATTCTCAAGCTTCTAGTAGAAAAGTAGAGCTAATACCAAAAGTGCATCATATACATAGGAAGGGAGAAGCCATATTCCAATTAGATGTCCACGTATGTAAGTCATAATCACCCATACGACATCCTTAGATTTCCTTGACTTTTTCTGGCAGTTCCTTATTGTTCTATTTTTCTCAAAATAAACTCAGGTAGTGTTTTATGGAATTCCTGTGTTTTCTGGCCACCATTACTCGTTGGGTTTCAAGAGTTCATCTGAGCGGGTGACAAACCATTGCAAGAAGCCTGAATGGGTTAAGGATCTTAACAGGAAGCAGCCATATCTTGACTTGGTATATCGATTTTGAAGTTGTTTAATCTTATGTGCACTGTGTAGTGATTCTAAACCTCTTTGCTTTCAATTTTCTGAAAAAAACAGGATGCTGTAATTCTATCTATCAACACTGCTAGTGCGGCTAAAGTCTTTACAGAAGCAGATAATTCTTCCAAAAGATCCAGGGTTCCCTTCCATTTTTTTTGCATGTAATATCTTTTAAACTCTGACATGCTTCTATTTTCCACTGCTCCATTTGTTTCTCTGCTATTTCTAATAGCCATCAAATGGCTTGCCAGGTTTTCTATTTTGACATGGCAACTGCTTGCTGTATTGCTTGCATCATTCTCAACTATCTTCTACGTCATCCTTCAGTCCTTCCATGTCTGTTTGATTCACGTGTCCCACTCGTATATCTATGTTGCATTGGAGAAGGTATTCTGCAATACATGCAAAAATCTGGAAATTCGATGCTGTCAGCTCCTATATTGGCCGGTTATTCTCAAAGATTATGGTCTCAGGTAAACTTTCTCTGATAACCTTATTCTCTGAACTAGTCCTGCTACATGTGTTATGTGTATTCTGGATAGGCGAAATGAATGCAGAGGATTCATATAGTGAACTTGGTGCAGTCGACTAATATGTGTGTATTCTATGTTTTCTGTATAGCTTTCTTGTTATTATTCCTGCACTAAGAAGACTTGTATTTTAGGTCTCAATCCTGCGTGGAATATGCTGAAAAAGCGGCATTTCACAAACATTCCATGTGGACAAGCCTTGTAGTTGATCTGCTTCTGGGTAACTTTCTTGGCATCATATTGTGGTCTTGAGCTAGAGCAGCTTGCGCATGGGTTTCAAGTATTTCTGAGAATGCCACTAACTATCTTCTGCGTACCGGTTGTGTGTGGCTTATGGGGAACCCGGCGGGATTCAAGTTGAACACTGAGTTAGCCGGAGTTCTTGGGACAATTTCCCTGATTGCTATTCAAATTTGGTCTACCCTTTGGTGGTTATTGGGTTTCTTCTTGATTCATCTCATCAAAGTAGTTGCTGTATTTGGTTCATTGTTTGGTCTAACTGCAGCAGCTGCTCTGATCATTGACACTATTTCACTAGCCACAACACATGTTTCTATTCTTCAGTGGTTACTTACACTGCTATATTCATGGCAAATACAGGCTGTAGATGCTTTATGGCGGCTTTTCAGGTATATTACTCTATAATGCTATCTATCTGCACTCTAAAGTATCTTGTTGACTGGTATTGGTCAGTTGATCTAGGGGTAATCATATTTTACCCTGTTGAGGTCACTATAAGTGGTTAAGACATGGCTACCAAAATCTCTAGTCCTTTTTGTCCTTTTCTTTTTGACATACTATAGAAACTGTTCGTTCTTGTAGGCTACTTAGTAACATCGGAAATAGGAGGCAAACATTGTCAAGCTTTGCCACTCAACACTAGTGATTCCTATCATCTCAATCCAACCACCTTAATAACTAAAAAAGATACTATTCATTTTTTCTGATAAAAAAATCTAAAAAAGATCCTTCATCAAATTTTAGCAAAGTTTTAGGTGAACAAGTTAGCCCCTTTTAAACTTAAGAACAATGATCTTAACCGTGGTCTGAAATGAATCTATTCAACAATTATTCATCCCAGTGACCGGCAAAAAATAAGGGATACTAACAATGGAGCAAGGACTATTTTCTGCTGAACAGCTTTTGCTAAAACAGGAACTGCAGGAAAAGAAGGAATAGAAAGAGGGGGATAGGGAAGATTAGGATGGGAAAAATATGGTGTGATCCATGTGTTAGGGTCATTCTGTGAGGAGGAGAATGAGGTAAGGAAGGGAAGAGAAGTTTCGCAAGGTTAATATTGTCTATCAACATAAAAGAGGTGTCTGGTTATCAAAAGGGGAGTGTAATAGCTTCGCACTATACGAAAATTTATTTGATCTGGTGGGGCATTTACCAGCTGAAAAGAAAAATCACTAGCCAACAAATCTAACCTCGCTATGTTCTGGTTAATTGATATCTTTAACTTCTACGTACCAAATATTCATCTTTGACTACCTATTTAGTCTATGCTTTGAGCTTTCCAAACTTTTTTACTATGTGTCTTCAATTTTTTCCCGTGGTTTCTTTTCCCAGATGGCTGGTGCACCAAACACCTCCTTCACAAAGAAAAAAGATCATGCAAAAGAAATTGAGGTTTCCATCAAATAAATTGCAAAATTATGGACCTTACTATAATTTTGCTGTTTTTTTTCACTGGAGAGGACTGTTTTACTGAATTATTTTCACAAAATCACTATATCATTTTTTGCCAAACCAGCATCAAGTATGTCGCAGCTATGAGACTCATTGACGGTAAGACAGAAATAGGAAAGAACATTTTGTATGGATCTCTTTTGTCTTTGTTAATTACTAGTATGGTTCTGTTGTGGTGGTTGCATAAAACCACTAACAGTTTGCCTCCTCTAATTACAGGGGTAGGAAGTGGAATCCTCTTCGTCAGAGACTAGATAGCTATGCATACAGTGTGGAACAGCATATCGTTGGGTCTCTCCTATTTACTCCACTTTTACTTCTGCTACCGACGACTTCATTGTTCTATATTTTCTTCACCATTATGAAGACAACCATTAGTTTTGTCTGCATAACCATTCAGTTTGGCATATCTATAATTCATGCCACACCTTATATTAAGATTTTCTTTTGGTTCATGAGGAGGAAACGGTTTCCTGGTGCATTATGGTTTGAGATTGTTGTGTCAGAGAAATGCCACTAATTCAACAGAGGTTGAATCTGCTAATAAGAATGCATCAGGCTCTGAGAATTCTCGTCGCGCAAGCTGCAGTAAATCAACAGTTCTGGTTTCATTTCTTCACAGCAATTTTTTGAGCTTAAGTAAGTCCCTCAGCATTATTGTTCAACTCTCAAGATTTTGTGACCAAGGAGAGGAAGGATTATATTTTTGTTGCTTCTGGAGTTTGTTTGTATTGGATAGGAGCTCAGCTTATGGGCATTTGTTCCTTTTTGCTGCAAATTCGACTTTCTAAAAGTTAATGCCACAACATCCATATTTTCTTGTGATAGCATGTTTATACCAAACAACACATATTTTGTACTGGAGGGAGTACTTAGAAAAATCTGACGTCTTGCTTTAATGGTGATGCAATTTGTTATCTCAATTTGCTTGGTCGTTTGTTATATCTCTAATTGTAATGATCTTTTTTTGCGGAAGATACGTTATAAAAATGTTCTTTGTTGAAAATTTTAAAATGGTTATTTTGCAATACTGTACTTTTATGGTACAATCCCTCCTAAACTTGAGAAAACTTGCTCCCTTTAGTGACACGTCTCTCCTCTACCAAACTAAGACATTTCTATTACCACTATAGGGACACAAGTGAAGAACTGTCAAAGGATAATATACCTGACAAATTTTCACATAATGGTTACCGTTTTACCATGTCAGTCAATCAAGAACTAGCTTCTATCTGTTGCCTGCAAATCATACTTTCCCTTCCTTGCTCATGGTTCTAAAACATACTTGCTTGTTATTTATTATTTTTCAAGTGTTTATTGTGTTTGCTAACTCTGTAA
Organism: Anisodus tanguticus; assembly: GCA_034509755.1. NCBI lineage: Eukaryota > Viridiplantae > Streptophyta > Magnoliopsida > Solanales > Solanaceae > Anisodus > Anisodus tanguticus. Next base: position 59,532,796 of record CM067542.1, on the reverse strand, counting down.
AAATGTGATGCAGGACAAGTAGTTTGGCCCCACTATAGAAATGTTTTTTCAGATGTATCTAGATCTTCTATTGCATTGTCAGCTTATGGAGTTCTGACAGGGAAAAGGTGTTTCACCTTGTCTTCAATATATCTTCTTTTACACCTTTTAAGGAATTCTTAGGATTTGTTTGGTACGAGGGAAGTCGTTTTTTTAGAAAAATGTTTTCCACGAGGAAGTCATTTTCTATTGTTTAGTTAGCAGAAACTTTTTTCCATGGAAAACCCTGTCCGTCTGAAGGGAGGAAAATGACTTCCCTCACTTATAGGTGGAACTAACACCTATGCTGCTCGGACTCTTCAGAAATGTTGACGGATGCATGTGGGGTTCTCCAAAAGTAGTGCATTTTTTGAGAATCCGACACGGGTGCGGCAACATTTTTGGAGAGTCCGAGCAACATAGACTAACGCTTAGATGTTATTTTTACTCTTTAGGACTCAAAATTTTCATCAAAACTCTGGTGTGCTAATATTATGTAACACTCAACAACCAAACACCGGAAAGCATTTTACAGGAAAAACTTTTCCGTGGAAAATGACTTCCATCATACCAAACACACTATTAATCTTGCTGGCTTTCTCACTTCTCTTGTTTACTTTCCCATTATATAGAACTCCATCTGCTCCAAAGATTGGTCTTCCCCCGACTCTGCCTTGGATGTCTATTCCATACAAAGAATACTGGCGCCTTTGCCATGAAGCAGTCCTCGGTTGCAGGCAAGATTGCAACTGCCAATTGCACCAATAGTTGTCAAAAAAGGGAGGAAACCAAAAGCAAAACAAAAAAAAGAATTCTTTAGCTTGCTATTTTTCACACTGCTATTCCATACGCGTATTCCTTTCATTATTCTCAGTGTTAGGAATTGTTTCATAAAATTTTGTACACGTGAAGGCGAAAGGTAGTGTGGAAAAGTAAGCTATTTGTGTATAGTTAGAAGGGTTATTGTTTTTTGGCCATCTTCTATCCATGATGCAGCAATTTTGTTTTGTTATAGGACTGAATATTGATGAATGGTGTAATGTTTTTTTCCTTCTTAGAGCACTTGCCAAAGTTCATCTTTATATTTGGTGTTGCAATGAAGTGTTAACTAGGCTCCATCCTTAGTCGAGGTGTGCAGAGTTAACTACGTGATTTTTTTATTATCTGTCTAAGTCTTGACGGACAAAGTACTAAGTTAACACATCCTTAGTCGAGTCTCTCCTTTTGTCTTTTCTAGTTATTTATTCTTTATCATATAATTAAGTATTATTTTCATTCCGGTAGCCGGTAGGTAATGCCTTAGCGAATGTGTGATGAGGTAAGTTCCCGGTGGCCAAAAGATTTGATCACTTTGTCGAAAAATGCAATTTAGACGTGATGATCAGATTTGGATGAAGTGTCAGACTTACAAATGTTTTGTGAACAAGCGACAAGAACGTAGTTTGTTTGTTAGGTGCATAGAATTAATACATTGTTAGGTGTATAATATAAAATATAATGCCTAGAGAAAGTAGCATAACAGTTTTTAATTAATCATGTACTTTTTTCAATGAAAGGATTGACTACTTATTAGAGATGTTTAAAAGAGTGAGCAGCGTCATTTAGGATTTAAACTTGAAAATATAGCTAAGTTATGAGTAACCATATTTAAAATCCTAGGAATATGTACAGTAGTCAACATGATCTAAATTAGAAGACAAGTGTCATATATTAAGGTTGAACAATATTTTAAACATATTCACCATGCCTTTCGCATCAGATAGTATCTTGATTTTCCTCCAAAAATTGCGAATCATGTTTTAATTGCAATCACAAGTTTCCCAATGAACTGAATAGGAGGAGAGCCATGGACATGAAGCACAACATATTATTATTCATAACAATCAAGTCGATGCTTGTTTTCTTTGTCTCTTCAAGTAAATAACCACATCAAAATTTAGTCAGAATTAATACATAAACATCATTTAGACAAGCTTCCCCTAGACTAAAACACTTGAAACTTATGTCATACGGACCCATGCAACTTAGAATAAAGTTAAGAACTGACAGGATTCAAACTTACACCAAACAAGAAAAATAAAATCACCATGGTGAGACGGTCGGTAATTCTTTGATCTGATTGCTTCCCTCCTTGCTCACATATTTTTCTTGTAGATTGCTGAACCACTGAGGAGAGGATTTGCTGAGGATATTGAGAATGTTGTTGTAAGCATAGATTGGCCTAGAAAGAAACTTGATGACTCTTTTCCAAACTAAATATGACTGGGATCTGCTTGCTGCACGGTCAATTGTTACGTAGCATAGTTACTTTACCACTTAGTTATTTTGAATTTTCCAATGGATTGCTTCTATTGTTTAGTTGAACATATTTTTTATGTTTTGACACTTCAAATATGTTTTGCAGGGACCTAACATCTTATTGGATGATATACTCTCAAGTGAAGTGGATAAGAGTTTGTTGAATGCTGTTAAAGATTCTATTGTTCAGGGGTAACTTGAATTTCTTAATTTTGTGCATTTCTTCTTGCCTGAGATATTGGACTAACAAAATTTCAATAGGTTTCAATAGGGCCGTGATGAGCTCATTAGAAATGTTAAATTCAAAACAGTTGATGCGAAGATTGCATTCAAAAAAGTTGATGCAAAGATTGTACATGACACATTGCATTGTGGAACGAGTCAGATTATTCCAACTGCACGACGTGTAGCCTACTCTTCTTTCCTTATGGCGACACCCAGACTTATGGAACCTGTGTATTATGTGGAGGTATAACCTGTCTGTCTCAAGTTTTTTTTGTATTGTTTGGAGCACACTTTGGTGAACGCATTTATGATAAACTGTTTATTAAATTCTTCTCTTACATGGTGATCTGAAGAACTTTTTGATGAGAAATTTATTATCAAAAAGTCTTCAGATCACCATGTAAGAGAAGAAGGGGAAAGGGGTTTGGAACTGGATATGTTGGCCCATATAAAACACATTATTTTACTTGTTGGAGTTGCTGCTTTTCTTTCATGAATAGGTTAATAGCGAAATTATCAAGAGAGTATATTGGTGACATTCTTGCTAGTGTTTTTACAATGTTCAAATGATAAGAGAAGTTCATTGTTGAGCCTTGGTTAGGTTCAATTAGTTACAGAAATAGGGATGAATTTTGAACCAAAAAGGAAAATAGATTTAAGATATTTTCTTGTATGAAACTTTGGGCTAACTTTTTGGTGTCTTCCATCAGATCCAAACACCCATGGACTGTCTCTCTTCCATATACATGGTGTTGTCTCAAAGGCGAGGACATGTTAATGCAGACGTTCCTCAACCAAGGACCCATGCCTACATCGTCAAGGTTTGATTTCTAAATATAGATAGCATCCTGGATTATTGGTACAATGTTCTCATGTTATAACATTAGGTTTTCTCATGTGCGCACCTCTTCTTTGTCCAGTCATTTTTACTTGTTATTGAGTCCTTTGGTTTTAAAACGGACTTGAGGTATCACACCCAAGGGCAAGAGTTTTGTCTTTCAGTATTTGATCATCAGGCTATTGTCCCTGGGGATCCTCTTGACAAGAGCATCGTTTTACGACCACTGGAGCCTGCCCCAATTCAACATTTGGCTCGTGAGTTCATGGTGAAGACAAGGCGTAGAAAGGTATACATTCTACCAAGGGTTAATTTGAGATTTTCAAAAAGTTATTTACTCTTCAGATTTCTACTCTGATCATGGTGCAAGCCTCTTCCACATGCCCCTTGTTTCCCGTTTAAGGCTTCAATTCTCATTTTTATTGTAGTTACTTTTGAATTTAAGTTGGAGTAACAAGCCTTATTGAAAGTAGTTATCAAACTTTATTGACCTAGATGACTGTCTCGAATGATAAATCTATCCTTTTACTTTAGGGAATGAGTGAAGACGTTAGCATCAACAAATTCTTTGATGAGACTATGATGGCGGAGATCGCGCAACAGGATGCTGATCTTCACCTGCAGATGATGTAGATATCACATAGTTGAGATAGTTATGTGTTTGCACTTAGGCGCATTTTCTACAGCCTTTTGAAAGATGTTGTAGACTCTACTGTGAGGTTCATGAACCACAAAAGCAATGATCTAGTATGAATTGGCGTTCCAGGATCACGGATGGTTCTTGCTTCACTCTCTTCCTTTGAGTTCGTCTATACGTTGGGTGATCCCTTGCTTTCACATTCGAGTGTTTGAGTCAGTTTCCTCTTTGTCAAAACGTAGGTACTTGAACGACACATTGAATGAGATTTATGTACGCGAAAATGCAGCGAATTATTGGGACGTGGTTCAAGTTTTGTTTTACTCCTCTCTTTGCTTCTTTTTTGGATTCTATATAGTTGTAAATCTTGACCTCATTATCAGCTTTGCCAGAATTTCCTTTCTTATGTATTATTAGGTGGACTACACGACTATCTTAACTTTTAACGTTATACTATTTTCTCCAAGTAACACTTAAACATTACTATTATTCATTTTTAAGACTCAAAAGTTCATCAAAACACTCTTCAATTTGCTAATATTATTATTAATCTTTAGTATATATATATATATATATATATATATATATTTCAGAGTATGTTTCACTCGCCAATAAAACATTTTGTAAGAAATTGTTTTTTCATGGAGAATGACTTTCGTCACATCAAAGCTTCGTTTATCAAAAAAAGCATACGAAATTGAAATAGAGGGAGTAAGCGTTGGTGGAGGTAAGTCGTATATGTGTTGATTTCGGGTAGGTATTCAATAGAATAATTGAGATGTATCTAAAATCATCGGTATAAAAAATAACTAAAAAAATATGTAACGTCTAAAATAAATAATTACTACGTATTTATATGGCAAAATACATAGATTACACCCTGAACTATACCCGAAATGTCGAGTTCACACTCCAACTAATCGGGTGTCCTATTACCCTTGACCATCTTAAAAGTGAAATTAATGCCTCTCTACGAGCTGATGTGACACAAAATATATATAAAAAAAAAGTGGCGCGTTTTGGTTAGAATTTATTCATTTTTGTAATTGCAAAATTCAGATTTTTATAATCCCTCCACTCACCCCCCCCCCCCCCCCCTCTTCTTCTTCTGCTTTCCATTTGCCACCTTTCTTGTTATGGCTGATGGGAAAATGATTTCTTCTTGATAATTTTCTGAGAGATAGAAAGGTTTAGTGGTGGAATCCACCGCAAAGATCCCGCAAAGTTGTCTGTTTACCCCCCAAAAAGGTACAATTGAATTTGTAAGTGATTTTAAGAATACATTGATCGATTTGTGAATAAGTGCAATAAGCAGTTAACAATAAGTAAGCAAATGAAACTAATAAGTAAAGTAAGTTAGCCTGAAATGATGTGATCTTGATTGAAACAACTCGACAAGTTTGGCCGATCCTCAACTGATTTGCTTCGGGTCCGAGCCAACAATGAGAGCTAATAACTATAATTGTTGTAAGAAAATTGCACAAATAATGAATAATGTGAATGAGATGTCCTTCCAACATGAAGGTTGAGCTTCTTTTATAGTGTTAAGAATACAAGCATTTATGTATGAGAATCATTCTCCAATTAAATGCAATTAAATGAGAATAATGGCTAATTAATGAGCAAAGAGTAACGGTTGGCGCCATATCCGGAATGGGTACGCTCTGAACTCCCCAGTCCTTCATCCGGTATTACTTGGTTCGGTTGCTACCCGGTCTTGATTTGATATCCGGACTCATCTCGGTGCAAATTTCATCTGGTGCAGAATTATGTCGCCTCCTTCGATTCCCACATCCAAATCATGCCACATGTCGTGCTGGTTTTCACCGTATACAGATAGTCCCCACACTTATCGGATCAAAGTTTACCGAAGTGATGGGAAGTGGAAATGATTTCTTCGATGTCTTCTCTTGCAAGCTTATTTTCAAATCACTCCAAAATAGGCGGGAAAACAAAACGTTTCCCCTTCTCCACGATCTGACTCACATCTCTTCAATATGCAAATTTGGACCATGTAACCCTCTGATTGAACCGTCATTTCAGTTCATAAACCAAAACGTTTTGTAATGATGACTACGCCCCTATAAAAAACCCCTCTTTTCCTTTCATAATTTTTGCTTTCATCCAAATTTTCTTCAATTCTCCGAACATTCAACCTTCAAATCTTCATATCTCTTTATCTTCATACCTTCAAATCTCAATAACTTCAAGCCTTCAAATATTCATAACTTCAAACCTTCATAACTTCATTTATTCATCAAGATGGCCCAAACCACTCGTTCTTCTTCAAGAAATTCTTCTTCGACTCCTTCACCCCCACCGACCTTCGATGACGTCGTTGGCGCCGCTGAATCTCCAGAGGCTCAAGTTGCCGTTGAGACCAGGTCCTTCGACATGCTTCCGTCCACTTTTCATTTTGACAATGAATTCACCGTTCAGACTGCCTCTAAGAAATCCGATCAAGGAGAAGATGCTAAAAACTGGTCGTCTGTCCTCTATCAGTGTCTCCGACCTCGACACAATCCAAAATGATTGCGGTTGGACCGATCTCTCTGGGATTGTTGTTCTCGGCTCGTACGAAGATATTAACACCTTCATATTTGGATACTCCAATGTATACACCCTTCACCTTCAAGCTTGTCCCTCAAATCGACAACGTGATCCTCGAGATGTGCATGACTTACAATTTATGTCTTGCACAAATTGGTCCATCTATATGGAGGGTCGTAACCTGCCTCTGATTCCTGGCCGATCTGGTCAACAAAGGTTTTACTTTGGATCATTTGATCCGTTTATACGTGCAAAGATTCTTCCATAGCGGGATCGTTCAGATCTCAAAATGAGGCAAATTCTCCAGCATCAACGAAAATCGAGACCGAGGTTGGATGAAATGTTTTGTTGCGGTTTCTGCCTCCAAAATTATACCGACTAGGTTCATGAACAAGTTCTCATTTAATTTTAAAGAGGCACTGGAACTCATAGGATTCAATCCCTTGGAGAAGGCTTTCACTATCCATTCATCCGGTAGTCGGGGAAGAAGAATTCGTTCCTTTTGGAACCTTGTCAAGAACTCCCGCAGAAACTCTGTATCCTTCTAAGAAATTTTGAATATATTTGCTTTTCTTGCTTGAACCTTCCATCCTCCGACATGTGCGTTTATAAAAGCATCTGCAAGTATTTCAAATGAGTTAATAGAATGTTCATGCAGTATGGAATACCATGTGATTTCTCCCTTGGACAGTGCTTCGCCAAATTTCTTCAACAACACCGACTCAATCTCATCCGAATGCATGTCATTGCCTTTCACCGAACACGTGTATGAGGTCACATTTTCATATGGGTCCGTTGTTCCATCGTACTTTGGGAGGTCATGCATTTTAAACCTCTTCGGTATCAACTTCGGTGCTACACTCGGTGGGAATGGCAACTGGATATATCGAGTCTGGTCCTTTCAGGATCGAGGTTCTCCCGAAATCTAGTCTACCAGTGAATTGTAGGTTTCAACCTTCTTTTCATTAATGCTCATTCGCTTAGTCAAGGCTTAGAGCATTTTCAAGACCTCCGAGGACTCATTATTCCCCGATCCATTGCCATTTTCATCAACTCGATCCTCCTCTCGGCCCAGATCTTCATTACGGACGGGACGAGCTTCATCCGCCGTACTTGCTCCGCTGCTTTTCTTTTGCAACTGAGTTATAGCCTCCTGTTATTCCTTCAACATGTTAAATATACGAGCCAAATTTATTTCACTATTCTCATTATCATTCGTAATTTTCTCACGTGATCTTCTAGACCATTGGGGTGAAATCATAGGGTTATTCTGGTGCTCTTCGATTATCGGGTCAATGGACGGAACGCCATTCATTGGATCAAAGGGCAGAACGTCGTTGTTGTTATTGACGTTGTTGTCATCGTGGTTGCTAAGTTCAACTTGAATGTCACTAACCATGTAGTATTAACCTGTAATCACAAAATCTCAAAAGAAGTAAGTGAAATTTGAGTTTGAACAAATCACCACTAATATCCTTAGCCCCACTATGAGCGCCAAACTGTTACCCCAAAAAAGGTACAATTGAATTTGTAAGTGATTTTAAGGATACGTGGATCAATTTGTGAATAAGTGCAATAAACAGTTAACAATAAGTAAGCAAATGAAAATAATAAGCAAGTAAGTTAGCCTGAAATGTTGTGATCTTGATTGAAACAACTCGATAAGTTTGGTCCGATCCTCAACTGATTTGCTTCGGGTCCGAGCCAACAATGAGAGTTAATAGGTATAATTGTTGTAATTAAATTGCATAGAGTATGAATAATGAGAATTGGATGTCATTCCAACATGAAGGTTGAGCTCCTTTTATAGTGTTAAGAATACAATGCATTTATGTCTGAGAATCATTCTCCAATTAAATACAATTAAATGAGAATAATGACCACTTAATGAGCAAAAAGTAAAGGATGTCGCCATATCCAGAACGGGTACACGTTGAGCTCCCCCGATCCTCCATCCGGTATTACTTAGTTCGGTCGCTATCCGATCTTGAATTGATATCCGGACTCATCCCGGTGCAACTTTCATCCGGTACAAAATTGTCGCCTCCTTCAATTTTCACATCCAAACCATGCCACGTGTCGTGCTGATTTTCACCATATATGTTGTCCAAAAAAAAAAAAAAACGGGACTCGCCAGTAGACATTTTTTTCGCTGAGACTTTTGAAATTGAACAAGCTTTATTGCTCCCAACATTAAACCTACCAAGTTGAGCACCGATTATTCAATTTATTTGTGTCTTCTTTGTTGATTGCAAGCGCACTAATGCCAGGTAGTGAAATTAATGGTTTGATATTGTGATTTTTGGTGGCACTAATGAGTAGTGTGATATTTGATGATGGGTGTTGCAATTATTGGTGGTATGGCAGATTTACAGAGCTGGTAAAATGGTGGTAGTGAATATGGTGATCCCGGTGAGATGGAGTGGTGGGGTGATTTAGAGATGAAGAAGAAATTATTGAGGATTTTAATTGTTAATTAGGGATTAATTAGTGTGAATATAATTAATAAAATAAAAAAATCAAATGAATAAAAAAATAAAAGGAAAATAATATAAAAATTAAAATTTTAAAAGATTTCTGACGTGGTGCTGACGTGGTCCGCGAGTGTATAGCACTTCTCCTTGTGCAACTGATTATATGTGTATCAGGGAGGTATATTAAATTTACTTTTAAGATGGTCAGAAGGGTAAATAGACCGTCTAATTAGTTGAAGTGTGACCTAGTCATTTCGGACATAGCTCATGGTGCAATCTATTTATTTTGCCTATTTATATTTGTTTTCTTGTAAAAATCAAATCAAAACATTTAAGAGGGGATGAAATGAAAAATAACATAAGCAGCCAATGGGGCATAACCTAGTATATTTATTGTGTCCTTTTTTTTATTAGGTGCACATAATTTATCTTGTTAGGTCTATAGAATAAAGTTATAATTAATGCCTAGAGAAAGTAGCATAATAATCTTTAATTTAATTAATTAATTAATCATGCATGCCTAAAGACTAAAGTAAATTCAATGAATGATTGTATCGAACCCCCCCCCCCCCCCCCCCCCCACAATGGTAGCGATTTGGGCCGTTCACCTACCAAACTCAGCCACGTGATCAACTGCTAATTATAAGGATCCAGTTGTTAAATGGACCCCACATTGCACTATTTTTTGAAACACACCATCATAACTAGTCAATATATTCTTAACCGTAGGATGAAACCGGTCCTTTTTATAGTCCGTCAGATCATTTACACTGGCCCACGATCACAAGCGTAGTGGGCCCAATGATTTTCTCTCTCTCGAGTCTCGACTTGGATGTGAACACGTGTACATGACTTTAAAACTTTACCGGGTACTTTGTCTCCCCTGCGACTCCACCGCCAAATTCTGAAAAACCGGGTCCTATTTGACCCAACATTTTTTAAACTATAAATATCTTATAAAATTAGTCGAGGCGAACACAAATCAACATAAACACCATGATTATTACACCAATAACAATGTATTTAGTGTGACTCCACTTATTACGTTACATTGAGTATATTATTATTGTTGTAATAATTGTGATGTTTGTGCTCGCCTCGATTAATTTTATAAGGTTTAGTAATTTATGTTCAACATATGTATTAGATAACTTTTTCACAAAATTTAGATAGATGAAAAAAAATCACTTAATTGCATCGTCTTATGCTTCTTTTGTTACAATTTATGTGGAGTAATTTAGTTAGACACAAAATTTAAGAAAGAATGAAATATGTAAAAAAAAACATGAAGTTCTATTTTAAAGCGGTGATTGTTGTTTATAAAATAGTGTTCATGCCGTTTTATACACGCCTCAACTAATTTTATGGGGTACCTAACTACCTACTACTTCTCCAATGGAGGTATTGGTAACCTTGTTTACTAAAGCTTCCGAGGTGGAAGGAAATGACCTAATTTCTTTGTGTTCATGATCCTTCTATTTTAATTTATGTGACGTTGTTTAGAGAGAAAAGATTTTAAAAATTTATAATTTAAAATATTATTCGAAGTAAGATTTATGTGATATAAAACTGTATCATAAAAGCTAAAATGAAAAGTCAAAAGTTAAATCAATTTTAAATTAAAGAAAGTATCATTCATTTTGAACAGATCAAATAATAAATAATTTATTTTCAGGTGATTTACAGACAGTTGATCAATCAATTAGTTATGAAAATACATTAGCTCTATATTTATTATCAGCAAACTAATAAGAGAATAATTTTATGTAAAATAGAATGGAGAAGTAAGCTATAAGTTTTACCATGCCAAAACATAGCAGACTAGGCGTGCTTTAATTCCCTCAATTTTTATTTTATATGACAATATAAAAGCACTCAATTTCTTAGTGATAAATATATATTTAACATGGGAGAAAAATTATAATTGAAGTTACTTTTCATATATGTGATCTTTCCAATTAAATTAAAAAACGACCCTTAATTATATTCTTAATTAAGTCATGATTTTTATGGTGGAGGTTCCCTTTTTCCTTTGACACTGTACTTTGCGTAATGCTGTATCAGCAGTCACAAACAAAGGATTAAATAGAGTATCATTTGGCTTTAGAAAATGACACGCAAGGTTTACCCGGTCTATTTATTTATTTACTATTTCTTTACCCACAAGAATTGGCACCTATCTTGTTAGGCCGTGGAGACATGGGCTCAACGGTCCACAACATATCAAATGTAATCCCATAAAATATTAAATAAATATAATTTTTAATTTAAGATACATCCCTTGTCAATGATGTCTTGAATAAAAGAATGTGGTGGGACAATCATTCACCCTTAATTAGAGATTTTAAAGCCTTTAAAATGTAATAATTCTTAGTATAATATGTTTTATCCCTATCTCAACATATTCTGCGCTCGTAAGATCATCTGACATCATCTGAATCCGTCGATTTAAACAGATAAAGATTAAATTATCGATGTTTTTTTCTCCAAAAGTTTCTATAGTTAGATGTGTGATTCCCAATTTGTAATTTAGTGTTTATATATATAGTTATTTTTACATGATAAATAATAAAGTAAAATGCTCATGTTTAGATAAAATCAAAAAGAAAAGAGTGAATAGTGAAGCATGTAACACTAAATTTAGATTCCAATGATATTTGATGACTCCTATATCTTCTAAAACTATAATTGCCTATTATTTTCATCTTCTAAGTAGTCAAACACTGTCCTGTTTAGAAAATGTTTTGACTCGTCTAAAAAACATTTGACCTATTAATATTCTCTTACATAGCAAAATAATTATTTGTCCAATTGAATATTTGCTAAATACATCGTAAGACTTTAAGCACATTTAAATTCAACAACGTGAAGACCACTACCTAGGCACTACCAATATGGATAAAGTCATTATCCAGTAAGCAATTATATGAAAATTAATAGTATAAGTTTAAAAGTTATAAATCATTAAAAAATAAAAATTCGATCATAGTTTATTTGACTCTATCCGTTATGATTAAATTATATTAAGGAATAGGATCTCGATACTTTCACCTTGATCACTATATTAAGATATCATCATTAACAAAAATAATTGAACAAGTAAAATTATAATTATAACTATCATAAAACAAATTAATGTATGTACATCGACAACAGAAAGATAATATTATAAATTTTACGTACATACATAGAATTCGATATAAAAATATACTTTTTTTTTATTTTGGCAACTCACGGGTGATAACAAAAATCTAAAAAAATTAAATTTTAAATTAGTTATATTATAGAAATATAATTAAATACTCAAAATGTCAATCATTAAGTTGCCTCGGTCTTCACTGAACCTAAGCTTCGGTTCCAAACCTTCAAGGCTTGGCATTTTTGCCTATAAATAGTAGACCTCCTTTTTCGATTGGAGATAAGACTTCATACGTGTACGAGTCGTCTCTGTAGTTGAAAACTTGAAAGATAACTTTCTCTTCATAAGGTAATGTAAATATCGCAATTATAGCTTTTGATGAATTTTTTGTATTAAATTTCTGATTTTTTGTTTTGAGATTTCGTCTTTCGGTTTTCCGATCTATGGAATTGTTGTTGAAATTTGAATTTTTTTGATGTATTTTTTGCTTAAAATGATTGCTTTTTGGTTGCGATGAGTTGTGATAAACATTTTTTTCTAGAGATCGTGAAGTATATTTGAGGAGTGTGAAGTTTCACTTATTGTTATTGAAATATGAATTTTTTTGTTGTAATTTTTGCTTAAAATGATTGATTTTTGGTTGCGATGAGTTGTGTTAAACATTTTCTCTAGCGATCGTGAAGTATATTTGATGAGTATGAAGTGAAAGAAATAATTCCTTGATTATTTTCATTAACGAAAGAGTATATAGACAATTTATAATTTTCATAATAGTAAAATCATATTCCTATTCTAATATCAAAATCCTATTCTAATTGTACAAGAATTCTACAATTATTGTAAGTGTACACTACTAATTAAATACAATAATTTTACACTAAATTACTACCTTAAAATCGTGATATACACTTATATATGGTAAGTGTATATCACAGTCCAAAACAGTTTCAAAGACCATAAGACCCGTGATATACATTGTTTATCACACCCCCGCTATCATAGCGGACGGTCTTCGTACGCTGAGACTGTCCATGAAATCTTCAAAAAGGATCGAGGGAAGACCTTTGGTAAAGATGTCTGCAATTTGATACTTGGTAGGGACATGCCAGACGTATACTTGTCCTCGAGCTACCTTTTCGCAAACAAAGTGGATATCCATCTCTATATGTTTAGTGCGTTGGTGCTGAACCGGATTTTCAGAAAGGTAGATGACACTAATATTATCACAATAAATCAAGGTAGCTTTCTGAATAGGACAATGAAGCTCTAAAAGAAGATTACGTAACCAACAGAATTCAGAGACCGCATTGGCTACCCCTCGATACTCGGCCTCTGCACTAGAGCGTGATAAAGTCGACTGACGCTTGACAGACCAATAGATCAAGTTATTACCAAGAAACATACAATAGCCAGATGTAGAACGTCTAGTGTCTGGACAACCCCTAATCAACATCTGTATACGAGACAAGGGTAGACGTTGACGAAGGATATAAATGTAAGTCATAGTCAAGTGTCCCCTGGATGTATCGAATAATGCGTTTGAGCGCATTCATGTGCTCAACCCTGGGATCATGCATAAACAAACACTCATGTTGTACGTCATACGTAATATCTGGTCTCGTGAATGTAAGATACTGAAGAGCCCCTGCAAGACTGCGATAGCGGGTCGGATCCTCATAAGGCGAGCCAGCCGTAGCACCCAACTTGGGTTTAGTATCAACCGGAGTGGAAGTGGACTTACAGGATGACATCCCAGCCCTCTCAATGATCTCAGCGGCATACTTCCTATTGGTTAAGAACAACCCACCTGCATGACGAGTGACAACAATTCCCAAAAAATAACTCAATGGCTCCAAGTCTTTTATAGCAAACTCAGAATTGAGCATTGTCATGATAGACTGGCGTGTTGCATTAGAAGAGGCAGTCAAGATAATATCATCCACATATAATAATATATAAGCCAAGGAAGAACCACGACAATATGTGAATAATAAATTATCCGACCTGCTGTGAGAGAACCCAATAGTCAAAACATAGTCTGCAAACATCTTATACCAAACCCGTGTAGATTGCTTAAGTCCATCCATACAAGAACTTCTTCAACAAACATACATGATGAGGATATTTGGGATTCCTAAACCCCAAGGTTTTGATGCATATAGATTGTCTCCTTGAGATCACCATGTAAGAAAACATTCTTCACATCTAACTGATGAATGTGTCATGCTTTCGAAAGAGCCAAGCTGAGCACAATGCGAATGGTAGCCGACTTGACCACCTGACTAAATGTCTCACCACAATCCACACAAACCTGCTAAGTCTTTCCATCACCTACAAGGTGAGCCTTATGCCTCGCAAAAGAATTGTCAGAATTGTCCTTAAGAGCAAAAATTCACATAGATCGAATAATATTAACACCAGATGGATGGGGCACCAACATCCACGTCTTATTATCAATAAGACAATCATAGCAATTTTCCAATTCAGATCATTTAAAGCCGACATATGATTACGGGGTAAGGGTGATTTAAGAACATTAGAATTAAAAATACTCCGTTGACTATGAGTGATTGGTCTTTGACTCGGGGGAGAATTGGGCGGATTTGGGAAAATATCGGGACATGTGACGGACGGCCAGCAGGTAGTGGGCTTGCTGGCCCAATTCAGGAACTGGGGACGGTAGAAATTGAGATTGGACCAGTTTCGGTATTGGGCTGGATACCTAGCCCAATCGCCGGAACTGGCCCAATCACTGGACAATGAGCAGTGGTCGGTGGTGGTATTGTAGACCCAGCGGGCAGTGGGCCCGTTGGTGGATTTTGGATGCGGGGCACGTCTGATAAATGGTGGATAATATAAGGGGAGACCGTCATTCAAAAAATTATACGAACTAGGCATGAGACTACTTACTTTAGTAAATGGAAATTTGGACTCGTCAAAAATAACATGGCGACTAATGATGATTTTATTAGACGATAAATTAAAATATTTGTAACCACGATG
The DNA here is from genome assembly GCA_034509755.1 of Anisodus tanguticus. Lineage (NCBI taxonomy): Eukaryota > Viridiplantae > Streptophyta > Magnoliopsida > Solanales > Solanaceae > Anisodus > Anisodus tanguticus. The sequence goes on along the minus strand of CM067542.1, from coordinate 59,517,614 downwards.
ATTAGACGGATAATCCAAAAACACACAAAGGGTATGCCTGAAGTTTGTTAATTGTGGTGGATGGAAACAACGGATAACATAAGATGTGAATACGATGTAGTCTTATTATATAAAATTTGAAGAGGGGACGAGTATGTCAAACCTTTGATAGGAAGAATTTTAAGAAGATAGGTAGTCATTTGTAGAGCATGATGCCAAAACGAAGGGGGTACGGAAGCATGAATCAATAAAGTTCGGACAATGTTATTAATAGTACGAATTTTGCGTTCGACTTTTTCATTTTGTGAAGACGTATGAGGACAAAAAAAATAAAAATTAATCTCATTATTAGCACAAAATTTTCGAAACACTCCATTATCATATTCTTTGCTTATCACATTGAATATTTTTTATTTTTCGTTCGAATTGAGTTCTAATAAATGCTCTAAATTTTAAGAAAGTGGAAAAAACTTGAGATTTTTTCGCTATTCGAAAAGTTCATAAAAAATTAGAATAATCATCGAGAAATAGGACATAATAACGATGACCCAAAGAATTGAAAACAAGAGATGTCCATAAATCGCTATGAATAATTTCAAATGACATTAAAGTATGAGAATTGGAGTCTACAAACGGCAATCTAACAATTTTTTCTAAAGAATAAGATTGACAATTCGGAGTAATACGCGTACCCTTACAAGAAATAAAATTCTTTTTATCTAAGGAAGACAAAATAGACAACCTCGGATGACCTAGACGAGCATGCCACAAGGAAGGAGCAAGGGCTGTAAAAGTGGATGGCAAGGTTGGACTCGAGAGACCGGAACATGGCGTGATAGGATAAAGATCTCCCCTACTATCACACCTCATTAGAGGAATTTTTGTCTTGAAATTCTTCACAGAAAATCCAAACGGATCAAATTCAACAGATACAAAATTATCATTGGTGAATTTACGGACAGACATCAATTTTTTAATCAATTTAGGACATGAAGGGTAATTTTCAAAATAAGGGGTGGTGGGGGGAGACAGTTTTATGCCCGTAACCACGAATTGAAATTGAATTACCATTACTAACCATTATACCACGATTGTTGCTCAAATTGAAATAAGACGAGAGTACCTGGGTTAGACGTCATGTGAGTAGTGGTGTTGGTGTCCATGTACCAATTTGGGTCCGAGAGATTTATTCCAAGTGTGCATCGCGGCTTCAATGTCAGTAGGAGTGGGGCCCGCTGCATGATGGGCCTAGTAAGGCCAGGCCTGCCTCCCTGCTGATCCGGAACCCCACTTTATCGCTGGACCGAAACTGAGCTAGAACTGCTGGGTTGAAAGTGTGGCTGAAATTTGGCCCAATTACCGTTGGCTGAAGGCATTGGAAAGCAGGGACTGTTGGGCTACTGCCCACGACCAGGGGGCCCAAGGCTGGGACCAGTTGGGCTGTGGCCCACTGTTGTTGGGGCGGGACCCACTGCCACTGTTTTGGCCACCACCGCCACTGCCGGAGTCGCCGTGTTTGCTCTCGCAGTTTTTTTCATTATTTTTCTGAGTATTCTTGCCGCCACCGTGAGCACGATTTTTGCCCGAATTATCAACAAAACCCGAAGAATTTGTGGAGGACGTCATCATGACTACGAGACTAGCACTGGTAGCCGCCTTCTTAGCCAATCCGGCTTCTTCCAAAGTAGGCATGGAGCGTGCTTGATAGAACTTTGGGTGAGGGTTACTTTGACGAAGGAGAGTTCCAACGCCACTATAGGCCTCAGATAGGCCAGCAACCATCTGTAGAACTAGACGATCTTCACTAACGGGCGCACCAACGTTGCGGAGTTGGTCCGCCAATTCTTTCAACAGCTTTTTGCAATAAGCTGAAACGTTCGGGAAATTTTCCATGTTAACGTGGGAAAATTCCTGCTCAAGAGTAACAACTTTTGAATTTTGATTATCTTGGAGTATGTCACACAACCTATTCCAAGCAGCCATCGCCGTAGCATCCGGCTCAGTAATCATCTGCAACAGGTCAGTAGAGATAGTGGAGTAAATCCACTGAAGGCGGTGGCATCAAGAGTCGTCCACAACTTAGGATCATCCTCGCGTTTAGGCACCTCCGTATCCTCAGGAGCCGCGAGGATTATGTGATGGATGACTTGATGCGAGTGTGCGTGAATTTTGAACAGTTCGGCCCACGTCGCATATTGGACGTTTTCTATTTCAAGAATAAGAGGGATGTGATTCTTGATGTTAGAAACAACTAGGGCAGGGTGAAACGTAACGAAAGAAAATTTGGTGAAGAAAGAAATAATTTCTGGGCACGGAAACTGAGGAAAGGAGCTCGGAACCGGTCTGTTTGGACGGAAAACATTGAGAGAAAAAAGTTAACCTAGACTTCTGATACCATGAAAGAAATAATTCCTTGATTATTTTCATTAATGAAAGAGTATATATACAATTTACAATTTCTATAATAGGAAAATCCTATTCCTAATCTGATACCAAAACTCTATTCTAATTGTACAAGAATCCTACAATTATGGTAAGTGTACACTACTAATTAAATACAATAATTTTACACTAAATTACTACCTTAAAACCGTGATATACACTTATATATGGTAAGTGTATATCACGGGCCAAAACAGTTTCAAAGACCATAAGACCTGTGACATACACTTTGCATAGTAATTTTATATCACGGGTATACACTGTTTATCGAAGTTTCACTTATTGTTATTGAAATTTGATTTTTTTTGTTGTAATTTTTGCTTAAAATGATTGATTTTTAGTTGCGATGAATTGTGATGAACACTTTTTCTAGAGATTGTGAGGTATATCTGATGAATATGAAGTTTCACTTATTGTTATTGAAATTTGAATTTTTTGTTGTAATTTTTACTTAAAATGATTGACTTTTGGTTGCTATGAGTTGTGTTAAACATTTTCTCTAGAGATTTTTATTGTAATTTTTACTTAAAATGATTGATTTTTGGTTGCGATGAGTTGTGATAAACATTTTTTCTAGCGATCGTGAAGTATATTTGATGAGTGAAGTTTCACTTATTGTTATTGATATTTGAATTTTCTTGTTGTAATTTTTGCTTAAAATGATTGATTTTTTGGTTGTGATGAACATTTATTCTAGCGATCGTGAAGTATATTTGATGAGTATGAAGTTTCACTTATTGTTATTGAAATTTGAATTTCTTTTGTTGTAATTTTGCTTAAAATGATATGATATTTGGTTGCGATGAGTTGTAATGAACATTTTTTCTAGCGATCATGAAGTATATTTGATTAGTCTGAAGTTTCACTTATTGTTATTGAAATTTGAATTTTTTTTGTTGTAATTTTTGCTTAAAATGATATGATTTTTTGTTGCGATGAGTTGTAATGAACATTTTTATTGGCGATCGTGAAGTATATTTGATGCCTATGGAGTTTGACTTGGAAGTGAGTAGTTCTACTGAAAAATAATTGATTTTTCTGTTCGTTTTGTTGCTTTTTTGTTGTTTCTATTGATAGATGAACATCTTCTAGTTATATATTGTATTTGATAAAAAAAAATTTGTGTTTTGATTTCCCGATCTGTGGAATAATTTTCAAATTTTAGTTTCGTATTTTTTTTTGCTGAAAATTTGTGTGATGTGTTGATTGATGAACATCTTTCTTGCGATCGCGAAGTATATTTGATGAGTATAAAGTTTGACTTGGAAGTGAGAAGTTCAACAGAAAAAATGATCGATTTTTCTTTTCTTTTTGTTGCTTTATTATTGTTTTTTGGTCGCGATGAGATATCAACAATTGTTTGCTAGTGATCGCGAAGTATATTCGATGAGTATGAAGTTTGACTTGGAAGTGAGAAGGTCTACATAAAAATGATTGATTTTTCTTTACTTTTTGTTGCTTTATTATTGTGTTTTTTAGGTTGCGATGACTTAATGAATATTTTTTCCTAGTGATCATGAAGTATATTCGATGAGTATGAAGTTTGACTTGGAAGTGAGAAGTTCTACAGAAAAATGTTTGATTTTTCTTTTCTTTTTGTTGCTTTATATTATTTTGTTTTTAGGTTGCGATGAGTTAATGAATATTTTTTCCTAGTGATCGTGAAGTATATTCGATGCGTATGAAGTTTGACTTGGAAGTGAGAAGTTCTACAGGAAAATGATTGATTTTTCTTTTCTTTTTGTTGCTTTATTATTGTGTTTTTAGGTTGCGATGAGTTAATAAATATTTTTTTTCCTAGTCATCGTGAAGTATATTCGATGAGTATGAAGTTTGACTTGGAAGTTAGGAGTTATATTGATTAATGATTGCTTTAAAGTAGCAAACTGCAATTGTAGATTGTAGTTTGGATTATACTTTTCCATTGATTGATTGATCTTTACTTGGTCTGCGGTTAGGTCTTTGGTGATTTTAATGATTAATTATATTTTTATTTTCCTTTTTTGGGGGTTTTATGTGTTTATGCTGCGAATTTGCGTTAAAATGAGATCTATTTTTTGGTAAAGGTGTCAGTACTTGATGTATCTGTAAAGTAGATGGCTTATGGAGGTGAAGGAATAATCTGAAGGATATCCAAAAGGTCTTTTTGAGGATTATGTAGCGAGAAAATTAAGAATTTGTTTGAATAGATCTGTTAAGGATGTGAAGAGTTTCATGGTATATTGTTTAACTTTGTTTGAAATTCGTTTCTGTAGTATATGTTGTAAGTGGATATAGCTAGAATGTTTTCAGTTGATACCTGATCTGAAACTTTTGTGGAATACTACTTTAATTAGTTTTGCTAAAATTCTTGGTTTCCATTGGTAATTGGTTCAGAAAAAATGTATCTTTGAAGTCCTTGGACAATTGAGTGTTCATAGTTCGTGCAGTATGAACTAATATCTTGGGTTTATTCTTTGTTCAGACATCTTCAGGTAGCAATTTGGAGAAAGGAAAATGGCGTTAGTTTCTGGAGGAAGGTCGACACTGAATCCGAATGCACCTCTCTTCATCCCATCTTATGTGCGCAAAGTGGAGGACTTTTCACCAGAATGGTGGAATTTGGTAACAACTGCAACATGGTTCCGTGACTATTGGACGAGCCAGCATCAGGGAGATGAATATGGCAATGATGATTTAGGGTTCGTTGGAATTGATGTTGCTGACTTGCTTCCCGAGAATATTGATCTTGATGTCGATGAGGATATTCTGAACATGGAAGCTCAGTTTGAAGAATTTCTCCAATCATCAGAAAGTGGGCAAAAAGGAATCAAGTCATCACTCTCTGATGTCAATGGTATGCTTCAATTTGGCTTACAACATCTCCATATCTTACAAATGCATAGTCCATGATACTTGTGTCGCTGCTTCTTACTAGTATTCTTGCGCGATAACACCTACTAAATACATTTTCCCTCTCGACAACAGGCTTACCCAAGGGTTCTGAGGCACTCGTAAAGACACTAAGCTTGCCAAAGCCAAAATCTCCTATCGAGCCTCCAAAGTACTACGAGAAGCCAGCAAAGATCGTTAGCCCAAAGAACAGCCTTCGCCGCATCCAGCAGCCTCGCTGAATGTAGTTTAGCTTAAGCAAAAAGTTCTTGGTTTGTAGTTTGGGTATGTCAGTTCTTAATTTGCAGCTTTTAGTCTTCACAAAGCTGAGGAAGTTTCAAGAGTCTTTAGTTCTTGTAATCTTTCGTATAGAGCAAGGTAGGGTGGCACTTTTGTATCTAGCCTTGTTCATAGCTTTAGTATATCATCCTTTGTTCAGTTTGTAACTTGTAAACAGAAAAACTTGTTTAAAGTGGAAAAAAAATGTAAAAATCAGTTGACAAGCTTCTTCCTTATTTTTGCCTTTCTTCGCTAGTTTTAGCCTTTTTGGGCATAATGTGAAAGTTGATAAATATAAATGGTGGCCACACTGATTCTTGGCAATTTTGCTGTGTTTTTTTAGAGAATCAATAATATGCATATAGATCTCAGGGTCGTTTTGATTCAAATCATGAAACAATACAAGGTCTCTATCAATAATCTCCTTTAAACACACTTTTGACATATAATTATTAATGGCAAAATTACCGTCAATTTTGTTTTTTCTTGTGGTTGATTAAAGTTATATAGTTTACTTGTTAAACTTATCTAAGAGGGTTATAAGTCTATTACTGAAGACTAAGTATTCGCTGGAAATCAATAAAGCTACTATTATATATATTTTTAACGGAAGGCGAACAAATGTGACGACTTTCTCTCAAATGATAGTCACAAATATAATGAAGATTTAGAAATTTGAGAAGTTGCACTCAATGAAATGGTTTTTTAATCATGGTTGATTCAATTCGTGTAACTTATGAAAGATTTTTAAGTAATTTATTATCTTTTTAATGTAAAAAAAATAACTAGTATGATTGTCACGTGAAACATACTACTATAAGATTTGTCTGCCGTCAATGATGTGATATAAAAATAAAATATGTAAAAGTTATAAGAGATCTTAACATCCTACCTATCTAAATTTTAGTTGGCAGTTTCTACCCCATACTTGTATAGGTAAAAGATAATACTAAATACTATGGGTGGCCAGTGGGCCGGGACCCGGCTGGACGGGTGGAAGGGTCGGGACCGGGGCTCCGGTGGGATTAGCGGGATATGCAGATGTCCTGTCCTGTCTCATATCCCACAGAAAAAGGGGACCGGTATTGGGGGAAGGGGCGAGGCGGGGTCGGGTCGGTAGAGGGATTTCATTTTTTTAGACACTAAATATATATATATATATATATATAAACACTTCAATAATTGAACAAAATAGTGTAATAAAAATATCTCAATGCTGTTTTTGTGCATTTTATATTATTTAATAGAAATATGATGTTTTTGTAATACAATTTCAAAATTGCAACTTTGTGGTGTTGTTCAAAAGTTGCAAATCACATAGTAAAATTGCAATTAAAAAAATTACATAATTAACCATACTTTTTCTAATTTCCTCACAATGTCTTGAGGATCTTCAGTTGAAATTGAAAGTTGTTGGTCAAATTGTTCGACATCGCTTCTTGTTCCCTCGGACAAGATTTCATTGTAGTTGTAGTCTTCTTCTTTGTTGATCTCCGGTTGACCGCACCTTCTACGCTCCGCTTGAATTCAATCTCTGAATAGAACTGCAATCTCCAATGTGTCTCCCGCCAATGAATGTCTGTGCTCTCCTATTTGAAATCTTCGCGCAGAAAAAGAGCTTTCAGACGTTGTTGATGACGCTTGAATGTTCAACACATCTCGGGCCATCTTTGCTAGTGTCGGAAATGTCTTTTCATTATCCCTCCAGTATTTCAGCAAGTCTTCATGTCCTTCATCATTGACAATTAATTCATACGGTACAACACCCTACAAAACATAAACATCAAATTCGCTAACTTGTGAAGAAGTTGAACCACTAAACATTATATCTCTAAGGCCTAGAATACTAGCAGTAGAAACCGCATGTCTTTTATTAGGTTGCAGTGAAGTAGAAGAAGATTGTACCGAAACCGGTTTATTCTTTGCACTTAATTATTGGTAATACATATATATTTTTTTGCATTCATTGTGTATGCTAGACATAACTTCTTCTTTAGTTGGTTCTTCAGTTGGGTCAGTTGGAAGTACTTCTATACAATCATAAATCGTTTCAACAAGTGTTTTACAACCGTCTACTTTAATAGTCAGATTTAATAAAACACCAATAATATAAATAGTGGGAATATGAAAAAGAAGAAAAAAAAATTGTAAACATTTTTTTAATAGATGGAACGTAAGATGGCTTTTGCATATATTCAATAAGTAACAAAAATATTAGAGCTATATAAAATAACATAGTTGAAATAGTAGGATAATAAATACCAGAAAATTCTTTAGTAGCTTGAAAAAATTCTCTAAAAATCCAATAAGTTCTAAAAAAAAATTCAATCATTATCTAGAAGAATATCCCTTGGATTTTTATTATGGGCGTTAAATAATAAAGTTACATGTCTTCTATAATCGTAAACAACAAGTAGTTGTTCATATAGAGAATTCCACATCGTCTCTACTTCTTCAGAAATTTTTCTAAAAGGTAATCCACAATCGTGACAAGTTTTATTATACTCTTTGCGTCTTTGTATTTTATTACCTTTAAAAATAAAGTTATAGCAAATTGTATTTTATCAAGAATGTTTTCAAAAAGTTTTAGGTCATCCTTTACAATTAAGTTATAAATATGACACGCACATCTTATATGAAAATGATCAGGAAAAGATGGAGTTAATCGAACTTTTAAAAGTCTTATAGCATAATCATTAGAAGTAACATTATCTAATGTAATAATAATAATTTTATCAATTATTCCATAATAATCACAAATTTCATGAATATTTTGTGCAATAAAAGTTCCAGTGTGTCTATCATCAATATATCTATATGCTAAAATATGTTTTTGCATATATCAATTTTGATCTATCCAATGACATGTTACAGTTAAATAATCATTACCGTTAGTACTACGGCCTATATCAGAAGTGAGAGCCATTTTGCCATTGAATGATATAATGCATAACGTAAATACTGTTGATATTCATGTGCAAATTTAAAAACGTCTCTTCTAACAATTGATCTAGGAAAATCGTTAAAAGCAGGATTATACATTTCTCTAATTTAATAAATAAAATCAGGAGAGTAAGGAAATGCAAAGGGCAAACCCTCCACCGCAACTAATTTTGTCATATTTTCTCTATCTTTGTGTTTATCATATTTAGTAGGGGTGAGCACGGGTACAGGGTACCCAGATACCCGACCGGAACCGATACTAACGAGTAGGTTCCGGATAAAAAAAATTAGGAACCGATCAATGTCGGGTCCGGGTCCGGTTCCGGTTCCGATAAATAGAGATCGGGTACCCGGAACCGATATCCGGACCCTATGAACCCACCCCCATTTAGATTATTTAGTTTTGGGCTTTGGAGTGTTTAATTTTTTAGCCCCGTCTAGTTGATTACGTCCGACCCCTAAGTCCATTTCTCTTTCTAAAGTCTAAAGCCTAAAACACAAATACACTACGCCACTGTGAGGTCGCCCTAAATCCTAATTTTCATACTTCTCATTTCATTTAGAGGCAGCTCGCCAGTCGCCATTACGCAGGTCGCAGTAGTCTCGCACTCACAACCTCTCCTCTCGCAGTAGCCTCGCACTCGCATTGTTTCAGATTTTCCGTCATTGATTTCCTCCATTTCAGATTCAGTTACTGATTATGCAGTAGTATTTATGACAAATGGTTTACAGGGTACCCGGGAACCTATCCGGAACCGCATGGTCCGGGTAATGATTGCTATGGATAGGTTCCAGATAGTAGATTTAGGAACCGGTCGTTTACTGGGTAGGGTCCGGGTAGTTCAAAAAAATTAGGGTACCCGAACCCGGTCACCCCTAATATTTAGGACCAAAAATTCCCCCCGTCGTCGGGTTAATTTGACCCTATACTTGGTTGGGGACACTATGTGAACCTTGTCCCGACTCAGAGGGCATTGACACACCCGATTTTTTAGCCTGGTATTGATTCCACCTAACTGTGTGCTCGCCTTGTACATGTCTCAATAAACCTCCCGTCCCACCTTGACTTTTTCTTTTAATCTTATAAACATTTTTACAAATTTTACATCTAACTACTTGATTCTCTTTGTCCCTATCAAAAAATCTCATGCAACTGATTTTAATTTTCATTGTGTGGGGCCTCGACTCATACTAGGGGAATATGAGGCATTCCAGTTTCAGTTTGAGGCTGAGACTCAATCTGAGCTTAAGGTTGAGGTGCACTAGTGGGTGTGTCATCTACATTATCATCAAAATTAAAGTCTGGTTCAGATGCAGAATATGCCTCATCATCTAATGGTATATCATTAAAACAAGCAGTTTCATCTATATAAGTGAAATCAATCAAATCACCGGGACTATGAATAAGATTACTAGAAGAAGTACATTTACCCTTGTTACCCCTACTAGAAGAAGCACTCTTACCCTTAATCATACGTCCAAGACGTTTCATTATAATTATGCAAATAAATAATTAAAGTAAATGAAATTAAGTGTGATAATTAAAATTAAGTAACAATAATAATTTAAAGAAGGAACGAATGTATCAAACGCCGACGTAACGTCGACGTGTAATCGAGGTTGAAAATTGAAACTTTGCTTGATGGATGATCATCAAGCTAGTTGCCAACTTCACTCCCAATTTTTGAACTTTGATATAAATGAGCAAAAAAAAATATAATATTTAGTAGGCAACAGAGAGTTGTAAAGAGATAAATTGAGAGATTAGAGAGATGATAGGAAGATTTGTGAGAAAAATGAAGAGGAAATGAAGTATTTATAGTTGAGAAATATGGTTAAAGTATAAATATACTAACTTATGGGTTAAAAATAAATATTAAGGGGATAGGGGGTTTATGGAGGGGGGAAGGGGGGTGGGCAAAAATGATCGTTATAGTCGTTGCACAATGGCCATAATTGAAATGTGATCGTTGTTACAACGATTTTTTTTTGCAAAGGGGGAGGGGCTAGCGGGGCGGGGTCAGGTTGGGGCGGATCCTATCGGGGACGGGACGAGCCCAGGTCCGTCCCGAGTTCGAACCCCGACAGTGAATATTTTTTTAGGGGAGATCGGGGTGGGGCGGGTATCGACCCGGCCCACTGGCCAGCCTTACTAAATACATAATAAAATAATTAAGTTAGGTGCAAATTAGCTCCAAAATCAGTGTTATAAGATAATGCAGATTGATTTTCCAAAATAAAGATCATTGTTTTCTTTGAAAAAGTTAAAAAGATTAGCCTAGTGGAAAGCTCCACTAGGCTAAAAGATCTAACATCATCATTGAGCACTAGCTAGGAATAGTCCAAGATCCACTTTGTCTGTTTGGGCCTAGTGGGAAATTTCTGGTTTTGGTCTGAATTCATTGTATTAAATCAATTAAATTAAAGATATGAAAGTGATCCCACATTTGTCTCTATTTTCATTACAATAAAATTAACACGTCGAGCCAACTAGTCCCCGGTGGACAACACAATGTTTGGTTTGCTTTAATTTAGTATATTTATATTTTAGACCATAAATATTTGACTTAGAAAGTGTTTTGACTTTTGAGTAAGCTTGTAAGTAGATAAATAAGCTTATAAAGTAATTATAATGATGTTTAACTAGAGTTCTCGGATTCGAATTTTACTAGGTGAGAGTCATTTTTTTAGAGAGCGTTTTATTTCTAATATAGGACTTTTTGGTGCACTGATCAAAGAACAGATTTTGGAGAGATTCTTTATCGATCTAGTGATTGGTGAATCACTGACCAAATAGCGAGAAGACTTTTGTGGGTCGCTTTCCACATGAAAGACGAGTTCTTTTCATTAACATTTTTTCACCGGATTGCAGGCAGGCTGAGAGGAAAGTTTAGCTAATCTTGATTGAGCTCTTGACCTTTGACTCACGAATTCAAATTTAGTATGACCTCAATGTAGTGTTTGTCAAACACAATGTATTTGAAACCCAAAAAAGTATTTATAAATCAAAATTAATAAAAAAAATATTATAAGTTGATCATTTTTAATTTATTGCTTTTCGACTAATAGACACTTCTGGTTCTAATCAAAATTTATTATTTATTCCTAATATTTTATAATCTCAAAATATCGTTTCTAAAATAAAACCCCTTTATTGATTTTTTTGTGTTGCCATTACACACACACACACACCCACACACCCCAACCCCCACCAAGACGCTTTTCTGTCATATTTTTCGTCTAATTTTCTGACTTTAAACCATTCATGGCATCACCCAGCACCAGTAAGTACTTTAAAAGTTTCTCTTTATTTTCAGTAATAATGTTTTCTATTATTTAGTGCAAAATTTGATACTTATTCAGATAAGTTTTTGTTGGGTCTTTATAAAAATTTGATTTTGAAAACAAATTGGATTAGTGAAGTGGGTTTCAATTGATTTTTGGTATATAACAATGTAAAGGCACAACCTTTATGATTGATATGCATATTGAAATATCTGTGTTTATTTAGTTGAAGTATATATCTCTGGTCCTCCTCACAAAGTTAGCGGTAAGGTTTGCGTACATCCTATACTCGTCGTCAGATCCACCTTGTGGGACCATACTGTGTTTGTTGTTGTTGTTGGTCCAAATTCATAAAAAGGGGGAAAAAGTTAACTTTAGATGTTGAGTTGTTTATTCCATTGCCCACGTTACTTTATTTGTCCCAATTTACGTGACATGCTACTGGACCGTCAGGTGCACGAAGCATCCCGCGTTGACTTAGGGTCGGGAGAAGGGCTGCATCCTAAGGGGGCAAATGTAGGCAGCCTACCCTGATTCAAGCATCAATATTTGATTCCAGTATTCGAACCAATGACCTATCGGTCACACATAGACAACTTTAGCGTTGCTATAAGACTCCCCTTCATGTGACTTGCGTAGCTTAGAAAAAAAATCTTTGACTATGATATGTTTAAAAAGAAAGAAACATTGTTTGACAATGTAAAAGGCATGCTCTTATGATTGATATGTATATTGAATGCTGAAATATCACTGTTTATTTAGTTGAAATATATCTCTGGTCCAACAACTTGTTTGGGACTGACTCTCTACACCGCAAAGGTAGAGGTAAGATCCGCGTACATCCTACCCTCCCCAGACTCCTTGTGGGATTACACTGGGTATATGTTGTTGTTGTATTGTTATATCTCTGGTCCAAGTTCATTAAAGGGGGAAAAAGTTGATAATTTTAGATGTTGAGTTGTTCCTTCCGTTGCCCACATTGCTCCTTTTCGCTTTACTTAAAACTAATCTGGATGTAAAGAATTGAGGGTAATGTTCCAAAACCTTTAATAATTTATGGATAGCTCAAGTTGATCCCTTTGTTAGAAATGCTACATGAAATTACTTTATTCGTCCCAACTTATGTGGCTTGCTACTGGGCAGTCCGGTGCAAGAAGCATCCCGTGTTCAATCAGGGTCGGGGAGAAGGGCCGCATTCTAAGCCCGTTAATTTAGGCTTACAACTTTACCGTTGCTCCAAGACTCCTCTTTATATGACTTGCTATTGCTCAGGAAAAAAAATATTTGACTATGATATGTTTTAAAAGGAAGAAATCGGTAGTTAAGGTTTTACATTAGGTGTAATCTTCATTTCTGGAAAGATAAAGGAATATATCTCTGAAATCAGCCTGATAGCTTGAACCTTCTATTTTGAGTCCTATAGTTCATTACTTACTTTGGTTTTTTTTGGGTAAATGATTACTCTGGCTTTATTCACTCTTATTGATGAACATCCTTGATCTGTCTTCTTTTTTCTTTTCTTAGTTTCTTTCCAATTAGGACTAGTATCCATGTCTGCATAAAAATGTTGTATTTGTTTTACAATTATCAAAAAGTTGCAAATTGACGAACTCTTTAGCTAGTCTTTAGATTTGCGAGTAAAACAATTTGTTTATCAACGTGCAAGGTTTTTAAGAGTAGCATTTTCTAAGTACAGCCTGATATACATTAGTTCATATATATAAGTAGAGCCTGATAAGACAAGCTTATATCCACCAATGAGTATTTATACAAAACTAAGAATCGATCGAGTTTATCAGAAGCCGTTCTTGAGTTCATTTGAACCTCACGAGGCTCCAAATTACTGCAACACTGCATCAATTCTAACTTTGTTTCCATATCCATATCCTGCAATGCTAGTCTGATTTATGGTGATTGATTCAAAGTTTAATATTGGATACAAATTGTATAGTCGCTTTCTTCAAATATAAATTGTTGCTAAAAAAAACCATGTTAGACCAAATTTCATGTAAATAATTGATTAAAATGGGCTGCTCTTTTGATTGTTTGAGAGGATCGATGACAGGTCACATGGATATACCAAAAGGAGACAAGCTTGTGCTGAGGGGTTTAAAGTTCCATGGATATCACGGGGTGAAGCCAGAAGAAACAAAGCTGGGGCAGAAGTTCTTGGTGGATGTTGATGCTTGGATGGATCTTCGACCAGCTGGTAAATCTGACTGTTTGTCAGATACTCTAAGTTACACTGATATTTACAGGTGAGTGGTCATTCCAATTGTGCTTCGTTTTCTACTTCCCGAAGGTTAAGATGGAAGATAGGAAGTTCTTAACGAATAAATTTGATGAAATAAACTTGTACAGTGAACTATTTTAAGGCCCTATTGCTCACTAGATTGATTTAAAATTCACTCTTTTGTTCCTAGAATGGGAAGTATTCTCTAACAGAGAGAAAAAATATATGGTGTTTTAGCAGTTCCCCCGTGGGTAAAGTGAAATAAACAGATAGAAACAAATATGTGAAACTTCATTATAGATTATAAACAATTGTGCAAGTGTTTATCACTAAACAAACTCTCATAGTAAGAACATCCAGTCATACATTGGCTTTGGGAAGTTGTTCTTGTTCTGAAAATCATCTGGCCTGATTTGCTGCATGGCAGCTACTTTTCATATCTTAAGCACTTCTCGAAAGTGACTATTTTTGCTGAGCAATTTTCTCTGTTGATCTTTATGGTTAATTTTGGCATGATATTGCCTTGATATCATTTTCATCTGAGAATTGGCAGAATAGTGAAAGAGATTGTGGAAGGTCCACCTAGGAAGCTTCTAGAGAATGTGGCCGAGCTCATAGCATCTACAACCCTCAACAGGTACCCGCAGGTATCTGCTGTTCGTGTTCAAGTTGGAAAGCCGCATGTGGCTGTTCAAGGACCTGTTGACTACTTAGGTGTCGAGATCATCAGACACAGAAATCTTGATGTTTAAAACCAAGACTTATTGCTTGTATTAATTATTGTAACTCGAAATCTTGTTCAATAACTGTTTTGATTGCAAGCTAGTTTTCCATCTGCATTGACCCTGCAACTTTACCACAGAGCTTTGTTGAGTGCATGAAATTGAAGGTTCATGATTGAGAATGATTATCCATGAAAAGAAAGAAAAACAACAAGAAGTCTGGTTCCCTTGTATATGTAACTTCATCACATGAGCACCCAAGAGTAGTCATTTTCCCATCTGTTAGGTGATTCCTTCTCATTTGCTTAAGCATCGGTGGATACATTTATTCTGTATTTGTGCTAGTGAGAAGATCTTTGGTCCCAAGAAAACGATCACATTGACAGCATTTCTTCGTTTTAGCAAAAAATGATCTTTGACTCGATAACGTATCAGGAAGAAGAATTTGTTGAACAATGAGTTAATACATCTCAATTGATTTTTGGCTCATCAAGAAATTGCTGGCTATTAATTCTATAAGCTGATATTCCAGAGGAATTGGTTTAAAGTATCCAGCAGTTAACTAAAACCATCAGGGGGATATTCTGAGAAGAAAATGTTAGTTTCTGCATATGTAATACACATATAAAGAATATAAACTTTCATTATTATTAAAAATTATATATACCGTTTTTTTCTAAAATTACTTCAAAATTTTGATTATCATTTTTATTTTTACTATCATAATATTTGTCATTTTAAGGCTTTACTTTAGAACTATTGATCATTATTTTTGGTATCAACCTGCAACACCAAATTCCTGTCCGCCTGCTGCTGGACAATGCTTGTAAATGTTCTTAAATCCTAGCGTAACATGTATGATCCACAGATTACCAAATTTATTGTAAATATCCTTAAATCCTTTTCAATGTGATCACATGCTTATTACTATTAGGGAGAGTAAAAAATATGTATGTTAACGTTTTTGGCTTTTTAATAACTAATGAGCAACATAAGAGTTGGTTATTCAACTCAGTTAGCAATACAAGTGAAAGAGGAGAATGAGATGCTCCCTTTCGATAGGAAGGGCTTTAACCTTAAGTGTGCTTATCCAACACAAATCAAGATTTATCAGGCCAATAAATTTCAGTACCAGATAGTTAAATCGAGAAAAAATTAGAGGCACTTCAACAACGCTGAATAAAGGAGTGTGTATCCTTAAAAAAGAAAAAAGAAAAACAGGGATTAACTTAAGTTACAGCTCTTAGAAAACAAGAAATGTGATGAGATGCAATGGATTTTCATCGACCACTGATCTTTATGGGATTTCATAGGTTTATAACAAGAAATTGAACTACAATGGAGTCGTAGCTCATTCAGCAACAGCACCTGTGCCACTACTTCTATCTCTGCTCTTGCGGTTCCATATTGGAGTAGTCTCAATGAGCTTATGAGGGACAAGACGTCTTTCACGTTTGGTTAACTTTTTGAAGTTGTGTACTCTCAACTTAGCTATCTGGGCTTCCTCCTCCGCTGTTATCTCCCTAACTACCACTGTCAGTCTACATACTGGCCTCATCATCATTCCACACTTTCCTTTAGCATGGTAGGACAACCTTTTCTTAAAAAGCCCCTTACCAAGAAATGCTTCATCTGCACCAAACATGAATAAGGATGAAATACTCCAAGGGAAAAAATGAGAGGAAAACATGTAAAGTTATTGTCTGCCATTTTACCAACAATAAGACGATCAGGATCAAATCCATGGTTATGCACTGCATTTGCCCGAGCTGAGTGTATAACCTACACGACAAATGTTCCCGTTATATCACACTTGAACTATGAGTAATGAACTTCTTTATACTTCATGCTCATGTTGGACAATAGTACTACAACTTGAGGGCTTGCCATTTGGTGTCTGGGAAAGAAAAATGAATTCTTTATACAGTTTTGTGTGCTTTCTTGTGGATAGACAAAGCTACCACACAAAGACTTGGGGTTTCCTATTTTGACAAAACATTAGGCAATATAGAAGCAATTACAGATTATAGTATCTTCACTGGCCTCACCTGATAGACAGTTTTGGCAGCTCGTTTTACTGTCACTTGCAACTGTAACAATGCATCTTCAACACGCATTCCACGAACTAATGCAGCAACCAAGTTCACCTTCTTTGGGCTCTGGAAAAGAGCAACACATTAAAATAGAAAAGAATAGTAGGTGCAGCATTATTAGCAGTTGCTGCTGATGAGTAACATCAATAAACATTGTTAGTAATCCAAACCAACAAATAGCAGAATGATATAACTACCACATGCACTTCTAAATTCGGAAAATATATCTAAAAGTCAGACAAGGCTATGGACCAGCTAAAAGGGAGCGGTCATGGCTGGTAAAAATGCAAATATACAAGGTAAAAATATAAGCAAGATATAAATGTTGAAAGTGCCAACAAACTGCTTCAAATGATATTTCAATCAAACTCCACAAAGCATAGCCGATTCCAAACTCTAATAAAAGAGGAGGGCACCAAGGTTTAGAGAGATATGAAGAATTCACCAGTGTGCAGTTTGCAATTTCCTGGGATTTTCTTGGTTCTCAGGGTTATCACTACAACTCTTTGGACCACTAGGCTGCCCTCAGGGGCTGAAACATTTATTTTTCCCCGAACTCTCTTTCTCATCTTCTCTCAATTTTTCTTAACAATATTTGTTCCCAATCTATTGTAATCCTTTGTATCAGCAAATCTCTCTTCTATCAAAAGGATTAATTTCAATTTTTATATCACTCAACTACATTTCAATCTGAAAAAAGTTGTGATGCCTACATGAATTATCCATTCTGGAAGGATTCGTCATAGTTAAATTATAAATAATCTATTTCTTTGACGGTTGTTAACTTACTGGTGACCAGAGTTACCCGATAACTATGTTGGTGGGAGGTAAAAGGTAAAGGGTGGATTAGTTGAGGTGCTGTCCCCAGCACCAAAGTTATCAAAAAAGAAAAGCACCTCACCCAATCTTAATCATGGAGAACTATTTCCTGTAAATAAGGCCAACTCCCTTGGCGGACAGAGAGAATCTGGTAGAAGAGACAAATGGATGGCTGCTCTGTAAGGAGAGAATCGGTTGAAGACATTTAGTAGTTTGGGGCGAGTTCCCTTAGCGAGCAATGCTAGTTAAAGGTAGCAGCAGGTGGCTGCTACGTAAGGAATGGATCTGGTAGAAGATATCTAGGGGTTCGATTAAAAAAAGTGAGATCCTGGGGTTTGAGGATCTTTTTTTGGGGGGGTGGGGTGGGGGTGGAGGAGTGGGAAAGAGGGCTTCAAACAGTAATATGAACAGTAAAAATTGTAGCAATCAAGAAGGTGAAAAAAAAGATCTAGAAACTCCACCTAGAAAGAAGAAAGAGATCATATAATTCTCATAAAACCAAAAGGCTGTGGCATCTTATACCTGTTTAATACCCTTCAAAACTGCTTGAACTTTTGAAGGTTTAGAGATTGCTTTCTCTGCTTCCGTACCTCCAGTAGATGTTAACAGTGGTGTTAACGGAGAAGAAATTGGTGTTGCATCAGCTGATGAGTCTGCAAGTAATGTCCTTGAACTAGACAAACCCTGTCCAAAAAAAAAAATTGAAAAATAATGGTACTGTTTGAGCCAATTAACTATTTGATAAGTAAAGAACAAGAAGTATGAGTGCATTTTTCAGCTTGTAAGTCATGATAAGTAATTGAATAGGAGATTTCAGGTACAGGAATTAGCATGTTTAATCTGGGGAAACATAGATGTCAAAATAAGAAAATCATTTTAAAAACATATCGTGCTACTATGTCAAACAACAACAACATACAATTTTTTTTTTTGTAAAGTTTTTGGGGCGTACGCAGACCTTACCCCAACCTTATGGGGTAGACAGGTTGTTTCCGATAGGCCCCTCAGCCCAAGAAAAACGTTTTCCAGAAAAGTTTTGAAAAAAAAATGCAAGAGTAAAACAAAGCTATGAAGAAAATATTGAAGACAGAAAAGTATTGCCATAAAAAATAGTAAGGATTGAGATTGTGATAATATGTCCGTACAGATATCTTAAACTATTAGTGTATCTGTGTATCACTTTAGAAGTTCTGTGAACGTCTCAATGCAGGAAATAGCTGGCTGCTTGCATGAAACATGCTTTAGGCTAGCACCCTAACAACTATGAACATAGGATAAGATCTCATACTAAAGAAATTTTTGTTACCAAGAAACTCTACCACATATAAAAAGTTTATCCCACTGAAACAAGAAAAAGACAATCACAGAATGTCAACCATATATGGGCACAACAGATCACGTAAAGGACATCTTAAGTATTACCAGATGTTGTAGATATTGGTACAATGGCCTTGAGATGCAAGGGGAAAGTGTATTCTGCAGCCTTGGTAAATAAGGCGCCTCACCTAGAAAAAGCATAATTTTCAGCTATCAATTAAGTTGATGTAGAGACATCAGAAATGAAAAGGACTTGAAGGTAACTAAAGGCAGATCTTTGAACCCCGTAATTTGACTTGTTTTTACTCTATTGAATCGTTGCATTGACTATTTATCATGCTCCACATAGAAAACTAAGATTTACCAAGTACTGGAGTTGCCTTTGAGTGAAACAATGAATTGAAAGGGACAGTTCGATTTTGTTGATATCTCTTCCCAGCCTGACGAAGTATGCACTGAAGATGCTGTTGCCAGCCCACCATTTCGTCAGCTAAAAGAAATCTCCCTCAACACCAAAACCACACCTAGACAATCTCAGTTTATCTACAAAGCAGAGAAGCACAAAAATTACTTTACTCTGTCAAATACAAGTCAATGTTACCTATGTAAACATTAAAAAAGAACGAAAAGTAGAATAAAATTCTCTAAGTGCACAATTGGGAGAAAAATATGATCCACTAGTAGTTCTTATTTTGCTTAGCCTTATCTTTTTAACAATGGTGGTGTCTAGGCCAGCTTGCGCACACCTCAATAGTCCACCATATACCAACTACCTCCCATCGGCACGGGTACAGGGTATCTCTATCCACTAAGACTTGGACAAATGGGAACGAATTACCTAGCGTTTTTTTGCCCCTATTGAGATCTGTCGTTCCAGTTTCGTTGATGTTAGAAGCACAACATGATGCATATCCGCTCTTAGTACAAAGCGTGAAAGACTTTTGCCACGAACGGGTAGAGGAATACATAGAGTTGAACATAGCAAAATAAGAAATTGAAACATTTCGTTGAAGTTCGTTTTTCAAAACATATTTCTAACAAGTGTAAGTGTTAACAGTGAATACTGTCTCTGTAAGGTGGGAGCTAAACTAGGGTAAAGGATGAAGCTAAAAATTGCCAAACTATGATCACTTAAATTTACAAATAAAAGTCTAACTATCATGATAGATCACCCTACAGTTAAGGTATTGACTGATTATAAGACTTCAATAACGAAATAAACCCACCAATTTCCCATAGGCATTTCATAAAACAGGTTACGTACACAACATAACCACAAACTCCACTGAACAAATACACTTCTAGGTACAAATCCAACTATTTGAATAATCAAGAATTGATTTTTCCTACATATATTGAAGAAATGTAGGCTACGTACAATAGACCCTTGTGGTCCAGCCCTTCCCCGGACCCTGCGCATAGCGGGAGCTTAGTGCACCGGGCTACCTTTTTTATATTGAAGAAATAAACACAACATAAAACCCAATTTGCACCCATTAAAAGTTCAAACAACCATGATGCAACAATAGAAGAGCGAATTGATGGTTGTGACAAACAATTTACCACAAAAATTGCATGAATACTCTTTAGTATGACAATTTACTCAAAGAAAGCATGCTGTTGAAGTACAAAGGGTAGCAACAAGCTTGCAAATCTATCTACAATTTTTTTCCTTTTCCTTATCCCCTTTCTTCTGGAAAATTTGATGAAAGCTACTTCATTTGTTGAAGTATAAAACAAATTTGAAGTAGCTGAAGTGGTCAATGCAACCACCCACCAGAAGACAACAGACTTCATACCGAAACAAAAGGGACAAAGAATTAATAATCTGAGAGTTTCTTTTAAATCCAATCGCGCCCAAAATTGAATTAAAAATTTCACAACAGCAGTTGAAGTTTCTCTGGTAGAAATTAAGCAACAGGACCAACAAACTCGGTGCATGTTTAAGCATTCCAATAGTAACATCAGATTATAGTGCCAAAGCTAGCCCAATGTAAAGGTACAACAAACTTAGTAACCAATAATATTCATTCCAAAAACAATACTCAAGAAACCCCACCAAAGAACATAAAGAAAGGAGTTTTTTTACCGCCATTGATCAAAAGAATGCCAAAAATGTACGCAATAACATGATCAGAACACTCTTAAGTAATCCCAAAACTTCATAGTAATATATAGCAGGGATGGAGCTAAAATTGTACTGCCCAAAAAGGACCAAAATGGATTCTTAAGTTACATATGAACTGTTGAATCCCCTTGTAATTAGTGAAAATTCTAGTGTAGTATTAAGGGCACAAGTTGTGACTAGTAATTAATTTCCATCATTACCAACAAATTTCAATAGTAAACTAGAAACTTGGTAATTACAAAGGCAACAAATTATCAGTAATTAGATGAGCAAAAGCTGAAAAATAACAAGAGCTCACCCTCGGGTAAAGGATGAAGCTAAAAATTGCCAAACTATGATCACTTACATTTATAACTAAAAGTCTAACTATCATGATAGCTCACCCTACAGTTAATGTATTGACTGATTGTAAGACTTTAACAATGAAATAAACCCATAAATTTCTCATAGGCATTTCATCAAACAGGTTACATACACAACATACCCACGAACTCAACTGAACAAATACACTTCTGGGTACCATTGAATTCTAACTATGATGATGGCTCACCCTACAGTTAATGTATTGACTGATTGTAAGACTTTAACAATGACATAAACCCACCAAATTTTCACAGGAATTTCATCAAACAGGTTACATACAGCATCCCCACGAACTCAAATGAACAAATACACATCTGGTTATCACTAAATCCAACTATTTGAATAATCAAGAATTGATTTTTCCTACATATATTGAAGAAATAGACACAAAACAATAAAACTTAATTCGTAATTCCCATTTTTTACCATTAAAAGTTCGAAAAAAAGAGTTTAGAGTGAGGGAAACTTACATCAGGGTTTCGCCGGAGAAAGAAATGTAGTAGAGCAAAGTGTACTTAATTAAAAATATAGGCCCTCATTTGTAATCTGGTTTGTATGTTCATACTAATTTGGGCCTATGAATTTTTCAGATCCATAAGGTATAGTCCAATATTCATTAAGCCCAAAATATTTTTGCTCCAAAAGATATTTATTGTAGTATATAATATGTTATGGAAGATATTAGCAAATAGTCATTTTTTGGATTGTTAATTAAGTTTTAACCTTCCAAAAATTATTTCAATTTTTTGTCACTTATTAAGACGAAAATAAAATTTTGAGAAAGATACCACTAGTTAAAGCACAAAAGGTTGTAGGCCGTGAATGTTTCGTGAAGTGTGAACTGATAAAAATATGAATTCTATAAATTAAATTGTTTATAGAGTTCCAAACTCCAATAAAATCTTCATATGTCGATTGTAGAAGTTTGATCAGTACAAATTGTTTCTAGATTTTGAGCAGATAAATGAGTGAACTTCATAAACCGTTTGTGTAGTTTGAAACTTAAGCAAATTCTTAAATTCTAACATATCATGAAGTTCTACTTATCAAAGCTTCGAACTCCGATATTTCTTATTTTAGTTAGGAATTGTTTTGGCTAAATTTTGTTTTCGCATTAAAGCAATGATAACTAAATTATAATCGCCGGCTTAAAAACTGTCCATTTCACTTAGTTTTTACATATTTTGAATTTAAATTTCATGCATGAATATTACGTAAAAAAACTATACCATCAGATTACTTAAAAGTAATTATATATGGGCTAACTTGAAAAAGATGATGAATAAGTTGTCAAAACAGATCAAATATCAATGATTGTAATAAATATTTTTCTTCTTCACATAAAAATATATGAATCGGTGCATATTTGTATATTGTTTTGTGTCCCATAAAAACCACTAATTACAAAATAATACAAATAATTGAAGAAAAACTTAACTCACGGAAATAGCGTTGGAGGGCATAGTTTTTAGTTTTACCGTCTTCCTTATAGAGGATGAAATGATGGTTCAAATAATTTCATATTTTAATTAACAAATAAGGGAGATTAAAATTGTTTCAATGTGATAATGGTTGTGAGTTTAATAATTTTCTATTTCATAAATTTTGTGCGGATACTGGTATGATCTTTCGTTTCTCGTGCCCCACACCTCCCTCAAAATGAAAAAGAAAAAGCCGGAAAAAATTCTTCAAACCATTAATAATATAATTCGTACTCTCCTTTTTCATGTGTCTCTCCCCCTAATTTTTGGGTATATGCACTAAATCGGTAGAATACATTCTCAACATTTTACCTACCCGTGCGAGTCAAAATAGGACACCCACCGAAATTCTCTATTGTCGGATCCCTACCTATGACCATCTTAGATTTTTCGGTTGTTTGTGCTACCTAATCTGACATCCACGCCCCCCCACAAATTAGCACCCAAATCTACTCTGTGCGCCTTCCTAGGTTTTCCGTCAAACCATTATCTCCACCGACAAAATCATAATTTCTTGCCACGTCACCTTTGTTGAGTATGTTTTCCCTTTTGATAACATTAAAAAATTTCGAGTCTCTAATTACCAATTTCTCGAAGATTCAGACCCATCACCGCTTGTCCAACAAGCATTTCGTCAGGCTGCCATTGTTCCGGCCGCGCCAGACACACAAACTGCCACCACCGGCAGTCAGGTCGTCAGCTCCCAAACTCCTCCAGTCAGATCTGCCACCACCTCAGACTGACACTGCCACCGCCGGCAGTCTGCTATTACACCACAATGCCAGTTCAGCCTCCACCACCGGCAACATTCCCACGTCTCAGTCATCGTTCCCGTCAGTCAAAAATTGCCACCAACAGAAATCGACCCATCGACAGGCCCTCAATCTAAACAACCATCGGCCACCCCAACTACTACCTACTCTATCACCGCATCATGTAGCCTCCGATCCAAACACCCACATCGCCACCGCATCTCTACCTATTCCCGGAACCCCTCGCATCCGTCCACCTCGTGTGATGTCGACACACCTCACACGTCGCCGAGTCCACCCAAATCTACCACTCCACCCCATGGAAAATCGTGCCCACGATGTCGTCCCTTGCATCCACCACCTTGTGTCATGTACAATCGACTAACTTTAACGAAACACCCGTCGTCAACTAAAGAATCCCAAATACCCTAATACTTTTCCTTATTTTTACAGTCGCAACGCACCCACATCACCTAATGGAAAATCGTCGTAACACGGGATCTTTGCAAGCCTAAAGTCCGCGATATTTAACTTGTCAACTATCGTAGACTTGATTTCACCAATTCCCCAAAATCCAAAATTAGCTAAACTAGATCTGAATTGGAATGCGGCCATGTGTTAGAAAATTCATGCTTTAACAAAACAACACACTTGGGATTTGGTTCCTAGACTGGAGGGGGTGAATGTGATCCCGATGCATGTGGCTTTTTCGGCATAAATATAGAAACAGTGGTGACCTTGAGAGATATAAGGCGAGACTTGTGGCTAATGACACTAATCAGCATGAGGGTATTGATTGTGGTAAGACATTTAGTCCGGTTATTAAATTGACTACCATTCGCGCAGTTCTGAGTATCGTTATGGGTAAGCACTGACCTATTCATTAGCTTGATGTGAAAAATACGTTTTTACATGGGGATTTGAAAGAAACGATTTGTATGCATCAATCGCCTGGTTTCGTCCATCCAGCAGCCCCTCAGTATGTATGTCGTCTCCGTAAGTCACTTTATGGTTTGAAACAGGCCCCTAGAACGTGGTATGATCAATTTACACAGCATATCATGCAGATTGGGTTTGTATGCAACAAATGTGATAATTCTCTCTTTATTTTTCATAGAGGTAGTAGCATTGCATATTTATTATTGTATGTTGATGATATTGTGCTTATTGCCTCATCTGAGTTGTTGAAAAATGAGATCATTACACTGCTCAAAACAAAATTTGTTATGATTGACTTGGGGAAGTTGAGTTATTTTTTGGGAATTTCAGTGACTAGATCTGCAGATACTATGTTTCTTTGTCAGCGTAAGTATGCAGATGAGATTGTGTACATGGATAAAATGGCCAATTGCAAGATCATGTCTACTTCAGTTGACTCTAAATCAAAGCTTAGTGCTTTGGATGGTGATCCAGTGTTAGATCCCACTCTTTACAAGAGTCTGACATTGTTTATGTTGTTCATCATGTATGCTTATTTATGCATGCCCCCATGGAGCCTCATTTTACTGCCCTTAAACATATTATCCGATATGTTAAAGGCACACTTGATTATGATTTGATCTATACCCTCAGCACCGACCAGGTTGTTGTCCTATACGGATGCTGATTGGGCAGGTTGTCCGGACACGCGACGCTCCACCTCAGGCTACTGTGTGTTCTTAGGGGATAATCTTATTTCTTGGTCTGCTAAGAGACAAGCCACATTATTCCATTCGAGTGCAGAAGCAGAATACAGAGGCGTTACTAATGTTGTTGCTGAGATCTGTTGACTTCGAAATCTTTCTTTTGGAGCTTTAGTGTCCATTACGTAAGGCGTATTTGGTTTATTGTGATAATGTATCCGCCATATATCTATCTCATAATCCGATTCGAGCATCGAACGAACCAAGCACATTGAGATGGACATCCACTTTGTTCGTGAGAAGGTTGCTCTCGGTCATGTCAAGGTAATATATGTGCCTTCTTCATATCAGTATGCGATATATTCACAAATGACTTCCTAAACAACTCTTCATCGACTTCAGGTCCAGTCTTAGCGTCTGGCCTCCTCTCGCTCCGCCTGATGTGTTGTATTAGCACGTGTGTACTATGTATTACATTTACCATATTTAATATTATGTAATTATGATAGAACTAGGATCCCATGTTGTATAAAGATTCCACATTGTATATCACCTATATATATTTTATATTAATGTGAAAGACTCCCAAAAGAGATTAATAGAATTCTACACATAATAACTAAGATAATAATATTATTTATTACATACTTAATGCTACATTCGATCACAACAACTATCGAATAATTTGAGCGATTAAATATGTCGAGCCAAAAGATTGCGGTTATAATTAACTGATCTACTGAAATTTCCAACTACAATGTCACCAATACGATATATCAATAAATAGTTGCTAACATTTATTTTTATAAGTGATCGTGAATTCATCATTTTTTACCATTTAATCACAAAATTTGTTTGCCGTTAATTTTTCAATTATACATGTTCGTCACCGTCAAAAGATACAAATTTTATATTTTCATTGTGTTCACCAATTACACCTACTCGTTCAATACTATACTATATATAGTTACACCTACTTGTTCTAACACTATACCTCAATAGTGCCCTATAAATGATAGAAGTCGGGTTATTAATGTGAGGTGTATCTAAAAAAAGAATGAAGTGTATCTAAAAAAAAAAGGATGGTTGCAGTTATATCTTGAAAAGGGACGGTTCTGGATCCAAAACGATTCGGGTATATATTTCAGAAACGTGAGTTGAAAGACACGGCCATAAAGGTATCATTTCCAAAATTTTACTTATAAAATTAGGATTAATTACTTTTTTCAAAACATTGTTAGCTGCAACGTAACTACAAACAATATGCACAAGCAACTTTAGTACAAATTTCATTTGAAAAACTGTATGCACAAAAACTTCCCAACTCCTACACATCAAAAAGGTAAAAGAAAATGCTGCAAATACCTAAGAGCATCTTCAACAAAGAGATATCTCCAACTCACTATACTCAAAATTCCAGCACTCGTCTTTTCCACCATTGCTCTTCCATCTTCAACCTTCAACCCTAACCTCAAATCCGCCACGAGACCGCTAACTGTGTCGCTCGAGCAACACCCCGGTGGCGGTAGCTCCTCCGAGAACCACCCTTCTAACCCTAAAACAAACCTACCTTTCCCTTTACAATTCATCACATTGAAAACTCCCTTGTACCCTTCCAAAATTACGTCCCATGTTACTCTCAAGTCTCCAAGGGTATCGAATGGGCCTAAATCTCCGTTCTTGATATCAGTGGCAGAGCCAGGAATCCTAACAATAAAATTATTAAGAAAAAGAGTAAATACATTTAGTTATCAATGAGATTTAACATCTTATATACACTATTAGTAAGGAATGAATACACTTGATTATCAAGTAAACTCACTATAGTTATTAGTAGTTGATGAGGAGATTTAATTTAACCGGCTATATACCTATTCAATAGAATTTGTATCTACAACATTATTATACTTGTAAAGAATGTAGACTTGATTATCGAAAAATTATACTAAAATATATATACTTAATTTTCAGAAAATTCAACAATTTATATACACACACAAAGGAAGTTTTTTTTTTTTAAAACTATACGTGAATACACCTAATTATCGGGGAGAAAAATTACATTTAATCATCAAGAGAATTTAACAGTTTATATAATGTTTTTACAATACTTTTGAGTGAATACACCTAATTATTGGGGAGAAAAAACACACTCAATTATCAAGGAAAATTTAACAGTAGATATATATACACAACAAATTTGTTTTTGCAGTACTAGTAGAGGGTGAATACACTTAATATCAACGAAATTCAACAATTTACCTTTTATATATACAAGAAAGTTTATTATAATTCTATAACATCTCTAAAAAATGAATACATCAAATTATCAAAAAAAAATCATGAACAGTTACCTCCGCCACTGCTCGACATCGATATCGAACCGGAAAATGCCCTTCTTGTCGAAACTAAGTTGACATCCATGCTTGACTAAACTCACCATACATGTAGAGCTTTTGTAAATATTTAGTGCAAAAATGATGTTGCTAAGAGAAATACGTGGTTTCGAAGGCTGTTTCAACCGGCGGTTATTCGCACTCTGAGAGAGGGCGTATAACCGCCTATAAGAAACCATCGAATCATTATGATTATCACTATTACTATTAGTATTATTATTAGTAGTAAAATTATGAAGTATTGAGAGAGAAGGGTAATGAGTGTTACAAAGGGGTTGCCATATTTGATCTAAAGACATAGGAATTGACCATGATTTGCAAACACATGAAGCTATGGCTAGGGATTTTGGATCAAGATGATTTGATACAAGAACAAGAACTTGCCATGGAGGTTGTTGTGATGATGAAACTGTCGACATTCAGTCTCTCTCTCTTTTTGGGTTCTTTTGTCACACGATTTTTTTTTCTATTGAGAAAAATAAGATACTTCTAAAGGGTGATATAATTAGTGTGTAGATAAAGTGACAGGTGTTGAGTTCTTGAAAATGTTGCATGGTGTTGACATGGCACGTGTGTATGATTCAGTTACACACACATCGGTCCTGCTTTGTTGCCACGTTTTGAGGAAAGATTAATATGGTTTTTTGTTTCAAAATTTTAATAATTGTTGCTATTGGAGAAAAGGGAGTAATTCATGAGCTGAATCGAGAGAAAGAAGTTACCAGTTGAATTTAGTAAATGAATTCATGAGGTGAAGCTTATAATAAATAAAAAATTGTACGGTGAAAACATAAATTAAATAAAAATCTTAAAATCGTTGTCAAGAAATACTATGATTTAAGTTTGTTAGGAGATTTTTTTTTATCCTTAAAAGCATTTCTCCAAAATATCATAGCGGTTCTCATGGTTTTGTTATTTATTTGTTAGAAAATTATTGATTTGCCTCTCTCTTAACATATCGAATCATGATCTTATTGCTTTCAGCAAATGTTTGCAAGCTTGAATAATCAATTTGCGTGTATTTTTCACAAGCTCAAATCAATAGTTTAAAATCTTACTAACTTAACTGTCAATCATTGGTCAATTAGCCCTAGTTGTACTCTTCTCTTTGAAATTCATTTTATTTATTAATAAAGAACTAGCTCTAGACCCGCCTAACAGATTTGCTTTTAAAAAAAAAACATTTCCAAGAATTTGTGATGAGCCTGCTTTTGGCTTACTGAAATTTCTCCTTATGCCTCAATAAATAGTACAAAATGCATATGTAATAAAACCTCTCTAGATGGCGTTGTTTGATCGAATATTTTTAACATCTATAGTAAAATATTGTTATAGAAAATATATTATATAACATAACATGAAAATTGATTTCAAAAAAACTTAAAATGTTGTTATATGATAGAATTGTTATAGACATGTGTGACCGTAAATTGTAGTTGCCGTTTTCGAAGTTAATTGGAATTAAACATCATTTCAGGGAAGAAGCTAATAAATCTAAAGAATCAACGATCTCCAAACCTTGTTAACAAGTAATTTTATCCCAAGCTAGACCTAGTGATCTCATATGCCAAGAAGCAAGCAGCATTTGCAGGAACACTGCGCGCCATAACCGGTCCAAAGCCCTTGTAAAGACCTTTTACTCCCTCTGAAGTCTGATGCAACAATCAGCAAAGCCGAAGAACTTCGGGTTTTTATAGTCATCAACTTGGATAACGCTCTTGATTACATCCGTTGGATACACAGAAAGCCAGAATGTACCACCAACCAACCCTCCGGCTACAATAAGACTTAAAAGTGTCCGTGCCTCCTGCCAAGTACTGCTTTGTGGCTTCGTACACACCAAACATAGCAGCATTTCCCGGTACTTCACGTGCCAAAGTCGGGAACAAGCCCTTGAAAAGACCCCTCACACCTCCTTCGGGTTTAAGAACATGTCTCTTTTATACTATTAGACCATTTAGAAGATAACTCCAGGGTAGCCATTATTAACCATGATATAGTAACCTAGAGAGTAGGAGCAATGTACCTACTACAACAGATCAATAGCTTGTTTAGCCAAGCTTAAAAAAATTGCCTATTTTGATATATGCTTTTGTCAGAACTCAGAAGTGCTCTTCGAAAAAGTACTCTGGGAAGTAGCAATTCATGTTCGGATTTGAAAAACACTTTTGCCAATATTAGAACAACAATTTGTGCTTGGGCAATATTCCAATAGTTTTTTTTGGGATAAAACTACTTTTCCTAGCTTCTTGAAAACAACTTCCGCTACTACTGAAAAGTAGTTATTTTTTCAAAAAGCTTAGCCAAACATTGCCACTCTCTAAAAATAAGCACTTTTTAAAATATTTTTAAAAACACTTTTGGCTTCCCAGAAGATTGACCCAACAAGCTATAAATTGCATTGATAGTGTAAAATTGATTTACAAGGTCAGTTTACAACAACAACGTACCCAGTGTAATCCCACAAGTGGGGTTTGGGGAAGGTATATAAGTTAAAACCTTCAAATTATGTTGGGTGTGTACCAAGTTAATAAGAGTCAAACCTGCACTTCATCAGCTCTGTGGGGCAAGCAAGGAAAGACACAACAATTCCGGCTACTATAAATGACCAGTGAAGGAAGCCTTAGCCATGAAGCGAGTGAAGGAATTCAAATCTAAGTATAATGACCAGGTTTGTATATAGTAGGCCAACATCATGTAATGCAAAATTCTTCAGAATCTTTCACGTACTGAATGAGGGAATAAGTTAACAACTCATCTTTTAAGGGGTAGTAACGCCAAGGATTGGAATCAGGAGTAATGTGTGAGATTACGTATGTATACCAGAATATTTTAGAATTAAGAAGAATACGACAAGTAAGAAATGAGTGAACAAGTGTCAAGAGAAGTAAAGAAAGGAAGTTGTTTATAATTACGAGTAGTGAGAAAATACAAAAAAAAAAAGAAGAGAGATTCCTTTCAGACCATGAATGAGAGTTAACTGCGATGATACGCGCCATTCAGATTCGATGACATTGTCCATAAAAGTGTTCACGATTGAGGTACTACAAATATAAGAGGTTTCAGCACACCAATTAGTAAACAAAGCTAAGTTGACAATATAATCATTCACCCACAAGCGACTTGACTAATGTGAGGAATAAGGAGAGAAGTTGACCTGAGGGAATGCATCAGTTAGTTAAGTGGGAGTCCGATTGGAGGATTCAGATAGTGATAGCCCTATAACCCAGAGTACAACAGGGTCAACCCTCGTATTGGAAGAAAATGAATGTCATGATGAGGATCCCATTTTTAGGGAAGATCGGGAAGGATATTTAACAAAAGAGAACTGCAACCATTGAGTATAATGGGAGAGGGACCCTCAGGTGGAAAGTCCGTTTATGTGTTCCAAATGTAGCGGGATTACGAGACAAAATTATGACAGAGATCCATTGCTCACGATATTTCATTCACCCCGGATCTACTAAAATATATCATGATCTCAAGGGTATTTATTGGTGTAACGACATGAAGATGAGCATTGCGGAGTTTGTAGCTCACTAATTGTCAGCAAGTAGGCTTGGCTCAGAACATTGAGATTCTGATGTGAAAATGAGAAATGATTAATATGGATTTCGTTACGGGTTTACCTCGCTCTTATCCTAAGTTTGATTCTATTTGGGTAATTGTTGATAGAATGACCAAATCACCTCATTTCCTAGCGGTCAAAACTACCTACACAGCCGAGGACTACACAAAGTTGTACGTTAAGGAGATTGTTTGCCTTCATGGTATGCCTATTTCTATTATATCTGATCGAGGTGCGTAATTCATAACTAATTTCTGGAGATCATTTCAAAAAGGTTTGGACACTCAAATAAATCTTAGCATAACTTTTCACCCTCAAATAGACGAACATGCCAAGTTTACGATTCAAATGCTCGAAGACATGCTACGAGCTTGTGTATTGGACTTCAAAAGAAGTTGAGATTGTCATCTACCCCTTATTGAATTTGCGTACAATAACAGTTATCATGCTAGCATTAAAGTGGCTCCGTACGAGGCTTTGTA
This sequence comes from Anisodus tanguticus, assembly GCA_034509755.1. Classification (NCBI taxonomy): domain Eukaryota; kingdom Viridiplantae; phylum Streptophyta; class Magnoliopsida; order Solanales; family Solanaceae; genus Anisodus; species Anisodus tanguticus. The sequence continues at coordinate 59,485,839 of CM067542.1, read as the reverse complement.
CGGACGGAAATATCGATCTCCTATCGGATGGTTTGAAGTAGGCGAATCAGAATTATTTGGGCCTGACCCAGTGCACCAAGCCATAGAGAATGTGAAGCTTATCCAGGAACGGTTGTTAACCGCTCAAAATCGTCATAAGTAGTATTTAGATGTGCGGTGGCGGGACTTAGAGTTCCAAGTGGATGATTGGGTGTTCTGGAAGATTTCTCCTATGAAGAGTGTAATGAGATTTGGGGAAGAAAAGGGAAAGCTCAATCCAAGGTACATTGGGTCATATCTCATTATTCGACAAATTGGTTAAGTTGCTTACGAATTGGACTTGTCTTTGGAGTTAGAGGTTGTTCATCCAGTTTTTGTTGTTTCTATGTTAAGAGCGCGTGTTGGGGATCCTTCCCAAATTGTGCCAATTGACGAGGTGAAGGTTACAGAGGACTTATCATATGAAGAGGTTTTTATGCTATCTTAGATCGTCAAGTCCGCAAGTTGAGGACTACATAAGTAGCCTCCGTGAAAGTTCTATGGCGAAATAAGAATGTAGAAGAGATGACGTGGGAAGCGGAAGAGGATATGAAGTATGAGTATCCCCACTTATTTCAGACTAAATTCGATGCTCCGAGTGAAGCATAACCTGACTGAGAACTGACGTATGAGTACATAAGGTGAGTTCCCACGTTAGATAGTTATGTTTGATGTTTGACGGCCACATGAAACCCGGTGATATGTATATGTTGTTGTATATCCGTATGAGGCAAGTTTGGATATGTTCTACTCACTGACAAGGTTCGGATAATCCCATTTATAAGAGAAATTCGATCAAAAAACTTTCAGAAAACCTTGAGGATTAATTGGTCCCTTATGTATACTTTCCATTCGAGGACGAATGTTCCTAAGGAGGAGATGATGTAACACCCCGTACTTTAGCTTTAGGATACAGCGGGGTAAACACACATGAGTTTAATGAGATTGAGGTCATTCATGGAGTTATAGAAGATTCATATCAATGTTGAAGAGGTTACGCATGGATTAGAGGTTAAACGAATTAGAGAAATACGTTTCGTCAAAGTTCGGATTATGGAGCAGGTTATAAGGACCATATAGAATTTTGGTCATAGGTTCAAGAGCTCAGTGTATAATTGGGCGAAGTCCCAAAACAATTTAGGATTTAACAAGTGTGATGACGGAAATTAATAATAATAGTTTATATGTCCCAAAAGAGGTTATGGACTAATGATATATCATATGATCATGATAATAAGATTAGGAGGTGTGTGAAAGATGATTATTATTTAAGTGAGTTGAGATCAAAAATTAATTATGTGGGTCATTAGTCAAATTTTGGGGTATAATTGAAAAAGTAGAAAAGAGAAGCACTTATTAACTAATGATAAGAATGAGCTTACTATGTAATTGAGGGGGACACCCTTTCCACGTGGTTTCTTGATGTAAAAAGGGAAACATGACTCATTCATGTGTTAAAGTGGTCTGGTGGCTATCTTTAATGTTTATACAATTCACAAATGGTATATAGGAGATGGATGAAGAGTAGAGAAGGGGATTGGGGTCATCTTAATATTTCTCTTGAATTAGAATTATTCTCCAAAAGGAACATGAGTCAAAATATATTTCTCGTCAAGAACAATATACTTGTTTTGCGCACCGCTTCGATCTCGTTGTTCCGTTTTGTCGTGTGTTGAATTTGGGATTTCTTCGAAGTGAAGTAAGATTGAAGAAGAGGGGTTCTTGGCAAATAAGGTTGAGGTGCTAGATGAGATGTGTTGGTTGGATTGTTAAGAAGATCAATAAAGGTATGTTAAGGCAAATCCTTCATTCTTCTGGCATGTTCCATATAACGAAATGTAAACGTAATATTGTCCCATAAATGATTCTACTCTTAGTAGTTAGGAATGTTCATGTTATTCATTCTTGTTGCCAAAACATGTCTAAATATGTTTCTAAATCCTTATTGAGGTATATGAAAAAATGTTAATATTCAGTATGTAATCGGAGGTGGAGCGATATTACGTTACTCCGATGAGCTCAGAATGTTTTATTATCATTCATGCATTATATTCATGTATTATCCTTGACCCACATGTGTTATATACACTACTATATGGTATGCATTATATATATGTAGGGGATGGGAAAAGGGATACGACGTTATATACGCACACCACCTGATCAACTGGTATATGATGATGATTATGCCCACAGAGGCCGAAATAATATGATGGGAGACGGCGTTATATATGCATATATATATACGTATGACCACATTGTGCATGACACTTAGGCATATTATGACCCTCAGAGGCATTCTGCACAGACATGATACTTATGCATATTATGGCCCTTAGAGGCATTCTCTACTGGTTGGTTGGTTCTTGTCTCATGTTACTTTCAGGTTTCTATTATGCTATTCTTCATGCCTAACATACTCGGTACATCTGTCGTACCAATGTCCCTTTTGTCGGGGGACGCTGCGTTTCATGCCCGCAGGCTCAGGTAAAGAGGGTGACGGTACGCGCTCGTAGGTTGCTGGTTCAGCTGATATTGGAGCACTCTATTTATTCCAGAGTTGCAGGCTAGTCGTGATATGATATTTTTGATATGCATAGGGGTATGGCGGGGCCCTGTCACGACCCTATGAGTTTACGTACTCTTTAGAGTCTTGTAGACAAATATCCTGTGTATAATAGTCATGTATGACCTTGTCGGCCTTGGTATGTATATGTATATAGGTTGGGTCCTTCTGGTTACATGATTTTACATCGCTCTTCTCCAGTTTACTATTTTCATATATCAACAGGGTATCTCGTGGAGGCCCTCGTGGACCATGAGAAATTACGGTTATATGCTAAATATATGATTAGGGGTACTCAGCAGGTAAGGTTGCCCGTCATGACCCTCCGGTTTGGGTCGTGACAATTCATATGCGTTCTAAATATTTTAAATTGTTAATTATTGTGACTTATAGTACTTTTTACGTAGCTTCTAAAAATCTTAAATATTTTTAAATATTTTAAGATTGGGACGAAGGGAGTATATAAATATGTGACTCATAGTATTATTTGTAGTATTATAAAGTAAGTGGTTTGCTATTGTTAAGGTGTTTGTAGTTGTGGATGATGGGAATTGTTCAAAGGAAGGCAAAAGCCCTATAAATTTTGGGTATGAGGAAAATGGTATGGTGTATGAAATTCTTTATTTTGGATAAATTTGTCTCATTTTTTTTTTTAAATTTGATTTATTTATGGGTTTTCTTGATTTGTGAAATGTTCATTTTGCTTCTTAGGCGTAGTTTTATTATGAAATTACTGCTTTGTGCTCATTAATCCTAAAGATGATGATGGAAAAACCAAGTCTTTACTTCAGGTAATTCCTTCTTTTATGTGTGTGTATGCCTATGTTTGTTTATATGCAATTCAATCAACCTTGCATTAGTACCAAACTAGTTGATGTCAGTTATATGTATTCTTTGTATTCATTATTTGCTTGATTCATATATCATATTTAGTAAGTGCCAAACTAGTTCATGTCAATTATATGAATTTTTTGTATTCATTATTGCTTTGATTCATTCATCATATTTAGTTAGTGCCAAACTAGTTCATGTCAATTATATGAATTCTTTGTATGTATTTATTATTGCTTGATTCATTTACCATATTTAGACTTTTGTACAATATGTGTAGTTCTGCATATGGATAGTTCCTTTAGCTTAGTTCTTCGACACAACTTTTCTCATGAGTCCTGCTCTTGTGCTTAAAACTCGTCGAAGAAATGGAGAAAATGAAAATGGTAATTTGATAAGAAGAACTAAAAGAATTTGGTTGGCCTTTTGTTTACAGCATCATGCAAATCTGGTGGTACCATTCTCTGAAGTAAATGATCTTTTGGTTAATATTAGCTCTAGTATCTTTTGATCTTATGTGTTGTGTACCAAATGAGGGCTGTGTTTTCTTGCTCTTTTGTCTGTGCTTATCTTTAATTTTACCCAGTTTGATGGTTATAGACACATTGACTGTTCTAATTGCTTATACTGAGCTGTTTCCTTGTATAATTCTCACTTGTTTTCTATCTATGTTGTGGCAGGAAGTATTGAGCATTTATTCAAAAGAACTTCCGGCCATGAACTATGCTGCAAATATAGGAAAAGAATCACAATTCCTTGAAGGATGTGTATCAAATGGGTATAAATATGTAGTTTTTACTTGCTTTTGTACTGATGTTTTCTTCCATGCTCTTTTAGTACAATCCTGCATTTTGCAATAAGAGTTAGTATTAAAGTCTGCTGTATTTCACAAATTTTTTTTAATGGGTATGTTGTTGTTGAATGGGTATGTATTTCACACCGTGGGATTTTACTGGGTATGTTGTTGTTGAATGGAGAGATCGATGACGATGTCACACATCGTATTGGGGTAGGGCGGATGAAATGGAGGCTCGCATCTGGAGTCTTGTGCGATAAAAATGTGCCACCAAAACTTAAAGGCAAGTTCTATAGGGTGGTGGTTAGACCGACTATGTTGTATGGGGCGGAATATTGACCGAACTAGACTTCACACACCCAAAAGATGAAAGTTGCGGTGATGAGGATACTGAGATGGATGTGTGGGCATACGAGGAGGGATATAATTAGAAATGATGATATCTGGGACAGAGTGAGAGTAGCCTCGGTGGAGGATAAGATGCGGGAAGCGAGGTTGAGATGGTTCGGGCACGTGCAGAGAAGAGACACAAATGCCCCAGTGCGGAGGTGTGAGAGGTTGGCTATGGACGGGTTCATGAGGGGTAGAGGTAGGACGAAGAAGTATTGGGGAGAGGTGATTAGACGAGATATGACACATGTGCAATTTACTGAGGACTAGACCTGTCCATGACTCGGGTCGGGCGACTTTTTTTCCTGCTTGCGCGACCCTAGCCTGACCCTGACCCTGTTTTATTTTTTAATTTTCAGACCATGGCCCTAACCATTCGGGGACCCTACGGGTCACGGGTCGGCCCTGACCCGCTCTACAAAACAAAATAAAACAATAAGCAAACACTGCAATTCTACCCAATCCGTTATCCGATATAATTTATCACCAATTAAAAATTACAACAAACAGACGCATGAAATCATTAAAAATTACACCAGAAAGAACTGAAGCAGATTCCACGATAAAATTACAAACCAACATCACGATAATTCATCAACATCATCATAAGCATCATCATAAGCAGCATCATCATCATCATCATCATCACTAGATTCCTTTGTTTGTCCCTTCACCTATATAAGTAAAAAATAAATATTAATAAAGGAAAAATAATATAAATTATATTAAAAAGACAAATATATATATGTATACAATATACCTTCCGCAAGAACCCAATCACGAAGGCAAACCAAAGCTTGCACAATTTTTTGTATCAAAGAACTTCTAGTAGCTGATATTATTTTCCCACCAATGCTAAAAGCAGATTCAGATGCTATAGTTGAGACAGGAATGGTTAAGAGTCCACGAGTCATTACTGCGAGAATTGGATATCGAGCTGAAGACTTATACCAAAAGTCCAAAATATCGAAATCATCATCCCTTGGACGATTTGGTTCCTCTAAATACAAATCCAACTCAGTCTTACCAACTGCATTGTTTTCTATCTCTATAGTCACAAATACATCATAATCTTCAAAATCCGATAAAGTATCTTGAGTAATAAAATTGCCACCACTAGTACCAGATCCATCTACCCTATTATGTACATTTGTCTCACTATCAATGACCGTTCTATACTCCTCAAACCATACCTTAATAGCGTTCATGATACGATCAATGCGCTCTTGACAACCTTCATCCCCATGCATCTTAACAATACAATACTTTAAAATGTCATTTTATATTGGGGGTCCAAAAGTGTAGCACAACTCAATGCAAGGTTATACTCACTCCAATACTTGTCAAATTTGCATTGCATATCGCTTCACTTATCACCGAAAAAGTTATCTTTACTCTTAGAAAGGTCAAGCAAAGCTTTATAAACTTTCCATACTCCTAAAATATAAGAATTAGAAGTGGGATGCTTTGAAGAAGAAAATAAGTTAGTCACATCATAAAATACTTTTAAAAACTTGTGAACTTGACTAACTATGTCCCAAGAAGTGGAGGAGCCAATTCCTTAACCTTTTAGCAACTTGCAAGTTAAACATTTTTTCAGCAATGTCAAAAAAGTTTTTTCGTCTAGTGGAAGACCTATCAATGCACTTTACCATATTTCTAATGCTATCAAGTATTTCTCCAATAGGATTCAATCCAGATTGCACAATTAAATTCAAAATATGTGCACAACATTGAACATGAAAAAAACTTCCACCATCAACAAGAAAATACTTGGAAAGAATGTGACTTTTAATCAATCTCATCATCGAAAAATTATATGTAGCATTATCGGTTGTGATTGTAAGAACTTTGTGCTCCAAGTTCCACTGACCCAAAAACAAGATTAACTCATCAGAAATACAAGTAGAATCATACGGAGGAACCAATGACCTAAATCTTATGATTCTTTTTGCAAACATCAATTAGAATCCACAAAGTGGGCAGTCACACATATATTCTTCCCTAGTATATTTGCATTTCTAATTATCAATTGTCAAACATACCTTTCCAGGAGCCTTAGCAATAAACTCTTTCAAATTATCCATCTCCTTCACAAACATGGCAAATAACTCTCTCGTGGATGTTTGTCTACTAAAATGTTTAAATTGTGGGTTTAACCTTCTAGCCATTCTCCTAAATCCTCTCTTCTGTACTGTAATAAATGGACGCATTTCTTCAATCAAGTAAAACATGATATCTCTTCTACTCTCAGAATCATCATACTTAACTTTATTTAAAATAGTGGAACCATCAGCATTATCTTCGGCAGACAACATGTATTTTTTAATATCTTGATGCATCTTATGAGGACATCTTTCTAAATGACGTTTCAAATGCGAAGTTCCATGCTTACTATTAGCAGTCAACTCACGCTTACAATGAGTGCATCTAGCTTTAGTCATCTACAAGTTATCCCCAATAATTTTCTCAAATTCAGTCCAACTACTAGATTGTTTTTGCTTCTTTAAAACTTGATTATATTCAATAAAACCATCATGGGTTTCTTTTTCTACAGATGCATTAGAGGTACATGTAGAATTGTCGTTGCTATTTTCGCTAGCCCGTTCCATATTATAATTGAATTCTGTCAAATAAGAAAAAACAAAAGTTAAAGTATAAATGCAAACTTCTGTACCAAATAAGTATTAATACTGTATATAATTTTTTATGCACAAAATAAACCAAATTGATTTCTTAAGGCTGTCGCCGGAGGAGGAGGCCCGACCAGGATAGAAAGGTTGAATAGAAGTGGAGAGGAAGGGGCGGCAGATTGAAGTGGAGAGGAGAGGAAGGTGTGCCGGAATGAACTGGAGAGGAGATGAAGTGCGGCGGATTGTAGTGAAGTGAAGAGGATGCTGCTGAAGGTTTAACCCTTCACTTATATAGTGAAGGGTAAAGTCACGCGGGTCGGGGTCGGGTCGGTGATCGGGCTAGGTCAGACGGGTAAAAAATTCTGACCCTGGCCCGACCCTACGTATGAACGGGTTCCCGCTTTTTCGGGTCAGGTGGCTCACGAGTCAAATATAAGCTGACCCTGGCCCTGGTTTTTTTTGGTTGGGTCGGGCGTGTCCCCGACCCGATGAACAGGTCTACTGAGGACATACCTTAGATAGGGGTTATGGAGGACACGGATTAGTATAGTAGGTAGTCCAGCGTAGTCCTACATACGCTTACAAATTGATAGTTGTAGTGTTATTATTGTAGGTCCGCTTAGCCTATCATACTAGTAGACGCAGTATTGCTTTATAGTCCTCTGTCGTTTGATTTCTGCTGCTATGTGTTCTCTAGTGTACTTTGTTTACTTTGTTTATCTTATTTACCTGCGTTAGTTACTGCTTCTTTTTTCATAATGCACTATCATGGCTTATTCACTTTTGATACTAGCATTTTCATAATGCTTTAAATTTCTTGTCCGGGTCTGACCGTTTCTCTTGCTTTGCTTGTACTTTGTCTTGAACCGAGGGACTCTCGGAAATAGTTGCTCTACCTACCAAGGTAGAGTTAAGGTCTGCGTACACTCTACCCTCCCCAGACCCCACGCTGTGGGATTTCACTGGGTATGTTGTTGTTGTTGAATGCTGGTTGCTTTTGCAGGAAGTACTGCACGTTAGTTCTGAAAACCAAGGATGACAGACCCAGGGGAGGTATTCTCTCAAACATTGCTGCACTTGTACTTATCATATGCTAGGTGGGATAAATGGAATAAAAAATTCCCATCCTTTAGGTCATCGAGTTTGATGGCAATATAAATAGATGCCTTGTATGTATTAGCATTACAATTTAACTATACAAGTTTGTGCGTTTGCGAAGACTTGCTGGTTTTATACTATTGTCTACCCTTTATATCAATAGTTATGATCTACTGCACATTACTCTAACTGAAATCTACATCTAATCTTTTTTATCTCTTTTCATTTTGTCAAGGTCATTGCCGCGATCACTTATCAAATAATCCCAGCTGATATGCAATTTGCTGAGGTTCCTCTTGCAGCTGTTAAATCTGTGTACCAACTCAAGGTCCTCTAGTTGTTGCCTGACTTTAATATGAATTTTATGTTCATTTGTGATTGTCGCTTTGGTGCACAGACTGTCTTAAGAATGCAGTCATTTCTCTCGTGCTTTCAAGAGATATGAATGCAAATTTGCAAATATCTCTGTCAAAACTTTGACCTTTGTGACAAACATAGATGTCGTAATCTGTTTAAACTTGTTAATTTTTCATATTTTGTTTATTCTTTATTTACTTTTCTCTGTTATTTATGGGCCGTGGAAACAACCTCTTGCAGAAATGCAAGGTAAGACTGCCTACAATAGACCTTTGTGGTCCGGCCCCTCCCCGGACCTCGCGCATAGTGGAAGCTTAGTGCACCGGGCTGCCCTTTTTTTGTTATTTATGGGAGAGATGCCTATTGCAGACCGAATTAACCATATAAGAGTATCCCTTCTTTAACAGTTTAAGCTTTTAGACAAAAAGTTAAATATCATTCAACAATTGCTACATAACTATTCCGAATTTCTTACAAGGTGCACTGTCTTGTAAGCTTTGACTATTGAAGTGTGTGACCATCTGATCTAAAAGCTTAAGCTGTTAGATAGAACACACTTTTAATATTTGATTATATTCTCAACACGCCCCCTCACGTCCTGACCTGATTTTTTTTCATGGTCCAAGCACGTGGAAATTCTTTTTGAGAATGGGTGGCGGTGAGGTTCGATCACAGGACCTTTGACCTGCTTTGATATCATATTGAAGTGTGTGACCATCTGATCTAAAAGCTTAAGCTGTTAGATAGAACACACTTTTAATATTTGATTATATTCTCAACATTGACAAACTTAACATTCGCTTTTAAACATCTCCATGCATTAATTTTGACAAATTTCCTAATAGATAATGCTCAATAGTATAGGAGTTTGGGACAATATTAACACCTTGAGCATGCAGGGGATTGGTCACTTAATGTATTTGGAGCTGAGGAAAAGATTGCAACATGTGGGTGTTCGAACATTACTTTGCTGGGGAGATAAGGAGTCTGAAGGATTTTGGCTTAAGCAGGTAAACCTTCAATGATGCTTGTATGAGATTGAAATGTATCCAATCATGGCTGGTTTTAAAATATTATGCATTAGTAACATCTGTCTCTCCAAGAGAGGAAATATGAACCAAGTATTTTCTTAATAGAAAGACTACCAAAAAACATGCTTTGTAAGATAAGTTTCATATTTTTGATGACCTTTATCAAGTCAAACCCAAATATCAAAAGGCATCATGGTACCTTCTGATAAATCCTTTGCATTCCTCATGGATAGATATGGATAGTGAACTGATGCTGGCTATACTACAATCTGATCAATAATTACAGATCTTGTATCACATGCTTTCACTGTTGATCCTAGCTACACTTCATGATATATGCAATATGTGTAGGGTTTTCAGTTATTGGTCAAGTTGACACGAAAGGCAGAGTTCGCAAGCTCCCTATCAAGGCTGATATTTGGAAAGCATTGTGCTTCCCTGGTGGTTCAAATCTCATGATTTCTCATTTCAACAAGGATAACTTACACAATTCTGCAGTGTATCTAAATCTGAAGTTCCCCTTAAAGCCTAAGCCGTCAGGAGAGAATTGCCAATCTCCAGCTCTTCAAGAGCAAAGGGATACTCGTCTGAGGGAAATGACCATTCTCAGGGCAGAAATCAGGCAACTAAAAGTGTGGGTTCTAACTACTACGGTAAGTGAAGCTACCACCGTTAATTTTCATCTCGGATCAGCTCCACAGTAAGTTCTTTATCCTTGCAACAATTATTTGCACGCATCAAAATAGGTTAGTAGCTCCATGGTGACTTTGGTAATCTTATGACCCTTATATGTCTGGCTGCATCAGCATTATTTTAGTAGTTTTTAAATTTGAAAGAAAAATAAGTTTTGGAGCATATTATGACTAATCTTTCCATGCGTATCATTATTCACATTTCTGTATTTCTTTCAAGATTGCCAAGATTTTCAACCTGGAGATAGTGCTGTCCGGAGCAGCAAGCATAAACATATGGGGTTTAGTGAAAGCGAAAGCCAAGCTCTTCTGAAGAAATGTTCCTGTTCAGCATCAGGATCAAAGAAGAGGACTTGGGAAACCTCATACACTTCTGTTAAATCCAAAAAATAAGGGGAGGTCATCAAACTGACTGTGACTTGCATGCTAAGAACACTAGCTTAGAAAGTGATACTTGGAATAGTTTTTCTGCAGTTTCTAAGAGTAAATGTCAGGTAGATATTACTCCTAACGACCATTTGTCAAGCCACTTTCTGGAAAAGAATGTCGAAGAAGCTACAGCAGTTAATTTGACATATGAAGGTCACAGTAGTCGAGGCATTTCTTCACGAGGGACAAACTTCAGAATTATGCTGATTAACATTGCTGATGATAGTAAAAAGGCAAATTTGACCAATGTATACTCTAATTGCCTACTCTTTTCCCAGATACTGTTTTAATGATTATTTGATGCTTAACCCCTTTCTAATATAAATTTGTAAACTATGTTTTTCACTTATTTGAGGGATTCTTCTCATTTATTGTTTCTTTTAAATGCACATTTATGCTGCTTATGTAGATAATCGGAGACCTTGGTGGAGATGTTACTTCTGATGGAAGTTTAAGCACACAGAGTCACTGGCAAAGTGAGGAAAATCTTGAATTTTTGCTCTGAGCATTTTCTCCTCAGCATGCTGCTTGCTGCAACTCTGATAACATTTTCATCTATCTTGACTATTCCATAAATTGAAATTCGTTGTTTTTCTATTTTCTTTTGTCCACTATTTCTGTTAGGCCACCTGTTGTCCTTTATCAACAGTAATATTGAGAGGGGAAAAAACCAAAACTGATCAATTGAAGGCATATAAAACCAGGAGAGGAAAAAACATGAAGTTTTGTTAATTAAGCTATAGTACTAGTTCAGAGTAGCCAGAAGTAAGTCCAGGTTTTAAGTCTATCTCAATACTGGCCATGAGCATGTGAACTACAGTCGATGAGGAATGATCAAATCAAAGACCAGTATTCTATTTTCAGGTTAATTGATGAGCATTTCTTTCTTAAGGTTACTTTCACCTTTCCTTCATGAAAAGGATTGTACAAAATTGTCACGGCATGTGCGAATAAGAAATTAGGGATCATTTTATGCAAAATAACCCAAAACTATGTGAGAATCTAGGTCTGCATCCATAGGATAGATTTTTGATAGGTTGATTTTTGTTGTGCTTTTAATAAAATATATAGGATTATCATGTAATACCCCGCTAGGAAATCCCACATCGGCAAAACACATGAGGGATGTTGGGTATTTAAGGAAGCATGTATTAGACCCTAGTGACCCGTTTTAAAGCCTTGCGCATCTAGGTCCAAAGCGGACAATCTCACTGCTGAGTTTAAGGAAGCATCCCATGCCCACAGGAGGGATGCTGGGTATTTAAGGAAGCATGTCTTAGACCCTAGTGACATGTTTTTAAGCCGTAAGGGTCTAGACCCAAAACATATAATATCACTAGTGGGCTGAGCTAATGGACAATTTATAGGTGCATAAAACTGTTACTTTTGACCTTAATCTGGAAAACTTTTGACTTACGTTGCTCGGACTCTCCAATTATGATGTCGCACCTGTCTTGGATCCGACACGCACCAGTCGACAATTTTAAGAGTCCGAGCAACGTAGCTTTTGACATTTTCTGATCAGTCCACATTGATTTTTCCAGATGAAATGCCATTTATTTTTGAGGGATGAAGACTATGAACTGAAGTACAGAACTGAGCTAAAAGGGGCAGTTCTTAGAGCAAAAACATACTCCCAAGCTGTACTCAAAGGTTATGACATATGTCTTGCAGCTCATGTTCATCCTCCAGTTAGTATCTTATCAGCCATTGTGAAATCTGCAGGAGGAAATGTGAGTCAATATTTACTTAAAGAGAAATCATTTTTCAGAATATTTAAAATGTTGATTATGGATTCATATAGCCGACTGCAACTTGTTTAGAACTAAGACGTAGTTGTAAAGAATGATGTTTATGTTCCAAAATCACGTCCAACTTGAGCTCTCTACTTGAAAGAAAAATACATTGAAAGTAAAAACATGAAACTAAAGGAAATGAAGTATGTTATTTAGGAACACTGGTCAACTTTCTTAGCAGAATTTGGTTTTATAAGAGGAGTCTTGGCATAATGGTAAAAGTTGTCATTGTGTGACCTGGAGATCATGCGTTCAAACCACGATAGCAGCCTCTTGCATAAATGTAAGGTAAGACTGTGTACACAAGACCCAACATGGTCCGGCCCTTCTAGGACCCCATGCATAGCGGTGTAAGGTAAGACTGCGTACACAAGACCCTATATGGTCCGGCCCTTCTAGGACCCCGTGCATAGCGGAGCTTGATGCACCGAGCTTCCCTTTATTGAGCATCTATTGTAAACACTTTTAGGTATATAAAATATTTATCCCACGGACATGTTTAATTTCCCCTGCATTATTTTGACGTGCATTTCTTATCAAATTCTCAGGTTATACGTGGACTAGATCAAGTGAAAGATGAATCTAAAACCATATTCGTCGCATGTGAAGAAGACATGGATGAAGCATTGTCAGCAGTGAAGAAGGGAATATGGACTTTCAGCAGTGACTGGTTTATGAACTGTGTAATGAAACAAGAGCTTGACTTAGGAGCTCCTCAATTTGCAGAGTCCCTCTAAACTGATCTGATAAATATGGAAACATGTGAGTATTCTGAGAAAGGAACAACAACAACAACCTAGTGAAATATTGAAATCCCACAAAGTGGGTGTCTGGGCATGGTAGAGTGTATGCAAAACTTACCCCTATCTTGGAAGGTAGAGAGGTTGTTTTCGATAGACCCTCGGCATATTCTGAGAACGGAAATTTGAAAAATAAAATAAACTTAGGATTAATGTATATATGCTGTTTGTTATTGACAGTTGGGGAGTAACACAGCAGATGTTTTCATTTTTTCTAAATTCTGATCTCTTGTCTATGATCTATCTATTTTTAAATGGTTGTAATGGACATTCTTTTCCTCATGAGTGTTTATATACTATTGGCCACAACTAAGATAGAGGCGGATTCAAAATTTGAAGCTTATGAGTTTTTATAGAGACTTCAAATTAATACTATAATAATAAATAAGTTCATAATAAAATATTTATAGAGATGTAATAGATTTCTTAATATATATAGAGAATTTGGACAAAGTTATTGAGTTTATGTAAATCCATAACTAATTCTAGCCCATGATTGAAGGTTAAATGTTGTTATATTCAATAAAGATATGATGAATATACACAAGAAGTACAAGTACATAAAAACAAGGCCTAATTATTGCATATTCAACCACAATCAAGATACAACTTATGAAGATATAAGAGGCAAGAAAAAGCTTATACGACTTAACCAAACTCATCACTTTTTGGAATACATTTTGGATCATTTCATCATATTATACATTAAGGATCAAATCTCACACATTAAGGACCTTCTCTTTTATGAATTACATAGCGAGCAAGTATATATATGTATTAGAACTTTATTTCTCATTCAACACAAAATGTATCCAACACTCACTACTCGCGGCTTATAAATCCAAAGTACAAATAGCCTAAACTAGACCCGACTTACAAAGCACATTTAGTAGATATAAGACATATAAATCCCAAATAACTCTCACTTACTATAGCAATTGCGGACTTATGTCTTTTAATTAACAGTGTTCCGTTACTCCTAAACTTAAGACACATTACCTTTTAATAAAATAAAATTAACGCCGTCCATCATGTGTTTCATTACCCCTCAACTTAAATTCATCCCTATTATGCTATTTACATATGTTTGATTAAGAAAAAAAGAGTAATACCGCCCACCAAATAATACCATAAATGTATATATATTTATATATAAAATAGAGTAATATATCTTTTATATATTTGGCAGGCCAAATGTGTAACTTTTCGATTAAAAAATTCCTTATTGAAAGCTAATTGATCTCTTCGTTAAATTCTAGCGGAAAAGGGTAAAAAATATCTTTAAATTATGTGAAATTGAACAAAAATACTCTCCGTTAATACTTAATAGTTTGATCTAAAAATACTCCTATAGTTACTTTACTTAATTGGGTCAAAAATGTCCCTTTCCTAATAAATATATTGTTTCTTTTCTTTTCTTTTCTTTTTAAACACATTATTTTCTTAACAAAAATATTATTTCTCTTGTTTTTTTTTCTTTTTTAAATTCAATCTTAAAAAATAATATTTTATTAAGAAAAAATGTATTTAAAAGAAAGAAAATATTTTATATAAAAAGAGTATTTTGATCCAATTAAGTAATATATGGATATTTTTAGACCAACTATTAACCAATGACATTTTTATTCAATTTGACATACATTTTTCTTAATCTTATTTTTCCCAAAATAAATAAATTGGTACAGTATTATTCTCATCTTCTCCTTGGTCATCTACACGACCGTTAGCTTCACAGTTTGCTTCTCCACATTTACACACAAGACTGGAAGAGAAAATAATGTTATGGGGTTGAAGAAATGAGAATTTTAAGTAGCCCCAAATGAAATTAACCCATTGAATATCTATGTTCCAAGTATTATTCCACAACAATCTTTATTTGGGTCAAGAAATTATTATGGGTCATTCTAAAATTAGTGTTAGAAGAGACCATTTCCTCAGTGGGTTTACATGGATGACTCCAAACTCACCTTCTGGTGCACACACTGATGGGGTGAAAAAGCTTAAAGGTACAATTTTTCTTTGCCCCCTTCAATACCCTTTTACATTTAATTAGTGTTACAACAATTATTGAACTAGTTGAGGTTGATTGTATATTGATTCTGCTTAATTTGGACTCATATCATCATAAATTAACTAGTTTTATGCTGGTCGTCCTCCCTTTTTATAGACTTGTGGCTGGTTATATGTATTCTAGCAAAACACTATGGGGTGGGATGGAGTGGGGAGTGGGGGTTTGGGGGTGGTGGGTTGGTCAAAGGGTGGGGGTTGAGGGCGTTGGGTGGGTGGGGAGGAGACAATGAACTTGGAATGTCACTTATGTAACTTGTTTTCCCTACTTACATTAAGGAAGTCATTTTCCTCATTTTTGGATTTTATTTTCCTAGAGAAAATGTTTTCTGATAATTTTGGTCAACCAAACATGGGAAGATTGGAAAATATTTTCCAGAAAATGTTTTCCTCCATACCAAGCACACCCTTGGTATGTTGTTGTTGTTGTTGGAGGTGGTGTGATAAACTTTGAAGTTCCAGTAGTTGAAATGCTATAATAATCCTTTCTTGAATGTTAGTTTGTAGCGTGGAAATGAGCGATTTTCTGCAAGGTACAATTTTGCTTAGCCCCCTTTAGTGCCCTTTTGCATTTAACTTGTGTTACAACAATTATTATACTAGTTGAGGTGATTCTGCTCAATTTGGACTCGTTTCATCATAAATTAACTAGTTTTATGCTGTCTGTCCTCCCATTTTCATAGACTTGTGGCTGGATTCAAATTTTCTTAGTCCCGTTCTTTACCCTTTCACGTACCTCGGGTCTATTATCCAAGGGGATGGAGAGATTGATGACGATGTCACACATCGTATTGGGGCAGGGTAGATGAAATGAGGCTCGCATCTGGAGTCTTATGCGACAAAAAGGTGCCACAAAACTTAAAGACAAGTTCTATAAGGCGGTGGTTAGACCGACTATGTTGTATGGGGCAGAGTGTTGGCCAATTAAGACTTTGCACATTCAAAAGATAAAAGTTGCGAAGATGAGGATGTTGAGATGGATGTGTGGGCATACAAGGAGGGATATGATTAGAAATAATGATATCCGGGACAGAGTGGAGTAGCCTCGGTGGAGGATAAGATGCGGGAAGCTAGACTGAGATGGTTTAGGCATGTGCAAAGGAGAGACACAAATGCCCCGGTGCGGAGGTGTGAGAGGTTGGCTATGGACGGTTCAAGAGGGATAGAGGTAGGCCGAAGAAGTATTGGAGAGAGATGATTAGACGGGATATGGCACAGGTGCAACTTATTGAGGACATGACCTTAGATAGGTGGTTGTGGAGGACACGGATTAGGGTATAAGGGTTAGGTAGTCAAGCGCAATCCTACTTACGCTTGCAAACGGGTAGTTGTAGTGTTATTATTGTAGGCCCACGTAGCCTATCATACTAATAGGCGCAGTATTGCTTTATAGTCCTCTGTATGTTGATTTCTACTGCTATGTGTCTTTTAGTGTACTTTGTTTAGCTTATCTTCCTGCGTTAGTTACTGCTTACTTTTTCAGAATGCGCTAGCATGACTTATTCGCTTTTTGATACTAGCATTTCATACTGCTTAAATTTTTTTTGATCGGGTCTGACCGTTTCTCTTGCTTTTCTCTTGCTTTGCTTTTGCTTTTGCTTTTACTTTTGCTTTTGCTTTTGCTTTTGCTTTTGCTTTTGCTTTTGCTTTTGCTTTTGCTTTTGCTCTGTCTTGAGCCGAGGGTCTCTCGGAAACAGCCGCTCTGCCTACCAAGGTAGAGGTAAGGTCTGCGTACACTCTACCCTCCCCAGATCCCACATTGTGGGATTTCACTGGGTATGTTGTTGTTGTTGTTCATTACCCTTTCACATTAAATCAGTGTTACAACAATTATTATACTGGTTGAGGTCGAATATATATTGATTCTGGTCAATTTGGACTTGTTTCATCATTAATTAACTAGCTTTAAGCTGGTCGTGCTCCCCTTTATTTAGACGTGGCTGGCTATGTGACCTGGGTACTAAGCTCACATTGGTGGAGTTTATCTTTTGCTATATGTTGTACTGTATACATTTTGCTTCTAAAAGAATTAGTTAGCGGGTGTGATAAACTTTGAAGGTCCAGTAGTTGAAATGATATAAAAATCTTTTCTTGAAAGTTAGTTTGTAGTGTGGACAAGTTCTTGGTTGCTTTGGTGACATTAGTTCTTTGTGTTGACTTTGGTGGTTAAGCTGCAGTGATGTCTTAGCTCATGTAAACAATGTATCTTTCATTTTCTGGAAAGGAAGCATCTTTAGTGCTTTGAATATTTGCATTTGCGTTGCGATAGTTCTCGGGGTTGCAAAAGGGTTGCTTTCAGCCATGTATATGTTGGTCACTGGAGATGTCTTTTACTTAAAAACTCTTATTTATGATGATATTGTTAAGAAATACTTTCTTTTCACTGTACTGGAGTAAATTTTAACTTGAATTCCCATGCTAATATTTTGGCCTTATGTCCTTGAAGGACTCAGATATAGGAATATGTCATCTCAAATTGTGAGGAAGTTCAGTCAAAATAGTCAAGATATCTCACAAGAGTTCCAGCTTCCATCCGCATATGAATCTGCCATGGAAGCTCTGTCGACTCTCATCACTCAGAAAAAAAGAAATGGCACATCAGCCATTAGTGGTCAAAACCAGAAATTGGACAGAATGTTGAGGTACATTAAGGTAGTTCCATTTCTAGCTGAGACTGTTTCTCCTTTGATACTTGCGTGATCAACGTGCATCTTGCTGGTACTGTCACAAACTTACCGAAAATAGTGTTGTCACGATAACTTTTGACTACTGTTTCCAGAATATGCAGTATACTGATTGTATTCTTTTTTTTCACTTTGGTAATGTTGCCACTTTTTTGAGTTGTGATTCATTTTTACTTCATTGTTTCTTGGATCTACATTTTGGGGAATGTGTTGAATCAAATTTTATCTTTAAAAATAAAACTTTTCATCAGATTTAAGGTGTTTATCTTTTGTTAGGAACATGTCTATACATGATTTTAATAATACATAAGATGCAACTTATTCTTTGGTAAATTAGATAATTTCATTAATCATAGCACTAAATGGAGCTAAAAGTGCACGCACGAACAATTGATTTACACTCCTTCAACATACAAGGATTTAAGAAATCTAGAGTAGTATCAGAGCCATATACATTCTTCAATTTTACACAAAAAACTTCAAGACCGAAATTTTTAAAAATTCAGACAGAAGTTGCTCTTGCTTTGTTTTCAAAAGATCTGCTATTTGTCTCCAGCCGAAGTGTCCATAAATGCACAGAAGAAGTGTTCTCCACATTGGTCTTAGCTGCTTCTTTCTTCTGTCCTTCCCAACTTTGAAATGTCTCAATTAGTGGTTTTGGCATAGCCCGCTGCACTCCAAGAAGGATCGAGGAATAAGCACTAGGCCTGCCATATCATACTGCAATTTACAAATAAGTGTTTTTGGGGGACTTTGGAGCACATTTACACATGTAGGATCTGTTGCGAAGGAAATAATCCCTGTAGGTTCGTGTCTAGACATGTTTACTATATAGCTAACCATCTAAAGCAGGTTACTTTATAGGGTGGGGGCTTTTGACTTCTGGATCATTTAGGCCACTGTATTACTCCCTCCTATGCTTTAATCAACAGTTATAACAAAAATGCACTTTAAACTTCCCTTCTTTCTTCATTTTCAAGTACAAGGTGTTGCCTCAGAAGATGTAGTTTCTTATTCTCGCAGCTTTTGAAGAAGCAGTGAAACTCTCTTAATCTCCCACTCCTGAAGATTTTTGTGACATTAATTTGCCATCGATTTTCATCTCTGCTATCTGCAATTGTGGCATCTTTTTGCAATTCCAAGTATGCGAATCTGGAATTTATTCTTTGAGAGTGCAGTGCTCTATCCACAGTTCTTGACATTGCCTTATCTTGCTTCCATTGCCCCCTTAGGCCTTACTAAATATTCCCTATGTTCCAATTTTTGTGAAGGTGTTTGACTGTGAACGGAGTTTAAGAATGAAAGGAAGACTTTCGAAACTTGTGGCCAAAATATGCCATAAATATTTGTGTGGCTATAAATCATCTCATTAAGGGTAAAATGGGAAGTTTAAAGTTAAATTGTTACTAAATATAAAAAGGTATCGTTTTTTTGGGACAGAGTGAGTAATGAAATTATGTCCGGTAGCTACTAATTAGCTTCCGTAATGCTACTCTATAGAGGGTATTTAATGGTTTGACAACATGTACCTTATGCTTGTTTTAATAACCTCATCAGCAGAGCTTGTTGCCATGGTAGAGGAAAACTGATGCATTAGAGACCTACCCTGATTATGGAGTCTTATCCACAAAATCTCAACAAAGAGATCTTATAATTTATTAATAGATATTATCATAAACTTCTTAGGTACAACCAGTTGTGGAGGACACAGATTAGGGTAGAGGGGTAGTAGGTAGTCGAGTGTAGTCCTACTTACGCTTACAAATCGGTAGTTGTAGTGTTATTACTGTAGGCCCACTTAGCATATCATACGAATAGGCGTAGTATTGCTTTATAGTCTTTTGTAGTTGTATTTCTTCTGCTATGCGTTCTTTAATGTATTTGGTTTATCTCATTTATCTGCTTTAGTTACTGCTTCTTCCTTCTTTGTCAGGATGCGCTATTATGGCGTATTCTCGTTTGCTATCAGCATTTGCATACTGCTTTAAATTTTTAAATTCTTAAATTTTTTTGGACTAACTGTTTTTTTTTCTTGCTTTGCATGTCCTGAGCCGAGGGTCTCTCGGAAACAGTCCGCTCTACCTACCAAGGTAGAGTTAAGGTCTGCGTACACTCTACCCTCCCCAGACCCCACGTTGTGGGATTTCACTAGGTATGTTGTTGTTCTTAGGTACAACTAGACAATGATTGATGGAGGGATATATATGGGTGTTGGTGGTCAACTATGCTTTGTGCCATTGAGATTAGAAATTAGTGCAGTTAGCCTGAATCAACGTGTTGGATACACAATTAACTTGCACTTGAAACCACAAAAAGGCTAATAGTAGGTTTGATTACTAATTTTGGGTAATTAGGATGTTTTTAAGCACACGAGGCCTAGAGGTTAATGAAGTGGGTCAAATCACGGGAGACCACTTTACGTATCTAAAACAAAAAAAAAAAAGACGAAAGAAGATAGAGAGCCATGGGAGAACCAGGGTTATATTGCAACAGTGACAAAAACTGTGAGGTGATTCCTTCCCAGCTGCCTAAGCCTTGGTAGGTGGAGTTACTTGTACCTGTGTACCATTGGTTATTTGATAGCAGTTAGATGTTTGGAACTTCATATCTTTCAAATTACAAGAATGTTGGTTCTCTAATATATTTTGAAAAAAGGGTAATCTGATCAAGTATTGTATTTCTATTGCAGATTTTGGGCTTGGAAGAAAAGATAGCTGGCCTTAAGATTATCCATGTTGCTGGAACTAAAGGAAAGGTATCTCATAGTTTATGTTATGATTAATGTGGAAATCCAGTTATCTTCTTATTGAGAGCTGGAAGGATGTCTATTTTCCCTGGACCTTCATTTTTTCCCCCCTTTTTGGACCTGTTCTTTTCTGTAACATTTGATCCAAGTCATTCTTGATTCCTTGATAATTTTGATGTGATGATTTCCATTAAAAATATGAGGTCTAAAGTACAAGCAGAGTCAGTTCTCTGAAAAAGGTGACACGAAATTTCAGAAAAGACATCTAGTGTTGAATTACAGTTTCATTTGTCAAGGCTCTCGATCCAGAACCTCTACCCCCCCCCCCCCCCCCCCCCAGAAAAAAAGACAAAAGAAAAGAAAAGAAAAGAGGAAAAAGTGTTAAAAAGCATGTGCTAGATTCTCTTGTAGATTTTGGTTTATTAGACTTATCTTTGAGGTTAAGTGGCTAACTTATACTGCATGTCTATACATCTCTATGGTAACCTGTCAGTTTCCAGGATTTCAACAATATCAATTGTTGTTGTGCACGTGATGTGTATATGACGAATATTATGCATAGCTAAGTGAATTTGATACTCCTTGAGTATTTATGTTTGTTTTCTGATGTTGGGATTTACTCAACCCCAAAAGTTAGTTCATGAGGTAAGGATTGTCCAAGACCACTCAATAAATGTGGGACTCTAACCACCCTCCCCTCCACACACTCAGGCCTGAATCTTTGTAGCATGGAGCCGTGGACAATATAATATAGGGGTCCAATATTGGCTTAACTAAGTTGGGTTTGACTTTGATACAATGATAAAGAAATAGACATTGGGCTTAACTCAACCCCAAAAGTAAAGATCATGTGATGTCCAAGGCTATATAAAGAGATTATGGTCCGTACCCTCAAGGCCTCAACCGATGTTGGGCTCTAACATCTTCCACTAATTGGCTGCGATTGTCCAGCATCTAACATTCACATGTAGCCCAGAACAAGTGCAAAATGGAAAAGCTTTTCTAAAGAAGTTATGACTTCTCATTTTCTTTTAATTTTTATTGGAAAATTAACCCTTGTCGTACTTGATTGCAGTTAATGATATTTCCAAAGAGCAAGATTTCTCTAGTTTCATTCCTATACTGTTTCTCTTCATGTCTGCAATTCATTTCAGGGTTCAACATGTGCATTCTGTGAAGCAATTTTACGTGAGTCTGGTTTCAGAACTGGACTTTTCACTTCGCCGCATTTGATCGATGTTAGAGAAAGATACCGTCTTGATGGGTATGCATTCTTGTTACTGAATTTTCTCTACTTTTGTTTGTTGGAGCATCTTTAGTGTCTGTGCTACATCAACGGGGGTTCTGTGTATTGAAAAGTTGGATGAGAAGAAAAGATATGGAAGAAAACTTGATGGATGGAAGCAAGTTTCTTCACTTTAATAAAATGGGAAGGTAGAGGAGATGAGGATGCTCAGATGGATGTGTGGACATACGAGGAGAGATATGATTAGGAACGAAGTTATACGGGACAAGGGGGAGTGGCATCAGTAGCGGACAAGATGAGGGAAGTAAGACTGAGGTGGTTTGGGCATGTGAAGAGGAGGTGCGAGAGGTTGGATGTAGCTGGTATTAGGAGAGGTAGAGGTAGGCCGAAGAAGAATAGGGGGAGGTGATTAGACAAGACATGACTCAACTTCAGCTGACTGAGGACATGACCTTAGATAGGAAGGCGTGGAGGTCTAGAATTAGGGTAGAAGGTTAGTAGTAGGTAGCTAGGTGTGTGTGTGGGGGGTGAGTTTTCCTCCTCTCCTCTTTTCCTTTTAGTAGTAGTTGTCATATATCACATTGTTTTTATTTCCTTGATAGGTATTACTATATGTTGCCACATTTATTTTATATCCTGCTATGTGTTGTCTCCTTTCATATATTTCTGTGATAGGTGCTTTTCTTCTGAGCCGAGGGTCTACCAAAAACAACCTCTCTACCTCACAAAGGTAGAGGTAAGGTCTGCGTATATCGGACCCCACCTTGTGGGACCACACTGGGTTGTTGTTGTTCTTTCTTTTGTGGAATCTGGTGTTGCACTGAGTATCCAGGAGGACTTCAATATTTTCCTTTTCATGGACTTCAATACTTTCTCGCTGACCATGTAGATAACTCTAGGTAACAGTTCTAATTTTCCACCCTCATTTCACTTTTCAGAAAGGAGTTAAAGCCCATACTTTCGGTGTTCCTATCCCCAGTTTTCCCGTTCATCATCCTACTAAGTGCACCCAATGAGGTTTTTGTAGAACAGAATCAACAGATAGGGAATAACTCAATTGCTGTTGATTTTAAATGCTACTTGGCATGTCTTGAAGTGCACAAGGGATCTCTACTCAAATTTCAAATTGAGCTTCATTGATCTTAATTGGTTTTCGTTATGTGATTGGTGTCTTTCCTATATTGTAGTTTAATTATTGATGAAATTTCTCATTCCATTACAACGTGTTGCTTAGGTTGGACATATGCCAGGAAAATTTTCTTCAATACTTTTGGGATTGTTGGAATCAGCTCAAGGTATTCTTTCATTTTTGGCTCTGTGCTGGATGACAAGATGCCTCTATCTAATTATGCTAGGGGATCTTCCAAGTTACCTTGACTACATGTCAGTTGGTTCTCTTTTTCACGTTTACGTAGTCTCAAGTATTTTTTCTGGTTTAAAAAGTGAAGAAGTTCTTCGTCATTATGATTCAACATTACAGTGGGATTATACTAGTTACAGCAAATTGGAAAAATCATGTTAATGCTAGAGATGTCTAGATCTTTGTAATTTTATTGGTTCACTTCTCTAATAGGAAACCTTCATTTGCTTGATCTAACATCTCTCGACTTCATCATTCTTTGATATACACTGTCAGATATAGTATAATATGACTTACTTTAAGCTCATGCTAGGAAATTCTTTTGTTTTGTTTTAATGGTTTGTGTTGGATGAGAGTAAAATATAATTTGAAAATCATCTGACACCTTTTACTGTTAGTTGAAGTAATCTGCATTCAGTAAAACTTTTGATGGTTAGTTTTTACTCATCCCAGAAATGTTAATTTGCAGGCAAACATCTCTGAGGACTTGCCTATGCCTCCTCTATTCCAGTTCCTTACCGTATTGGCTTTTAAAATTTTTGTGAGCGAGAAGGTAGAAATCTGTTCCCTCTGTTTTGCTTGATTTAGATATGCCTCACTGCCTGATTTGAAGTTCCATTGATATGGTTTGATTTGCCTTCTGGTGTTTATCTTCTCTTTTCTAAGATGTGCTTGGAAGCTGTCTACAATTCATGTTTACCATATGAGATTTCTGATGTTGCTCCAAAAAATGACGGCCTTACGAAACCAGAACCTGGAATAAATTTTTTTTTGGAATAAAGACCAAGTTATGAACAAAAGTATTGGTTCATCCGTTCATATCACAAATACTTCAAGACCTAGTTATGAGTCCTGCTGCTTATCTTTCTTCCGTAAGATATGCTTGGAAGTTGTCTACAATTTGTGTCTGGTGGCATTATCATATGAGATACTGATATTGCTCTCCAAAATCACAGCAATAAGAAAACAGGCCTTCTTTAAAAAAAATATCATGGCCATAGGAAAACCAGTACCTGGAACAAAATTACTGAAGGAATAAGACTAAGTTATCCTCTGACCTTGACTTCCGGATTGGATATAAATATAATTACCTCAGAAATATTTACTTTGACAAGGGGTTGGATCTTCATCGTGTAATGATTACGAAGACAATGATTACTGCTAGATGAGAACTTACAATTCGTTTTAAACTCTCAGATGATTTTGTAAGTCTTCCTGATAGTGTTAGGGCTGACCAAGTATTGGTTCATATCACAAATACTTCAAGCTTTGAAAAGATATGAGATAAATCAAGCTAAAACCAATAACTTTCTCTTTTCGATTAGTTAGTCATGTACACTTGAAGTTCTGGAAGTATAGGGGTGGGGGAGGTTGTAATGAGACAGTTCGTAAACAACAGCATATTGCCATTAACTTGCAGTTTGACTTGTCACAGTTAAAATTACCGTTATCAGTGTTGAAGTGTGTGACCATCTCATCTAAAAGCTTAAGCCGTTCGAGGGAGCATACTTTTATTTACTTAAAAAAATATATTCTCAGCACATCCCTTTACGTGCTGGCCTGATTTTTTTTTCATGGGTCTAACATGTGGATTTTTTTTTGATAAGGTGTAAAACTCGAACTCATGACCTTTACCTGCTCTGATACCATGGGAAGAAAAGGACCTTTGACCTAACTCAATCCAAAAGGCTAGTTCAGGAAGCGAGATTGCCCAAGATCATATAAAAAGACCAAATCCACATCCCACAACCAATGTGGGACAATTGAGCACCCCATGTATGCCCATGCCTGCCGACTGGACCGTGGACAACATCATGGGGGAATGATTTTGTCATTTGAGGAATAGCCTTTTGTCTTTGATTGCTTTTTGGTGCACCCTTGATTCCTACTTGTAAATATTATTGGGTGTCTTTCGCATCTAATCATGTTTTATTGTAAATTTTCTACTTTTGGTATTCCCTCTTCTATATGAGAGTTTTCCCACCGTTTAATAATATTATTTACCTTATAAAAAAGAAATTATTCTCAATTGCATCCAAAGTCTGTAGCCTTTGTTTGGGTTTTCCCACAAGAACAAAACAAGTAAACCTCAACAATCATATAACAGGACTTGCTATACCTTCACAGGTTGATGTTGCCATCATTGAAGTTGGTCTCGGAGGAAAATTGGATTCGACAAATGTGGTAATGCATTTTATCATGTATTCATGTCGCTCCTACATATAAATATGCAAGGTGGCATTAGACGTTGGAGAAATTTTTTCTGCTCTTTGTTGGGAAATAATATGTTGAGGCTTGCATTGATGACCATGTAATTAATTGGTAGAACAATTTTACAGATTAAGGAACCTGTTGTCTGTGGTATTACTTCTCTGGGTATGGATCACATGGAAACTTTAGGTTTGGCCTTCTATCCTCTATAGACTTGTTTGTTACTTTCTATGTGAAGATGTTAGAAATAAGAAAACAAGGAGAAGAGGTTGACAAAATGTGTGAATACATATTTAATCCTTTTATGACACACTTTACCCCAGGTAGATAGCTATATTATGCTCTGCGAGACACCAATTTCCTATTAATTCGTGTATTAAATATGTAATAGCATTTACATTTAAGTGCTGTTGCTAACGCTAAAATGATTGTTATATGTCTCTAACTTATAACAACTTGAATTTTAGATGAGACGGTTTATTGAAAAGTGCCTAATAAAAGCATACACATCAAGAGCCAGAAGCATGGGTTCACAAGCACTCAGTAGCTTCAACTTGGATATGCTATTGAATGAGTTGAATTGTGTGACCATCTCATCTAAAAGTTTAAGTTGTTAGAGATGAGACATTTTATTTACTTAACAATAGAATTCAATATGCCCCCTCACATGCGGACCTGATTCTTTTTCATGGGATAAGCACGTGAAAATTCTTTTTAGTAATGGCTGCTGATGAGTATTGTACATAGGGCCTCTGTCTGCTGTGCTACCATGTAGATTTGTGTGACATCTCATTTAAAAGCTTAAGTTATTAGAGAAAACACATTTTTATTTTTTTAATTACATCTTCAACATATGTCTTGAGAATGAATCACATTAAAGTACCATTTTACAATGCTCATAGCTATATTCATAAGAGACATCAGTATTATCATTTAGTCTAACTATTTAACATTTAACTATCTAACTCTATTTATAGTTGACTATCTAAACGGTGTTTTGTTGGAACAAATTGATTTGGAACATTCTTTAATTTGGTGGAAGACAAGAGTGCTTGATTGAAACTTCTTCTTTTTGATGCAAGAATGAAAACCTTTGCTGGGTGGCTACCAGACCACCTTTTTTATATTACTTGTTTATCTGCCAACTATAATGTGTAGGAGATACACTAGGCCAGATTGCTTCTCACAAGGCCGGAATTCTTAAGGTACTCAGTTTTGTGCAATTTCAAAAGTGTGATATGTTTTGGTTTATATGGATTGTTTATAGCAAAATTCCTGCCCATATCTTGAGCTGGCAGTTATATTATGAAGTATTTTCTGAATTGGGTTGGTTTTCCTGCTATTGAAGCCTCAAATTCCTGCATTCAGTGTACCACAACTTTCTGAAGCAATGGAAGTTCTTCAAGAAAGGGCCAATGAGTTGATGGTAATCTACTGTAACATTACCTCTTGGATTCCTGAGACTAGTGACTAATGTTTAATTACCTTTAAAATCATGTCTTGGGATCACACCCTTTTTGGCGAAACTCAATTTAGTTTCTTACACAGGCAGTTTTAATTTATTGATGTAATATTTTCTTTACCCATAATCCCATAATTTGAATGGGTCTAAAATATTTCCATGAACAGAAGAATCATGATTTGAAAAAGTGTCTATCATTTGTATCTTAAGAGTGTTTCTATGTTGCCAGAATTTCATTTCCTTGCACGTATATAAGGCTCTACATGGACACACAGTGGTATAATCTCAGGAAAGATGTAAATAAGATATTAGCTTATTGAACCATTCATGCTGTAACTATGTTGTATATAACTATAGAATGAGACAAAGAATAGCGAATTGAGATAAACTCAGCTTAATCTTTCCATCAAGCTACTGGGTTTAAATAGTGAGTGGACAAGTGTTAGAGAGAAAGTATTCTGACTTCCTAATTACAAGAAAGAATCAATCTAATTAATTCTGACTAATCCTAACTGATACAGAGTATCATTTACAATATTCTTAACACTGACTACTATCGTCTCTTTCCATGCAGCTCCGCTATCTACTATGTACGTATCTACGCACAAATTTCTAATTACTATCTCTCTGTCCATGCAGATCCCGCTGGAAGTTGTCGCACCGCTAACCTTGGAAAAGTTAAATGGAACAAGGCTAAGCTTGTGTGGTGATCACCAGCTCAGTAATGCTGCCCTTGCTGTATCCCTTTGTAAAAGTTGGCTCAGAAGTACAGGAAACTGGAAAAGTCGGTTTGAAGATGTTGGTACTCTCTTTATTCTCTCCTCTATATTACTCTGGGCATATTGGAATCACATTTTAACATCTCAACTAATATTAATATTCATTGTGATTCCTCTCGTCGAAAATTGAGAGAACCATGAAGTATATGGTGCTGACTATCTTAATAGTTAGTATTTGATTGGCCCACGTTGATTGAGGGAATGAATTTTTCCTTATATGGTCTTAGGCAAGCATCACCTCATGAGTTAGCTTTTGTTGTTGAGTTAAGGCCGAGGTCCATTATTTTATTATGGTTAGGGGTCGAAGCCTTCCCAGTTGTTCAGACCCCCCCCCCCCCAAACATGGGGGATATTGTCTCTTGTTGAGGGGATGGGTTGTTGTCTCCTTTTTTTTTTGGACAATCCTCATCTCATGAGCTAGTTTTTAGTCGGGCCTAACTCAAACCCGAAAGCTAGCTCATGAGGGGTTGATTGCTCAAAACCATATAAATTTCCTCCCGTTTGGTCATAGATTTTGAAGTTGAAACTTGAAAATTTGAGTTTTTGAAGTTGTGATTTTTGGAACTCAAAAAGTTGTGCTTGGACATGCATTTTACTTGGAAAAAATTTGATGTTTTGTGAGTGAAAGTGAAATTTCTCCAAAAATTGGTCTGAGCCAACTTGTGGAACTTGAAAATAGTTCGAAGATAAAGTTTCAAAATCTTATCAAATATCATGGCCAAATATATATTTGGAGAATTTTTTAATTCTGATCCAAAATCTATGGCCAAACGCTAGCAAAAAGACCATCCATCCCCAAGTGAGCCAATGTGGGAATCAAAACCCATTGGACATCTAGAGCCCAATATCGGGTGAATAATGATTGGGATGAGTTTGACTCGGATACCATGTTGAAGTGTGTGTGACCATCTGATCTAAAAGCTTAAGCTGGTAGTGAGAGCACACTTCGATTTATTCAATAACATCTCAAACATGCCCCTTCACGTGCGAGCTTGATTATTTTTTCTATGAGCCAAGTACGTGAAAATTCTTTTAAATATTGGGTGGCAGTGAGACACGTACCATGACCTATGCCTACTCTGATACCATATTAATGGACCTTGGGCTTATTTTAACCCCTAAGTGAGCCGATGTGGGACTCAACATTCTATTTATTAGAATCTCAAGGATTAGGAATTGTTCGTGACTCGTGTAGCTTGAAAATCCGATATACGAAGTCATCTTGTATGTTAACTACCAAGATTGGACAAGAGTTTTTCTCTCTTCTTTTATCTTTTCTGCATGCAATTGTAGAGACTCCAAGTGGGGTTTGGGCTTGTTTAACCAAGTTATATTTAGTGCGACTCCACCTCGATGTTGGTTTACACTCATAGTGGATTAAGAAGAGTGATCCCCACATATTTTACTCTTATGTTCTCTGGCTCTATTCTGACGCTGCTTGACCTCTTCTTGGCATTAAAACAGGTATATGAAGAAGATGGTCTACCAGAGCAATTCCTGAGGGGTCTTTCAGCTGCACGTCTTTCTGGCAGGGCTCAGATTGTTGTTGACCCTCTGAACAACGCATCTGGAGGAAATAAAAGGTTGTCAGGAGATCTGACCTTCTACCTAGATGGAGCTCATAGTCCTGAGAGCATGGATGCCTGTGCAAGATGGTTTTCTGCTGCTGCGGTTGAACAAAAAGACCTATCACTTTCATCAGTTTCCTCGAAAGTCGAAACGATGGAGAGATCTTGGACAAACGGTTACATCAAACATTGTCATGACAAGGAGTCAGACGAAATATTGAAGCGGGTATAAGAAACTCATATTGATACATCATATTCAGTTCTTCTGCAAATCATAAATCATTTTTTTTTATAACCGTGGTGTCTGGGCCAGCTTGCGCGCACCTGGACTAATTCACATTTCATAAATTTATGCTATGTGTTTTCTGTTCCTCTAATTATTGTCTTTGTTGAGTGACATGATTTCTGAATAAGATGGTCTCTGTACTGCAGATTCTGTTATTCAATTGCATGGATACAAGAGATCCTCAAATTCTTCTTCCTAAGCTTGTCGATACCTGTGCATCATCAGGTAGTGAACAAGATAATCATGCAGCAATTCGTTGTTGTCATTGATGTCTGCCTCTGCAGATTGGGAATTGCATGCCATGTGGGTTCTTTGAGACTAGAAGAGATGGCACGACTGATATGCTCCTTCTATGTTACACTTATTCAGTATACCATGAACCACATGTTTTCTTGTTTGTTTAGAAATCAACTTTGTTGCTCGTGCAGCATCATATCTGATATGCTATTGCTTTCTTTCTACTAGGAATAATATACCACGGATTTTCTCAATATCTGGTGGACTTGAAGGAAAAAAATGTAGCTCAGAAATGAGAGGCAGTTAGGGTGAACTGAGGCTTTGTATGGGATAATGATATGACGAGTTTTATGATTGATCGGATGCACAAAGTTAACTACTTCCATAAATCTAAGTTCACATTAACATTTTTTGGTAAAAAGTTCACCCTGCAATTCATAAGTAGTTCTATTTTCAAAGCTTAATATATGCAGGTTGACTGCTCTTGCATACATCTGTCTCAATTGGCACTTATGGCAATGAGATCCGAAGATTTGTTAATCTCACCTAACATACGACGCGAGGAATCGGATAGTATTTGATTGGAGGCTAATCTTACGCTTTCGAAGAAATTTTAAGTATTTCTAATTGGACTTTCTTGATTTTTACCAACATAAGGTGGATTCATGTAGAGTCCAAATAGAATGTGCCTTGTCCGCCTGGTTCAAGGAAAATCACAGAAAATTCTTTGATTTCTCGTTTAAATCTCTCTTGTTAAATGGAGAGGTGATTTTATTGAGGCAATTTGAATGTTTCCTTCTGCAGGTATTTACTTCTCAAAAGCTATTTTTGTGCCAAGCATTTCGGCATATACCAAGGTTACTTCTGCCACCTCTACTATACCCTCATACATTCCTGGAAAGGATTTATCATGGCAGTTTAACCTTCAGAGAATTTGGGAGAGAATCATTAATGGCAAAGGTAACTTCTTCCCTGTTCCTTGCATGATTAATGTATGTTCGGAAGTGATCAAGCATTTCAACTTGACACCATGGCTTGTTTCTTGGTTAAAGATCCTCCTGAAACGGTTGTTTATAGCGTTAAAAGCTTTGGAGTGCTAATCCATCAAGAAACCTCATGTATCTTCCTGTCTAATGCAGATGTTCTTGATCAGAATCTCATGCTAAATGCCTCGTTAGGCTTACCACCCCGCGAGTTCCTTTATGAAGAGGCGTCTCATCTTGGTCCAGAAGATGGATATTTTGCTTGTAGTAGTGTGGTTATTCCTTCGTTACCATTGACAATAAATTGGTTGAGGGATTGTGTTAGAGAAAACCCTTCTCTTAGACTTCAGGTATATAACACTGCTGGAATATCACATACATTGCAACTATTTGGAGTATGACATACATGATAAACCTGCTTGCATTAGACTTTAGAGGTTTTCATATATACTAGTAATATATGACATCATTAGTTTATTTGCAAGTGAAGATGCTTGAGTTACAAGTTGATAGAGATGAATGCTTTATCTTGATTTTCCGTGAGAAAACTCGAGAAAATCACGCTACAACAGACCTACATGAAACCTGACAAGTGACAACCAACTCGTTTGTAAATATCAGTTATGGAAGATAATTTCATGCTTATGTTGGCTGCTTCGTATTTCTCATTGCTGAAACCTAGGACATTAATTTCCTGATTAATATTTGAGGTTAATGAAGACGATATAACATCACATATGCACACTTGTAGCTGTAACAATCAAATTCGTAACAACCACCATGATAGCTAAAGAATTATTACTTCTGCTTTCAGGTTTTAGTCACCGGTTCATTGCATCTTGTTGGCGATGTACTGAAGCTACTAAGGAGGTAATGTTGAATTTCCTTCCCCATGTGGTTGGGCGTAGTTGATGGAGGGATGTGATATCCTTGGAACATTTTCGAGAGTTACTTATGCGACGCAACCCAATATTTTTTTCTCAAAAATTGAATTTTGTGCCATTGTTATTGTTATATAATCTTTTTTATTTCAATGTTGATTAATTTACGCGGACAATGTTTCATCTTGAGATTTGAAGAGTTGTGCCATTGATGAAGTTGCTCAATCTGATTCAATAATCTCACAGGGTATAGAGCTTTGTTATTCCTTTGAAATCATTTTAAGGTTTGAGATTTGATCAATCTTTTCCATGAAGCTGCTATTTTCTAGCTATACATGGTATTGTTCGAGTATAAGATGACTTTGTTATAGCAAGTTTGATTGAGTGATACAATTGTTAGTACAGTACTTTGTTTTTCACAATAGTAGTATTTGAGCTAGTTTATGCGTGCCTCGATAACTTTACTGGTTATCTGCTACCTCTCAAGGAACACTGGTACAGGATAATTACCTACCAAGGAGGCTCAGACCGATGGCAAGAAATCAACTAAATCTTTTTATCTCAATAAAATTGTTAGTATGAGGTGTTTTGTGGAAACATAGGCAACTAGTCTTTTGGATTTTCATGATAAGATTGAGAGAAGGGGAAAGAGAAAAGAAAATAAAATAAAGAGGACATGGTTAGAAGTTCATGCTTATCAATATATTCATTTTATTATATCTAAATTCTATTATTGAAAGAATATAGACTTGAAATATAAGACATTTAGTTTGGACAATAATTATCTACTGAAGTGGTCGTGTATACCTTCATCCCAAACAAGTTAGAATACGCTATATAATTCACAATTTTTTCATGTTTGTTCCAAAAACATGTGATTTTTTTCTTTGTAGGGTAAAATTAACTTGTTTAAGGAGTCTACATAAATTAATCACATTATATATTTATTATAATTTGCTAAAGGACACCTAATCGTCTCATTATTTTGATTTGACTTTGCATGATTAATAAACCCCTCAACGCCTTGTACAAATTCATCCTTCAACCTTGCCCATTATGAACATTCCTATTTCTATTATACTTCCATAGTTCCATATATTCATTTCCCATCTACATATGCAAACAAGAAATCTACAAGTTAAAATTAATCTATGTAAAATAGCAAATTAACAATAACATACAAATTAATTTCAATAACATAGTCTGAGAAGAGTAGGATGAGAGGCTTTTTTCGATAAATTCTCAGCTCAAGTGTAATTAGAGCAGAATTGAAAGGAAAATAATACAGCAAAATAATAAGAACAAAGCAAATAAATCAACATATAATGATAGAGATATGAGAATAAGCTCATACATGAATACTAGCTACTACTACCAAATAGGGAGAAGATGGAGAAGGGAGACTAGCCTCTACCTCTCCCACAAAAAGTCATATAACTCTCCACTACCTATTATCATTCTATTGTAATTCTTGAGCTCCGCACCTTCTTGTCTAAGGTCATGTTGTGTCTGTTCTAATTACCTTTCCCAGTTCTTCTACTTCTGTCTCTCCTAAAATCTTTTATAGCCAACATCTCACATCTCCTTACTGTTGTATTTGCACACCTCCTCTTCACATGTCCGGACCATTTCAATCTCAGAAGAATAATCTATATCAATTAATAAATTAATCACTTATGAATCGTTTGGTACGAGGGATAAGTGATAATTAATCCCTAAATTAAATTTGAGATGAGTTTATTCCACATTTGGTTATTTTTATCCTTGTGAGAAGATGAGATAACAATCTCGAAATAACTAATTCCGGGATAACTTGTTCCCAAACCAAACGTCCATTAATATAATTAATCCATGGAAACTGAAATACAAATTAAAATTTATCGCAGTTAATTAAGCAGCTATTTAAGTTAATTTTTTCAAATAAAAAAGATGTTCGGTTCAGTCACCAATGAGTTCAATTCTCTGCCACCAACGGCTTCTCTCTTCTTGCAAAGACCACACCTTTCTTGCCCAAATTCACGCGCGAATTCCTTTATGATATTTGCATGTGGAGGTAAGGTTTAAGAATGAAAGAAAGATTTTTAATTTAGAATAAGTTATAGATATTTGTGTAGCTGTAAATCATCTCATTAAGGGTAAATGAGAAATTTGCTAGCTATACATAGTGTTGTTGGATATGTAAAGCAATACGGGAAGTAAATAAATATTACAAGTGTTCGAAAGGATAAATAAATAGTCAATATTCAGAACTACCGCAAGCTTGTTGAATGTTGAATCTTGATAACCTGAAATCAAGAAACACTAAATCTGGATTGTTACAATTGTGGCTGAGTCGAAAGATGACTCTCTGTCTTTAAGACAAGATTGCCCCGTATATATGCTTTTACGTTAACGGGCAATAGTCTCCCAAGATAAAACAACAACTAATCAACACTACAAAGCAAATAGGTTGATTCTGACGAATAAAACAAACACGAAACGACTTGCTGAAGAATGGAAAAGGAAGGAAGAGTTTTCTGTTTTCGTCCACTATTTTTGCTCACGTTTTGGACAGAATTTGTGTTGTTCTCTCTGTGTAGTAATGGCTGATTTAATGTGCAATTTAAATGAGCTTTTAGGGAGGAGATTAAGTGCAAATTAATGGAGTTTTAACGTTCCAAAAACCAACCCAAACGGTAGGCAGAAACTTTCTGCCTTCAGTCGTTCCTAATTTTATCTTTCCAGAAACTTCAGAGACCAAACTGTAAATATTAAACAATTTGGGGGTCTATCAGAAGAAGCCCAAGGCCCGAGACTGGACAGGGCGCGCGGCGGCGCGCGTGTGGACTTAGCCTTGAACCCAAGCACATCTAGGTCCTCCCTCCTTCAAACACATGGGTTACCCCTTGGGGTCCCAAACCCTTAACCAATTTTGAGACTTATAAAGAGAACAATTCTTCATTTTCCCACCGATGTGGTAGATTTGTCTCACACCATATTTCCATGCCTCAAACACCTTACTTCGTGGACCAATATCTCTTTCATTTCTCAACGAAATTTGACGATCCTTGGCCCTACAATCATCTACTCACTTAGTAGATTATGCACGTGTGAAGAGACAAAGCCTTCAACATGCGGAACCCTAGTGTTTAAGTCATTAAATATGGGTGGACGCACCTCCCCACCAAAGACAAATTTCCAACAAGTGTTTTGTTCGAGTATACAATGCAATTTCCCTATCCGTTTTGTATTTTGTTCTTTGTAAAGAATGAAATGATTAGCAGTATCATTTTTATTAGTATATGCTATTTTCTAGCTATACAAAACTAGATGACATATGTGGAGTTTTAATTAAATATACGGTACTAATTTATTGGTCCACGTGAATATTTGCTCGATGAAGAAGCTGAGTTGAATCTAGATCTGAATATATTGAAATTTGTTAGCATCGATTTTGAATCGTTTCTTCAAATGAAAAAGATATTATTATCTTTTAAACATGAAGCATAGAAGAATTGGGTATGATCAAATGGTTTCTGTTGTTTTGGTTTAATCCAGAAAGGTCGTGTTATTTATGGATCGATAAATTAGTGCTTAATTAAAGTCTATATGTGCCATCTCATAATTCTGACTTTATCTGAGTAAAGGAATGATATTTTAACCCGAAATTCAATGATAAGGGCAATTGGAGCTTAATAGGTGGAAGAAAGGACATTTTTAACCTAAAAAGAACGTTAAGAGCAACTTTGATCTAATAAATAAAAGGAGGCTAAGTTTAAATTATTTTTACTAGAGAAAATGTCAAATTTACACCTTTATTATGCGAAAGTGTTAAACTTACACTTTCATTATACTATCGGTACAAAAATACCTCTTCAATTATCTAAATGGTTTAAATTGGGGCATTGAGGTGGCATGTCATGTGACGTTCACCTCATTAAAATATCATTGTCATGTTAAATTGGGTGTTCATCTTGAATTTTCTAAAGGATGAGGTGTATATTTGAACTATTTAGATAACTTTAAGAGTATTTTTGTACGATAATATAACGGAGGATAAAAAAATTTTATCCATGGGGTTCATTGAATCAAATTTAGTACATTTTTTATTATAATTTCGAATTTCCAATTTATAATAGACAATTCGAATCCAATCAAAATTAACCTCGGATCAGATTATTAATGTTTGGTTTGGTAAATATTTTCAAATTTTCGAATGAGATTATATGTCTTATTAAGATGCTTATAGCACTACTTCCACTCACCGACATTCCAACACTTAGTTCACAATCTTCATCAACCAATATATAATAAAATTCATCAAACAAAATCATTAGTCAAATAAACTACAATTATCAACAAGTGAACTGAAATTACAAACAAATATGTAATAATCTAAAGTGAAAGTGTAACATTTTATATATATATATATCTATATATTTTGAACTTCGATCGAATTGATTTAAAATTGTATCAAACTGTATTCGATCCGTATATCCAAGATTTTAAAAACATAACCCATATTCGAATCAAACATCCAAAATCTAAAATCGAATAGCATGGATCAATTAGAATTCTCGGATATATGGAACCGTGCGCAACCCTACTTTTCCGATAATAGTGGGGTTTAGTGGCGCCAACACGGGTTCTTCAAATTAAAAAGGTTCAGTTCAGTCACAGAAAACGATCAAGAACTACGAATGAGCTCAATTCTCTGCCACCAGCGTCTTCTCTCTTCTTGCAAAGATCTCACCTTTCTTGCCCAAATTCACGCTCGTATAATCACTTCTGGCTTTAGTTTCAACATTTCCACTATAACCCATCTCATAAATTTATACTCTTCACTAAAAAAAATGCAATCTTTCTCGCACCCTTTTCGATTTTACACCAAACCCACCTGTAATTTTGTGGAATTCAATGATCAGAGCTTATATCGGAACGAATAAGCATCAAGAAGCTCTAAAAATGTACAGTATAATGTTGGAAGACAAATTCATTCAACCCGATAAGTATACATTCACTTTTGTGCTTAAAGCTTGTACTGGGGTGTGTGATTTTGAAAAGGGTATCAAGATTCATGAAGAGATAGTGAAAAGGAATCTTGAAAATGATGTCTTTATTGGGACTGGACTTATTGATATGTACTGTAAAATGGGTGATTTGGATAGTGCAAGAAAGGTGTTTGATAAAATGCATGACAGGGATGTTGTAGTTTGGAATGCAATGATTTCTGGGTTTGCACAGAGTGCAGAGCCGGTTAACGCTGTTGAATTTTTCAAAAAGATGCAATTTGTTTGTCAGATTAGTGCTAATTCTGTGACGTTATTTAATTTGCTTCCTGCGGTTTGTAAATTAATGGATATGAGGGCGTGTAGGTGTATACATGGTTATGTTGGTTACAAAGGTGCAGGAAACGGAAATTACAAGTAACTGCTAAGTAATAGAAGAACTGAAAATTACAATTCAACAATAAACTGAAAATTACACAGAAATTGTAGAATGAACTGGAACTGTTTATGTATGCTGAGTCGAGTGTTGCACTCTGTCTTTAAGACAATATTGCTCCGTATTTATCCTTTATACATCTTGGACAATTGTCTCCCAAGATAAAACAGCAAAGGAACAATTGAGCAAATGAAACTCAAGTGCTACCGTGAAGAATTTTGAGTAATGAAATGATGCTTGGAAGTTGTAGGAAGAACTGAAATCTGTTTCTGTTTTTCGTCTGATTTGTGTGTACCTCAACAATGGTGACAATGGGTCTTTATATAGTTGAAGGAGGGACCAAACTGTACATCTTGAAACTTCAGGGACCAAAATGTACATATGAAACTTTAGGAATCAAACTGTATATCTGTCAAAGGTCCAAAAAGATAATATCAGAAGAAGCACAGCCCGCAGCTCGTAGCCCGAGAACCCGGAACCGGACGGGCGGCGCGCGTGTGGGCTTTCCTCGAACCGAAGCACATCTAGGCCCTCCCTCCTTTAAACACATGGGATACCCTTGGGGTCCCAAACCCCAAGCCAACTTTGAGTCTTATAAACAAAACAATTATTTCTTCCTCCACCGATGAGGGAGATTTGATCCATACCACACTTTTCCATGCTTCAAACACTTCACTTCGTGGACCAATATCTCTTTCATTTCTCAACGAAATTTGACGATTCTTGGCCCTACGGTTATCTACTTACTTAGTAGATCATGCACGTGTGAAGATTCGGATTCTCCAACATGCGTAACACAAGTGTTTAAGCCGTTAAAGTTGGTCGGTCGCAACTCCTGCCAAAGGCAAATTTCCAACAGGTTATGTATATAGGAGAGTGTTTCCTGTTTCGGTTTATAATGCTTTGATCGATACGTACTCGAATGTAATTATCCCAATGTTGCTCTCCGAGTTTTTAATGAGTTAAAGGGGAAAGATGATGTTTCATGGGGTACTATGATGGCGGGTTATGCATATAATGGGAACTTTTATGAGGTTTTGGAATTGTTTGATTACATGAAGAGGATGGGCTTGAAGATGAGCAAAGTATCAGCTGTAAGTGCATTGCTTGCAACTGGTGAAATGGGCGAGTTAGAGAGAGGGATTGAAATTCACGAATGTGCGATTCAAGAAATGATTGATTCTGACGTTATGGTTGCTACTTCTTTGATGACAATGTATGCAAAGTGTGGAGTGCTAGACAAGGCTAGAGATCTGTTTTCAGGAATTAGGGAGAGAGATTTGGTTGCTTGGTCTGCAGCAATAGCTGCTTTCTCACAATCAGGATATCCTCAAGAGGCGCTCTCTCTGTTTCGAGATATGCAGAATGAGTGTTCACGACCAAATAATGTTACTCTGGTGAGCGTAATCCCAGCCTGTGCAGCGCTAAGTGCAGTGAGATTAGGAAAGAGCGTCCACTGTCATGCCATCTAAGCCAATATCGATTCTGATATCTCAACAGGAACTGCTTTGGTTTCCATGTATGCTAAGTGCAGCCTGTTTACTTATGCAATTAATCTGTTTAATAAGATGCCACTGACCGAGGTAGTGACATGGAATGCTCTGATAAATGGGTATGCCCAGATTGGTGACTGTTATAATGCATTAGAAATGTTTTGCCAATTAAGGTTAGCTGGATTACACCCAGACCCGGGGACGATGGTTGGTGTGCTTCCGGCTTGTGCCTCACTGGGTAATGTACGCTTGGGGCCATGCCTCCATTGTCAAATTATCAGATACAGGTTCGAGTCAGACTGTCATGTGAAAAATGCTCTAATTGACATATATGCCAAATGTGGAAGTTTATCTTTGGCTGAGTTCATGTTCAATAAAACTGAATTCTCTAAGGATGAGGTGTCCTGGAACACAATGATTGCAGGATATATGCATAATGGGCTTGCCAAGGAAGCCCTTTCTGCATTCCATTCCATGAAACTCAAATCGTTTCAGCCCAATGTGGTCACAATTGTGAGCATCCTGCCTGCGGTATCACATTTGACATACTTGAGAGAAGGCATGACTATACATGCTTACATAATCAAGAGTGGCTTCCAGTCCCATAAGCTTGTAGGGAACAGTCTTATCGATATGTATGCCAAATGTGGTCAACTTGACCTTTCGGAGCGTATATTTGAGGAGATGAAGAACACTGACAGTGTTTCTTGGAATGCCTTACTTACAGCATATTCTATGCATGGGGAAGGTTATCGTGCTCTTTCTGTTTTCTCTCTAATGGAAAAGAGATACATCGAAGTTGATTCTATATCTTTCCTTAGTGTCTTGTCTGCCTGCAGACATGCAGGCTTGGTTGAAGAAGGAAGGAAAACATTCCACTGCATGCGTGACAAATATCACATCGAACCAGATGTGGAACACTATGCCTGTCTGGTAGACTTGTTAGGACGTGCTGGCTTGTTTAATGAAATTATGGATCTACTTAAGACAATGCCTATGGAACCAGATGGTGGAGTTTGGGGAGCCTTGTTGGATGCATTCTAATATCAAGATAGCAGAGGTTGCTTTGAAGCATCTTGTCAAACTTGAGCAAGGAAATCCAGCTCATTATGTGGTATTATCAAGTTTATATTCTCAATCTGGTAGGTGGAATGATGCAGTCCATACTAGAGTAAAGATGAATGAAATTGGATTGAGAAAGAATCCAGGCTATAGTTGGGTTGAGGTGAAGTAGGGGACATGAATTTTGTGTAAGTGCAATAGAGATAGCCCTTGGTGTTACTCTTTGTTGACCTTGTCTGAGGGTGGCAATCCAACTGGTGAAGAATCTCCATGATTTTGCAGGGTACTTTCATCTTGATCTCCATATCTGCAAAATATGGCTAGCTTCAAGCACCTATAAATTCTAGGATCTACAACTGATCATAAGGCCCCTACAGTTGGGGAGGGGGGGGGGGGGGGGGGGGGGAACAGGACATGCTTCATAAAAATATTACTTGTGGTCTAAAACAAGCCATATTTATTTGTGTGGCATTAAAACATCTTACTAGGGGTAAAATTGAAGTTTTAACGTTAATTAGTTTCTAGAATATAGAAAGATATTGTTCTTTTGGGGACAAACTAAAAAGGAAAGCGCATGACATGAATTGGGACGGAGGGAGTATGTTCTTATGAAAATGGAGAAGGTGAAACAGGTCTTATGTTTCTTCCTAAAGGAGGAGCTGGAGCTACGACTGATATTTAATTGTCTCGAACCTTAATGTTTTTAATGTCGGAAGGGATCAACACGTGGTTTACTTGTTGAAACATGACCATATTAGATGAGTTGGTATTAGTCTGTTTGAAGTAAATTTCTTGTGTTTTCTACATAGGGTTACATGTAAATACCAAGTCTTGGGTTTTGTTGGGGTTCTACAAGGGGAGTGGCTTTTGGGTTGTCTTTCAAATGCATAGTTAAACATGATGAGTGCATATTCGCAGGAGAGTTTTGTTGGTTACAATGGTGCAGGAAACGGAAATAAGTAACTGCTAAGTATTACAACAAAATGAAATTACAAGAATCTGAAATTTTAGTAAACTGGAACAAGAAACTGATATGTTGAGTCGAGTGATGACACTTTGTCTTTAGGACAAGATTGCCCCGTATATATTCTTTCTACGTTCTGGACAATTATCTCCCAAGATAAAACAGCAACTCAACAAATGAGCAAAAGAAACTCAAGTGTTACCTTGAAGAATTTTGAGTAATGAAATGATGCTGGAAAGTAGTAGGAAGAAACTGATTTCGTTTGTGTGTTCTGTGTGTCCTCAACAATTGGCAAAGGCTCCATTATATAGTTGAAGGAGAGGACTTACCAACTGCCAACATAATTGCTATTACTGGCCAAGTAATGGTAATTATGGATATGGAGGTAGTAATTCACCAAAATAAATTGTGAATTGATGTGCAACGGATTAGCCTTTAGAGAGAGTTATTCAGCCAAAAAAAATGACTGAATTGAGTGTATATTAAGGCTATTAAACGTTCCAGAAACCAACAGCCAGCAAAAACATAAGTTCTCTGCCCAATTTAACTTTATTAGAAACTTCAGGGATCAAACTGTAAATATAAAACAATTTGGGTCCAAAAAGATAATATCATAAGCCCACGACCCGAGACCGGACGGGCGGCGGCGCGTGTGTGGGCTTATCCTCGAACCAAAGCACATCTAGGTCCGCCCTCCTTTAAATACATGGGATACCCTTGGGGTCCCAAACCCCAAGCCAACTTTGAGACTTATAAACTAAACAAATCTTTCTTCCCCCACCGATGAGGGAGGATTGGTCTTTACCACCTTTTTTCATCCTTCAAACACCTCACTTCGTAGACCAATATCTCTTTCATTTCTCAACGAAATTTGACGATACTTGGCCTTACGGTCATCTACTTACTTAGTAGATTATGCACGTGTGAAAAAATGAAGTTTCCAACATGCAGAACACTAGTGTTTAAGCCATTAAAGATGGTTGGACGCAACTCCCGCCAAAGGCAAATTTCCAACAAGTTTTTCTGATTTTTCTTTGAGATAATCATACTGAGCCTCTTTTTTCACATTTTTTACTAGCTAGATTTCTGGTCTTTCTGAGATAACTCTTTTTGTTTTCCACAGATTATATTTGTAGGTGATGTTTGATTGTGATCTTTGAATAATGCATTCTACCTATGCTTCTATTTATTCTCCCGATATTCTCATTAACTTTTTGTTCTTTTCAGCTTTGCAAAACTATAAAGATAGATGCTTTCTGTCTCCCGTTTTGGTGGCTCCTTCAACTGATACCAAGATGCTGTTTTCCGTTGCAGGTTCTTCAAAGCTCCCAACTTTCAATTAAATACAATTATATCTTACATTTTGTAGATTTACATGTGATTTCTGGCTGGAAGTTTTGATCTTTTAAACGACCCCACTTTGAGTTTCTCTTGTCACTTGTAGGGACGGGAAATGTTTCCCTAATTGTGATGGCATTGAAGGCTTAGAGGCAGCATTCCTGCAACAGCATAGGTTGGAAAGCAAGTACTTTGGGCCATTTCAAGTTCTGAAGCAAATTGGTGCCACCCTGTTTCCACATTTCTTTGCTCAAGAAGTGCACAGGAACGCCGGGCCAACAAGTTACAGGATGATGGTCCGCGGGAAGAAGCTATGGACCTCGTGGACAAGCTTCTTTTTGGAGGGGGAGATAATGTTATCTAATACAGTCATAAGCCAAGTCATAATTCCTTCAGAAGCTGAAAATGTGAGGCGCAGCACGTGAATTACGAGCAAGGGGATGAGACCAACATCTTTTTTGGTTTCTCCCACGGTATCTGATTTGCACCGGAAAGTCTTGGAGCTTCTTAATAAAGGCGACTTCATATTCAAGACTCGAACCCTGAACTTCTAATTAAAGATAGGAAACTTACCACTCTACCACAACCTTTGTTTTGTTGTTGGATGAGATTGGGATTAGCTATAAATAAGTAGTTTTACAATTTGTGCAGCTTGGAGTCCTATGTAATTTCTGAATTCTTCTCGGGTTTTCTCTCCCCTTCCTGTGTCCCTCTCTATCAGTATATTTTGGTGTCCCATTTTGAGTATCCATATCAATTGAGTCTGTTCTTCTTGAGTTCATTATTTAAAAAAGTGTCCATATCCGGTGATTGCACAACCTATATATATATATATATATATATATATTATTGAATTATAATTAATTAATATTATTTGGTGTAAATATACCCAAATTTCATTTTGGGTAAAACGCTTCTTATTATAGGTGATTTCATTTTTAGAGCTCAAACCCGAGACTTTTAGTAAAAGATGCAAAAAGATACTTACCTTTCTAACCATATCCGTTGTTTATACTAGCTTAATGAATATATGACATATTTTTATATACATTTTTATTACTTAATTATAGTTAATTCATACTCATTCTCATTTTGGCGATTTTATTTTTAGAGCTCGAACCCAAGACTTTTAGTAAAAGATGCAAAAAAATACTTAGCTTTCTAATCATAGCCCGTGTTTATACTAGCCTAATGAATATATGACACATATTTTTATATACATTCTTATTACTAAATTATAGTTAATTTAATTCATACTCATTCTCATTTTAACTTGTGTCATAACCATGGTTAAGAAAAAAAAAATATAGAAGTGTCAAGTCTCAACATTCAACATTTCTTTTGAAAAATGCACTCAAACTAAAACCTACTCAATATGTATTTTCAACTTCAATTTTAGATTACTTTTTTTTTCAAATCAAATCATGGCCAAACGCCTATATAGAAAATCTAAAAATAAAACAGCATAAACATTGTTGTTAAACAAAGGTCATATACCTGTGATATACACTGAATATACAGCAGTATATCACATGTATACAAAGTAATGGATCAAGCAGCGAGGTGGGCCTCTCGGCCGCATCTTTGCATTTGGTGCCCGTGATTGGGCCTCGGCGATGCAGTGGGCCTCTCGGCCACTGCGGCAGATTTGGTGACAATAGGATATTGTATATATGGTATATATATTTGTAGTGTATTGTAGTGTAAAGGTTACATTAATTAGTGTTATACACTTACCATAATTGTATAGTTAGAATTATGGTAAATAAGGATTTAGAAATAGAATAGGAATATATAACTTATATATATAGCCTTTAAATTAATGAAAATAATCAAGGGGATTATTTCTTTCATGGTATCAAGAGACTAGGTTTTACAAAAAAAATTCTCTCCCTAAATATTTTGGACCTTCTCGGCCAAGAACCCCCCCCCCCCGGGTTTCTCTCCCAAATTTCGTCTTCCGCTCTCAAAAACCTCTCTTAAATTTCCCCTCCTTCTTTGTTCTTTCAATATGTCTAAGAACAATTATCACCCTGCCCTCACAGTTTCCAATATCAAGAGTTGTATCCCTATTGTTCTTGAGATGGAAAACGTCCAATATGCGACGTGGGCGGAGTTGTTTAAAATTCACGCTATTTCTTATCAAGTTCTTCATCACATCATTCCTCCCGCTAGACCCCTTCCTGCGGAGGATCCTGAGTTATGGATTACACTTGATTCTACCGTTCTCCGGTGGATCTACGCCACTATTTCAGTGGACCTTCTACACACGATTATTGAGCCGGATACCACAGCGATGGCTGCATGGAATAGATTGTGTGACATATTCCAAGACAACCAACATTCACGTGTCGTCACACTCGAGCAGGAATTCTCTCTCGTTCGAATGGACGATTTTCCGAACGTTTCTGCATATTGCAAGAAACTAAAGGAGTTGGCGGATCAACTCCGTAATGTTGGCGCACCAATAACGAATAATCGTCTAGTTCTACGGTTGGTTGCCGGTCTTTCGGAGGCCTATAATGGGGTTGGAACTCTCCTTCGCCAAAGCAACCCTCTTCCTGACTTCTATCAAGCCCGCTCCATGCTTACTTTGGAAGAAGCGGGTTTGGCTAAAAAGGCGGCTACCGAAGCAAGCCCCGTCGTCATGGTGGCGTCCTCTCCTAGTTCTCCGGGTTTTGTGAATAATTCAAGCCAAAACCATAATAATGGTGGGGCAAGAATAATCGCAAAAATAATAACAAAAACCGCGGGGGCAA
The DNA here is from genome assembly GCA_034509755.1 of Anisodus tanguticus. Lineage (NCBI taxonomy): Eukaryota > Viridiplantae > Streptophyta > Magnoliopsida > Solanales > Solanaceae > Anisodus > Anisodus tanguticus. The sequence continues at coordinate 59,440,852 of CM067542.1, read as the reverse complement.
ACGCGGCGGTTATAGTGGCGGTTCTGGTGGTCAGCAAGCAGGCGGTGGGTCCCATCCAGTGAACAGTGGCCCACCACCACCCTCTGGGCCTAGCAGTGGGGCCCATGGCAAAGGGGGGGGCGGGGGCCGTGGGCCAAACATCCCTTACCAACCAAAGCAAGTTCCGGTGGGCCGGCCAACGATCCGGACCCAACACCCAAAGAAGGCGGCCCGGCCGCGGGGCCCGGCCAAAGAACGACTACGACCCGCCCATCACGGTGCCGGAATTCTCGGGCCCCGCCCTCCGCAAGCCCATCATGCAGCATGCCCCACTCAAACTGATATCGAGGCCGCGATGTACACGTTGGGGTTAACTCAACCGGACCTAAATTGGTATATGGACACCGGTGCCACAACTCACATGACTTCCGAATCAGGTACTCTCTCATCTTATTCCAATTTGAGCACCCCTCGAGGGATAATTGTTGGTAATGGCAGTTCTATTCCAATTCTAGGGTATGGTCAGAAAACGTTGTCTCCCCCCAATCCACCCTTTCTCTTGAAAAATACTTTACACGCTCCTAAATTGATTAAAAATTTAGTGTCTGTCCGAAAGTTCACATCTGACAATTCGGTTTCAGTTGAATTTGACCCTTTTGGTTTCTCTGTGAAGGATTTCAAGACGGGGAGCCATCTCATGAGGTGTGATAGTAGGGGGGATCTGTATCCTATCATGCCTGGTTTCAGTCCATCGAGTCAAGCCTTGCCATCAGCCTTTGCAGCCATCTCTCCTTCCATGTGGCATGCTCGTCTAGGTCATCCGGGATCTTCTATTTTATCAGCTTTAGATAAAAATAGCTTTATTTCCTGTAAGGGTACGAGTCGTACTCCTCTTTTTCAGTCTTGTTCATTAGGGAAAATTGTTAAGTTGTCATTTGTAGACTCCAATTCTCATACTTCAATGCCATTTGATATTATTCATAGCGACTTATGGACGTCTCCTGTTCTTAGTTCATTGGGTCATCGATATTATGTTCTCTTTTTAGATGATTATTCTAGATTTTTGTGGACGTTTCCAATTGCGAATAAATCACAAGTGTTTTCCGTCTTCATCAAATTTAGAGCGTTCATTCATACTCAATTCGAAAGAGAAATAAAAAATATTCAATGTGATAATGGGAAAGAGTATGACAACAGGGAGTTTCGAGAATTTTGTGCTAATAATGGGATAAAAATTCATTTTTCGTGTCCTCATACATCTTCACAAAATGGAAAAGCCGAACGCAAAATTCGTTCCATAAATAACATTATCCGAACTCTCTTAATCCATGCCTCCATACCTCCATATTTTTGGCATCATGCTCTACAAATGACCACATATCTTCTTAACATAATTCCTTCTAAAGGTCTGACATATTCTTCCCCCCTAAAAATCCTATATAATAAGAACTCTTCTTATTCTCATCTTCGGATTTTTGGGTGCTTGTGTTATCCGTTATTCCCATCCACCACAATTAACAAACTTCAGGCTAGGTCTACCCCGTGTGTATTTTTGGGTTATCCGTCGAATCATCGTGGTTATAAATGTTTTGATTATCCTTCAAGAAAATCATAATTAATCGCCATGTCATTTTTGATGAAACCCAATTCCTTTTTACGAAAGTTCATACTCTCGAGCCTAAGTCGTATAATTTTTTGGATGATCAAATATCCCCGTATATTATTCGGAATTTTTCGGACATTTTCCGCACCCAAAATCCTCCAGCGGCCCACGCCCGCCGGACCCACAAGACGCCAACAATTCCAAGAATCGGAGCAGCTTCCAAGCAATTGGGCCGGTCCCCCCCCACTCGAACTGGTCCGTACGAGGATTCCGGTTACCGATTTGGGCCAAGAAGAGCCCACCGCCTCGCCGACCGCCCCGTCCCGAGCCCGTAAAAATTCCTAAAATTCCCTCAATTCTTCCTCGAGTCATAGACCGGTCACTCGTAGTCAGCGGGGTATTTTTACACCTAAAATACATTTTAATTTACATTCTGATGTCTCTAGATCCCCCTTGCCCCGCAATCCTGTGTCCGCATTAAATGACCCTAATTGGAAAATTGCTATGACTGATGAATATAATGCTCTTATTGATAATAAGACGTGGGAGTTGGTGCCCCGTCCATATGGTATTAATGTTATCATGTCTATGTGGATTTTTGCTCATAAGGAGAATTCAGATAGGTCATTTGCTCGACATAAGGCGCGACTTGTGGGTGATGGTAAGACCCAGCAGGTTGGGATTGATTGTGGTGAGATGTTTAGTCCGGTGGTCAAACCGGCTACCATTCGCACTGTGCTTAGCTTGGCTCTTTCAAAGACTTGGCCAATTCATCAGTTGGTGTTAAGAATGCTTTCCTACATGGTGATCTCAAGGAAACAGTCTATACGCATCAGCCGTTGGGTTTCAGGGATCCAAACCGTCCTCATCATGTATGTTTGTTGAAGAAGTCCTTATATGGGCTTAAGCAGTCTCCAAGGGCCTGGTACACGAGGTTTGCTGACTTTGTTTCAACTATTGGGTTCACTCACAGCAAGTCATATAATTCCTTGTTCATCTACCGCCGTGGTTCGTCCTTGGCCTACATTCTGCTATATGTGGATGATATCATCTTAACTGCCTCTTCCGATGCCTTGCGCCAATCTATCATGACCATGCTCACTTCTGAGTTTGCTATGAAAGACTTAGGGCCTTTGAGTTATTTTTTGGGGATTGCCGTCAAATGTCATTCATGTGGTCTGTTTTTGTCTCAACGAAAGTATGCTGCTGAGATCATAGAAAGGGCTGGGATGTCATCCTGTAAGTCCACTTCCACGCCAGTTGATGCAAACCCCAAGCTCGGTCCGCAAAGCGGGTGCACCATACGAGGACCCGACCCGCTATCGCAGCCTTTGCGGGGGCCCTACAAGATCTTACCTTTACCGCCGGATATTACGTATGCGGTTCAGCATGTGTGTTTATTCATGCATGATCCCAGAATGGAGCACATGAATGCAATCAAACGCATCATTCGGTATATTCAGGGGACATTGGACTATGGGTTGCATTTGTATCCTTCAGCTACATTCACACTTGTCTCTTACACGGATGCTGATTGGGGTGGTTGTCCCGACACCAGACGGTCGACTTCTAGCTACTGTATGTTCCTTGGCAACAACTTGGTCTCCTGGTCGGCAAAGCGTCGTGCAACTCTATCACGCTCAAGTGCGAGAGCGAATATCGAGGGGTAGCGACTGTGGTCTCCGAATCATGTTGGCTACGTAATTTGTTTTTGGAGCTTCATTGTCCCATTCAGAAGGCAACCTTGGTATATTGCGATAACATTAGTGCCATCTACCTCTCAGGTAACCCATTTCAACACCAACGCACCAAGCATATCGAAATGGATATTCACTTTGTCCGTGAGAAGGTTGCAAAGGGTCACGTTCGCGTATGCCATGTCCCGTCTCGTTATCAAATTGCGTACATCTTTACAAAGGGTCTACCAAATGTTCTCTTTGAAGATTTTAGGGACAGCCTCAGCGTTCGAAGATCGCCCGCTATAACTGCGGGGGTGTGTTAAACAAAGGTCATATACCTGTGATATACACTGAATATACAACAGTATATCACATGTATACAAAGCAGTGGACTGGACAACAGTGGGCCTCTCGACCGATCTTGCGCATTTGGTGCCCGTGATTGGGCCTCGCAATGGCCTCTCGGCCACTGCTGCAGATTTGGTGACAATAGGATATTGTATATATGGTATATATATTTGTAGTATATTGTAGTGTAAAGGTTACCTTAATTAGTGTTATACACTTACCATAATTGTATAGTTAGAATTATGGTAGAATAAAGATTTAGAAATAGAATAGGAATAGGATTTTCCTATTATAGGAATATGTAACTTGTATATATAGCCTTTAAATTAATGAAAATAATCAAGAGGATTATTTCTTTCAATTGTTAGCGGAAAAATAAGGAAAATATACAATTTGTTTTGAAACTATTTTTCCATAAAATTAACATCATATCAAATTCTCAAACTCTATTACAGAAAGAAAAAAAAAAGTACTAACATCCAATAAATCCAATCCCTTTTCCCTAAAAAAAATAAAATTCATAATTTTAATCTTTTGTTATTAGTTCAGATTCACATCACTTACGATTTATTAATGAAAAATGTTTTTTCATATCCGGATTTTCTCATTCGAGAGAGCTCAAACTCAGATATCAGTAAGGGGTTGTACCATAATCCTCGAATCTTTTGTTATTACTTTACCTTCTCAAAAAGGAAAACTAATCTTTTGTTAGTTGTTTTTTCTATTAATTTTTTAATTTATTTTTGGTTCCCTAGTTCCTAACCACGTGGCTTTAACTTCCTAACCCAGCTTCGCGCCTTCACCATTTGCTGCCTCCTTGGCGGTTCATTACCCCCCACCCCCCACCCTACCCCTAAAGAAGGAATTGAACTATCTTTTTCTCCTTCATAATATAGTAATCTTATTACAATCAATGTTACAATCTCTCAAGTTAGGCTTACACAATTTCATCACTCCCAATAGGTATTATATATCTGTTTCTATTTTGTGTTTTGATGATTTTCTTGTCTCATGACTTTTACCTTTTTCTCAGTGTTGGAATCATTTTAAGGAAACCCAAGTTACAGGTTTTGGTTTCTGTGAATTTTTCAATAATGGGGTCTAAAAAAAGACCCTTTTCAACCTCATCAGTTACTGCAAAATCAAATGAAGAAATGAGTATTGCAACTGATAAGGGTGTTTCAAAGGTTGTTTCTTTTTGACCAATTAATGCCCTTTTCAGTATTTGTAGGATGGTTTAGTAGGAAAGATTTAATCTTTTTTCTTGTTTTGTTTGAATTTGTATCGTGATATATTTCTGTCCTATTTCCTTGAATTCCTACATTGACTACGTTTCTTTTGAGCCGAGGGTGTATCGGAAACAACCTCTCTACCTTTGTGGGTACAGGTAAATCTGCGTACACACCGCTTGTGGGATTACACTGGGTATGTTGTTGTTGTTGTTGAAAATGGTGGCAAGACAATAATGGGGTCTAAAAAACGACCCCTTTCAACCTCATCAGCTACTGTAAAATCAAATGAACAAATGAGTGTTGCAACTGATAAGGGTGTTTCAAAGGTTGTTTCTTTTTGACCAATTAATATCTTTTTCAGCATTCGGATGATGGTTTAGTAGGAAAAATTGAGTTTTTTTCTCTTCGTTACCCATGGTTTCATAATGTACAGTATCGTGTATTGTATAGTATCGTATTGTATTGTACTTTATTAATAAATATATTGTTTGGATAGACTGTATCATTTGTTGTAGTTTAATAACATTTTTATTATTTGGTTTGACTTTATGGTACTACATAATAACATGTAATTTTACTAAAATACCCTTAACACTTAATTACAAACTAGTTTGTATAAATTAATAAAATTAGAGTAAAAGATAAAATAGAAACTTTAAAAATAAATAGGTGATGGTGGGGTGGTTGTGGGGTGGAGTGGTGGTGAGGGGTTGTGGATGGGGGTGTTAGGGGGTAGTGGGTAGTGAGTGACGGAGGAATGGGGGTGGGGTGTGTAGGGGTGGGTGGTGGAGGGGTGTGGTAGGGGTTATAATGGGTAAATGAAATAAGAAACCACGCAAAAACCACCAAATCAGTGGTTATAAACATTGCATTTTTTCATGGTTATATAACCACGAAAGTACAACGGGTTTACAACACCATACAACATAATTTTAAGAACGATGGAAACAAACATAGTATCAATGAAAACCATACAATAATGAACCACGGGAAACAACCATCCAAACAGGGGGGTAAGACACTAACGGGGTCTAAAAATAGACCCTTTTCAACCTCATCGGCTACTGCAAAATCAAATGAACCAATGAGTGTTGCAACTGAAATTGAAAAGGGTGTTCTAAAGGTTGTTTCTTTTTGACCAGTTAATGTCTTTTCAGCATTTGGAGAATGGTTCAGTAGGAAAGATTTAATTTTCTTTTTGTTTGAATTTTTATTGTTACATGTAGGAAAATGGTGGCAAGAGTAAGGAGATTCTTGTGGAGGATATGGAAACAGTAGAGAAAATGTCAGTTCCACAGCTCAGAGTAAAACTTAGGTATATTTTGTAGTACTCAGTTTTTGGCATCATATGCTATTATGTTGTAGATGGTTCATGTTTGTTTGTTACTACTTGAGTTTTGAGCCTTGCGTGGCAAGGGCAAAGATAGAAGCTCAGAAGCGCAGACACGGGTTCGGCTGAACCAAATAGCTTTTGCTCAAATAGTGTACCTATGTTAAGAAATTCGTTAAATATGTACACATATTAAATTTAGAACCCAATGATTAGTCCTTGAAGTCGGGGTTCTAAAATCCAATGCAAAATTGAAATGTTGGCTCCGCCTATGTTTCTTGGTTATTAAAAAACAGAGTGTAGAGAATGGAGGAAATAAAGATGGGGTTTTGCATGCATGTTTGTGGTAATGCAATTAGTTGCTTGGTTGTCGTAGAAAGAAATCCAGATTTTTACTTTTAGAGATTTGATCAAATAATTTCCTATGGTCCATTAAATGCTTGGATTAGTCACTTAGAAAATGGGAAACAAAAAATTTGCTGGACTTTTTGTTTCAAGTGAAGACGATTGGATGCCATCCGTCCTGTCAAGGACGTGTATATGAAAGATTTTTCTATATTGCTTCTTGTCATAATTTTTCATGTTAGATATAGGGAAATTATGTGTGAGAATGATTGCCTGACAGCCATAACATATACTGCTTTTGGGCATTCAGAAATCTAGCTTTGCACAGTTCTATACTTGCAGGCTTTATTTGAAATATAAAATCCTTAAGCAGTTAATGCTTACATTAATCCCTTAAGCAGTGAATACTTACATTAATCTTTGGGATAAGGATTGAAGCATAGTAGTTGTTGTAGTGAGTACTCAAAATTATCCTTAAACTTGACGGAGGATTCATATAGCATACCTTAACTTGCTTAAGATTGAGGCATTTAAATTTTTTCCTTAAGAGTCTATAAAAGGGCAGCCCGGTGCACTAAGCTCCCGCTATGCACGGGGTCCGGGGAAGGGCCGGACCACAAGGGTCTATTGCACGCAGTCTTACCTCGCATTTCTGCAAGAGGATGTTTCCACGGCTTGAACCCATGACCTCATGGTCACATGGCAACAACTTTACCAGTTACTCCTCAAGTCTATGGATGCTTCAATTTTTTCCTTAAGAGTCTATGAAAACAATAAGCTATGATAATAGATCTAAAAGAGTCTTGACCCTCGATTGGAACTAAGTAAGTGGCTGGAAGCATTTTACCATACGTCGCTAAGTGATTCCTCTGGAACTTGAAGTAGTTGGTCTAAAACTTCTGTTCTGATGATGTTCCACATCAGAAATGGTTTGTGTGAGTAGGAAAAGTTTGCACAATCTATCACCTTGTAATGCACTTTCACTTTGATACTGTGACATGACTGCCAGTTTTGCATTTTTAGGAGTCTTGGGATTCCTTCCAGAGGTACTAAGCAAGAGCTTGTTGCTTCTTTGAAGACATTCCTCGGCGGAAAACTTAACGGTACTCTTTTCTATCATGTTAATTGCAACCAAGCCCATAAAATAATTTCCTTAATTGGGAACTGAGGAAAAGTATTTATCTAGGTGGTCATAGTATTATTCTGTGACTTCTCCAAAATCCAAAATGTAACGGAAAGACTTTTGACCTGTAACTTTCTGCTATAGATGCAGGCAATGGATCTGTGCCACAGGAGGATCAAGTATCATCTGAGGAGAGTCTAGGAGTAGCAGGTAACACTTCAAAAATGAAGTCTCGAAAAGTGTCAAGTAAGAATCGCGACCAAAGTGATGTAGTTGCATCAGAGGTTCCTAGTACTAGGCAGACAAAAAAACGAGTTGCAAAAGGCCACAGAAAGGATACCAATGCTGACATTATAGTTAAACAAGCTGAAATTACCCAAGAGCTTTCCGTTGAATCTAATGACATTAAAGGTAATTTGGTATATATCCTTTTGTCTGGTTATTTCGTACTAGACTTACTGTACATCTTGGCTTTGTTGTGACAGCGAATTAAATGATGAATAATTTTATAGGCAAGAAAAATGTACGAGCGAAGAGAAAAGCTTCAGCGGCGACTGCTTCAGCACATGTTGGAGTTTCTGAGGGCATTGATCTTTCTGTAAATCAAGATGAACCTTGGACTATTTTTGCTCACAAGAAGCCCAAAGATGGGTGGATTGTTTACAATCCTAAAACAATGAGAGCACCTCCTCTTTCAAAGGATACAAAACATGTTAAGTTATTGTCTTGGAATGTCAATGGTTTGAGGGCTCTATTGAAGTTAAAGAATCTTTGCGTACATCAGCTTGGTGATAGAGAAGATTTCGATGTACTATGCCTACAGGAGACTAAACTACAGGCAAACTCTCATTTTATCTCTTTTCTGCTTTTAGGGATCAACTTGATAGTTTAATAGATATTATCTACATAAGTTACACACTTCTGTACCCGATCGTTCTCGGTTCTTAGATTATTGGAGTGGATGAAAAGAAGGGAAATGGTAGAGACATAAATTTCTTATGCTGTTTGGACATTCTGGATTGTGTCCTTCAGATTTCTGCAATGCGATGTAATAGTTGTTTATCTTACTCATCAACCTTACAACGTATTGAGATCTTTGTAAACAAACTTAGAATGCAGATGAAGCTTCAGTTATAAAATTATGGTCTTCATCTTTTGAACAACAATAATATTTCCAATGCAATAAAGTTACATAGTGTCTATTTATCTTTGATATAAGGGGTATTCCCATGGACTTATAGTGTTCATACCGTTGTATTTGATCCCAGTCGGTTGCTTATGTTCATATAATGCATACAACTCTGATTTCTATTTGGGTTGGGCCAGTTCGATAGCTCCTTATGAATTAGCAGTTTTGATCCTTCTGATCATGTTTTGTTATACCCTTCATGACTCATCTACGAATAACCAATTTATGGGGAGGTTGGAGTATCACAGGGGGACTATAACGAATCCGGGTAGAGTGACGAATAACCAATTTATTTGTTTTCTGGCTTATGCTTTTTGGCAACTATCGGGCATTGGGTGTATTGGGATCTAGATTTTTTTTATACCGTGGTGTCAAAAATAATAATAAAAATAATAAACTGTTTAACGTCTTTGGGATCTAAAAATATTTTTTGATGAACGTACGGGAAAACCCTCTTTGAATTTGAAAATTGTGTGTAACAGCAGCATGGTCTATAACCGCAAAACAGTTATGTCTCATTACATATTTCCTCTTAATTTCAACTCAGCGAAAAAAACTGTTTGTCTTTTACTACCACGCGTACACAAAGATATTCATGTGTATCCACACACGCGCACACTCATATTCATGTGTGTGTGTGTGTAATCATCCAGGTTCATTAATGTTACTTGCTTCCTAGTTGACACAATTCTTCAAATTTAAGGTGGACTGAGTTCTCAGAATCTAGATTGTGGAGACTGCAATAGAAACTGGAGGTTTTCTTTTATGATTTATTTTTAAACTAAGTTCAACAAACTCTAGTTATTGGTATACTTTGAAGAGATAGAAATTACCTTCTAGTGCAACAGTTAAGAACGAAACTGCATACATCCATCAGTGAGTTTTTAGGTCTAAGGTCATCAGTGATGGTTTCTGAATACTGTAGATTACTATGTGACAATTTATTCCCTTTCATACAACAAATATTTGTGCTGTCTTGGCTAATTTCACATCTGACTCTTGAAAGCAGGAGAAAGACGTTGAAGCGATCAAAGAAAGTCTCCACGGCTATGAGAATAGCTTTTGGATGTGCAGTGTCTCTAAGCTTGGGTATTCTGGTACTGCAATCATCTCACGGGTATGATCCTTTTCGCTTCCCTCTTCTTCCTGTTCTCTTTTTCTCTTTTTTTTCTTTCAGTTTTCTTGATTGAGAAAATAGGATTTTCTTCTTCACACACCGGTCATATTATCTAAATCCACAATGCTTGGAATGAACATCGACCTCCAAATACATTGGTCCATAAGTGTAAAACCAGAGCTGAAGAAGTTAAAGGGGAAAAGGGTATCCTTAAAATCACATTGAAGGAAGTGTCTGAATAGACCTACTATCTCTCGGAAGCTATGTAGACTTAGCAAAAGAAAAATGCAACGGACCAGTGTTAAGGTCTAGACATGTTAGTGTGTTACGTAAGGACCAGTGTTTGCTAGGAGTACTTTTTGATTTATTTAGAGAGATGTATCTTCATAGAAGATATGGAGAACTTCTACTGTTAGAGTATTGAAAATGGAACTGGTCTAAATTGAGCAAAATGGTTAATAAGGATTCAAATAGCTGATTCAGACTAGCTTGGGATTGAGTGTAGTAGTAGTTGTTTTGTCGTTGTTTGAACAGTAAATCACTTGTTTTACTTGCAATCTGGTCAGAGTAATGCAATGTGTTCCTTTTCTCTGTCTAACGACAATGAGGGGGGTGACTGTATTTTTATTAGCTAGTAAAAAGTTTAACATTCTGAGACACTTTGGACCTTATAATCTATTGTTGATGAAGTGTTAAGTACACGATTCATTGTGCCACATGGACCTTGTCAAAGGAGAAGAAAATACCGCGAAAATTAGTTACTGCCATAACTCATAATAAATGTACATTTTCTTCATCAACGGGAATTTCTTTGTGCAAGATGATCTTTAAATGGTCTGTGCAGTTTGAGCTTGTTTTTCCCTTATGAATTATGATATCTGTTTTTATGTCAAGCCCTGCATTGGGTGCCTTAGTTCGGTCTCTGAGAAATATTTCTTACTTAGAGAGGAAGGAAGAATATTTAGCGTCTATGTCTTCTTTCCTTGAGTTGGTTTTGGTTTCTGAACCAGTGTTATCCTTTTGCTTTCATCTTTGACAGACTAAACCACTTTCTATCAGATATGGTCTCGGTATACCTGATCATGATTCTGAAGGACGACTTGTCACGGTTGAATTTGATAACTTCTATTTACTGTGTGGATATGTTCCAAATTCTGGGGATGGACTACGACGATTGGTAGTTCTCTACGTCTTATATCTCTTCTTTGTATTTGTTATGTTATGTGTTTCCTCTTACGAACATGACTAACAAGATGTACTTCACCAGACGTACAGAATTACAGAGTGGGATCCTTCTCTTGGCAATTACATGAAAGTAAGTGTTGCTTTCTTTACTGACATCTTATGCGCCATTTATCATTTGTCTATCAGGTACCTCAATTTTCAAGGTTAAGATCTTTTGAGTTTTCATTTTCGGATAAGCATCTTGAATCTCATCACCTTTATCCATTGAATCCAGCCAGGGATACTTCTAGTTTTGTCTACAAGCACTATTTGTTCTTACTTTGCTGCTATTTTTCAAGGTTGTCAAAAATCGTAGATTTTTTCCTTTCGTATTTGTTTCGGGTGTATCTTGTTTGTTCTAAACGTTACTATTTTGGTTTGTTAACGTCTAGTCTTCAAAATATTTTTGTTCTGTGGCTTTGCAGGTGCTAGAAAAGTCGAAACCTGTTGTTTTGACTGGTGATCTAAATTGCGCCCACGAGGAGATAGATATTTATAATCCTGCTGTAAGTATTTTAACCGTCACGTTTTCATTTAAATGATGCAGAAGGAGTTTATGCTTATGTGAATGATAGATGGCACTAAGTGACTCTTGATATATAGTTGTAAGAGAAGATACAAAGTTGCATCAATAATGCCCCCAAGAGAACAAAATAAAAGCTACATTACAGCAGATTGAAACTATACTACAGTTTAAGGTGATCATCTTAGCATCTATGTTTAAGAATAGCATTGGAATCAACAGAAAGGAAATGTTATCCATTTACGGTATACAGGTCAACATATTCTTTGAAAGCTAATAGGCGTGGAAAGTGTTCCAAATTTCAACTGAAGGGAAAAGAATTGTCTATTTTATGAAGAAAAGATGAAGATGGAATAGTAAAATTACCAAGAACCTCTGATTTGTGATTCACGATTTAGATCCAAAAATAGTTGTCACTTTTTTCTTTGTTGGAGTCAGACTGAGTGGTCGTTGATTGCACTTTAAATGTATTATTCTGTGATGTTTATATGTGACTTATAGTCCTTGGTGTATTTTCCAAATTCCTAAAAGAACCAAAATTTTTGCTCGGAAGGTTGTTGAATTGACCTTAGTAAGCAAAAAGTAAACTACATTGAGACTGAGGGTGTATCAATTTTGCAAGTGTTCCTAGTTGTCTTTTGCACTTGAAAAGTAAGGAACCATGACGAAGCAGCTCATGGTAACTTGTCTGGGGCTCTTCTTGCTCCTCTTTTAACTAGCATGTAGAAGTCATCCACCACAAATAGAGACGAACTGCTTTTTAAAAAAGAAAAAAATCAAAATTCAGGAACTGTTTCCCCATGTGATCAAATTGCAAAGCCTGACCTAGCACCATGGGGACTTGTTTGGTCGCCTAAACCGTGAAAACGGGGTCGTGGGAGAGCCTTCATCTACTGGAAGAGTTATTTCATTGCCTAACGAATTACAATAAAGTATTGGAAATTATCATCGCTAACAGAATGATTTGATTTTGCGACTTAAGAATTGATTTTTTCTTGTGGATTTTATATTTGTTCAGTTGTTAGCTTAGCTTACGAAAGTTACTTACGTAGTAGTTTTGATATGATTCTGATTCATTTTTTCCCTTCATTTGCTTAGGGAAATAAAAGAAGTGCAGGCTTTACTGAAGAAGAAAGACAGTCCTTCGAAACGAACTTTCTAAACAAGGGGTTTGTAGATACATTCAGGAAGCAGCATCCTGGTGTCGTTGGTTATACTTACTGGGGTTACCGCCATGGTGGACGTAAAACTAATAAAGGTATTCAAAATTTTGTTCTATTATGGTGATATTAACTTCTTGTCTGCTTCCTTGGGCTGTTCTTATTATTTTCTTGAGCTGAGGGTCTATTGGGAACAACCTCTCTACCCTACAGAGGTAGGGGTAAGGTCTGCATACACCCCACCCTCCCTAGACCCCACTTGTGGGACCACACCGGTGGTGATGGAAAACGGTGCGGGGCGGTGCGGTTGCGGCGCAAACCCGCGAATACTCCAACCTGCCCCGCATAGCAAAATTTTTTGTTTTCAACCCATGCCGCATAAACCCGCCCCGCATAATATTTTTATTTTTTTTCCTTTTTTACTGAATTTGATATTAAAAATGAAATTCATAAAATTCTTTTTCATTTCCCACTAAGTAGTATTAATTTAATACATAATGACTTGAAATTAATCTCTTAAAAGTTAATGCGGAATTTCCTGTTGAGTAATTTTCGGCATGTTACAACATTAGTTAAATCTAATTAGTTATAACTCCAGATTTTGCAAATATTTTAAAATGAAAGCTCTGCTTTGACATTTTGATTAATGACTAATTAAAATATAAAAATGAATTAGGTTCGAACTGTAACATAGAAAAGGTCTGTTACGAAAGAAGACAAAATTACAAACTTTGTTTTAATATGCTGAAACTTATCTTACTGAACTTAAATATTAAATAACTCTTTTAGTGAAATGATCAATCTTACCATGGGATAAATAAATCTATTGAAACTAAATGGGTTAGTTTCAGTCATAAACAGAAAACAACCAGCTTCTCAAATTAACAAACAATGATTAGCTTTAGTAAGTTTCTGGAAAACTTACCCCAAACCGAACCCCCCTGCACCCACTTGATTTTTTTGAAAAAAATAATTGAACCCACCCCGCCCCACCCTGCATTTCCCTAAACCCGCCCCGTTGCCATCCCTACACACTGGGTATGTTGTTGTAGATTCTTGCACCAGTTACATCAATCTGCAACTTTTGAGGGCTTGACTACTTATTTGGATCGCCATAATAGTTGTGTTTTCTCTTTTCACATATTAGCCTATTTAATCTACTCGTCCCACATCTTATTCCTCCAACCTCTCATGGACTATCGTTTTTGTTACTCCTTCACAAGATAATGCCAACCTCACATTCTTTGTCCAATGTTATTTGCTATTTTAAGTATTTTTTATTCAGATAGTTTGGCCTAGGATTTATTTGCTATGATCTTTCTCTTATGATGTTTTTTGCATATTTTTCTCATCTTGGGTATAAAACGGCAGGATGGCGGCTCGATTACTTCCTTGTCTCAGAATGCATTGCTGACAAGGTGCACGACTCGTACATTCTCCCAGATGTAGATGGCAGTGATCACAGTCCCATTGGCCTTGTCCTGAAGCTGTAGGTTCCAAGTTCCAACCATCTTTTTTGCTAATTCCAACATCTCGATTTTTTTGTGAAGACAGACCATAACAAGGAAACACGACGAAAATATTTTCAAGAAGCTACATGGAGTTGATATTTGGCTTTTGGACATATAAATGGTGAATCCTGACTTTTGAAGTGGCATACAGGATCCTCATTTGTTCTGCTATTTTGATGCTTTTTGTTGATTCATAAAGCAAGTAAAAGGTGTCACATCTGCAGGGATAAGCTGGAGTAAAAAAAAGTGGGATGAGCATATTGAGCCTCATATACTCCTGTGCAACTTTGTTTTTTTGTTTAACTATCAACATACTTACCTGACTAATTCAAATTCACATCATAGAAAGCCTACTATGGATTTTTTAGTGCGACCTATATCGCGTGACGTCTGAAAAAACTGGTCGGCTAATTTGGATTTCATCTTGTGATCATAATCTATTGATTTGATTAATTTGAATTCACATCGTAAACAGCACATTGTGAGGTTTTTAGTGTTACCTATTTCGCAGGTAGGCTTATTCGAATTTCGTACAGTGGTTATAATCTACTCATTCAATTAATTTGAATCCACGTCGTATAAGAGCCTACTAGTGCTTTCTATTTTGTTCGACGTTTGAACATATTCAAATTTTATCCCGTGGTCATATTCTATTAATTTGAATTTGCATTCGCGTCATAGAAAATGATTTAGTGCTTACTACCGAAGCGAATTGATTTTTCAAGGTTCAAACCTGATTTTACTCTTTGATAAAAGGTAGAAAGGAAGTCAATGCAGGCAAGGAAAATAAGACAAACTCGATCTTAATCTCTGATAAAAGATAGAAAAGTTTCTTATAATATTTTTTTATTATAAATTACTTATATGATTAAGTTGCACGCAAGTCAATTGCATATATAGTTACCAACAAAATACAACTAGTATTAAGATCAAATTCCCTTCCAAGTCTTGTTTTTTTTCTCATATGGTGTTTAATACTTGATTAATTTGAATTCGGGGCTCATTTAAGGAAAACATTCCTTATTTAAAAAAAAAAAATTATATCTAAAATTTGAACAACTCTATTCGTTGCACCACGCGGTTAAGTCCTCCTTTCACCTTCGAATTTGAGAAAACAAAGAAATAACCTATAAATCGGGAGAAAGAAAAAGAAATTTAAAAAAATGAGTTTGATCTCTATTCTTGAAGCAACACATGGACCCCACATATGACAAGTTCTCATCTGACGTGTACAAATACTATTGGACTTCAAGAGTAATTAAATTAACTGAATAACAAAATAATAAATCGAAAAAAAAAATATATCAAAAAGACCCAATGTGACAACAGTCAGTGAGAGATCGAACAATGGCAGCTAAAAAACGACCGTCAACGGCGGCGCCGGCGATCGTCACTGCCGTGAATTCGCCGGAATCATCCATAACTCCACCAAAACCTAAATCTGGTGACACGTCACCTGATCCTCCCATAGCGCCGGCAAAAGTTTACTTAATTTTCAAAATGTCTTCGATATTTTTAATCCCTTACTTCTACTTGATATTCTACCACTACAAAATCGAATCGGAGCTCCGGCGATCGATTCTAATCAATGCAATTGTTAGCTTGATCGGATTCTTCGTCACCGTTACTATGATTCCTGTTGCCTCTAAGTACGTATTGAGAAGAAATTTGTTTGGATATGATATCAATAAGAAAGGCACTCCTCAAGGCTCTATCAAAGTGTAAGTTTTAATCTACTTGAAGTTAATGCATAATTGTTAATGTATTAGTGGAATTTTAGTGCTGATTTGAATTTACTATGCCTCATTTTGTTGATTTTGATAGTCTTAGTTTGAATTAGTTTGTTTATCAAGTGAAAAGTTTAAAAAGTGTGAAATTTGAAGTTTAATTTACTTGAAGTTGATGCATAATTGTGAATGTAGTAATGGAATTTAGTACTGATTTGAATTTATTATGCCTTATTTTGTTGATTTTGATAGTCTTAGTTTGAATTGGTTTGCTTATTAAGTGAGAAGATAAAAAATGTGAACTTTGAAGTTTAATTTACTTGAAATTAATGCATAATTGTGAATGTAGTAGTGGAATTTAGTACTCCCTCCGTCCCAATTTATATGATATGGTTTGACTTGACACGGAGTTTAAGAAATAAAGGAAAACTTTTGAATCTTGTGGTAAAAAACAAGCCAAAGATATTTGTGTAGTTATAGACGTTAAGCGTAAATGGTAAAGTCTAAAGTTAAATTGTTGACAAATAAGGAAATGTATCACTTTTTGGCACTGACTTAAAAGGAAAATGTGTCATATAAATTGGGAAAGAGGGAGTACTGATTTGGATTTATTATGCCTTATTTCTTGATTTTGATAGTCTTAGTTTGAATTAGTTTGCTTATTAAGTGAAAAGTTAAAAAAATTGTGAAATTTGAAGTTCAATTTACTTGAAGTTAATGCATAATTGTGAATATTGTAGTGGAATTTAGTGCTGATTCGAATTTATTATGCTTTACTACTTGATTTTGATAGTCTTAGTTTGGATTGGTTTGCTTATTAAGTTGAAAAGTTAAAAAAAATTGAAATTTGAAGTTTAATTTACTTGAAGTTAATGCATAATTGTGAATGTAGTAGTGGAATTTAGTAGTGATTTGAATTTATTATGCCTTACTACTTGATTTTGATAGTACTAGTTTGAATTGGTTTGCTTATCAAGTGAAAAATTAAAAAAAAAAAAGTGAAATTTGATGTAAGTGCACGGTAGGAATTAAGAGAAAGCTGGCATCCAATCAAGAATGATTTTTTGAGCTCATCACACAACATGTAATGTGGCTACACTGTAAATACTACCAGCTTACACCTAATGCTGGAAACTTATAAAATTTCACTTTACTGATAAAAAAGAATGAGAATAGACCGTTCAGGACGGCCTAAAATGAAGGTAGGACTTTTTTTTCAGGGACAAGGTGAGTAATTTTATGAACTAAGTTAAGGGAGAGGGTTTTCATAAGTAAAGAATCAACTTCAAATTAAGTTATGCAGTGTATGACTAAGCAATTTATGAGTGATCCGTATTGTTTTTATGCAGACCTGAGTCACTAGGTATTATTGTTGGGGCTGTGTTCTTGGTCGTGGCTATCTTGTTTCAGTATTTCAACTTCACAGCTGATTCAAATGTAAGTAAAAGTTGCAAGCTTTGTGGTTTTTGGAGTTTTTTTAGTCCTTAAGATTTGTTGAAGATGAGCTGCTTTACGTCTTGATAACTGCTTTGGTTGATTACCCTTTCCGACATAGTGTTGTGTTTCCTTTCTTGCTTGCGAATCGTGGGAACTTCTAACTGTTACTAATGTTTCTCTATTTAAAGGTGAGAGGAAGTAGTACCAAAGTACGGAGATGAAGTTGGACTTTGGGAAGGTTTCTGCATAATTCTAACATGGGATAGAAAGAGAGGCGTGAAAGAGAGCTGATCTAACACACTAAAGCCTCCTTATCAAAAAACACACTAAATCCTGAAGCAATGTTTTGCATTTAACCAAGTTGTAAAGTGAGAAGAAGAAAAAGCATAACGTTGGAAGTCTTGTCACTTGATTAGTAGATGAAAAATATGCCCAAATAAGTATTGCTCCACCTGTTTCTTTTCCCTGGGCAAAAACGCATGTGGAATAGCCACATTAGAAGTGTTGCTCCCATTAATAGTAGTTAGCAGCACCTTTTTGTTTTTTCTTATCAAAAGAATGTTGCGCTAGCTTTTGACTTTGAATTTGGCAGTGGCTTGTTGAGTACAATGCTGCATTATCTTCAATCTGCTTCATGATGCTGCTTGGGTTTGTGGATGATGTCCTTGATGTACCTTGGAGAGTGTAAGCATTTTTATCATATCTAAAGGCTTTCGCTGATGCAACTGGGACCTTTGAAATCTTTTCAGCTTAGGTTCTTATAAAGTTCATGGAATTTTTGAAATAGGAAACTGCTATTGCCCTCCATTGCAGCTCTTCCATTGTTGATGGCATATGCTGGGCATACAACTATCATTATACCAAAGCCCCTTGTGTCATATGTTGGATTAAAGATCTTGGATCTAGGTAAGCAGCCTATGATTTCTTCGCACCTCTACAGGAAGTCCTTTAGTTGGAGTTTGCTAGATTTGATGAAGTACTTGAAAGTTTAAAATGCACATTTAACATGCTTAAAGTAGTTTTGTATATGCATAGAATCTTTTACCATTTCATACCTTCATTCTTTTCCTTTGTTGACTCTGGTTCGGTTCTTCATTTTCTATGGTTTAACAGGATGTATCTACAAATTATATATGTGGCTATTGGCAATATTTTGCACAAATTCAATCAACATCCACGCTGGTATCAATGGCCTTGAAGTTGGGCAGACTGTCGTTATTGCAGCTGCTGTAAGCTAGAACTGTTCTCTAGGTATCACTTTGACGATTGAATGTCATCTAACTCTGGAGTAATTACAGATTTTGATACACAACATCATGCAAATTGGAGCATCTGCTGATCCTGAATACAAACAAGCCCATGCTTTTTCTATTTACCTTATTCAGCCAATGCTTGCTACTTCCTTGGCTTTACTTTCATACAACTGGTAAAATTTCATCTTAGGATAACCTCAGAGTTCTCCTTCAGCAATACGTTTTACTTACTCTCTCTACCGTCATTGTAGGTATCCTTCCTCAGTTTTTGTTGGTGATACCTTTACATATTTTGCTGGAATGACCATGGCAGTGGCTGGAATTTTGGGTCACTTTAGGTAAATCTTCCGCCTGTTTGCCATTAAGTGTAGTAATTCTTCTGCTAGTCTTTTTCTTGAACCATTTGATTGCTTTCTTGCTGTTTTAGGAAAGAAAAGGTTATCCCATTTTCCCTTTTCAGTTCGACCGTGTCAAAGTGATTCCAAGGGTGAATGAAACACCTCTATGGCTGATGACTATGAATCATAAGTTTTTCAAATAAGTGACTGGAGTATTGTCTTTACACTCCCCCCCCCCCCCCCCCCCCCCAAAAAAAGTGACTGAACTATTGTGTGAACAGCAGAGTATTATCTTAATCAGGAAAAAGTTGACTAGGCTATCATGTGAACAACGGAAAAGTGGCACTAGACTAATAGAAACAATCAAAGTGACTAAGAGAGGAACGGCTATGCCAGTTTGTCATTGTAGAATGAGGAAAAGGAAATGAATTTCAGCTACCTCTTACTAAGAGTTTTAGATGATTCAGTTAATGGGAAAATATATAATGTATGTGATATAGTTAATATAAAGCATACTTGCCCCAAGGTTTTCGATCAATGGCAAAGGTAGTACAACCGGGGATGAGTTGTAGGCGCATGCCACAAGTTGTGAACCAAATCTAGTATTTAAGTGGAGAAGGGTACAGAGACGGATCCAAGAATTGGACCTTTTGGGTTTTGAGTTTGGGATTCTACCACAGTTCATTTGATTTTAATGGGTTTAAAATCTATTATTTGCACTTACTTAGTGAACTCATAACATATGCTCTAAATCTGCCTCGGGAAGGGTACAAAGGCAGCCCATTATACACCGAGTTTTATAGTTGGAAACAATCAATTTCTCAGTTATCAAATATGTGGTGAGAGTACAATGTAAATTATGCTCAACTTGTCCTTCAGAACTTAAAATGGATATGGAACATCTAGTTGTTCTTTTCTAGTCTTAGTTAATCAGGACATTCTTCTCTTTTTGTTTTCCCCATCATTTGTCTTTTCTTTTTGGACTCTTGAGAAAGATGTATCAGAGGTGGTGATCTTTCTTTTCTCACTTATGCCTATGTCTACAAAATACTTTTCCTTTGAACTCTAGAAAACACACAGGATTACCTGCACATGCTAGAGATGTGAACACTAGTTTTTCTCCCTCTTCCATTTTGCATAACATGCATATTATATTGATAGTAGTGAAAGAAAACTGTGAACACTAGTTTTGCATGTTGATCTTATGGGGAATATATGTGAACTGTTAATTGAAGTGAAATCTTGAAATTTATCAAGATCATAGAATGGTTTAATAGTTGAAATACATCTAATGTATTGAGATGTATCAAAACACTTAAAGTATCACATAGACTGTCAGGTCGAGTGTCACCATTGTATGTACAAATGACTTTTAGTTTCTGTATTTGTAAGATATTTTTTTAATTTTCTTCATCCGAAACTTCATACTAATGCATCTAGTTTTGTCTATTTCCTTTCAGTGAAACACTGCTTATATTCTTTTTGCCACAAGTTCTGAACTTCCTACTCTCGCTACCTCAGGTTTTCTCTCTTTCCCCCTCTTGATTTGCAGCCCAACTTGCAGAACAATAAAGGATATTTGTTTGAATTATCTCTACTGACTCTTTTAACTCCCTTGACTTCCTTTCAGCTTGCTGGTATTATACCTTGTCCAAGGCATCGGCTCCCTAAGTAAGTTCTCTAATTGCAGCGGCTCAAGTTCTGGGAATCCTGTTTCTGTCTGAACCAACTAATCTTGAATCCTTTCAGGTTTGACCCTCAGACTGGGTTATTGACTGGAACAAATGATGGGACACTAGTGAATTTTTTCTTAAGACAATTGGGTAGAATGTCAGAACAGTCTCTTTGTGTCGTGCTACTAGTCTTCCAGGTAAATAACTTTTTCTTTCTTTCTCTTCTTCTCATTTTCTGATCTAAACCAACAAGGGTGTTCAGTTGCTTTCCTGTTCTAGTCTGCAGTACAATTGGTCCTAAAACCTCAAAAACGGTGATATATTTCTAGTTAGTCAATGTAGTTATGATAACAATAATGCTGATTGTAGCATTCTCAATCATTGAGCTTGTGAATTGTGTCTGTTTCCCTCCTTCATTTGACTAATGCACACAATCTCGTCTGATATGTTCTTATACATGGAAGGATTGTCAAGAGTTAAAAAAGTTTGTGTTACAGGCCATTTGCTGCGGCTTCTGTTTTCTGCTAAGGTGGCTCCTTACGGGTTGGTACAAATGAAGCTGGGACACTAGAGGAGCTGTTTCAATTGGATGAACAAAGTGATAGCCATATGCATTCGTGCATGACAGCATGGTAGGTGAAATGAACCACTGCTGTTGGATCTTGTAACCTATACTGATTCACTAGGAGAATTTTGTTAGAAACCGTGTTGGCATGGGATATACTTAGTTTTCGTTTTGTCAGATTTTGATGTTGCAATACACATGTACCTTGGTAATTAGTTCTTTAATGATCTTTGCCTTAATTTGATTATTTGAACACTTGGTAACGTCTTTTAGAATCAGCAACTTGAAATCTTTGAATACTCGTTTTCTTGAAGTCCTAAGACTTGTTAGATAACAGAATTGTTCAATTTGGTATTGCTCATAGACGTTGCCTCCTGAGCTTTTCTAAAAAATTTAGATACTTACATAAATGTACAACAACATACCCAGTGTAATCCCACAAAGAAAGGTAGGATGTATACATACCTTATCTCTACATTTGTGGGGGCAGAGAAACTGTTCCCGATAGACCCTCGGCTCAAAAAGAATGTAGTCAATGCAAAATTGCAAGAAAAATAAGACAATAAAATATTCAGATATATAGAATAAATGGCATAATACACTCATAGGAATAATACTCTACGTGATACCTAAATACTACCACTAAGAAAATGATAAAAGGAGATGAAAGGCTAGCCTCCCACCTCACACATATCTCGATAAAACTCAACTACCTACTAACCTTCTATCTTAATTCTCGACCTCCAAATCTTTCTATCTACGGGCATGATCTCAGTCAGCTGAAGTTGTGTCATGTCTTATCTAATCACCTCCACATGTTCTTTTTGGGTCTACCTCTACCTCTTCCCACAGATACTTACATAACTGTGCCGGGAAAAAAAGTTTTTATGCAGAAATCACTCAAGATACATTATGTTTATGTAAGCTTTTGTATATCATTGTACAACAACATACCCAGTGAAATCCCACAACGTGGGGTTTAGGAGGAAGAGCGTACGCAGACCTTACCTCTACCTTCGTAGGCAGAGCGGCTGTTTCTGAGACTCTCGGCTCAAGACAGAGCACAAGTAAAGCAAAAGCACAAGCAAAACAAAATAAACAGTCAGATCCGGTCAGTATGAAAATGCTGATATCAAAAGCGAATAAGTCCTGATAGCACATTCTGAAAAAGTAGGCAGTAACTAGCGCAGGTAAATAAGCTACATAAAGTACACTAGAGAACACATAGTAGCAGAAATCAAACTACAGGGGACTATAAAGTCATATCGCGCCTATTAGTATAATAGGCTAAGCGGACCTACAATAATAACACTACAACTGTCAGTTTGCAAGGGTAAGTAGGACTACGCTCGACTACCTACTACCCTTTTACCCTAATATGTGTCATTCACAACCTCACATCTAAGGTCATGTCCTCGGTAAGTTGCAACTGCGCCATAACCCGTCTAATCACCTCTCCCCAATACTTCTTCGTCCTACCTCTAACCCTCCTGAACCCGTCCATAGCCAACCTCGCACACCTCCGCACTGGGGCATTTGTGTCTCCTCTGCACATGCTCAAACCATCTCAATCTCGCTTCCCGCATCTTATCCTCCACCGAGGTCAGTCCCACTCTGTCCCGGATATCATCATTTTTAACCATATCCCTCCGTGTATGCCCACACATCCCATCTCAGCATCCTCATCTCCACAATTTTCATCTTTTGAATGTGCGAAGTCTTGACTGGCCAACACTCCGCCCATAAAACATAGTCGGTAATTTACCTTCGTTCAGTTCTTAAAAGAGCATATATACACACAATGCATCCAACGAAAAAGAAAAATTATTGGTTTTATCAACAATATTTTGAGATATGATTTGTTTGAGATCTAAATTACCTTTTGGCATCTCAGTTTTCTGATCAGCTTATATAATACAAGACTTGTCTCATAAATGCACTGAAAAATTGTTGAAGCATTCAGTACAAGACTTGTCTCAGAAGTGCACTGAAAATCTCCACAACGCAATTGCTTACAATGAAGAAATGTATTAGCATAACCATGAACCTCCATCGGAGCTTCTAGAGATAAACTATGACATCCATCAACTACTTAAAGGACTACTATCACAGTGAACAGTTGGTATGCACAAAATTAGAAGGAAAGAAGCAAACAACTCAAGATTTTCCATTTCTCAAGGAATTGTGTAAAGTTACTTGCAGTACAAGAATCGTCTCACGACATTCTAAACCCAACTCATTGTTAACAAAGGCTTTACAAAATACAGAATGAGAAAATGGTAGACCCGTCTAGTCGATATCCATTTTCTCTTCCCTCTCGATGTTTTTGCTTGACCATAGCTTAATTGTTCGATCATACGACACAGTGGTGATGAATTGTCCATCTACACCAAATAAAAGAAAAATAGACAAATAAGCATATGTGAATTGTGAAACAAAGGTTTGAGATTCTAGAAATATCAGCTCTTTTTTGGCAGAGGGGGTTGATGGCATGGAATAAGCCCTAGTCATGGAAAATATTAGCCTTGCACCCCCAGAAATCACAAGCAAGGAAGTCAATTTTCTGCTTTCTGTGACGAAAAAACTAAAGGTCATCATCATAAGTTATTGAACCTTGAACTCATTAACTTCCTGAACAATGAAATTCTATCAAGAGATCTGTACATATAATAACCTCAAGCTTTATACTTCTTAAATGCATTCAAGATGTTCCGCTCCTCGAAAAGGTAACAATAGCTTGAAATTAAATGGAACTTACCTCCCGCAACATCCAATGACATAATTTTCGCTTCATGACCAGATAGTGTCTTTACAGGCTTAAAATCCCTTGATGACCATACCTGAAATATAAGTTTAAGATTGAAAAACATAAAAACAAGCAATGAAAAAAGATCCAAGAAGCAGTACAATCATAAAAAGACTTACCTTAGCAGTCATATCATAGGAAGCTGTAGCCAAAAAGTATCCCTCCTGAGGCTCAAACTTAACTTGAGAGATAAGATTGGAGTGAGCTGGTATAGTATAAGAAGATCTTCTCTGCCTTAAGTCCCAAATACGACAGGTATTATCTTCACCACCACTAGCCAAATGATAACCATTGGGAGAAAAACTGACACCAAGAACCTGGAACAATAAATAAAATAAGTAGCAGAATTCATATTTTGTCTTTTCATAATCCCTAAAGCGTATGAGGGAAAAGGACATCACATATCAAAGAAAGACTAACCGGTTTAACATGGCCTTCTAGAACAAGAATACTTCGTCCAGTCCTTAGATCCCACACTCGGACAAGTGCATCCAACCCGCATGATGCCACTAATGAACCGTCATGGTGAAAAGACAATCCATAAACACTCCTACTGTGACCTTCTTGCAAAAGCAACTCTTCACCACTCTCTACATCCCATAATCTCCAAGTTTTGTCAAAGCTTGCTGTGCCCAAGTACTTTCCAGAAGGATGAAAAGCAATCCGAGCTAGACGGTCCAAATGTCCCTCAAACGTTCTGAGGAGAGAACCTTCTGAGTTCCATAACTTGGCGGTCTTGTCAGCAGATGCAGTAGCTAACTGATTGCTTGTCGGAGAGAACACAACATCAGTCGCCCGTTCAGTGTGACCTTTTAGAGTGGAAACCTTTTGCACTTTAGGCATACTCCATATCTTTGCTATTCCACTCAGAGAACTGAATACAGGAGAAGGGGGGGAGTGTCATGGTGTTGCTTGAATCCATACTCATAAGTCATAACTATTAAAAGACACTCTAATAAAAGCATGACAACATTTGCTTACGGGAACATAAAATCCTACTTCCAGTTCATTTGGTATGATATTGAAACAATCGAAGAACATCTAACTGTTTGATTTAATATGGGAATCAACAACTACATCTTAGTCCCAAACTAGTTGGGTTCAACTATATGAATCCTCAGTAACCATTTTTTTCGTAAGATTTAATATGGGAATCACTGGCAAAAAAAAATTAAAGCAGCAAATGCTAGTATATTCCACTCATATGAATCGGTAAAGGTGAAAAACAGAATAGGGGAACACTAACAAGTTTTAAGTATATGAACCTATACTGAAAGCCTGAAGTTACCCAACTAATAACAGTTAATCTAACCTATCCCATCCCACCTGTGAAGCCCCCAACCCCCAAAGAGAAAAAGAAAAGAATGAGGAAAAGCAAGAGAGACAGGCACAGAAGAATACCAGGTTGCAAGCATTTTTCCATCGTGTGAAAGCGAACATCCGAAAAGGGGTCGATCGTCTCCAATTTCACTACAATCAAGGGCCAAGCTCCCTGCTTGCTTCAAAGCCCAATCAACCTCGGCATCCACATCTTCATCTGGATCATCCCTTTTCCTCCTTGAGCGATGAAGACGTAAAGCTGACTTAACTAAAGAATACTTTGCGATTTCTACCCTAGCATCTAACAGTACTTTTGATCCTTCTGTGTAAAAAGGGTACTGAATATCCTCCTCCTCTGTGGGTGCAGCAGAAGCTGCAGCTTCTTCATCCTCATGAGCTTTCATCAGCTTTTCCAGTTGCCCTTCTGCATCAAGCCTTGCCATAAGCATCCGCAGACGGTCCCTTCTTTCCATCTCCCTTTCCCCAAAGAGAGTTATAGGTTCACCAAGCCTTCGAAGGCGGGCCCGAACAGCCATATCATTTGTAGGGACTGCCAGCGCAGCAGCACGCCTCTTCATCAGAAGTTCTTGCAAGGCTTTTTCCTGCCTCTCTCTGGCTAGTTTGCTCTCCGCAGATATCTCATATTCTTGAGCTGAGTCCGCAGTGCCACGATCAGATCCCATTTCTTCAAGGTCAGAATCTGAATTGCTTGCTCGAGCTTCTCCATTCTGTGCTACCGGAGGCCTAAGGACAGGTGGACGAACAGGCAACGGGGCTAATGGGGGAGGAATAGGGGGAGGAACTGCAGGCCTTGGGGCAATTGCAGGCACAACAGGAGGAAGGATAACAGTTGGAACGATCAGCGGAGCAACAGGTCGAACTGGTTGAAGATTGATTGCTCCTATAGCATTAACCACAGTCGAACTATCACCAACAAGAGTCGAAGGTTCTGTAGTTGAAACAGGAATTTCATCCTCGGCATCCATACCCTGATCAAAGAGAAGTTCAAACAACGAACACCTAAATTTAAGTAAACGGAATCATTCACTTAACACATCAGTCAGCAATAACTATAAACCTACTTGCTATCTGAGCAGTTTCAGAATATATTTTGCTCAAATAATTCCCTATCTATACTCTACTAATTTTCCAGAATATCTTGTTTATTTTTTAGATTAATTTTCCACGATATCTAGTTATGCCATTTATGCAATTCAACCCACAGATCAAATAAGAATTCCCAAGTCATCTCCTTCAAGTTCCAGCCTTGTTTTGTGAGTTTTACCAGATTTTGTTAAAGTAATAGGTTGAATGAACACTTGTGCATGCATAAAAGGAAAGATGATGCTCAATGTTCAGATTAACCGTAGGAAGTGGATGAAACAAGTTAAAAATTGCACCAAAATAGTACATAACAAAGATACAAAAAAAAAAAAAAAAGGGGGGGGGGGGGGGGGGGGATGGGAGCAAAGTTTATATTTTCAAGAGGAATCAAAATAGAGGAAACCACTAAAGATATTAGAGTGTCAAATATTGGACAAGCGCGTTATATGGCAAACAACAGGGTCCAAGTAAGAGAAGCTAATATCCAACTCTAAAGTAGGAAAATATTTTGAGCTGGCTTATATGGATCATTCTTAAATTTAGCTCGCAATTACTACCAAGGCCCCTAATTACTATCCTCTAACATGAAGAGATAACAAAATCAAAGAAGCAAAAGAGATATTTTTCCATTAAAATTCTGGCGCAGAAACACCAACATGGCTGTGACTGAAATATATCCACCAACTGAATTTATGCTAGTAACCTTGATATCTAAACAATTAAAATAATAAAAAATTACTTATAATGCAGCATAAAAGTATAAAGAATGTTTTTTAAAAAAAAACAACCCATTATTAAACTACCCCAAATAAAGTACGTACTAAGAAATTTTACAGAAAATTAGGATAAATCACTCCTGAAAATATGGCGCAGCTCCCATTCCTCCACCAAGAGAAAGCCTAAGAGAAGATTGCTGAAAAAAATTATTCTTATCCAAAAAGGAATGTCATACAATTTTCAATTTTGATCAATCCCATTGTCAGTATATGAGCAAAAAAAAAAAACCAAGATTTGAGCTGCAAGAAATTATGAAATAGACCCTATAATGACCCAAAAGTTTACTATTGGAGAAACCCCTCTTCTTATAGACATGCTTCAGCATATATGAATATCTGTATGGAACCACACACTGTTTGAAATCAACAATATCTTATTCTAACATTATAAGTATTTGTGGTATTACATGAGTTATGCCTCAAAATGTGAGAAGTTTATTAGAAAGTTGGCAACAACGGGTTACTAGTAAAGAGAATAAGCAGATATGGAGGACTATTCCATTGTACAATTTTCTGGACAATATGGCTTGAAAGGAACAAGGCCTGTTTTGAAGGACAGAGATCTATTTCTAGAGTAAAAGATAGTTTTTTGCAGAATATGTTCTTCTGTTGTAGAAGTAGTTCAATAGGCAGGCTGAACCAACTAATGGATTTCCTAGATCTGTTGGGAAGGAAAGTCTAGTAGTCTGATTTTCTTCTGGTGCTTTTTGTTTGTTTATGTAACCGTTAAGTGTACCTTCTTGTACCCTTTTAACAAAACTTTTACCTTATCACAAAAAAACATTATTTCACCACAAAAAACAGCAAAACAAAATAGCAAAGCTTTTTACCTCCCAAAAAAAAAATCAGCTCGAATGAATACAATCTCAAGAAAGAACTAGTTGTCTGACCTGACATTGGCTCGAAATACACAATAAAATCGCCTATAATGACCCAAAAGTTTACTATAAGAGAAACCCCTCTTCTTATAGACATGTTGCAGCATATATACAAATCTGTATGGAACCTCACAAACTGATTGAAATCACAATATCTTATTCTAACATTATTTCACCACAAAAATCAGCAAAACAAAATAGCAAAGCTTTTTACCTCCCAAAAAAAAAATCAGCTCGAATGAACACAATCCCTAGAAAGAACTAGCTGTGTGACCTCACATTGGCTCAAAATACACAACAGAATCGCCTATAATGACCCAAAAGTTTACTATTACAAGCCCATCTTCTTATACACATGCTTCAGCATATTATGCAAATCTGTATGGAACCTCACAAACTGTTTGAAATCAACAATATCTTATTCTAAAATTATTTCATCACAATAATCAGCAAAATACAATAGCAAAGCTAAAAACCTATCCACACAAAAACAACTCTAATGTACACAATCTCAAGAAAGAACTAGCCATATGACCTCACATTAGCACCAAATACACAACAAAATCGCCTATAATGACCTAAAAATTACTATTAGAGAAACCCTTCTTCTTATAGACATGCTTCAGCATATATGCAAATCTGTATGGAACCTCACAAACTGTTGGAAATCAACATCTTGTAACATTATTTCACCACAATAATCAGCAAACTACAATAGCAAAGCTAAAAACCTGTCCACAAAAAAAAATCAACTCTAATGTACACAATCTCAAGAAAGAACTAGCTGTATGACCTCACATTGGCTGAAATACACAACGAAAATCACCTATCATGACCCAATGGTTTACTATTAGAGAACCCCCTTTTTTATTGGAATTCTTCAGCATATATGAAAATCGTATGGAACCTCCTTTGAAATCAACATTATCTTATACTCCCTCCGTTTCAAAATGTTTGTATTACTTTCCTTTTTAGTCTATTTCAAAAAGAATGTCTCTTTCCTATTTTGGCAACAATTTCATTCCAAATTTCCACATGGCATGTTTAAGACCACAAGATTAAAGGTCATTTTTGTACATTCAACAAAACTTTAATTTAAGACCACAAAATTCAAAAGGCTTCTCAACTTCCTTAAACTTTGTGCCAAGTCAAAACCAGACAACCTTTTTGAAACGGAGGGAGTAACACTATTTCACCACAATAATCAGCAAAAGAAAATAGCAAAGCTAAAAAACTGTCCACAAAAAAAATCAACTCTAATGTACACAATCTCAAGAAAGAACTAGCCATCTGACCTCACATTAGCACCAAATACACAACAAAATCGCCTATAATGACCTAAAAATTTACTATTAGAGAAACCCTTATTCTTATAGACATGCTTCAGCATATATGCAAATCTGTATGGAACCTCACAAACTGATTGAAATCAACAATATCTTATTCTAAACATTATTTCACCACAAAAATCAGCAAAACAAAATAGCAAAGCTTTTTACCTCCCAAAAAACAAAAAACAAAAAAAATCAGCTTGAAAGAAGACAATCTCTAGGAAGAACTACCTGTATGACCTCACATTGGCTTGAAAAACACAACAAAATCGCCTATAATGACCCAAAAGCTTACTATAAGAGAAACCCTTCTTCTTAGAGACATGCTGCAGCATATATACAAATCTGTATGGAACCTCACAAACTGTTTGAAATCAACAATATCTTATTCTAAAATTATTTCACCACAAAAATCAGCAAAACAAAATAGCAGAGCTATCTACCTCTCAAAAAACAAACAACAAAAAAAATGAGCTTGAATGAATACACTCTCAAGAAAGAACTAGCTGTGTGACCTCACGTTGGCTCAAAATACACAACAGAACCGCCTATAATGACCAAAAAGTTTACTATTACAGAAGCTCCTCTTCTTATACACATGCTTCAGCATACTATGCAAATCTGTATGGAACCTCACAAACTGTTGGAAATTAACATTATCGTATTCTAACATTATCTCGCCATAATAATCAGCAAAACACAATAGAAAAGCTAAAAACCTGTCCACCAAAAATAAAATCAACTCTAATGCACACAATCTCAATAAAGAACTAGCTGTATGACCTCACATTGGCTCCAAATACACAACAAAATCGCCTATAATGACCCAAAAGTTTACTATCAGAGAAACCCCTATTCTTGTAGGCATGCTTCAGCATATAGCAAATCTATATGGAACCTCATAAACTGCTTGAAATCAACATTATCTTACAACATTATTTCACCACAATAATCAGCAAAAGAAAATTGCAAAGCTTTAACAATATCTTGTAACATTATTTACAACAACAACAACATACCAAGTGTAGTCCCACAAGTGGGGTCTGGGGTGGGTAGAGTGTACGCAAACCTTACCCCTACCGGTTGTTTCTGATAGACCCTCAACTCAAGATAAAGCAACAACAAAGAAGATCAACAAGGAAAAGGAATAGTAACTACAACAAAACAGTATGTTAAGCGAATAACAAGTGACAATAGATAGTAACGGAAATCGAAGGATAAGAAACTGCATGAAAAATACTACGGCTACAAGTAAGGAAGGAAAAGCGGGACACACTCTATTACCTACTAACCTTCTACCCTAATTTGTGTCCTCCACAACCTCCTATCTAATATCTTACAACATTATTTCACCACAATAATCAGCAAAATACAATAGCAAAGCTAAAAACCTACCAAAAAACAGAAATTCAACTCTAATGAATACTGTCTCAATAAATAACTCGCTGTATGACCTCACATTGGCTCGAAATACACAACAAAATCGCCTCTAATGACCTAAAAATTACTATATATAGATGCTTCAGCATATATGCACATCTGTATGGAACCTCACAAACTGTTGGAAATCAACATTATCGTATCCTAACATTATTTCACCGCAATAATCAGCAAAATACAATAGCAAAGCTAAAAAAACTACCAAAAAAACAGAAAGTCAACTCTAATGAATACTATCTCAATAAATAACTGGCTGTGTGACCTCACATTAGCTCCAAATACACAACAAAATCGCCGATGGAACTTTAAATCAGAGGCAAACCAATTAGTTTTTACAATGGAAGTAAATAAACAGAGTCGAGGAGAGAGAGACTTACAGAGGTCGCCGGAATATGCTAGTCGGTGTTGACAAGGAGAGGTCAACTTCCCGGTGACGGTTGCGGTAGTGGTGGCGGTCCGGCGGAGGAGCAGCGAGGAGGGTTTATCGACGGGGAGAGAGAAAAGGGGTTAATGGGGAAAGAGGGGGAAAAGGGGGGGAAATAAGGAGAAATGTTTTATATAATTATAAAGGCAAAATGTAATCGCATCACCTATATTTGAAAATTTATTTACCCTTGCCAGATGTAACACAACTTTTATACTATAGAATTAGATATGTCCAAAGCTCGGATCGGGTCGGGCCGGGTCAGGGCTGTATCAAGTGTTTTTTTTTCTTTTTTGCTTGTCCAATCCTAGCTCCCCTATGAATCGGTCCTGACCTGCTTTACAAAATAAAATAAAAATATTCTTTTATTATTTTATTAAAATAACAATTCAAATTAAAGTCCAAAACATAACATATATTCTTAAAACATGTAAAAAATTCCAAATTAAAGGATTTTTTTAAAATTGAATTTCAAACACTGAAATTGACATTCACACCTACATTACCACGAATTTTTGACGTTGAAATGTATTGTATATCGTGAGATCTTTACTAAAGAAAAGGAAAATTAAAAATCGATTTGGGGGAAAACACAAATTGATTGGGAAAACGGACGTTTTCCTAAAAAATGGTGGTGCCAAATGACTGGACGCGTCTCGAAAAAATACACAAAATAAAAAAATGGGTAAAACGGACATTTGAGCGCAGAGTTATGACCATTTAAAGTTGCACCAATTTAAAACTATTTTCTCTCCCTATATTTTATGCCAATGCTTCTGTTAATTAAGTTCATGCCGCATTTGACTTTCATAAAAGCTTCATAGATTGGCTTCAATGGCTATGATTCAAGAGATAGCAGTAGCCTAAAATAAAAAATAAGATTAATTACATAGGTAGGTGTTGACACCCAATTTTGTCCCATCTTTTTCGATATTTATTTGCAATTTAAAATATTTTGACACCTCAAAATAATTTTAATATATATATTATTATTATTATTATTCTCAATATCATTATTTATTATCATTATTATTATTATTAGCATTTTTCTACCATCATTGTCTTTAATATCATAATCATAGATTTTACCCTAGTATTGTTATTTTATTTTGGAAAAATGGCATCGCATTTTTTATTAAGCATTAAATATTTTCGCAAATATTATATTTTATTGTTATCACATCATTATTTTATTTTTTAATAATTTATATTTCAAAGCATTTTTTTTAAGTAATAAACCTTTTTTTATATTTTTAGCCCATAACCCATTTTCTATTCACCCAAAATATAATATCAACCCATCACAAAAATGGCCCAATCGTCCACCCTCATACTAGGCCCAACCGACCTGTCGGCCCAAATTGCCCCAGCCCATTTATTCCCCCTAAAACCCAAAACCTAAACAAAACAAACCCTATCCTCTCTTCTTTCACAACCCCGGCTGCGACCCACACCCTGCCACCACCAACCCCCCTCTACCTCGCCGACACCACCCACTATCACCCATCACTTCACCCATACCCTATCCCCCAAAATACGCTTCAAAAAATCATCTCTTTGCCCTTTTATTTTGAATTTCAAATCCGAAAGTAGGGGTGGACAAAAAACCCGGAGAACCGAAAAAACTGAACCGAACCGAAATTCGGTTCGGTTTTTCCCCATTTTTTAAAAAAAAATCAATTTTTTGAAAAAACGAACCGAATCAGGATTTAGTGATTCGGTTCGGGTTTTTAATTTTGGATACGAACCGAGCCAAAAAAATGAATTATATATATATATATATATATCATTTTTATTTTTATTTTAGGCTACTACTATCTCTTGAATCATAGTCATTGAAACTAATTTATGAAGCTTTCATGGAAGTCGCATGCGGCATGAACTTGATTAACATATCACGGAAGCATTGACATAAAATGTAGGGAGAAAAAGTAGTTGTAAATTTATAAAACTTTAAATGGTTATAACTCTGCGCTCGGATGTCCGTTTTACCCAATTATTTTTTTGAATTTGCGTATTT
The DNA here is from genome assembly GCA_034509755.1 of Anisodus tanguticus. Taxonomy (NCBI): domain Eukaryota; kingdom Viridiplantae; phylum Streptophyta; class Magnoliopsida; order Solanales; family Solanaceae; genus Anisodus; species Anisodus tanguticus. Next base: position 59,407,397 of record CM067542.1, on the reverse strand, counting down.
TTTTGAGACGGGGCCGGTCAGCTCATCCAATTTTTAGAAAAACGTCCATTTTTTCAATCAATTTGTATTTTCCCCCAAATCGATTTCTAATTTTTCTTTTTCTTTAGTAATTATCTCACGATACACAATAGATTTCAACGTCGAAAATTTCATGATAGTGTAGGTGTGAATGTCAATTTCAGTTTTGGAAATTCTATTTTTTTTTTTTTAAAGAAAATCCCCGACTCGACCCGGCCCACTAGAAAAACCGATATAATCCGATACGTTTGGCATATAAACCGAACATATCGGGTTTTTTTAAAAACAAAGTTGTATTCGGTTTTTTAAAAAAAATCGATTTTTATTCGGTTCATATTTTTCGGATATAAAACCAAACCGACATACGCCCACCCCTATCCGAAAGTGAAGGGGTATGGGGTGAACGATTCTTGAGGGAATCCATATATAAATACCCCATTTGTTCTTCACTTTAAGGGATCTTTTCGGATCCAAAAACAGTATTCAAAGAGTCTTTTTCAGCCCGAATCCGAAAATAAGAAATCAAAAAAGGGGTTTTTCAGGTTCGAAAAGAGGTCCGAAAAATAGAAAGAAAAATCAGGCAAATAAAATGGTCTACTTGTTCCTAATTTTTTGTTAGAAAAAATACCTTTCTTTTGTTCCTAATCTTCAATCCGAAACTTTTCTTCTTCTTCACGTGTATGTTTGCTTCGGGTCGAGTATGTTTCTATTTCGGGTCTTCGAAATCGGGTCCAAAAAATCATAATTTCAAATCAGAAAATTAGCCTTCCTAAAACTTAAAAAATCAGCAGTCCAAAAATCATAAGTTCCAAAAAAAAACTTTTCCGAGCGGGTCGACGATTCAAAACACACCTCAGTTCGCTGCCCGGAGAAGGTAACCTCGACTTCCTTTCTTTTATTCACTTATTTATTTTTTGTGTTTATCTGATTGTTTGAGTGCTCAATCTTCCCCGACATCGTGTGAATTTGTTGGAGTGTACAAATTATGTTAATAAGCATTTCAGGCTGATTTGAGCGTTTTATATGTCATCGCGATTTGCTTTCTTAAGAGGTCATATTTTGCTAACGAGTTGATATATTCGTTTCTCGCTTTCGGACACTAGAAAACATGTCTGTAGAGTTTCGAATATATGCTCATCTTTGAATCCCTATTAGCATGCTTGTAAACCTGTATGCATGAGTTTAGGATATTAGGAATATGATAAAGATCTTCGTGTGTGTATGTGTGGTTTCTGGATTTTTGTTGATCATTTGTAGACTTAAAATACTGAAACCTGCCTATCTTATTGAGCTCTTTTTACTGATTTATTCCTAATAGGTGTTAGTTGTTTATCAGTTGTGGTATCTTGGTTATTTGACTTGTAATATACTAAATAACCATCCCAACTATGTTGTGCCATGTTCTAAAATGTTATTATGCCAAATGAAATGAATGATATGATTTCATGTGTGCTTAGTTTAGCTTAAGTAATCCTGCTTATCTGAAATGCTATCTTTGAATGGTTATTTGGTTATCTCTGTTGTCTCATATATCTGTTGAACTGGTGGCACTAGCCATGTCTGTTTAGATGTTGAAATGCATCCATATTAGCATATCACACCTTCTAAGTTATCTTGTATCATGCCCTACCTTTTGAGTTTGTTTGAATGACATTTGCATTAGTGTTTTGCACTATTTGAATCAGTTTATACCCTGTTAAGCCATAGTCTCTAATGCATTCCATACCTGGATTGTGATCATGTTTCATGTAGTAAGCATGTATAGGGTATAGTCTAATGTTAAAACTGCTTAGGTGAATAAAAGGTCTAATGAATGATTTGAACATGTCTCACTTAAGAATAAGTAGTGTCTTTAATTCTTGTCAAAGTCGTGCATATGTCTAAACTATCTACTTGGAAGTATGTATTTGTTTTATCTTAGTTTGTGAATTTGTTCATACGAGCATGCCTACGTTCAGTTTTATAAATATGTGGTGTGTTAGAAATGGCCTAGATCTGTGTTGCTACTGTCCAGTTCCTCCTTTTATGTCTTCTAAATATCTGAAAACTTTATTTCTCTTTTGGTTTGTGTGTAAATTACGAGACCATGAAGCATGCTAGTTAGTCTAGTGTATGTATCTTAGTCCTTTACATGTTAGTGTACCTTGTTTTGGTTATTTCTTGTTCAAATTTAAGTCTGAACATGCTAATGGAGTCTGATTGGTTTAATATTGTTTGCTTTAAATCATGTGGGATATCCCTATATTTTCCTTTCTCTTATTGATGCATGAACTTGCTCACGTTGGTCTGTTTCTTCTCATTTGTTGAACCCGTGATGATATACTTCAAAATTATACAAGGTATATAAATTTTAGTAAACACAAGGTGTAAGTCAAAGTTGTATATCTTTGTATACCTTCAAGCATATCCTATTTACTCCAAATAGTATATGTATATCAGCTCTTATGTATGTCTGTTGGTTTATGAATAAGATTAAAGATAAATTACGCAGTATTGAAACATGGCACCTTCCTGACAAGGTATTGTGCTTAGTTTAACATGTTTCAGATATGTTTCTATTTGAATTATGATGGTAGGTGATATATCTTAAGCCATTAAGCATGCTAGTTAGTTATGATATGTGTCTTGTCTCTTTCCCATGTTGATATATCTAGTTTGTTTGTTCCTATCTTAATTTAGGATAGATTATGTTAAGGGATATTCCGATCTACAGTTATCTATGTGATTTGAAGTGAGGTGTTTGTATTTCTTCCTCTCTTGTTGCATCTGAGAATGTTTATTTTGTATGTTAGCCTGATGTCGTCTGTTTGAGTCATATGAAATACCCCATATTTTACATATCTTTATTAATATATGAGCTTGCTTATGACTGGCCTGCTTTTCTTTCTAAATTGTTGAATCTGGAATGGTATACCTCAAACATATATAAGGTATATAGGCCTTGGTATACATTAGGTATATTTTACATATATTTGGAATATCTTTTATATATCAGTCCCACGCATGTAAGTATGGACTCGTATGTTTGCTAGATAATAGAATATTGGGTTGATGTGCGTTTTGGGCTTGTTTTCTTTTCCTCTCTTCAAAATCTGAGAAAAACATGCGAGTTATTGGGCCTGCCCCTTTATTTTTGCGTATTATGTGTTCTGTCTAGGCCCAATATTGAGTTCAAATACTTGAAATATTATTTCTTTGTGCCTGCTAGACTGTTATTCTGGTTTGCTAATTGATATAAAGTAGGTGCTTGAGCTTCGTTATGGATATTTATTTATATCTGAAAATTAGGGGTACGTTCCAATTGCGATATTTATTTTCCATCTTCTATGCATGTCCCATTGGCCTATTGTCAAATCGAAGACCCGTATCCATATTCCTTGCATTCTCCGGCCTCAGGATTTCTAAACAAATAGGGCGGGATGATATCGCCATTCGCCCTAGTCGCTGCTTTTAAATTCATTAATACCGCCATTTCTATTTTATTTTTGGGGTTGTAATAATTATTTAATTTTTGTGCGGTCATTGGAACACTTAGAATAATTAGTCCTTGAATGGATAGATTAAAGAGGTAGTTTAAAATTGGAAACCCGCCGCTAGGTTATTTACGCTTGGGTAGTTTAAAAATTGAAAACTCGCCGCTAGCTTATTTATTTTAGGCTCGTCATGCATGTTTAAACTTTCAGAATAATTTGGTCATTTTTATCCGCATTATTAATCATGCTCAAATTGCGACTTAAAATGACTTTCATAAAAATCACTTTCTTGCATTATAAATAATTTACTTTCTTCCTTTACTATCAAATGCAAAATATGTATTTTATATTTAATGTCATACAAATGCATACTTTATCCAAAAAATAAACTTTCTATGTATTTTATAAATAATACCATACAAGTGCATACTTTTGTCAAAAAATCAAATTTACCTATATTCTATAAACCATGCATGCTTTTATCAAAAAATCAATTTCACATTACATTTTATAAGCCATGCTCTGCAATGCATACTTTATCAACAAATCAATTTTTCATATATTTTGTAATCAATGTTGTACAAATGCATACTTTTATTCAAAAATCAACTTTACATATATTTTATGAATAATGTCATACAAATGCGTGTTTTTATTCTAAAAATTAACTTTGCATATATTTTATAAGCAATGTCATACTAATGCATACTTTTCTCTAAAAAATCAATTTTACATATAGTTGTATAAAAATGCCATGCATGTTCTTTTCGGATCGTATGTCGGAATTTATTTCTCAAAATCGCAATCACCTTCGCGAGACTCTTCAAAAGAATAAATGGTAAAATCCTTACGTTGTCAAAATGCATTCTTTTAAATTACTTGCAACATCTTTTTCACCTTATATTTTAAACATGCATTTTCTTTAGCATAATAATTAATCTGAGTTTGACCGGACAATAGTAAGTTAGCGGATCTTAAAGGATGTCTAACCCCTTTCCTTTAGGATAATAGAAAATCCTTACCTAGAATCTCATAGTTTAGCAGACCATTAATCGGAGTTCATTTTGCATTATTTTAGTTAACATTTAGGTGTCATAATTCACCGTAGAATAATTAGGTGGCGACTCCTTAACAACTTTATCAATTCAGGAAACACCCATATGTCGCGACCGTGTCGGATCCCCCTTTCTTTCCTCGGAGATGGGGCGGTAAAAAATGGGCCCCACAGTAGGTTCGGTTTTTCGGTTCAGTTCATCCTCAATACTAAAGAACCGAATCGAATTACCTTAAATAAACATTAATAAAATATACCTTAAATAAATATTAATAAAATAATAATAAAATAAATGGGTCGGGGTCGGGGTCACTGGTTGGGTCAGCCGGGTCAGGCGTGTAAAAATTCTGACTCTGACCCGACCCTTACCTTGATCGGGTCCCCGCTTTTTCGGGTCAAGTGGCTCACGGGTCAGATATATGCTGACACTGACCCTGGTTTTTTCGGATCGGGTCGGGCTGATCCCCGCCCGATGGACAGGTCTATATAGAATAGATTGATTTACACTCGAGTGCCACATCGGTGTCACGTCAGTGTCATGTCTGAAATTGTATTCTTTTCCTTTTTTTATTAATTAAATTTTACATCAATTAATTCCTAATTAACCATTAAATCCTTCAATAATGAAGCTTCTTCATCACTAATTCACCCGCACCCAAACTTAGCACAAGTCATTACCATTAAAGTCAGTCACCGCCACGTCTCTATCGACTAAAATCCAAATCTTTTCTCAAAAACATCAATTTTCTTCCGAGCTAAATACCTCTGGCATTATCATTCCCTTAAATGTATTAGATCCCTATTAGTTGAAGTATGAACTCCACATTTCAGGTATAGTTCAAGATGCAACTTATGTATTTTGCCTAATTATAATTAAACGAAAAGAAGAAACACAATATGAAGTCCCTTTTGGTTTGGGAATAAAAATTTTGAGGAATATTTAATACATAATTGTAATATGAGAATTATAATTTAGAAATTAAAGTAGTAATGCATGATTATTCTTGTTTAATTTTTTCTATTATATTATCTTTATCTATCTACTATATAGAAAGGTGATCGACATGTATGATAATGGTCAATCAATTTTGTTTTAAGGCTAATGAAGCAATCTTATTGGTTGCAAAATTAATTCACTGTAGCTCCAATATAAACTTTGAGTCCCTTGACCAATCTGCCCCCCCCCCCCCCCCTTTTTTTTATTTTTTATCATTAGTCATCTACCCTGGTCTCACAAATAATTTCCCACGTGGGCCCCTTTCCCTGGCTACATACAAATGGCTCACCTCTCTCAAATTTGTATTCTCCAGCAAATAAAAGTGTCACTCTTAATATTTTTTGTAAACTTATGTACCACGCTTTTAGCTTTCTTTAATTGCTTTCGGATTAGTATAGTTATTAACAAAAATATCTGAATATTTGAAAATTATTTTTGGACAATATAAAAACCGATTTGACTATTTTTGTATAGTAAAATTTTCACAAAGGAACTACAAATAGCATTTTTGAAAAGATAAAATAAAATACAAATAGCATAGCTTCTACAATAGTTAGTTTTGTAATTTTTGCCCAAGCTTTTTATCCATCATAATATAAATTAAAATGATAAGTAGCATAGTTTAATAACTTAAGATCAAGTACTGCCAAGTTATGTAGATTACTTGCGCTAATCACAATCAAAGTTGTGAATACAATAATACTAGGATAAATTTCCATATTTTATCATCTCATAAATATGAGTCTGAGATATATGAATATATCCATTTCATGTCAAAACAGATTATTTATTTGTACACTGTCTCTTCTGGCAAGTCTGATTATCCATGTCTTTGTTTTCAATTTATGATAGACGAACAACCTGAAAATATAGAAGGTAAAAGACAATTCCATATAGTTTAGGACATGAAATTATGATAGTAAGTTCATAAAATGATAAAGCTAAACTTAAAGAAAATTAACATAAGAGATTAAGAGAAAAAGGAGGATCTAGATTGAACTCAAAAAACACAAAGATATGTTTACACATAATTCTTTAAAAAATCAATATAGTTAGTTTGTACTTTTTCTTTCTTTTTATTACACTGGAGAGATGGGGTTTGAACTCTTCACTTCAATCGTGGAAGGTAGGGAGTTCACCAATTAAGCTAGCGGTCAACCCGTAATTCTATTTGAATTAATTGAATTGTAATTGTCTTTAACGTATTAAAACTTTCAATAATTACATTATAAAACTGATTCATTTTCTCGTGTTGAGCCTGTGCTTGCACGGGCCTGCTATAATGTTAATGTAGTGATATATAATACGTAGACAATATAAATTTAAAATATGTATTTACTTTTTAAGTAATTTTTTTGTCAATTTAATGTTTTTAATTCATGAATTTTTATTTCATGATATATAATGCATAAAAAAGTGCAATTTTTTATAAAAAGACATGTGAAATTAACGCCCCCCCCCCCCCCCCCCCACCACACACACATTTTTTTGTGTAAAGAGTCCGTTGCTTAGTTGAAACTTGAAAACTATGAAATAGGCTAGGATAGTGTTCAAGATCTATATTAACAAAAAATCACAGAGTGATCATTCTTGCTTAATTTGGCGTGATTTTTAATGTTATGATTCAGTTATGACTTAATAGAGGTGCAAAGCTAATAAAAATTCAATAGTATCAATAGAACTATAATTTGCATCATTCAAATTGAAAATAAATTTTCGGTAAAAATGTGAATTACCAAGTAACAATGACTAGATGGTAAGAGCCCAACACATTAACTATAGCTTTGTGATGACAATCTTAATAGAATGTGTAGAATAAGTGTGAGGTGGTGATATACAACGATCAATTCTAAAAGATCACTATTTCATTTAATGATGCCTAAACGCTACATTAATTATTTGAGATGAGATATGTCATTGCGAAGTGGGTAATTTAATTAGGGCAGGCTGCCTCCTAAAGAGTAACAAATTGTGTGAATGCAAACTTAAGCTACCACCTAACCACGGTTAGGTACTAATTAATATGTATATGAAATGTACATACATTTATTTATTAAATTAGTATAAACACTGAATATGAATTAATTTTTACGGAAAAAAGAATCATGTCCTTTCCCTAGTTAAATTAAAGGTAGAGATTATGATATTTATGAGATATTTTATCATCATCTAATATTCACATCAAATTATAATTTAATTTGTGTAACTAAATTTAATATAAAATATATTATTACTTAATTATGATTAAATGATAATTATTTATATAAAAGACATATGTCTTGCATTCGTATAAAAAATGAAATGAAATTAAATTTGACCGCAAGCAAACAAGTTAAAGTTTACAATTCTTGTACTACAATTTTTGTAGCTAGGAATTTATATTAGACACAATTTAATTTACTTAATAGATTCCCAAAAGTATAAGCAATTTTCAGTGTAATAACCAAGTACTGCAATGCTAATAGTAGGTAGCATATGTTGGATATGTAAAACACGTACGAGAATAGTAAATAACTATTATAGTGATCGAAGGATAAACAACAAAGATTACAATAACAAGTTGTCAATCTCTTGATCTTGAATTGGAACTCCATATCTGGATCTTGTATTAAGAAATACAAGAACATGAACTGCTACACTTGTGGCTTGTAGAACCGCCGAGAATCCGAACGGTTAGAGTCATTTGAAAATCAAGTTCACACCTGAAACACTTAGCAACCAATTAGATAATCACAACACCACCGACTGAGTCGAGAGATGGCTCTCTGTCTTTAAAACAAGATTGCCCCCGTATATAAGTTTTACGGAAGTGTGGACAATAGAACTATCAAATGTGCAAAGCCTACACAAATGATCCCAGCGAAGAACATGAATAATGAAGATTGCTAAGAAAAGGATTGTTTATCAGAAAAACTGATCTCTTTGTGGTCTTGTTAACTTGTAAGTATGTTCACTTGTTCATTTATAGAATTGAGCCAAAGACCTCAATTTATAGGTGTGTAAGATGGTCTTTCAAATGCCCCATAATGACATTCAATTGTCATGTAATGGATGACATTTAACCCCCAAGTAATGCAATAACATAATGGTGGCCATTATTGGGTGGATTCAATGTCATTGAAACCACCTCAACAGTCAAACCTTTGAGATTCCATCGAGCAGTCACGACCAATGAAGCGCCGCAACGCTAATTCAGCCAGAAACTCATGATGCTCACTGCCAATCAGGCGCCGCGGCACTGCAAGGGGGCGCTCTGGCGCCGCGGCCCAGTCCGGGAGGCGGCGCGGCCCTTTTCCGACCCGTACCATCTTACACCTCGCACAATCCTTCCTTCGTTTACCAACGTGGAACACTTGTTATTTAGCCAATAACCGTCCATCATTCTATGTCTCAAACATTTCACTTACGTACCAATATCTCTTTCATTAACGAAATTTACGATACTTGACACTAAGATTGCACGTGTGTGGAAACGACATTTCCGACATGCGGGGCTTTAATTATTCGAGTCATAAATAATGAGATAAACTTAATTTTACATTAGTAAATTTTCAACAGCATATTCCATTGTCGTTGAGCAATATGCTCATGCATAACTGTCACGTGTCAAATGCAGACAGAAAAAAACATAACAAGCTACTGAAATAATATTACTGTGCTTCAATGCATTAGGCAAGAACAAAATTGCCCTCAAGCTTCTATGATATTAGACACTGGTCCCTCGAAATTCGAAAATATTATATTAGCCTAATGTTGAAATTTTGGTAAGTCTAAATACATCATAAATCCTTTAAATTTATTAATAAATTTTATTTAGATATTTGAATTACGGTATATTCTACTTGTACACCTGAACACATGTTAAAGTTTTTCTATTAAATACTTTCAGCTCAAATTTTAAATTTTTTTTATATGTATTCTCAAGTGTCCATTACGTATATAAGTTAACTATATAAAATAGGTCACTTATTTTTAATCATACATATCATTCTTACTTGAAAAGTTGAAATAGAGGCAAGTTTTAGAATTTATTGATGTTAGAATGCCCTATTTTGAGGTAGTCTTTAATTTTTGTCCTTCAAATATGTAGTCTTTAATTTTTGCCCATAAACACTTATAAGTAATAAATAAGTGACTGATAATACATCTGACACAAAAGCAAGAAAGTGATGTTTATATCATAATATAAGCTTATATGTTTATATCATAATATCCACAAGTTATGCCGTGTGTCGGGCACATGATGTGTATTCCAAAAAAAAAAAAATAGACCCGCACATATATTCTACCATTCCACCTTAGCTACCAATTTTTTCTAAAAATGATAAAAATATATGCCTGAAAATACATAACTTTAATTTTTGAACACTACAATAAATTTTAAAAAATACTACACAATTTATGTCACATAGCTTAATTCTTAAAAAACTTATGTTGAGTGAAGCTAAAGTTCAATTTTAAAAGATAAAATAACTTTAAATCTATGGCGAGCAAATTAAATTTAAATATATAAGAATATTTTAGTCCATAAATTTTCACTAAATAAGCCGTAGAAACACAAATTATACATCTGAGATATGAGGGACAAAAAATTAAACACTAGTCTGTTTGAGCGACAATCCGTGCAAAAACTAGATATGTGTGTGACCTGATAGAAAAAAAGTTAGTTGGGTGTATTAAGTTCTCGTTACGTGCGAGATTATCCTAAAATTAATTGAGGGGCACGCAACAGTGAAGGATAATTCTGTCATTCCACATCACTATGAGTAAATTACAAACCACCTCTAATGATATCTCTGTACTACAAATAAAACGGCTTGTTCGATTCCTTTCACACCTCCGATGATTATGAATTATGATGTCTCCATTTCATATATCTGCCATCGCCTTAATCTCTCTGATTCTCCGATTAATCTTAACCGTCCATTCATATAATTCACCATTAGATGAACTCAGTAAAATTCGCCGGAGAATCTCTCACCGAACGTCAACGCCGGAAGATAGTACACTACACGTACAGCCAGGTTCATCGTTCAAAGTTGCTCTTTTCGCCGACTTGCATTTCGGAGAAGACGCTTGGACGGAATGGGGCCCACGTCAAGATGTTAACTCCATTAAAGTTATGTCTACTGTGCTTGATGAAGAACAGCCAGGTGATGATATTATCCATAATATGTTTTAACTTTTATCTACTAATGCTACCTCTGTTTAATTTACGTGAAGGTGTTTGATTGAACTCGTCTCTGTTTAATTTACATGAAGGTGTTTGATTGAACTCGTCTATATAATGATGACATGAATTGAGCTTAACCTCCTGTTTGGATGGTTGTTTACCGTGGTTCATTATTGTATTGTTTTTATTGATACCATGTTTGTTTCGAGTGTTCTTAAAATTATATTGTAGGATAATGTAACTCTTTTGTTATATAACATGAAAAAGCTCAATTTTGTAACAACGAATTTGGTGGTTTTGCGTGGTTACTTATAAAAGAACACGGTCATTGAGGATTAATATAAATGATCCCAACTTGTTTGAAATTGAAGTACAATCGTTGTTGTGTTTGATTGAGCACGAAGTTTGAAAAACAAGATTGTTGAAACTTGTGTTTTAAATATGTTATGACATTTTTGTGGCTGAATATAAAAATGTGTCATTTTGTTAGAGATTATGGTAAAAAACACACCTGAACTATCATTTCCCGAGTTTCGTACCCCAACTATCAGTAAATGGTGATAGTTCATGTAGGAAAAGGGAATAACTGATAGTTGGGGTGTGAAACTCGCGAAAAAGTGATAGTCCAGGTGTGTTTTTGACCATTAACCCTTTTTTCTAAGAATAAATTAAAAGGAACGAATGCCATAATAAAATGGAATTAGAGAGTATATATCTGTGTGTGTGGTAGAGAGACTTAAGTTTTGGACTTCTAACCTTTATGATGCCTATAAAGTTTTCACTTATGAATGTGATCAAAATTGAGATCCCTTTACTTACATATTTACAGTGTTTGTGAATAATATCTGCAGTTCTGTATACTCTATTTCCACTGGTCTCATCCATCAAGACTTGCTAGCATATTAGTTTTGTTGTACTTTTTAGATGATCTCCCAATGGTGCTGCCTGCTTATGGTCTTCTTAGGAGTACATTTTTAGTACGTCACTTGAAGTTAAGATGTTGAGTGAGGATTCATATAGGCCGCCCCAACATGTTTGGAACTGAGGCCTAGGCTGTTGAAAGTTTTGTAAGTTTTACATAGATATATATACTGTCGATAACGTTGGTTTTCGGTTGAACCCGTAGCATGTTTGCTACATCCGCCTCTAGGCACATGGAGTTAAGATGTTCTTAACTAATCCGCATATTCTCTGGATGCCTGACTAATTCAAGATTTTTTTTTGCAGACTTCGTAGTTTACCTTGGCGATGTTGTTACAGCCAACAACATACCAATACAAAATTCAAGTTTATATTGGGATCAAGCAATCTCTCCAACCCGAGATAGGGGAATTCCATGGGCTAGCGTGTTCGGAAACCATGACGATATGCCATTCGAGTGGCCTATGGAGTGGTTTTCATCCACCGGAATTCCTCCACTTCATTGTCCAGTGAATGCTTCCTGCCCCGGTGAATCTGAAGGTACGAAGATGAGCTGATAACGCATAAACAGAAATGTAAAGTTAATACTTCCTTTGTTGAGATTTCACTTGGTTTCCATTTTGTAAATAACATGCATTTTTAATATTCCTTTAATCCTATGGTTTCCCCAACTTAAAAAATAGATTATGAATGCCAGAAGATTAATCTCTGTTTTTGGCTTGAAATTTTATTATTGGCTTATTGCATCTAGAGATGGATGAGTGGGATTAGACTAAAAACACGATACTAGACTAGGAAATTGTCTTTCAGTATGCTGATATGTTTTTGATATATTGATAAATTTGAATAAACTATTGTGCAAAATTTGTTCAAGTGTTATAGTGTGTGACCTTGAATCTCAGACATGCACTTTTGCTCCTACCCCTAAGAATGGACCAAGTGGATTTTGATCGAAAAAAATGCTAATGCTTCTAACTGGTAGGATTATTAGGAAGCGAAGGTTTAAGCTTCAAGGGCACAAAGTGATTGGAACTGATATTTATATGAACATGAGATGACCACATTTTCTTACTCAAAATTAGGTCCTAAAGATCCGCGGCCATGTGTTTCCGGCTATGTTCTTGAACTGTTATTAAGGGATGACCGGAATCAGTCATAACATATATTTCTTAGATTCTGAGGTTCTATCAAAGGCAGGTTTCATTCAGATAGAACTTTTGGATGAATGGGATGGGTCCTTTGTAAAATTAGCTGACACTTCTTTGTTATGTTAGCTATATCAATCATACTTGAATGAACAATTTTACAGAACTTATGAAAGTTTTATAGCGCATACTGACATGCACATTTTCTCCTTCCCTTTAAGAATGGATCAAGTGGATCCCTTATTTATTTTTGGTGCACCCACGAGGTTCCTGTGGGTATTGAAAATTAGGTGTCATTCTTAGAAAATCATATTTTTTTGTAATGTTTACTACTTTTTGGTATACTTTTTGTTAACATGTGCTTTTTTGCCCATTGTCAATAAAATCCTATTACTTGATAAAAGGAGAATATTCCAAGTGGATTTGATTGAAAGAAATGTTAATGTTTTTTTGCTGGTAAAATATGATTTTGAAGAAAAAATTGCTCAATTCAAGAAAGTTTCTATTTCAGGAGGGAAAGGTTGCAGCTTCAAGGGCACAACGCGTTTGGAGCTGATGATGAATGAACTAAAGATGAATAATTTATCTTACTCGAAATTCGGTCCTAAAGATTTATGGCCAAGCGTTTCCAACTATGTCCTTAAACTTTCATCTACTGATGACCCTGAATCAGTTGTAGCATACATGTATTTCTTAGATTCTGGTGGTGGTTCATACCCTGAGGTTATATCAAATGCCCAAGCAGAATGGTTCAACCGCACATCTCAAGAGATCAATCCTAACTCAAGGTAATCAACTTTGAGTTTTAGCCTAGCTTAAAGTTCAGTAATAATCCAATTCATCGTAGTGACGCAAAGAAATGATGCAAGTATTTTATAATACTATTTTTTCTTGGATGTCATCAATAGAAGTGGAACAAAAAAAAAAGGCACAAAGCATGTAGAGTGAGCAGCAATTTGCTCTTTTTGTTTATACTTCTCAATGCAATGAGTCAAAAAATGTCTTATATTGTACTCTCATTTAGAGTGATATCAAACGTAAAAAGATACTATTGAACAGGGTGCCTGAGATAATCTTTTGGCATATACCAAACCAAGCTTATAAGACGGTTGCTCCAAGGTTTTATGCACACAGGAATTGTATTGGCTCAATGTTCGTGGAGAAAGTCTCTGCTCAAGAAGCTGAAACGGGGATGATGAAGCTTCTTGAAGGAAGGTCTTCTGTGAAGGTAAAGGACTGCAGATCTCAGTTTTTCATCTTCTCTATACATTTTAATTCCTTGCCCCTGATACCTGCTGAGTAATCCTCAGTAATCAAAACCGGGCTTATTACTTGGATAAAATTAGATGTGTTAAAGTTGGGATTACGTTTTAATCATGTTAGTACGTTTAACTTGAGTCCAAAGTTTTTAATCATGTTGGGGAAGGACTAAACCCCAAGGAGGTATGATGTAGGCAGCATACCTGACGCAAGCATTAGTGGCTGATTTCATAGCTCGAACCCGTGACCTGCAAGTCACACCGTGACAACTATACTGTTGCTCCAAAGCTCCCGTTCACTCCAGAACAATTGTTGTTCAGAGAAAAAAAGGGTAATGTTGTTGTCGTTCTGTCCGGAAAAATTACAAGTCTTAGTCAGTGACAGAGCTAGATGGGCAGAAGGGGGGTTCATCTATATCCCCTTCACCGGAAAGTCACACTGTAATAATAAGGTTAATTTTTTCTTGTGCATACATAGTAGATGCTGAACCCCCGTGAAAATTCTGCCTCCGCCATCCGCCACTGAGCTTAGTGATATATTAATATTCTTTTGGATGATGGCAGGCTGTGTTTGTAGGACATAACCATGGATTGGACTGGTGTTGCCCCTACAAGAATATGTGGTTATGTTATGCTCGCCACTCGGGTTATGGAGGCTATGGAAACTGGCCAAGGGGAGCGAGAATTCTGGAGATAACACAGCAACCTTTTTCTTTAAAGTCATGGATTCGAATGGAAGATGGTTATGTTCATAGTGAAGTCCTATTGAGCTCTTCAACAAGAAAGGAGTGATCAACAGAGTTTTTCCCAACCCGAAGCGACGAAGTGTTGCCCGACTTTTCTTGGAGATGAAAGGTCCACATTATTCTAAGTTTGAGAAGGACGCTGCTTGCGCCCTAGAATACGGAGAACTTCAGAGAAAAGAATCAATGGAATACACACAGAATTGTACTCATGACAAAGATTCATCAGTAAAATGTATTTTCTTTATTATTTTGTTTGTGATTGTGGTTTCATTTCAGACTTGAAATTTATAGCGAAAAATCAGTTCATACGCCATTCTTTCGTGACAAATACGTTTTGGATCTAGTACAAGCATATATGTTTAAAAAATAATCAGATTTATGCATATAAATCAAGCCTAAGGAAGTGGATGCGCCAACACCTGCTGACAATAGAATGTGTTGGTCTCCAATAAAATAGTGCCAAGCTTATTTGGATACCATAGTTGCAAGCTTACTCGAATACTACCGTGTTAGAAAAAAAAAAATCGGACCAAAATGTGCATGTTATAAGGGCAGGGAGAGAGTTAATATGAAAAAGCAAAAAAAAAGTATTTGTTGGTCTTAACTCTTAAGTCTTAACAGAGTTAGAGAGGGACCTTTAATAAGTACAAGCACAAGTTATAGTAATGATGGCTACTTTCACTTAATTATTTTGCTTTTTTATAACTTTCTGCGCTCAAATTCATGCTTAGATATCCTTTAATCATTACATTTTCCCAATTTGTATGAGGCACCATGGTCCCAATGTTGAACTTTGGATGATGTATCTGACACTCATTTTTTTTATTTATTGCATAAAAATTTAGTGAATCATTTTTTGTAATGAAAAATCGTCCGGTTTGCCTATGTATAATCATATAATGTCACTAAATAATCTTTTTTTAAATAAGAATATCACTTAGATTTGCCACAATATTTCCTTTGTTTCCTCTTAGTAACTTCATGTAATATTTAGATAAAATTGAGTTACTTTTTATTACCATCAAGGAATATAATAAGATGGATGGTTTTCCTCCATCCTTGGCAGAGAGCGCTTCCCTTTTAAATGAGTTTTATATGGCACGAATTTGGATTACTCGGACTTATACCAAGTAGTTATATAAAAATTTTAGTTTTAAAATGTAGTTTATTGTCCTCCAGTGATGTTCAAATAAAAGTTGAATATTATATTCTAAGAAAATTAATGTACTATAGTGACATTAAAACTTCTGACCATGGAAATTCTTGTGTTTCAAAAGGTAGCATTAAAAATGTCCAATTTAAAGGGGTTCTGTAATTATGGGTGATCATTTTTTTAACATATAAGAGAACATGCATCAAGAAATGATTCATTCCAATGCAAGGTACAATAAATGAGGCAGAATGTACAATCATAAATTGGAAAAATGACATAATGCCTTTTCAAATGGGAACCTTCTAATATACTCTTTTGTTAATTATTGGTATCTGTCACTTTATTGATGTAAGTTATCAAGAACTCAGATTGTAACGATTATTTTCATCACTCAATCGTAAATCTCTGAATATCAAATGTCCCTTAGTTTACCAATAAGTTTTAAAATTAGTGATTTCAATTAAAAACATATATTTACGAGTAATTAGCGAAGAGTGATTATATTTATTTTACAAAGAATTGAGTGTTCCGATCGTAATACATGACTTTTTTATATTACAAAGTAAAGGTAAATTATTATCTCTGATTACCAAAGTTGGGGCCATTGAACAGCTCAAAAGACAAAAGCTACAAATTCAAGGCCGGATGGAGTAGTGAGTCAAAAGAGATAGTCCCCATTAAGTACATCTTTCTACAAGGGACCTCAAAAAGAAAAATAATAGTACAAGTTATTTGGACAACTTTATGAGTTAAAAAATGGACAGAACTTCACATGAATAATCTATGATTTAAATTATGTGCATTGATGATGTAAATATTTTTTACACAATCATAATGTTATTTAATGTTGAATAGTATGTTTGTTATTATTTTTATCACGTTACTAGTGCCATAGTAGCGTTGAGCACCTTTTGTCGAAAATTATACTGCTATGTAGATCAAGAATTATACTTTTATACATACATATTATAATTTTCTTAACAAAAATTCTAATTTCGCTATTGTAAATTATCAATATTGATATTTATAATTGAGGTTTACTTGTAATTATCTTAAATTCTAGCTCTCTTTATTTTGTATACCGTTTTTGTTTTGTTTAACAGCTTCCAACGTCACAAACAAATATATATCATTACATGCAAAGAATTTTTCAAGAAAATATATGTAAAGGGTTAAACAAGTACTAACTCGGTCCCGGTTCGGGTTCTCGGGTTCACGGGTTCACGGGTCACGGCTGTGGGATATTATCTTTTTGGGCGAGAAAACTTTGCCGAAGTACAGGTTGATCCCGAAATTCTTTCGGATGTACAGTTTGGTCCCTAAAGTTTCAAGATGTACGAGTTTGGTCCCCGAAGTTTTCGTAAAGTTGGAATTTCGACAGTCAAAGCGAGAAACGTCCAAGCTCTCAATTCACCATTTATTTTGGCTGAATTACTCCTCCTATAATGGCCAAAACAGTTGGTCTTTCACCATTTATGTTGGTGACTTTACTACCTCCATAATGGCCATTATTTGGCTATTATGGAGGCGATTTTCAACCCCTCCTCACCTATATAAACACACCCTTACACCATTGTTGAGCAACACAAAGAACGAGAAAAATAACGGTTCATAAAGCTCACGAAAATACACAACAAAAAACAGTTTTCTTCCTACAACTTCCAAGCATCATTTCGTTACTCAATATTCTTCACGGTAGCTCTTGAGTTTCCTTTGCTCAAGGGTTCCATTGCTGTTTTATCTTGGGAGACAAATTGTCCAGGACGTATAAAGGATACATACGGGGCAATATTGTCTTAAGGACAGAGTGCCACACTCGACTCAGCATAAACCAGTTTCCATTTTTCAGTCTTCAACAAAATTGTAGTTTCAGTTTTGTTGTTCAATTGTAATTTTCAGATTTCTAGTTGAATTATTAAATCTTTGTTTATCCTTTCGAATACTTGTAATAGTTATATACTTCCCGTACTGCTTTATAAAGTACCATAGAGCAAAAACTCCCAACAACTTAAGACAATATTTGTATTGTATTACTATTAGTATTCGAAAGATGTCGGTCAAAAATTGTGTGACCAAATCGGATATGGAAATGGTTTTACGGTAGAAGAGAGTGATGATGATGAACGTGTTCATGGTGTCACCGCTACCAAGACCGGGTGGAAACAAACGCTCTCGAGAGCCCGAGGATGTCAACCGGGACAAGAGGAGAAGATCGAAGATGTTATTCTATCTTGTAGCAGAAGGCCTATATCTGTCCCAGACAAAGGATCCGAATAATGGTGAGAAGGAAATGGACACTCAGTCTGATGAAGTGACTGAAGTGAGCCAGAATCCAAAATTGGAATAAGTATTTTTCTTACTTGTCAAGAATAAGGATTAAATGATAAGTATTTTTCTTACTTGTCAAGAATAAAGATTAAATTATGTCTGATTAAAAATGGATTAAAGTAAGGAGGAATATGAAAATAATTTATATTCCTTATGCTTTAAAAAATCAGAAGTTTAATCTTATCTTCTTTCCCGTTTAAAGATTGGATTGTAAATGACTTAAAAAGATCCGTTCTTTTAAGTGTAATTGTTAAAGTGTGTAAAGTATGTTCGCACATACGATGGAGAAAGATCCACTAACTGTGCGAAAACTGTTACCACTCTTAAGTAAGCGCCAAGAATTATCTGGGCACCAATCATAACGGAAGAAGTCTAAAAGTTAATGACGTTGAGCTGTCATATTATTTGGCAGAAGATCCTTCATAGGATGATATTGGACACTCAGTCATACAAAGCCTCCCAGAGCGCGGCCGGAGTGGGCCAAAATTTCCTTTGATATGATGATATTGGACACTCAGTCATATAAAGCCTCCGAGCGACTGGAGTGGGGCCGAATTCATTTCATAAGAAAAGGAATGGACACCTAGTAAGGTGGGCCGGTATTTCCGTGTCTCAAATGATCCGAAGGCCTAAAGAAAGGCGATAAGAAATTGGACACTCGGTCCTTGCCAAAGCAACTAGAGTGGGCCGCAGTATCGAGATCACATATGATCCGGTTGCGCCCTAACCACGGGCAAGAGGTTGTTCATGTGAAGCAACGCCACCTCTAAAGTAGAAGGGGTTGGAGAGATTGTCCTCAATAGGACTTCAGGGAATGAGATCACTCTAAGATGATGTGATACATATCCCTAACTTGGTTTAAGGGATCTTGTTGGTCAAGGCCGGTTTGAGACTAGTCCAACAGTTCCAGTGATAACTAAGAATGGTACAAGACGTCTGTAGCCGAATGAATGATATATTTGTAATCCGTGCATCTATGCCATCATAGATTAAGACACGTTAAATAGCAAGTCATTCAAAAGCTAACGATGTTGAGATTGTTGCCTTCTGACGACATAAACCCTCAAAATAAATGTGAGGTAGATGAAGAGGCAAAATCACCTTTCCAAATTCCGTCAAGGGAATAGCGAAAGAAGCACCGCTCCTCTAGAACTTAGTCACACCTACTTGGTGATTTGAAGTTTATACAAAATAGAGGGGGGAGACAAATACGTTGTGATCTTCATTGATGATGGTACAACGTATGGAATCCTTTGTTTGTTAAAAAGCAAAGATGAAGTTGTTAAAGCGGATAAGCGCTACAAAGCAGAAGTTGAATATCAACTAAGCCTACGGATTGAGAAATTCGTAGTGATAGAGGGGAGAATGTGAAGCATCGTTATTAAACGACCGCTCATTACTCACCTCTGTCTTAACGGTGTTAGCCAAGCGCAAACCCGTACGCCTAAATTATGTAGGGCAAGGCGATCCTTACCGCTAATGCGATTCTCAACGAACTCCGCATAAGGATAAGGATAACTCTCCGTGTGAGACATGGAAATGATCTCACATACAAAAGTTGTGATGTGGGATGGCTTGGTAGAAGTTGGACTACCGAGACGGTCAAGTTCGACCTAAGATCTGTAGATTGCATATCCACCGGATCAGTAAAATAACGATGAGTGCTTTGATCGCCTCTTGGCATCAAAGAATGCTTTGAATTCTTTTAAGATAGCTTTCCTTGAAAAAGGAAAAAGGAGTAATTGCTCAAGGTTAACAAGAACCCGCGAGGGCTCACATCGTCCGAAACCGGACGTTCCGTATCTACGGACTCGAAAGTTCTTTGTCTCTATCCGAACTTAATATTCCGGATCTGCAGAACTCGGGATTCTAGATGTTGAACCGAGAAGGAGCAAAGAGGGGACAAAGACTTGTTCCATACCTTCTAGCTTGTATGGTTGAGAACGAACCATGGACAATTAATAAATAATTGTCATCTCCAAAAGCGCCGCTTTGGAAAGAAGCTACAAAGAGAGAAATAGACTCTATCATATAGAACCATACTTGCGTAATGGTTGATCTTCCTCCGGAAAAGAACCTTTGGGTTGTAAGATGTGCTCCCTGTGAGTAGCTTCACATCCAGGCCATTGCGGTCTTGCGTGGCATGAATGTTGAATTAGCCTTCCCAACCGTAGAGTTGGAAGAAGAGAATCGACTTGGTTTGCTTGATCGACTGTTGGGCTTCTTCCTAAACTTTCATTTTGGTCCTGAAATGTGTACATTTTGGTCCCGAAAGTTTCGGATAAAACAGGAACAATGAATCGACCACGAAACATTGGCTCGAAGTTAGAAAGCCAACAGTTGGAAAACCAACGGTCGAGAGTGAAAATCATATTGAAACAAAGTCTCGATATGAAAGATATGTGTATCACAAATGACTTCTTAGGAATTGAATTTCTAAGACATCTAACGGACTGGTCAATAGTTGACAGTCTCGTTGAAGCCACCAATGGATATGAATCATAGAATGATTGGAATCATGGTGCACCCATAGACAAGGAGTGATATGCACACAGTCACGTGTAGTTCAATGTATTGTACACACTACAACCGACCTGGTATCGTCCTACAAACATATTAGTTGAACTAAGGTTCACTGATGATCTTAATACATGATCAATAGAAGGCATTAAGTCGGATATGACGATATCTGAATTATTCGCTTATCTACGGATTATAGTATTCTGGATGTTCATTGGCGGTTCGAGAGAACACTTTGTGATGCAAACGGACATTAGATCTGAAGAACACCAAAGCCACAAGTAAATGTGTATGGTGGTTCTTGGAAAATCCTCTAAGCAAACTTGCATCGACCGATTCATGATGGAATCGGAGTTTATCGCTTTATACAAAGCATGAAAGAAGTTGAGTAACTTCACGACTCATTAGAGGACGTCCCTTATTGGGAGAAACCCATGCCTTCACGAGCTTATACACGTGGCTAGCCGATCGGCTTTAGGAAGGACACGGATGACGGCGTCTGGACATATCTGTCACGATCTGTCGGAGACATAAGACCGTATGGCAGTTGATCATCGCGGGTGTCACTTCCTTATTTACTAACTAAGGGACTACCCGGAGATCAAGTGTTCTTTTGTCTAGGGGAATGGGCTTAAAACCCAAAATATACGGACCAATACAAATGGAAACCCAACCTTACGAACCTGGAGATCCCGGTAATTTGGTTCAATGGGAAAACTAAGTTGTAAAGGTTCGCTTGATCGCTTCAAAGGTGGAAGCATGAGCACTTCGGATAGTGATTTCGAAAAGAAACACCAAATCCAAAGCCGTTCCGCGATAGACGTTAAGTGCTATCTCAGATGGGTAAAGGTTAAGTTTTCAAAACTCGTAATGATCCTCAACAATTGAGGTTAGGTCTTTGGGAAACTTTTAATGGTTCCTAACACTTGTGAAGTGGGGTATAGCAGGATACCTTGTAGGAGACCACCTATTTAAGTGCGAGGACGGGCCGCCTCAAATTGAACGCACTTAAGAATCCAAGACGTTGTCCATGGCCAAAACGGACAAAACATTACGAAGAAGAGAGTAAGGGAATTTGTTGTGTTGGTACCGTTGTCTTGGCTTACACTAAACACTGACGGTTCAAGACATCACGTTCACCGCGCAGTAAGTAAGTCCGATGGTATTCAACTATGGAAGGTTCAAAGCGAGGCTACCTCTCCTTATGCAACATCGGTCCGCCGAAATATTGCTTGAAATGAAAAGACACCATGTGAGTGCGCCAAAAATCTCTTTCAAGAGGGGATTGTTGGAAATTTGCCTTTGGCGGGAGTTGCGACCGACCAACTTTAACGGCTTAAACCCTAGTGTAACGTATGTTGGAGAATCCGGTTCTTCACACATGCATGATCTACTAAGTACGTAGATAACCGTAGGGCCAAGAATCGTCAAATTTCATTGAGAAATGAAAGAGATATTGGTTCACGAAGTAAGGTGTTTGAAGCATGGAAAGTGTGGTATTGTGTGTAATTCTCCCTCATCGGTAGAGGAAGAAAGAATTGTTGTGTATATAATACTTGAAATTGGTTTGGGGTTTGGGACCCCAGGGGTATCCCATGTGTTTAAAGGAGGAGGACCTAGATGTGCTTCGGTTCAAGTAAAGACCACACGCGCGCCGCCGCCGCCGCCCGTCCGGTCCGGTTCCGGTTTCGGGTTCCGGTTCCGGGTTCTCGGTTCACGGGTCACGGTCACGGGTCACGGGTCACGGTCACGGTCACGGTCACGGGTCGTGGGTCGTGGGGGCGTGGGCCTTCCGATATTATCTTTTTGGGCCGAAAAACTTTGCCGAAGTACGCGCTTGATCCCGAAGTTTCGGATGTGCAGTTTGGACCGAATTCTTTCGGATGTACAGTTTGGTCCCTAAAGTTTCAAGATGTACAGCTTGGTCCCCGAAGTTTTCGAGAAAGTTGGAATTTCGACAAAAGTCAAAGCGAAACGTCCAAGCTCTCAATTCACCATTTATTTTGGCTGAATTACTCCTCCTATAATGGCCAAAACAGTTGGTCTTTCACCATTTATGTTGGTGACTTTACTACCTCCATAATGGCCATTATTTGGCTATTATGGAGGCGAGTTTTCAGCCCCTCCCTCACCTATATAAACACACCCTTACACCATTGTTGAGCAACACAAAGAACAGAAAAATAACAGTTCATAAAGCTCACGAAAATACACAACAAAAACAGCTTTCTTCCTACAACTTCCAAGCATCATTTCGTTACTCAATATTCTTCACGGTAGCTCTTGAGTTTCCTTTGCTCAAGGGTTCCATTGCTTTTTATCTTGGGAGACAAATTGTCCAGGACGTATAAAGGATACATACGGGGCCCGATATTGTCTAACTTCATAGCAAAAAAAGACATTTGAAATAGTTAGTAAGCAGTTAAGAAAATGACATAAGGAAAGAGATAAGTAAGGGAGGAGCCAACAAAAAGTTGCAGTAGATGAATAGGATTCCTCAGCTTTTAATTATAGGTGTCGGGTTTGAACTTTGAATATGAAAAATCATAATTATAGATGTCGAGTTTGAACCATGAATATGAAAAAATTATAAAGAGTCTGAATGAGTATCGAATGCCGAGCGAAAAATAATAAAGTGAAGCCGAGGCAAAAAAGAAAAAGGGAAGGACCTTTTAATATCATATTAAAGACTTCCCACAAGTCACAATTCAATAGCAAAAGTCTACATAATTGAAAAATCATTTTTTTTTCTTTCTTTAAGCTTTCTTTCACTCTTTTCATTTTTATTCTCCATCAGCACATGGTATGCTTCTCAAAGCATAATTAGTAAAGGACAGTTTATTCTTGGATATATATATATAGACATGCATCCTAGAGATGTAGCCACATGGAACAATAGAAACATCAACAACAACATTCAAGAATCACATCACTCTTGGATTTTTCCAAATCTTGAACATGTCCTTCAAATTTCTCTTGATCATGTTTCTTTCACCTACTCTAGGTATGTGTTCTAAATTTTCATGTGATTTTTCTCAAAATATAATTCTTCATAATTACCTTGTTATAATGAAAAAATTATTGAAGATTGATACATTAAGATTTCAAGTTCCTTATTAGTCTCATGAATGATTTCACTCTAGCTGCTGTATATCACAAGAATGTCTTGTTTTGTGTTGTTAGTTTATTTGTCTCCCAAGATAAAACAACAATGGAACCCTTGAGCAAAGGAAACTCAAGAGCTACCGTGAAGAATATTGAATAACGAAATGATGCTTGGAAGTTGTAGGAAGAAGATTTTTTTCTCGGTTGTGTATTTTCATGCATATCAAGTGTGCTCAACAATGGTGTAAGGGGGTGTTTATATAGGTGAGGAATGGACTGATTCATCGCCTCCATAACACCAAATAATGGCCATTATGGAGGTAGTAAAGCCACCAACATAAATGGGAGAAAGACCAACGGATTTGGCCATTATAGGAGGAGTAATTCACCAAAATAAATGGCCGAATTGAGTGCTTGGCAACGCTTTGATTTGGTTTGTCCGTATTCTCGGAAACTTGAGGGACCAAACCGTACATCCGAAAGAATTCTCGGTCCGAACCGTACATCCGGAAACTTCGGGATCAATCTGCATTACCTTCGCAAAGTTCTCTCGGCCCAAAAAGATAATAGCCCGAGAGCCGGAACGGAAACAAGTTTCTTATTTGGTGTTCAGTACTCAAATTGGGGCCCAATAAATTCACAGTTGTGCCAGAAAATTCCACCTTGGGAATAAAAATGTTCTCGAACCCGAGCCTCAACGAGTGTAAGGAGTACTTACACTCCACCACGACAACCCCACAAACGTTGTTGGTCACAAGAATGTCTTGCTGCTCATGATTATGCAAGAGAAGTGAAATTGAACTTCTTGTTTTTTTTCTCTTATGGCTTTATGGAAATTGAACAATATTGCTGATGTGAAAAGTTATGCATGCTATGTTTCATTCTTCTTTGTTTTTTCTCTTCTCAAAATGTTAACTCTCTTGGATTTTTTTGTTTTTATTGAAAGAAATAGAATTGCCAACTCAAAGAATTTGTCTATTTTCTTATCAAGAATAAGGTGACTGTTCAAAGAAGGTAGTGGCATGTTGTTTTGATGAATCAGTTTGCTGAATTCCTAATATGGGAAAGAGAAGAAGCTGGTTTACATTTGTAAAAAGACTACTTTTCATTCCTGAGGCAAAACCAAAAGCTGAAAAGGTTTGATTTTGTTTCAATTTCTTGAAATCTTGATTTCCCCTTTTTTCTGTTGAGAACTGGTTAATATAAAAGGGTAGCACGAAGCATCCGCATTCACACAGGGTCGGGGAAGGGCCGCACCGAAGGTGGTGTGATGTAGGCAGCCTACCGTGACTGTATTAGTGGCTGATTCCATGTAGGTCACACGGAAACAACTTTACCGTTGCTCCAAGACTCTCCTTATGAATGCGAAATATGGTCTCATGTTCGAGCCGTGGAATCCTCTGGATCCTGCGTGAACGCGGGTTGCTTTGTGCATCGGGCTGCCCAGCCCTTTCTTGATTTACCCTCTTCTGTTGAGAACTGGTTTAAATGATTCATAACATCAATGTGGAATTCTTTTCTTTTTTTCAGAAACCAAAGAGATGGAAATGGATTTTGGGAAGGTTCAAGTTCAAGCAGTGTCCTCCAGCAATTGAAGCTACACCTCAAAAAACATTAACTGAGGCAACAGAACAACAGAAGAAACATGCTATGGCTGTTGCCTTAGCAACAGCAGCTGCAGCTGAGGCTGCTGTAGCTGCTGCCAATGCTGCAGCCGAAGTCGTCCGCCTTACCAACGCTCCATATGAGCTAGAAAGGAAACGGAGAAATGCTGCCGTCAGAATCCAAAGCGCTTATCGTGCACACCTTGTGAGTAAATAAACGTATTCTCTCTCAAACAACTTAAGATTTTGGATGACATAGTCACACAATTAAATGGTATCACCTTAAAAAGAACTGTCGTGCTTCACCAAAACCGATTAGGCTCGCATGTGAGGGGGCGTGTTCAAGATATAATTAAGTAAACAAAAGTGTGCTCTCTCAAACAACATATGCTATTAGATGAGATGGTCATGTAATTCAACACAAACAATTTCAATATGAGTTGGTTGGCTTGTTAGGGATGTATGATGTGTATTTGATTGTTTTATGTTGTATCCTTATTGGTAAATCATCATGAAACTCAAAAGGGATTATCAGTAAAGAAATTGCAGCCATTACTTTAGTTTCCACTAATGGTGAATATGATAAGAATTGAAGTTCAATATTTATCAATGCTGGGAAAAAGTACAAAAATAACTCTTTCATGTTATTCTTGTTATTTTCCTTTGCATTATTAGAAAATTTTCCACTTCTTTGCTGACATGCACTTATGTCCAAATTAAATTGTGGTTCTGTGGGAGTTTCTGTAGGCAAGGAAAGCATTAAGTGCCTTGAAGGGACTTGTGAAGCTTCAAGCAGTGATTCGAGGTGAACTTGCGAGACGAAGACTCGTTGCCAAGTTGAAGTTTATGTTACCCTTTCAAATGCCAAAGCCGCGAGTTTATCATATCAGAGTTCCAACTGTTGAAGAATGCTACGAGAGTATCGAAAAAAAACTTGATGATAGCTCGAAAGGAAATGTGAAATCTAATGAATTAAAAGTAAGAGAATTAATATTGAACGATATTTATCATTGTTTGAGCCTCCGATTGAACTTAAATTTGTAGGTGATTTACTCCAATGGTAGAGTCTGTCTAACATGGCTTTGCTTATCGGCAGCTAAAATGCAATAGCCAAAGGACTTGGGATTTCAGTTTGGCTTCTAAGGAAGACATTGAAGCCTTGTTTTTAAGAAGACAAGAAGCCATTTCCAAAAGAGAGCGTATGATGAAATACTCGTTTTCACATCGGGTAACTTCACTTGCATTTAGATTTTCTCAGTTTCCTTTTTTATGATATTTACTGACTTACTGTTTCATGTTTATGGTTGAATAACTCAAAATGGTTTCTAGGAGCGGGGAAATGATCACTTTATGCCAGAACCGTTAATCTTTAAGGAAAATCGAAGAAGCTCCAGATTCGATCAATGGGCAGAGATCGAAGCACAGAGAAAAGAGGAGCTATTTGAGCAATTGAGGTCATTTGCAGACTCAAGTAGTCTTCTAGGTGACATGAACCAAACGACACAACTCAAAATGAGACAAGCGCGTAGTCAAGATTCCATGGAGGTTTTAAATTCTCCGTCGTTGCTACCAAGGAGATCATTTTCTCATGTGAAACAGAAATCAATTGGTGATGATAACTCTTTACCAAGTTCTCCCATGTTTCCTACTTACATGGCTGCTACAGAATCAGCAAAAGCAAAGACGAGATCAATGAGTACACCAAAGCAACGACTATTGTTACATTAGACATATTCAGGTCAAAATTCTCCTTACATGCTCAAGCATACTTCTTGAACTTCATTTAATAGTGAAGTGAACAACAGTACCAAAAATAGTGAAATCTCTCAGCAGACAACTATGAATATAAAAGGGTTTTACCGAGATTGAAAATCTTATCATGCATTGTTCGCTCAGTTGCTTGATAGTTCCAGCAAGGCAAAACAGAAACTTCAAGCTTTTTGTCATCAGTTGTGGAACTTGAAAACAAATAATCAAGAAGAAGCTATAATGTGGACTTAAAGCCGCTTGTGTATTTTATCCGAGTAGATTGAGGAAAAGAAGCGTTTTTCATTTTTTCCCCTGGTTTTATACTTTTACAGACTTCACATAAACATGTAAATAGTTCAAAATCTCTCCTTTCTTGTTTATTTTTGCCTAATATTGTGTGCTTCAGAGAGTTTGAGTCTGTTGGAGGCAGTGATGGTTTGTTTTGTTTGATGGTTTTCTCATGTAAGCATTTTTTACTTTCAATTTTGCATATACAGTGAAATCTCTTTATAATGATAACGTCGTTTGTCTGAACATTTTTGGTTGTTGTAGCAAAATGTTGTTTTTAAGAACATATGATATAACATATCATGAAATTGGTTCCAAAAAGAACTTGGTCATTACAGTGAAATGTTGTTGTTATAGTGGATGACTGTTATAGAGAAGTTTGACTGTGTATTTCCTCCCGTGCCTGCAACATTCCAACGTCCTTCTTTCTCTTGATTCATCGTTCAAGCCAAGGTACTTCCTCTATTCGACTAAATTTCTTCGAAGAATAATCTTGCAAGCTTGTTTAAGTTTTCCTTTCCTGATTGAAACAATTCTTGTTGTGATTAAAGAAGTGGAATTTGAGTCAACCAAATGCAAAACAAAGTGAAACAAGGCAGCTTGGTGCACGAAGCATCCCTCGTTCACACAAGGTCCGGTAAAGGGTTTGCACCCCAAGGGGGTCTGACATAGGCAACCTACCCTGACGAGGTATTCCACGGCTCGAACACGTGACCAATAAGTCACATGGAGACAATTTTACCATTACTTTTAGGCTCCCTTTCATTATTGTAATGATTGCTTTCTTTATGAACGTGATGATTTCAGTACATAATGCCAACAGACTACTTTCTCTTGTTGTTGGACTGTGATTCAAGGATTACATACATACAGAGGAAATTCTTTATTCCTTTCATGCTCTCCTCTCATTTTTAACCAAGGCTAGCCAGTGGGCCAGGTCAGCCCGGTCTCGACCCGACCCGACCATGATCCTCCCTAAAAAAAAAAAAACGGTGTCGGGATTCGAAACCGGGACGGGACCTGGGCTCGTCCCGCTCAGGCACGCCCCGCCCCGCCCCGCCCCGACCCCCTTTGCAAAAATGACCGTTGCACAACGGCCATTTTTGCCCACCCTACCCCATAAACCCCCTACCCCTTAATATTTATTTTTAACTCCTAAGTTACTATATTTACACTTTAACTCAATTTCTCAACTATAAATACCTCATTTTCTTTTCATCTTTCTCACAAATCTTCCTACAATCTCTCTAATCTCTCAATCTATCTCTCTACAAGTCTACATTGCCTACAAAGTATTTTATTTTATTTCTCATTAGTATAATTGTATCAAAGTTCAAAAATTGGGATTGAAGTTGGCAACTAGCTTGATGATAAGGGTAATGTTGCTTCTTCTAGTAGGGGTAACAAGGGCATGGGTACTTCTTCTAGTCATCATATTCCTAGACAAGATGATTTGATTGATTACAGTCATATAGATGAAACTGATTTTTTTAATGATATACCATTAGATGATAAGATATATTCTGCAACTGAACTAGACTTTAATTTAGAAGATAATCTAGATGACACACCCACTAGTGCACCTGAAGAACCTCAACCTCAGACTGAGTCTCAGCCTCAAACTGAAACTGAAACGTCTCCTATTCTCCCTAATATGAGATGAGGCCCAACACAACAAAAATTAAAATCAAGTAGTTAGATGTAAAATTTGTAAAAATGTTTATACATTTAAAATGGAAAAAGGTCAGGGTGGGACGGGAGGTTTATTGAGACATGTACAAAGCTTTCGCAAAGCTAGGTGGGATGAATACGAGGCTACAAAGTCGGGTGCGTCAATGCGCTTTCACTCGGGACAAGGTTCATATAGTGTTCCGGACCAACTACAGGGTCAAATTAACTCGGCGACGGGGGGAATTGTAGGTCCTAAATACAATAAACATAGAGATAGGGAAGCAATAGCAAAATTAGTTGTGGTGGAGGATTTGCCATTTTCATTTCCTTCCTCTCTTGGTTTTATTATATGTATAATCCTGCTTTTAACGATTTTCCTAGATCAATTGTTAGGAGAGACGTTTTTAAATTTGCAAATGAATATCAACATTACTTACGTTATGCATTATATCATTTTTGTGACAAAGCATCTATCACTTCTGATATAGGTCGTAGTACTAACGGCAATGATTATTTAACTGTAACATGTCATTGGATAGATTATAATTTGTCTATGCAAAAACGTATTTTAGCATATAGATATATTGATGATAGACACTAAAAAATTTATTGCATAAAATATTCATCAAGTTTGCGATTATTATGGTATAACTGACAAAATAATTACTGTTACTTTAGATAATGCTTCTTCTAATAATTATGATGCGAGACTTTTAAAAGATCTATTAACTACATCTTTTTCTAATCATTTTCATATAAAATATGCGTGTCATATTTAAAACTTAGTTGCAAAAGATGGTCTATCACTTTTTTAAGACATTCTTCATAAAGTACAATTTGCTATAAACTTTATTTTTAGAAGTAATAGAATACAAAGAAAAAAAAATATAAAAAAACTTGTCACGATTGTGGACTACTTTATAGAAAAAATCATGAAGTAGCGACTAGGTGGAATTCTCTATATGAACAACTACTTGTTGTTTGCGATTATAGAAGACCTATAACTTTATTTTTTAACGCTCATAATCGAAATACAACTGATATGCTTATAGATAATGATTGGGGGAAAAATTCAGAACTTATTGGATTTTTAGAGAATTTTTTCAAGCAACTAAAAAATTTTCTGGTATATATTATCTTACTATTTCAACTATGTTATTTTATATAGCTCTAATATTTTTGTTACTTAATGAATATATGGAAAACCCATCTTATAAGGCACCTATTGAAAAAATGTTTATCAAATTAAAAAAATATTTTTTTCCTATTCCTACTATTTATATTATTGATGTTGTATTAAATCCCATTATTAAAATAGACGGTTGTAAAACACTTATTGAAACTATTTATGATTGTATAGCAGTACTTCCACCTCCAAAAAATCCAAATGAACAACCACCTAAGGAACCAACTA
Source organism: Anisodus tanguticus (assembly GCA_034509755.1). Lineage (NCBI taxonomy): Eukaryota > Viridiplantae > Streptophyta > Magnoliopsida > Solanales > Solanaceae > Anisodus > Anisodus tanguticus. Next base: position 59,376,779 of record CM067542.1, on the reverse strand, counting down.
AAGAAGGAGTTATGTCTAGCATACACGATGAATGTAAAAAAATATATAGGCATTACCAACAAGAAAGTGTTAGCAACCAGCTGGCTTCTATACCTTTCTTCTTCTTCTTCAATACAACCTTATAAAAGACATGTTGTTTCTGCGGCTAGTATTGAAAGTCTTAGAAATAGAATGTTTAGTGGTTCCACTGCTAATCAAGTTAGCGAGTTTGATGTTTTTGTTTTGCAGAATGTTGTACTGTACCAAACAGTTCTCAATGAAGAAGGACGTGAAGACTTTCTTAAATACTGGAGGAAAATGAGAAGACATTTCCGACGGTAGCGAAGATGTCCCGAGATGTGTTGAACATTCAAGCGTCATCATCAGCGTCTGAAAGCGTTTTTTCTGCCGAAAGATTTCAAATAGGAGAGACAAACACTCATTGGCGGGAGACAGCTTAGAGATTGCAGTTTCATTCAGAGATTGAATACGAGCGGAGCGTAGAAGGTGCGGTCAATCAGAGATCAACGAAGAAGACGATTTAAACTACAACGAATCTTGTCCGACGGAGATGGAAGCGACGTCGACCAATTTGACCAACAAATTCTAATTCCAACCGAAGAACCACAAGACATTGTGAAGAAATTAGAAAAGGTGTTTATAAATATGTAATTTTTTTATTTGCAATTTTACTATGTGATTTGCAACTTTCAACACCACAAAGTTGCAATTTTAAAATTGTATTACAAAAAAATCATATTTCTATTAAATAATATAAGAGGCACAAAAACAGTCTTGGGATGTTTTTATTACACTATTTTGTTCAATTATTGAAGAGTTTATATATGTTATTTTTTAAAATTAAGTACAAAAAAAAAAAAACGGAAATCCCGATCCCTCCCCGCCCCGCCAAGACCGGTCCCTTTTTCCGACGGGATGAGGGATTGGACGGGACGTTGGCCAGTCCCGCCGGATGACCGGTCCCGTCCTTCCCAGTCCCGTCGGGTCCCATCCCGCCGGGACCCTCCCCGGATCGAAAATGTATGTTTCTATTGGACAGGAAGGCCTTTTAGGACTCCCTCCCTTCACGTGCCAAATCAAATTGTTGTTATAAGTCCTGGCATTGTCAATGGAGGTTAACTGCCCTGCTCCAGCTGAAGGCCAACCACTCTCGGATACAACAATCTGCAAAGATGAGCCACCGGCCTTTTCAAGGGCCGAGTATGTGGCATCTAAGATGGAATCAAAAAGTCTCCGCTATCCTCTTCCGTTATCATTGACAACAGCTTCAGGTGATGTAAAAAGTGCATACTCAAGCTTAATATCCAGATTGTTTGCTACTGCAAAGTAAGGATAAAGGTTGACAAGCAAAGGGGCACTATTCTTCACGAGGAAGTTGATGATAGGTTGGATAAATCGTCGAACATCATCTCTGAATCTCCCATTTGATGGAGGAGAAGTGTCTGTAGTAAGTCCAGTTTCAATAGCTGTGGAAACTTTGATCTGGTTTCCAAGACCGGCACCAGATATCGAGGTTTGAATGTTCCTTATGGCATTGAGAAGGACAGGTACATACTTAGAGTTTTCATTTAAGGGACTAACTTCATTTCCCACTGCCAAATACCTGAACTTGACATTACCATAGTTCTTGACATTGTTTTGGACCCAAGTATTTGTATTGGCTTGGCTTGGCTAGCAGCTAGTTTTCCAGGTCCGTATTCGGGACACCTAGTGTGACCTCAATGTTGGAGCCTCAGAGTGCTTGGAGAGTCAGCTGGTGAGGTTCGTATATTATCATCCTCCGAATGTTGTTTCGGTTGCATAGTGACACAACATCTGCTGGAGACGGTAAGCCATTTCCTAGCCTTCCATAACAAACTCCTGTTTGAGCACCTGCATCAGATTAAACATTGCATTTCTGCCTTTAAAAGCTTATATTACAATCCATAAGCACCCTCAGGCTATGTTACTCGGATCATTCATTGGCCTCATTACACCTATGTTAGCCACGGAGGACGAGAACACGGGTTTTGTTAATACTCATACTTATTGAGTCCATATAACATAGGGATTAGTTTCACATATGGTCACCGGACTTTAACCACTATAATAGTCTAGTCACAAAACTTTTTTCATGTCACATTAAAGTAATTGAACTATGTACAATAATGCGCGTGAATTGCTAAGAGAAATACAAATGAACGAAAAGTCAAATTTCCGAACATCAGATTATAACACATCACTCGCCACGTATGCACAGAAAAGTCAATTTTTTTACGCCGGACATGACACATCACTCGCTATGTATGCACTGGAAATTGACATTCCGATCATTTGTATTTTCTGAGCAATTTGCACATAGCTTAGTTGAATTAATGTGGCAAAAAATAGTGTCATGATTTCACTATTATAGTGTGTAAAGTTCAACGACATACGTGAAATTGTACGTGTAACATAGCCCTCAAGGGAGATGGAAAAACAAGAGTGATTATACTGCATGCAGAGAACATTGTACTATACTAATGTTTTATGTCTAAGAAAAGAGAGACATACCTGCAAAATCCAGGGTAGCCAATGTAAGTACACCAAAGGAAACAACAGTGAAACTAAAATGTGATTTTGTGCTAGCCATTGGAAAGGAAAAATAAAAATAATTGAGCTATGGCTAAGAGAAACTAGAAAACTTACCCTTTAAATAAAAAACTTTTAATGACAAGTCAAATCAATCTATGGAGAAAAACCCAAACAAACAAATTGAATTATATGATATAGGACCTACACCTAAGAGATAATTACTTGGACTTATTTCATTAAGTTTGAAAAGTCTACAAATCCTTCAATTCCTTGATCAAAATGACATTGAATTTTCTTAATTAGCAGTCCTTAACATCAATGACTGCAGTAATTGTTTATGGTTTTTGGATTCTTAGCTATTGAGTTTTGCCGAACACGTACAATAAACGATATGTTAAACAGAATGAGTTGGGCCTCTCGGCCAGAAATATTTGTAGTATATATGGTATATATATTTGTAGTATATTGTAATAAAAAGGATACCTTAATTAGTGTTATACTATTACCATAATTGTATAGTTAGAATTATGGTAGAATAAGGATTTAGAAGTAGAATAGGAAAAGGATTTTCCTATTATGGAAATATGTAACTTGTATATATATCTATTCAATCAATGAAAATAATCAAGGGGATTATTTCTTTCATGGTATCAAAGACTAGGTCTAAACCAAAAGTTTTCTTCTCTCAAACTTTTGCCTCTTTGGCCGAGAACCCCCCCCCCCCCCTCCCTCGGGTTTTTCTCTCCAAATATCTCGTCTTCCGCTCTAAAAAGAAAAAACCTCTCTTAAATTTATCCTCCTTCTTTGTTCTTTCAAATATGTCTAAGAACAATTTTCACCCTGCCCTCACGGTTTCCAATATCAAGCTCGGTGTCCCTATTGTCCTTGAGATGGAAAACGTTCAATATGCAACGTGGGCGAGTTGTTTAAAATTCACGCTATCTCTTATCAAGTTCTTCATCACATAATTCCTCCCGCTAGACCCCTTCCGCGAGGATCCCGAGGTGTGGATTACACTTGATGCTACCGTTCTTCGGTGGATATACGCCACTATTTCAGTGGACCTTCTACGACGATTATGGAGCCCGATACCACGGCTATGGCCGCATGGAATAGATTGCGTGACATATTCCAAGACAACCAACATTCCCGTATCGTCACACTCGAGCAGAATTCTCTCTCGTTCGAATGGACGTATTTCCAAACGTTTCTCGCATATTGCAAGAAACTAAAGGAATTGGCGGATCAACTCCGTAATGTTGGCGCACCGGTGACAAATAATCGTCTAGTTCTACGCTTGGTTGCCGGTCTTTCGAGGCCTATAATGGTGTCGGCACTCTCCTTCGCCAAAGCAACCCTCTTCCCGACTTCCATCAAGCCCGCTCCACGCTTACGTTGGAAGAAGCCGGTTTGGCTAAAAAGGCGGCGACCGAGCAAGTCCGCTTGTCATGATGGCATCCTCTCCTAATCCTTCGTGTTTTGTTAATAATTCGGGCCAAAACCATAATCATGGTGGCGGCAAGAATAATCGCAAAAATAATAACAAAAACCGCGGGGCAAACGCGGTGGTAATGGTGGAGGTTCCTGTAGTCGGCAAAACGTCGGTGGGTCCCATCCAATGAACAAGGCCCACCACCCCCATGGGCCCGCGGTGGGGCCCATGGCGAGGAGCAGATGGCATGGACCGTGGGCCGCCACCCATACCAAGGCGGCGGCAAAGAGAAATTCCACGGCCGGTGGGTCGGCATGCTGGTCCGTGCCCAATGCCCGCAGAAGGCGGCCCACCGGCCGCGGGCCCGGCCAAGAATGGCAGCTGTGGTAGTAGTTACGGGCCGGACCAAAGACGGCCAGCCAGAGTTCTTGGGCCCCGACCTCCGCAAGCCCATCATGCAACAGCCCTACTCGCACCGATATCGAGGCCGCGATGCACACGTTGGGATTGACTCAACCGGATCAAAATTGGTACATGGACACCGGCCACTACTCACATGACTTCCGACTCGTGTACTCTCTCATCTTATTCCAATTTGAGCACCCCTGGGGATAATTATTGGTAATGGCGCTTCTATTCCAATTCTAGGGTATGGTCGAAAACGTTGTCTCCCCCCAATCCGCCACTCCTCTTGAAAAATACTTTACATGCTCCTAAATTGATTAAAAATTTAGTGTCCGTCCGAAAGTTCACAAATGACAATTTCGTTTCTGTTGAATTTGATCCTTTCGGTTTCTCTCGAAGGATTTCAAGACGGGGAGTTGTCTCATGAGGTGTGATAGTAGGGGGGATCTATATCCTATCATGCCCGGTTTTCGTCCATCGAGTCCACCTTGCCATCGCCTTTGCACCATCTCTCCTTCCATGTGGCATGCTCGTCTCGGGTCATCCGGATCTTCTATTTTATCGCTTTTAGATAAAAATAGCTTTATTTCTTGTAAGGGTACGAGTCGTACTCCAATTTGTCGATCTTGTTCATTAGGAAAAATTGTTAAGTTGCCATTTGTAGACTCCAATTCTCATACTTCTATGCCATTTGACATTATTCATAGCGACTTATGGACATCTCCTCGTTCTTAGTTCAATGGGTCATCGATATTATGTTCTCTTTTTAGATGATTATTCTAGATTTTTGTGGACATTTCCAATTGCGAATAAATCACAAGTGTTTTCCGTCTTCATAAAATTTAGAGCGTTCATTCGTACTCAATTCGAAAGAGAAATAAAAAATATTCAATGTGATAATGGGAAAGAGTATGACAATAGGGAGTTTCGAGAATTTTGTGCTACTCATGGGATAAATTTTCGGTTTTCATGTCCTCATACATCTTCACAAAATGGGAAAGTGAACGCAAAATTCGTTCCATAAATAACATTGTCCGAACTCTCCTAATCCATGCCTCCATACCTCCGTATTTTTGGCATCATGCTCTACAAATGGCCACTTACCTTCTTAACATAATTCCGTCTAAAGGTCTCGACATATTCTTCCCCCTCAAAATCCTATTTAATAAGAACCCTTCTTATTCTCACCTTCGGATTTTTGGGTGCTTGTGCTATCCGTTATTTCCATCCACCACAATTAACAAACTTCGTGCTCGGTCTACCCCGTGTGTGTTTTTGGGTTATCCGTCGAATCATCGTGGTTATAAGTGTTTTGATTTATCCTCCAAGAAAATCATAATCAATCGCCATGTCATTTTTGATGAAACTCAATTCCCATTTACGAAAATTCATACTCCCGAACCTAAGTCGTATAATTTTTTGGATGACCAAATATCCCCGTATATTATTCGGAATTTTTCGGACATCTCCCGTACCCAAAATCCTCCAGCGGGCCCACTGCCCGCTGGTCCCACAAGCATCGTCGCCCCCTCGTTCCCGTTCCAGCCCACCGGAATGCTTCCACTATTGGGCCGTCCAGCCCACCCACTGGAACCGGTCCAGTAAACCGAGCCCAAAGATCTACCGATTTGGGCCAAGCAGCCCACCGCCCGCCGGCCACCCGTCCCGAGCCCGAAAATTCCCAAAATTCCATTAATTCTTCCTCGAGTCATAGACCGGTCACTCGTAGTCGGCGGGGCATTTTTACACCTAAAAGACATTTTAATTTACATTCTAATGTCTCTAAATCCCCTTGCCCCGCAATCCCGTGTCCGCATTAAATGACCCTAATTGGAAAATTGCTATGACTGATGAATATAATGCTCTTATTGATAATAAGACGTGGGAGTTGGTGCCCCGTCCATATGGTACTAATATTATCAGGTCTATGTGGATTTTTGCTCATAAGGAGAATTCAGATGGGTCCTTTGCTCGACATAAGGCGCGACTGGTTGGTGATGGTAAGACTCAGCAGGTTGGAATTGATTGTGGTGAGACGTTTAGTCCGGTGGTCAAACCGGCTACCATTCGCACTGTGCTTAGCTTGGCTCTTTCAAAGACTTGGCCAATCCATCAGTTGGATGTCAAGAATGCCTTTCTACATGGTGACCTCAAGGAAACAATCTATATGCATCAGCCGTTGGGTTTCGTGGATCCCAACCGCCCTCATCATGTCTCGTTTGTTGAAGAAGTCATTATATGGGCTTAAGCAATCCCCACGTGCCTGGTATACACGATTTGCTGATTTTGTTTCGACTATTGGGTTCACACACAAGCAGTCGACAATTCTTTGTTCATCTACCGCCGTGGTTCATCATTGGCCTATATTCTCGTTATATGTGGATGATATCATCTTGACCGCCTCCTCCGATGCTTTGCGTCGCCTATCATGGCCATGCTCGCTTCTGAATTTGCTATGAAGGACTTGGGGCCGTTGAGTTATTTTTTGGGGATTGCCGTCCCGCGTCATTCGGTGGCTTGTTTCTCGTCTCAACGGAAGTATGCCGCCGAGATCATCGAGAGGGCTGGGATGTCATCCCGTAAGTCCACTTCCACTCCGGTTGATGCAAACCCAAAGCCGAGTGCCGCAACAGGTGCACCATACGAGGACCCGACTCGCTATCGCAGCCTTGCGGGGGCCTCCAAGATCTTACCTTTACCGCACCGGATATTACATATGCGGTTCAACAGTGTGTTTATTCATGCATGATCCCGTGGTTGAGCACATGAATGCAATCAAACGCATCATTCGGTATATTCAGGGACACCGGACTATGGGTTGCACTTGTATCCTTCGTCTACATCCACACTTGTCTCTTACACGGATGCGTCGATTGGGGTGGTTGTCCCGACACCGTACGGTCGACTTCGCTACCGTATGTTCCTTGGCAACAACTTGGTCTCATGGTCGGCAAAACGTCAAGCAACTCGTCACGCTCCAAAGTGCAGAGGCGAATATCGAGGGGTAGCGAATGTGGTCTCCGAGTCATGTTGGCTACGTAATTTGCTTTTGGAGCTTCATTGTCCCATTCGTAAGGCAACCTTGGTATATTGCGATAACATTAGTGTCATCTACCTTTCAGGTAACCCGCTTCAACACCGGCGCACCAAGCATATCGAAATGGACATTCACTTTGTCCGTGAAAAGGTTGCAAAGGGTCAAGTTCGCGTATGCCATGTCCCGTCTCGTTATCAAATTGCGTACATCTTTACAAAGGGTCTACCAAATGTTCTCTTTGAAGATTTTAGGGACGAGCTCGCGTTCGAAAACCGCCCGCTATGACTCGCGGGGGTGTGTTAAACAGAATGAGTTGGGCCTCTCGGCCAGAAATATTTGTAGTATATATGGTATATATATTTGTAGTATATTGTAATAAAAAGGATACATTAATTAGTGTTATACACCTACCATAATTGTATAGTTAGAATTATGGTAGAATAAGGATTTAGAAGTAGAATAGGAAAAGGATTTGTAGTATTATGGAAAGATGTAACTTGTATATATACCTATTCAATCAATGAAAATAATCAAGGGGATTATTTCTTTCACGATACATCGCCCCTATCCATTGTCAATGAAGTAAAAACTATTATGGAAAATTAATATTCAAATATCAGCAAAAATAAAAAATATCATGTGATTTCTTCGTGTCTAAGTTTGATGGATATAGTTACTCGATGCCACGCCCATGTTGGTGGAAGGTAATATGTACTTGATGAAATCGCCATGAAGCCTAAACAAGTTCGAATACCATGTTATAGAAAATAATCAAATCGTGATAACTAACTTACCACTAACTTGATAAAATAATCAAGAGAACTCGTGATAACTAACTTACCACTGGTGATACCAGACATCAATAGAAATGTCACCAAGTAGCCACTTTTAGGATCGTTGTTTAAGTTTTATTCATTACTCACAAATCAGTTACGTAGTATTTAGCCATAACTTAAAAATAGGGGCAGATGTGCTGCTTCTTAATTCCTACAACTAGAGGAAATCTATATAGCAGCCCAAAAGATGTCCACCCAATAAAATAACAAAAAATTGAGTGGATTTTCCTTGATACGGGCTGATCTTTAATTTTTGCCTCTCAATTGGCTAGTCTTTAATTTTTATTCATACTTCTCATTTAATAAAAAATTATGGGCCAAAGTATCATTTATTCGTGGGTCTATTAAATTAGAGATTCTAGTTCGAATCCCAGCAGAGGCAAAAAAAGATAAATTTCGCTAGGCAATTTTTTTTTTATAGAAATTATGCATATTCGATCAAGGTTATATAGAGACTATGTAGTTCCTATGTAACTAGCCGGACAAGGCATAATCTTAGTTTTCAATAAAAATTTGCCTTCAGGCATAGTTACTAGAAACTATGCCCCTTAAGGCATAATCTGTACACAACTTTGGCCGAATAGACATAATTTCTATGAAATCTTGCTTTGCAATTTTTTTTTGACTCTACTGGGATTCGAACCCACAACCTTAGAGATATTTTTGGAGGCATAATTACACAAAAACTATGTCCCTTAAGGCATAATTTCTATACAACTTTTGGTCGAATAGGTATATTTTCTAATGAAATCTTGTCTTGCGATTTTTTTTCCTTTTTGACTCTGCCGAAATTTGAACCCACAACCTCAAGGGTATTTTCAGATAATTTTTTAGGCGAAGGGAAAAAATTAAAGACCACCAATTTGAGGGCAAAAAATTAAAGACCACTCTAAAATAGGGCAATCATGCGAATTGCCCATAAAATATGAGATGATTATACCCTATGTAATTAGGGTACTAAAGCTATCAAAATTAACCTACCTTTTTAAATCTTATAAAAAATAACCCACTTCCTCCTCCTCCCCCTCTCTCTTCTTCGCCGTCGCCGCCGGTCGGCACCATCGGAAAGGATAGAGAGAGAGTTGGCCGACCTTCTCTCTCCTCCCCCTCGCGCTATCTCTCTCTACCACGCCTCCTCTCTCTGCCGCACTTCCTCTCTCTTTCTCCGGCGACGACGATTTTTCTGCGGCTCAGATCTGGCCGCCTCCTCTGCTGCGGTGGCTCGGATCTGACGCTAGATGTAGATCTATCGAGAAACTCATCAAGGTGGTAGTGGAGTGCAGGTGGCGGCGATGAAATTACCGGCGGTGGGGGTTGCCGGAGGTGGTTGAGATTGGCTATGGAGAAAATCGGGAGGGACAGGGATAGTGGGTGTATAATATTGTATATGGGTGTATTTAGGTGTATAGGTGTATATAGGTGTATAGGTGTATATGGGTGTATATGAGTGTTTATGTATATAGGTGTATAAATATGTATACATCTTTAAACATCTATATACATAATGTATTTGTCTTTTGTATATAAGTGTATAATACTATATAAAGTGTTTTTGGATCAGAGTTTTACAAGGTAAATTTTGGGTTATTTTTTGCAGTGTAAGTGAGTAAATTATATATTTTTGAAATTTTTCCATAAAATAATAGCAGACAAAAATGTTTGCATTTCGCCCCAGACACCGAGTGTTGAAAAAAGAATTATAATATCTAAAAAAAAATTAAAAAAAATGTCTAGGTTCATTCCTTATTACCTTATTAATAAGTATTCAATATGATAATAAATCTTTCTATCCAAACGTTAGCAAATGGCTGTGGTTACACACCATTTATGAGTCATATCATATTATAATTAATCCTTTATTTTTATTTTGGAAGAAACCACTTTATTAGCATATTAAACCTCTTCTTAACCGTAACAGCAAAGGTTAATACCCTTGATGTTCTATGATCTTTTAAGCTCTCTAACCTATATATACTTGTCCTATATTTTTGGTGATGATAAACATCTAGAGAGATTCTTCTTCCCAAATTATATGGTGCTGGATTTTATATTAAATAAATCTTTGTTAAATTTTGGGTTTTAATTTTATATTAGAAGAACTTGTTGAATTCTGGAGGTGAAATATCTTTAATGATAATGTATTTGACACGCCTTTAGTTTTGAAGAATTCCTACAAGTGATCGTGATCAAGTATTTTTCGTAATATTTTCAACGCCGAATATATCTACTTATTTTGATTAAAAAATAAGTGTTCATTTATAAAATCAAAAAGAAATTAACTTTATTTTTTCAGATTTGATTCTATTTACTTGAGGCAATAAATAAGCAAAAGTCTTATTTTCTTTAGTTTATTTAAAATATCTACTTTTTCTTGAAGTTAATATTTTTTTAAGGAATTGAAAAAAGCTAAATGAATACTTATTTTGAATGGAGAGAGTATATTTTTATTATATGTTTAACTAGAAACTAAGGCTGGCCAACGGGGCGGGTCGGCCCGATCCCGACCCGGTCCCACCCTGACCGCGCTATAAAAAAAACTGAACGGGACTCGAACCGGGACGGGACCTGGGCTCGTCCCGCCCCAGGCCCAATCCCGCAATCTCTCCCCTGTCCCGCCCGATCCCCTCCCCTTTGCAAAAAATATATGTTGCACAACGATCATTTTATATTTTGGCCGTTGTACAACGACCATTTTTGGTCTCCCCCTACCCCTTTAATATTTATTTTAACCCCTAAATTAATATATTTACACTTTAACCCAATTTTTCAACTATAAATATCTCATTTTCTCTCATCTTTCTCACAAATCTTCTTACAATCTCTCTAATCTCTCAATCTATTTCTCTAAAGGTCTATATTGTCTACTAAATATTAAATTTTATTTATTCATTTGTATAACTACATCAAAGTTCAAAAATTGGGAGTGAAGTTGACAAATAGCTTGAGGATCATCCATTGAGCAAAATTTCAATTTTCAACTTTGATTACACGTCGATTTTACGTTGGCGTTTGGTACATTCGTTCCTTCTTTAAATTATTATTGTTACTTTATTTTAATTAGCGCATTTAATTTTATTATTTTTAATTATTTATTAGCATAATTAAAATGAAAGGAATAAGAGGTATGTTTAAGGATAAGAGTGTTTCTTCTAGTAGAGGTAACAAGGGCAAATGTACTTCTTCTAGTCATCCTATTCCTAGATAGAATTATTTGGTTGATTACACACATATAAATGAAACTGAATTTTTCAATGATATACCATTAGAGGAAGACGACGAGATATTTTCTGCAATTCAACCAGACTTTAATTTAGAAGATAACCTAGATGACACACCCACTAATCTAGATGACACACTCACTAGTGCACATCCAACTGGAATGCCTTATATTCCCCCTAGTATGAGACGAGGCCCAACAAAACGAAAATTAAAATCAGAGGCATGATTTTTTTTTGATAGGGACCAAGAGAATCAAGTAGTTAGATGTCAAATTTGTAAAAATGTTTATAAATTTAAAATGGGAAAAGGTCAGGGTGGGATAAGAGGTTTATTGAGACATGTACAAAACTTTCACAAAGCTAGGTGAGACCAATACATGGCTGAAAAATCGGGTGGGCCAATGCGCTCTCAGTCGTGACAAGGTTCACATACTGGTCCGGACCAAGTGCAGAGTCAAATTAACCCTATGACGGGGGGATTGTAGGCCCTGAATATGATAAACACAGAGATAGAGAAGCAATAGCAAAATTATTTGCGGTGAGGATTTGCCATTTTCATTTCCTTCCTCTCCTGGTTTATTCATTACATTAGAGATATGTATAATCATGCTTTTAACAGTTTTCCTAGATCAACTGTTAGGAGAGACATTTTTAAATTTGCAAATGAATATCAACAATACTTACGTTATGCATTATATCATTTTCCTGACAAAGTATCTATCACTTCTGATATAGGCCATAGTACTAACGACAATGATTATTTAACTGTAACATGTCATTGGATATATTATAATTTGTCTATGCAAAAACGTATTTTAGCATATAGATATATTGATGATAGGCACACTAAAAAATTTATTGCATAAAATATTCATCAAGTTTGTGATTATTATGGTATAACTGACAAAATAATGACTGTTACGTTAGATAATGTTTCTTCTAATAATTATGCTGTGAGACTTTTAAAAGATCTATTAACTACATCTTTTTCTAATCATTTTCATATAAAATATGCGTGCCATATTTAAAACTTAGTTGTAAAAGATGATCTATCACTTTTTTAAGACATTCTTCATAAAGTACAATTTGATATAAACTTTATTTTTATAAGTAATATAATACAACGAAAAAAATAATATAAAAAACTTGTCACGATTGTGGACTACTTTATAGAAAAATTTCCGAAGAAGTAGCAACTAGGTGGAATTCTTTATACGAACAACTACTTGTTGCTTATGATTATAGAAGACTTATAACTTTATTTTTTAACGTCCATAATTGAAATTCAACTGATATGGTTGTAGATAACGATTGGAAAAAAAAATTTCAGAACTTATGGTATTTTTAGAGAAATTTTTTCAAGCAACAAAAAAAAATCGGTATATATTATCTTACTATTTCAACTATGTTATTTTATATAGCTTTAATATATTTATTACTTAGTGAATATATGGAAAAATCATCTTATAAGACACCTATTAAAAATGTTTATCAAATTAAAAAAATATTTTATTCATATTCCCACTATTTATATTATTGGTGTTGTATTAAATCTGACTATTAAAATAGACGGTTGTAAATCACTTATTAAAACTATTTATGATTGTATAGCAGTACTTCCACCTCCAACTCCAAAAAATTCAAATAACAAACTAACTAAAGAAGAAGTGTTGTCTACCAAAAAATACATAGGCATTACCAACAAGAAAGTGCTAGCAACCAACCAGCTTCCATACATCATCTTCTTCTAACACAACCTCAAAAAAGACATGTTATTTTCTGTGGCTAGTATTGAAAGCCTTAGACATATAATGTATAGTGGTAACACTACTAATCAAGTTAGCGAGTTTGATGTTTTTGTTTTGCAGGGTGTTGTACCGTACCAAACAGTTCTCAATGAATGAGGACACGAAGACTTGCTGAAATACTGGAGGGAGAATGAGAAGACATTTTCGACACTATCAAAGATGGCCCTAGATGTCTTGAACATTCAAGCGTCATCAATAGCGTCTGAAAGTATTTTTTTTGTTGGAAGATTTCAAATAGGAGAGCACAGACACTCATTAGCGGGAGACAGCTTGGAGACTGCAGTATTATTCAGAGATTGGATACGAGCGGAGCGTAGAAGGTGCGGCCAACCGGAGATCAACGAAGAAGATGACGAAAACTACAACGAAATCTTATCCGATGGAGGTGGAAGCGACGTCGAACAATTTGACCAATAAATTCCAATTTCAACCGAAGAAACACAAGACATTATAAAGAAACTAGAAAATGTGTTTTTAAATATGTAATTTTTTGAATTGTAATTTTACTATATTATTTGTAACTTTCAAGACCACAAAGTTGCAATTTTGAAAATGTATTACAAAAAAAATCATATTTCTATTAAATAATATAAGAGGCACAAAAATAGCATTGAGATGTTTTTATTACACTATCTTGTTCAATTATTAAGGTATTTATATATGTTATTTTTCTAAATTAAATGCAAAACAAAAAAAACAAAAAAAATCGAAAAACCCCATCCCGACTTGACCCGTCCCGCCCCGACCAGATAAAGACCGATCCCCTTTTCCGACGGGACCGAGAACGGGAAGGGACATCGATGTATCCCGCCAGTTCTGGCCCGCCAGTCCCGCCGGAGGACTGGTCCCGCCGTACCCCGTCCCGCCGGGACTCGCCCGCCCGCCCGACCCTTACTAGAAACTGTAATTAAATGTATTAAAAGACCTATCTATTAAAGGACCAAAAGTATTAAATATGTCACTATACTCCCCAGTCTCCTCCTCCAACAACAGATTCTAAATCAACCATTTTTAACTTTCTCAACTTCATAAACACAACTTTGAATATTCCCCAAATCTTTTTTTTTTTCTCAAAAAAAAATAAAAATTCAAAGTGAATCAAAGCATGTCATCAACGATTTCTCAGCTCTCTTGCTTCTCATCCATTAATCGGAGATTGCAGTTCCACACTCATCCTCACCCTGGTTCTACTCTTCCTCGCAAGGTGCCTATTTTTTTTGTATTTTAATTTCATGTATATTTACTTATTTTTTTATTTTCCCCTTTTCCCCCAATTTTGATTAACTTTTCTTTTTTCTGGGAAATATTGCCCATTTATGTTTCTTTTTATAATTGGGAAATTAGCCGAGGTTCTGCGTACATTGTACCTCCCCGGACCCCACATTGTGTGATTACACTGGGTATGTTGTTGTTGTATTTGGGAAATTAGTGTTCTTTATTGAGTGTTTGCTTTATTGTTGTTTGGTTGGAGATAAAGGAAAGAGTTTGAAGAAATTCTAGAAAAAAGGGGATGAATTTGATGAACTTTTGATGTGGGGTTCTGTTAATTTGGTTAAATATTTGATCTTTTTGGGTAAAATGTGTTATTTTCATGGTTTGGAATGAGAGATGGGTTGATCAACGCATTTATGTGTCTTTTGTAATTGGGAAATTAGTGTTCTTTATTGGGTGTTTGCTTTATTGTTGTTTGGTTGGAGATAAAAGGAAAGAATATGAAGAAATCCCAGAAAAAAGGAATGAATTTGATGAATTTTGATGTGGGGTTCTGTTAATTTGGTTAAAATTTTGATCTTTTTGGGTAAGTGTGTTATTTTCATGGTTTGTAATGAGAAATGGGTTGATCATGAAGGTTGAGTGTGTTTTTTCGATGGGTTTTAGTTCTAGAGACTAATAGGAATTCTTTGCCTACCACATTTCGACATTGACAAATTAAAAGTACTAACTTTTTTTGGTTATCCTGTGTAATTATTAGGCAGAATATGAACACATATTTGTCTGTTTCCAATTATCCCTCCTATAATGATTTGATTGATCCGACTTGAATTTGATATTGAATAAGTTGTTGTAATATTAAGGTTAACTTTAGCGTAGGAATCATGTCAATCAACTATACCTTCATTCCAAATTAGTTGGGTCGGTTATAAGTTAGGTGGGGTTAGTTGTACGAATCCTCTATATCCGCTCTATTTTATTTAGATCCATTTCGTCAACCTAACCACAAGGTAGATGGTGTTTATTCCAGCAGCTTGTGTGAACCTCAAAATTCTATACAACATTCACAATTTGTAAGAAATCAAATTCATTGAACTATTCACATTTTCAACTCCAAGTTGATGTTTCTCTATCAACTTAACTTTTAAATCATTACTTTAATATTCTCTTGCGGCTGCTAGTAATAGAAGATGTTTTTGCCCACTAATCATATAAAAGCCGACGAAAGATGGAACCGTTAACTACGTACAATAGAGAATCTTTTGACTATATTTTGATTTCCTTTTTATGAAACTACAACATACCCAGTGAAATCCCACAAAGTGGGTCTGGAGGGTAGTTCTTTTTTTTTTAGTGAAACTAACGCATAAAATCTTTAATTTTGCCATCCTTATTTTTTCTCTTTCTTTTGTTTCTTTGAAGCAATTCCTTGGTGATATATTGGTTGACATCTGTCATTTGACTTCCAAAATGATAATGATGTTACTTTCCTAATGCTCCTCAAATTTGACTTTCTATTGTTTTGCTAAATTTTGGGTTGTGGAGGTAGTGACACTCTATCTGGAATGCAATGTTCACTTACATGTCTTCATTTGTCATGGAGTTCAGGTAGTGGTTGTGAGAAATGATGGTCGTGGCACAGATTTATCCAATTTAGAAAACAAGACAACTTTAGGTTATATTAGAGATGCATCGCAATCACATAATGGAAGCTCATCCAATTCAAATTTAAAGTCAGAAGAAGTTGTTCCAGGAAAAGAAATGAACGGGTCAGTGCAAGAAAACTCAATCAGCCATTCGAAAAAGACAGCCAAAATTCATGACTTCTGTTTTGGTATTCCCTTTGGTGAGTATTGCCTCAAAAAGGTAGAGAAACTAGTATTCTCAGTTGTTGCACTTTCCGTAATAATGCTTGAAAATTGAAATGGTGTAAACTAGAGACACTATTTGCCACCTCGTCTACCAATTATCTTGTTTAGGTTGAGGCCTTATCCAAACATAAGTTCTACTATTCTAGAGGTTTCAATGATTCTTTAAAAAGACGTGTCTTTGTCTTTTTTGTTTGTTTTGCTTTCCTTTTTTAACCCCCTCTCTTTATACTCAATGGTTACCAATTAAAGTAAAGAAAAAGGAAGATTATGTTGTCAACCATTCTTGGGTAAAGAGATCGCTTGTTACACGCCCACATGTTTGAATTTGAGGGTAAAGAGATCGCTTGTTATACGGGATCTGACTCATCCAACAGAGTGGAACAGTGTTTTTTAGGAGTCCCAGTTGAGAGAATGGAAGGGCTTTTGAGGGGAACTACCTAAAAGTACAAATGTCTTGTTGTTTTCCTTTGCTTCTGTAGTACATAGGATAACTAGTCGAATAGAGGGTAGGTATCTTTTTTTGGAAGCAACACTTCAGTATAGCTCCTACTTTTTCTATGTATATTTCTTATATACTGGGGAATATCCCCTTTCTGGTGCAATATAACGTCCTTGTCAAAAAATTGGGAGTGCTGCCTATGACCTTTCACAGATTCTAGACATGAATTAACCCTCAGGTCCTTTTCTTCAACCTAAAAGATTCTGTTGAAAGTACAAATTATTATATTAGTCCAGAAGGGAGGAATTATTTTGTAAATGTAGGCAAGGATCAATTATTGTCTTGTGAATTCCTTTTCTTCCTTGGAACATAAGTATATAATTTGTTTCTTTACCTGCTAATAATGTTCTGAATGTCAGTATATATCCCTAACACAATTTCTTTAACCATAAACACCAGTTCTATTGAATGACCTATCCTAGAGGAATCCCCACCATGTCACTGGGTCCAGAAAATTTGCTTCATTATTTAGGTGTTTGTGCATCCTGTAGAATTTTGGTGATGCAGTAGATAAAGGTAGAGGAAAAAAGTAGAATCATTCCCTTGTTGTTTATAGTTTTGTTCTGTACATCAAAGTATAAGTCCTTTGGGTTTCTTTGAGCAATATATAAAGTTCTCAACTTTACGTAATTCTCAGAATCCTACATACTTATATCATTAAAAAAGGGCAGCCCGGTGTACTAAGCTCCCGCTATACGCGGGGTCCGGGGAAGTATGTAGGATTCTGGTGTTTATGTAAGAGATTGTTATCTTGAGCGATATCTCTCTGTGAATAGCTTTGAATCTTCCCATGCTCTTTCAAAAACTAATAATGCCTTCAGAAATCCAGCATGTTTCTTCTCTCTCTTTCCCTCTTTCTATTATATTCACTGCTTTTGTGTTAGATAAATCAAACTAGTCATATAAATCTTCTTCGGCTGTTGGGAATTGATTGATAGCTTTGAGTGCTCAATTTTTGTTTTATTACTGCAGAGGAAGTTTGTCTTTTTTAATATAAACGGGACTTGTGTTTTTTAAGCATGAGATATTGGTTGTTTGAGTTTAAGAACATCAATTCCTTCAAAGCTATAGGACTATAAGAGAATCGCCTTCCTCCATCTCAATAAAATAAGAGAATAGTCTTCCTTAAGAAAAATAGTTCTTGATCAACAGATCAAGTGGAACTATTTATTTATCAGAATGATGTCAAGTAACAATAAATTAGGAGATCAAAATGAAAGCAAGCATTTCTTTTATTTTACTAACTTACCTAAGATTTTTTATCACCGGTGTCTTTATTTCTCGCAGCTACTTATTTATTATGATTAGTAATTACTTTAATGATCCTCATCACAGGTGGTCTTGTTTTCGCTGGGGGCATTGTTGGTTTTATTTTCTCAAGAAAACCTGCGACTTTAAGTAGTGGTGTTCTTTTTGGAGGTGCTTTACTGGCCTTCAGCACCATTAGCTTGAGGGTCTGGAGACAAGGAAAATCTAGTTTGCCATTCATACTGGGTCAAGCAGGTATTTGCTGGTTTCCTGCAAGTTAAAATTTATCTGTGCAGCTGGACTTCCTTTAGTATGCTGATGAAAATTGAACAATTTCTTTGAGTGTGATCTCTTTTCTATCTGATCTTAGTGTTAACATTTTATGTCAGCCTTACATTTTCTCATTCTTTTCTTTGAGCAGTATCTCGTTCTTTTCTTTGAACATTAATATTTCGTCAATATGGTAAGTCAGGAAGAAGAAAGATAAGTTCTATGCATATAATTATTCGTTACTTAATGAATGAGACAACGAATATGCAAAAACACTTGGAAACGGACACTTCAGTAAAAACTAGGGGTGTCCAACAGGGCGGGTTCGGGGCGGGGGCGGGCGGGAAGTCGGGACCGGTCCTCCGGCGGGCCGGGACTAGCCGGAATGGCCAACGTCCCGTCCCGTCCCTTATTCCGTCGGAAAAGGGGACCGGTCTTGGCGGGGCGGGGTCGGGATTTCTGTTTTTTTTGGGCACTTAATTTTAAAAAATAATATATATAAACACTTCAATAATTGAACAAGATAGTGTAATAAAAACATCCAAGGCTGTTTTTGTGCCTCTTATATTATTTAATAAAAATATAATTTTTTTTAAATACAATTTCAAAATTGCAACTTTGTTGTGTTGAAAGTTGCAAATCACATAGTAAAATTGCAATTAAAAAAACTACATATTTATAAACACCTTTTCTAATTTCTTCACAATGTCTTGTGGTTCTTCGGTTGGAATTGGAATTTGTTGGTCAAATTGGTCGACGTCGCTTCCAGTTCCGTCGGACAACATTTCGTTGTAGTTTTCGTCGTCTTCTTCGTTGATCTCCGGTTGAATGCACCTTCTACGCTCCGCTCATATCCAATCTCTGAATAAAATTGCAATCTCTAAGCTGTCTCTCGCTAATGAGTGTCTGTGCTCTCCTATTTGAAATCTTTCGGCACAAAAAACGCTTTCAGACGCTGTTGACGCTTGAATGTTCAACACATCTCTGGCCATCTTTGCTAGTGTCGGAAATGTCTTCTCATTTTTCCTCCAGTATTTAAGCAAGTCTTCACGTCCTTCTTCATTGAGAACTGCTTGGTACGGTACAACACCCTGCAAAATAAAAACATCAAACTCGCTAACTTGATTAGCAGTGAACCACTAAACATTCTATTTCTAAGGCTTTCAATACTAGCCGTAGAAACAACATGTCTTTTATAAGGTTGTATTGAAGAAGAAGAAAATGGTATAGAAGCCAGCTGGTTGCTAACACTTTCTTGTTGGTAATGCGTATATATTTTTTTGCATTCATCGTGTATGCTAGACAAAATTTCTTCTTTAGTTGGTTCCTTAGGTGGTTGTTCATTTGGATTTTTTGGAGTTGGAGGTGGAAGTACTGCTATACAATCATAAATAGTTTCAATAAGTGTTTTACAACCGTCTATTTTAATAGTTGGATTTAATACAACACCAATAATTTAAATAATTGGAATAGGAAAAAAACATTTTTTTAATTTGATAAATATTTTTTAATAGGTGCCTTATAAGATGATTTTTTCACATATTCATTAAGTAACAAAAATATTAGAGCTATATAAAATAACATAGTTGAAATAGTAAGATAATATATACCAGAAAATTTTTTAGTTGCTTGAAAAAATTTCTCTAAAAATCCAATAAGTTCTGAATTTTTCCCCCAATCATTATCTATAAGCATATCAGTTGGATTTCGATTATGGGCGTTAAAAAATAAAGTTATAGGTGTTCTATAATCGCAAACAACAAGTAGTTATTCATATAGAGAATTCCACCTAGTCGCTACTTCTTCGGAAATTTTTCTAAAAGGTAATCCACAATCGTGACAAGTTTATTCTTTTTTTCTTTATATTCTATTACTTCTAAAAATAAAGTTTATATCAAATTGTACTTTATTAAGAATGTCTTCAAAAAGTGATAGACCATCATTTACAACTAAGTTATAAATATGTCACGCACATTTTATATGAAAATGATTAGGAAAAGATGGAGTTAATAGATCTTTTAAAAGTCTCACAGCATAATTATTAGAAGAAACATTATCTAACGTAACAGTCATTATTTTGTCAGTTATATCATAATAATCGCAAACTTGATGAATATTTTCTGTAATAAAATTTTCAGCGTGCCTATCATCAATATATCTATATGCTAAAATACGTTTTTGCATTGACCAATTATAATCTATCCAATGACATATTACAGTTAAATAATCATTGTCGTTAGTACTACGGCTTATATCAGAAGTGATAGATATTTTGTCAGAAAAATGATATAATGCATAACGTAAGTACTGTTGATATTCATTTGCAAATTTAAAAACGTCTCTCCTAACAGTTGATCTAGAAAAATCGTTAAAAGCAGGATTATACATATCTCTTATGTAATGAATAAAACCAGGAGATGAAGGAAATGAAAAAGTCAAACCCTCCACCGTAACTAATTTTGCTATTGCTTCCCTATCTCTATGTTTATCGTATTTAGGACTTACAATTCCCCCCGTCGTTGGGTTAATTTGACCCTGTACTTGGTCCGGGACACTATGTGAACCTTATCACGACTGAGAGCGTATTGTTGCACCCGACTTTGTAGCCTCGTATTCATTCCACCTAGCTTTGTGAAAGCCTTGTACATGTCTCAATAAATAAAGTAACAATAATAATTTAAAGAAGGAACGAAGGTACCAAATGCCGACGTAACGTCGACTTGTAATCGAGGTTGAAAATTGAAACTTTGCTCGATGGATGATCCTCAAGCTAGTTGCCAACTTCAGTCCCAATTTTTGAACTTTGATACAATTATACAAATGAGCAAATAAAATAAAATATGTTTGGCTAGGCAATGTAATTGTAAACTTGTAGAGAGATAGATGGAGAGATTGTAGTAAGATTTGTGAGATAAAATTAAGTGAAAATGAGGTATTTATAGTTGGAAAATTGGGTTAAAGAGTAAATATAGTAACTTGGGGGTTAAAAATAAATATTAAGGGGGTAGGGGGTTTATGGAGGGGGGGGGGGCAAAAATGGTCGTTGCGGAACGGCCAAAATATAAATTGGCCGTTGTGAAACGGTCATTTTTGCAAAGGGGGGGGAGGGCCTGGGGCGGGACGAGACCAGGTCCCGTCCCGGTTTCGAGTCCCGACACCATTTTTTTTAGGGGGGATCGGGGCGGGGTCGGGTCGGGGTTCCACTGGCCAGCCTTAGTAAAAACTGATTACGTAATTGTTTGAAATGAACCAGACATCTAAAATGAATAATGTATAGTTCTAGCTCTCAATTTCACAACTTCCGATCCTCAACCACCTGGTAGTACAAATATAATAAATCCACGGAATCATCTTTTATGCTGAAAGGATCGTTGCTTGGAAAAGGATAACGAGGGAAAGAAGGAAAATATGCTTTCCCATCTGCCATTGAAGATCTATTTTTTTGGCTAACTATTCTCCTACCTCAAGCCAGACCTCTTTGCTTGCCACATTTGTTGAAGCTAATGAAAAAAATTTGTTTAGTTGGTTGTTGTTGACATCAAAACATTCGTATTCAACATATACCGTCTCTCCAATTATTAATGACTTCCTGCTATTGTCCCTGCAGTGCTTGCTGCAGTCCTTCTATGGAAAAACATGCAGACTTTCTCTCTGGTAGTTCCTTGTATTCCCAAAGTCTTTCATTAGATTATTGCGTGGCTTGCATTTTCAAGTTGATAATTGTAATCTCTTTGCAGACAAGAAAAGTATTTCCCACTGGCTTTTATGCTGCCATCAGGTATTGCAATGCCTTCTTTCTTGCTTCTCTTCTTGAATATACATTGTGAGGTGTATCATTATCTGAATTCTGCTGTCTGAAATGACAGTGCTGCAATGTTTTGTTTCTACTCTTATGTGGTATTGTCTGGGGGGAATCCACCACCCAAAAAGCTGAAGGTATCTGCTGCTGGGGCATCTTGACAAGAATCTAGAAAGGTCAGATTTATTTCTTAGAAATACTAGGAATTTTCAATCAGGGCCAGTGAGAATACCCTTTAATTTGCGCAATTATACATTGAAAATCATGAGGGAGCTTTGATTGTACTACATCTTGAATGTGTATTATTGATTTTGGGTTATACTTAGCACTGTAGGAGATTGTAATGTAGAAAGTTGCTGGTGGAATTGAGAGTTCATTTTCATGTAAATTATGTATGGATCAGTGTAAGTACTAAAGTATGCTGGTGTTTTAGCTGTTGTTCTTGTTCTTAATGCTGTTTTGCAGTTTTTTGTCCTAGGACTATTATCTTTGTAACTTCTAAGCTTCTGCTGCTGAGAAAAGCCAACTATTGCCCTGAATCTGCATAGAGGATCTTTCTATTTGTCGGGGTATTGGAAGTGGGGGTGCTTGGGGTTCGTTGAGGTTACTGATTACGATTGTTTTCTTGACAAGTGTGTGCTAGTGTTTTAATTGATAGAAGATCAGCAATAAGTGCTGGTAAGTACAAGAAGTATTTCTTTGCCAGAACAAACTACTTTTGCAAAGAGTGCAAGAAATCTAACAAGTGTCTCAACTCCATATTCATTTTTGAGCTGACACCACGAAAGTTAATAGAAACATTTAGATTTCAAGCTTTGGGCAGGTTCAGCTCTTCCTTCAAAGCATCTTTGATTCCTCTCTTTCCACAAGATCCATAAAATGCCGGCAGGGATGTTGGTCCAAATTCTTTATGATCCTTGTGAGATTACTGTATGACCAACTAGCCAGCAGTTCCTTTATAGTTCTGAGCATCACCCAATGTATTACA
Source organism: Anisodus tanguticus (assembly GCA_034509755.1). Classification (NCBI taxonomy): domain Eukaryota; kingdom Viridiplantae; phylum Streptophyta; class Magnoliopsida; order Solanales; family Solanaceae; genus Anisodus; species Anisodus tanguticus. Next base: position 59,353,603 of record CM067542.1, on the reverse strand, counting down.
AAGATGTCTAGGAAGAGAGTGTATCTCGAACATTATCTAAATTGGAGTGACACCAAAAGGTATTCAAAAACCAAATGTTTACTTGAAAAAATAAAAGAGCAAAAAATTGCTTAAAGAAAATGATAGATGAAGAAGGAACCCGCAAGCGAGAAGTGTGGAGCAGAGTAATTGTTGGAGGACAGAGCTCTCGCTTTGCAGCTTGCACTTTGTAGATAAAGAGCCAAAGAGGATTTGGTTACTTACAACAACAACAACATGCCCAGTGAAATCCCACAACGTGGGGTCTGGGAAGGGTAGAGTGTACGCAGACCTTACCTCCACCTTGGTAGGTAGAGCGGCTGTTTCCGGGAGACCCTCGGCTCAAGACAAAGCATAATCACAAGCAAAGCAAGCAAGGCAAAGCAAGAGAAACGGTCAGACTCAAACAGGTAATTAAAGCAGTATGGACAATATGAACACGCGGATAACAAAATCGCATACGTCATGGTAACACATTCTAACAACAGGAAGCAATAGCTAACACAACTAAATAAGATAAACAAAGTACACTAAAGAACACATAGCAACATAAATCAAACTACAGGGGACTATAAAACAATATTGCGCCTATAAGTGTGATAGGCTAATCGGGCCTACAGTAATAACACTACAGCTATCATTTTGTAAGCGTAAATAGGACTACGCTCAACTACCTACTACCATTCTACCATAATCCGTGTCCTCCACAACCCCCTATCTAAGGTCATGTCCTCAGTAAGTTGCACATACGCCATAGCCAACCTTCTTCGGCCTACCTCTACCCCTCCTGAACCCGTCCATAGCCAACCTCTCACACCTCCGCATTGGGGCATCCGTGTCTCTCCTCTACACATGCCCGAACCATCTCAACCTCGCCACTCCCACTTTATCCCGAATATCATCATTTCTAATCCTATCTCTCCTTGTATGCCCACACATCCATCTCAGCATCCTCATCTTTGCAACTTTCATCTTGTGTATGTGCGAAGTCTTGACTCGCCAACACTCCGTCTCATACAACATAGTCGATCTAACCACCACCCTATAGAACTTGCCTTTAAGTTTTGGTAGCACATTTTTGTCGCACAAGACTCCAGATACGAGCCCATTTCATTCACCCTACCCCAATACGATGTGTGACATTGTCATCAATCTCTTAATTCCCTTGGATAATAGACCCTAGGTACTTGAAGCTTCCTTTCTTTGGAATGACCTGAGTACCGAGCCTCACCTCCATGTCTGTCTCAGGGTCGCTCCCGTTGTTGAACTTGCACTCCAAATACTCTGTCTTGGTCCTACTCAACCTGAACCCTTTAGACTACGAGTCTGTCTCCAAACCTCCAGCTTGGCGTTCACTCCGCTGTGAGTCTTATCAATCAGGACTATGTCGTCTGCGAATAACATACACCATGGTACCTCCCCTTATATTTGTCGCGCCAGTCCATCCATCACTAGGGCAAATAGGAATGAGCTAAGAGTTGATCCCTGGTGCAGCCCCATCATCACTGGAAAGTACTCCGAGTCTCCTCCTTCTGTCCGTACCCTAGTCTTGGCTCCATCATACATATCCTTGATCGCCCTAGTGTACGTCACAGGTACACCTCTAACCTCCAAACATCTCCATAGAACCTCCCTAGGGACTTTGTCGTATGCCTTCTCGTGGTCGATGAAAACAATATGTAAATCTTTCTACCTCTCCCTATACTGCTCCACCAACCATCCTAATAAGATGAATGACTTCAGTAGTCGAACGCCCCGACATGAATCCAAACTGGTTCTCGAAAATAGACAGGTCTCTCCTCACTCTAATCTCCACGATCCTTTCCCAAACTTTGATAGTGTGGCTCAGCAGCTTGATACCCCTATGGTTGTTGCAACTCTGGATATCATCTTTGTTTTTGTACAAGGGAATCATTGTACCACACCTCCATTTTTCGGACATTCTTGCCGTCTTAAAAATGACGTTAAACAACTCAGTCAGTCACTCCAAACCTGCCCTGCCTACGCTCTTCCAAAATTCATCTGGGATCTCATCAGGCCCGGTCGCTCATCCCCTGCGCATCCTGCGAACAACACCCTTAACCTCCTCAGCCTTAATGCTTCTACAATACCCAAAATCCCCGTACCTACCAGAATGCTCCAGATTTTCCAGCACAATGTCTCCATCTCTTTTTTCGTTCAAGAGTTTATGGAAGTAAGACTATCACCTCTGCCTAAAATGTGCTTCCTCCACCAGTACTTTGTTGTCCTCGTCCTTGATGCACCTCATGTGATCCAAGTCACGAGCCCTCCTCTCCCTTGCCTTGGCTAGTCTGTACAACTTCTTATCCCCACCTTTCTCCACTAATTCCACATACAGGCGTTCAAAAGCCGCCGTTTTCGCCGTCGTAACCGCTAGCTTTGCCTCCTTCCTTGCCATCTTATACAGTTCCCTATTCGTCCACTTCTCCACCTCATCCTTGCTTTATACCAATTTCACATACGCCGTTTTCTTCGCTTCCACCTTCTCTTGAACTTTACCATTCCACCACCAGTCCCCTCGATGCCCACCACGGTGACCCCGCGAGGCCCCTAACACTTCTCTAGCTACCCCCGAATGCAACTGGCCGTCCTATCCCACATACCGGTCGCATCCCTACTACTCCCCCAAGTCCCCTTGGCCATCAACCTCTCCCCCATCTCCTTTGCACTAGCCATGGACAAACTCTCCCATTTGATTCTTAACCTGTCATCCACAACCCTCTTCTTCTCCAACTTGATCTCCATATCCATTACCAAAAGCTTATGTCGGGTTGTAAGATCCTCCTTCGGAATAACCTTGTAATCTTTACAAAGACCTTTGTCAACTTTCCTAAGGAGCAAAAAGTCTATATGAGTCTTAGCCACCGAACTACAGAAAGTCACCAAGTGTTCTTCCTTTTTCAGGAACCTCGAATTGGCTATCACCATCCCACAAGCTCTAGCGAACTCCAAAAGTGAGACGCCTCCCCCGTTCATGTCTCCGAGTCCAAAGCCTCCATGCACATCGTCATAACCCTCGGAAGTGACCCGATATGTCCATTGAAATCCCCTCCTACAAATAACTTCTCAGTGGGTGGTATACCTCCCACCACTTCGTCCAAATCCTCCCAAAAGCGTCTCTTCCCCTCTTCGTCCAAGCCCGCCTGCGGCGTATAGACACTAATAATGTTCATAGTGAACCCTCCAACTACCAACTTAATCGTCATCATCCTGTCATTAACCCTCATCACCTCTACCGCTTGATCCCTCTACCGCCTGATCCCTTAGGTGACATGTGATTAACTGACACATCATACACTATGCTCTTACAACTAGACCAAAACAGTGGGGCTGCTTCCTCCTTTTTATTAGGATGGGATTATTGCCAAAATTACATCCAGGTGCATTTACATCCACGTGGAGGTGTGTCCAGCTTTGATGTAAGCCCAATAAAATAGGTAACTTAGTATTGAGACACTTGTGACTTGTCCTTCAGAACTAGTTGAGTAGTAGTCTTAACTCACCCAATTGCTTGCCCTACAGAGAGCACTAACTAACTGCGACCAACTCTTTTCCTTCTCAACTTTAAAAATGTCATATTCCTCTTTGTCTAAAATCTTTCTTGCAGAGTTGTGTTCTTTTTTGTTTTCCACCCGGCGTACGATACCTGTATGTAAGTCCCGAGTAATCCGGATTCGTGCCGCATAACACCCGTTAAAGGGGAAAGCGCTCTCTACCAGAATTTTTTTTTCATACTCAGGTTTCGAACCCGGAGCTTCTGATTAAAGGTGGAGGGATCCTTTCCATCGCACTACAACCCTGGGTGGATCAGAGTTGTGTTTAGATGGTGGGTTTTGAGTTGCATTCAGAATCTTGTTCTTTAAAAATATTTTGGAGATGCCTATGTTGCACTTTTAGGGGGTCTTGTCATGTTCTCCACTAGTGACTTCTCATTTTCACATTGGTTGCTAATTGCTTTAGTGTCATGTCCATTCTTTTTCAAATGTTTAAATTCTTTGCTTATTGCAGCCACAAGTTTCATGCTACTTTGACATTGGATATTCTACTGGAATAGAATGTTCCAACATTTGTGGCATTAAATCAGTGATTTTGATTGTTTGAGGTTTTGGAATAGTGGTAAGAGCGCAACGTGTGACGTGTGGTTCAGGTGCATGTCACGACTAGTAGTAAGAGTGCAGAGCGTGATGTATGGTTAGGGTCGTGCATTATTATCACTGGTTTAAACCTTGCTGCAAAGAAAAGCTTGATATTTAAGTGAAGAAAGGTAAAATGACGCCTATTATGCACCAAGTTTTGGGTCGTGCATCGTTGGTCCTTGTGAATTTCTGGCTTATCGAAAAAAAAAATCAGTGATTCTGATCAATATAATGGTAAACCACAAATCTGATTGCAGTTTAAAAACCACACTTTTTAAGCACAACTATTAATATTCTTATGAATTCAAAATAGTCAAGGTGTACAAACTGCTTCAGACATCACCATTATAAAGAAAATATTTTACTATATCGAATGTTTATACCAATCTATTCGAATTTACTATGATAAGTGATAAGTTGATGTGAGAATACATGCTAAATAAGCATAGTCAAGTCTTTAGATTTATGCGAAACACACTTGTCATCTATTTATTGATTTGATTACATTAAGTAATTCTATTGCTAACTAACAGTCTGATTCTTTCCCTTATAATTACTGATATATAGAGGAGTATCAATATTATTATGGGTGAAGACTAATTCTCAACAACAAAATTGATCACTCAATTGAAACATCCAAAAGAAGAAGAGAAGTGATTTTACATAGTAGCCAAATAATGGTTCTAGTTATGGGTCCTAACTCAATTTGGGGCCAATTCAAGAACACTAATGCGGAAAAAGATTTCAAATATTGAGTTGCAGTCATGAGGAAAATATGCTTATATTTACTGGGTTAAACTGAATCCAGCATTTTTTACATCTTAAAACTGTTTCTGTTTTAGTAAAAAAAATTGGATGCATTAATTTTTGTAGAGGTTCCTATTGATACTTACGTAACGTAGGGCCTACTAAAGGGAGAAGCGCTTCTTACTAGAAATAACGCTCAAACCCTTCACCTCTAGTTAAGGATAAAGGATCACATCTATCCCACCATGCCACCCGGGCTTCGGTGGTAGAGGGCCCTATCGGTTTCGCACAGCGTACGACCCATTAAATAGAGAAGCACTTCTTGTCCGGGGTTCCTCCATTCGTAGGGCTCGAATCCGAGATTTCTAGTCAAAGATGAAGGGTTTACATCTACCCCACCATATCCCTCTAGCCTAAGTGGTAGAAAGTCCTATAAGTATTCGCGTCACGTAGAGCCCATCAAGGGGAAATGCTCCATACCAAAGGTTTCTGCATTTGCTGGAACAAGGCTCAAATTGAAAACCTTTAATTAAGAATGAAGGGACCATATTTATCTTACGACACCCTCGGTGATAGATGATCCTAGTACTAGATACTAGATAAGTAGACCTATATCTGACATGCACATATCGCTTCTCTTAGTTACCAACTATAAATACACAACTGTCCATGGGAGAATGCCCAAATTTGTGAATATCATTTTCAAGAAGGGGAGTCTCGGATTAACAGGTAAAATTGTTGTCAAGTGATTAGGAGGTCATGGGTTGAAGCCGTGGAAGCAGCCTCTTGCAAAAATGTAAGATAATCTTTGCGTACAATAGCGTGGTCCGGCCCTCCCTGCACCCCCGCACATAACAGCTTAGCCTCTTGCAAAAATGTAAGATAATGTAACTTTCAAACTTTTTATTTCTAAGTGATTAGATATTCTCAACTAGGCTATCTTAGCCATTAAACAAGAAATGGGTAGCACATGATGTCTATTTTGAACATGTAGATTTGGAAAGTGACGTATCATCTAACAAAATCTCTAGTAATTCTATTCCCAAATTTCTTTCTCATTAATTGTTGAAGTTTCAAAGATTTCTAAGAGGAATATGTCCTACCTGACATGATTCACGTGCTATTTTAACATGTTCGTGTCAGATCATACGAGACAGATAACCTATTATCGATATACTAATCTTATCATTATTGATATAATTCACTATCAAAATAATGCAAATTTTTGGCGAACATTTCCGTCGAAGCGCCATCAGAAATCCCATATTTCGAAAATGTTTTCGACGAATCAATTTTCAACGGATTTTGTTGAAAATTTCTATTAGAAATTCACGTTTTTTAGTAGTGAATTAAAAAAAATAGTAAATGAAGAATAGGAACATGGTTAGTTGCGGATGCAGTTGTTATGCAACATGCAGGGGTGGAGCTAGCATGTCGATTACAGTTCAACAGAACCCAGTAGCTTTAGTGCAGATTCTATATTTATGTTAAAAAAAAACTACTTAATATGTATATATAATTTATCAATAACCCATTAACTTTTTTGTTTCAGAATCAAGAACTCATAAACTCAAAATTCTAGTTCCACCTCTGACAACAAGTTTACAAATATGATATTTTCAAAATATGGAGTATAGATATATCTTTGATTCTTTGAAAATCAAACTAAAATTTCAACAAATATTATATTTGAACCCGTAATTTTATTAGCGAGTTCGATGCTAAATATCTTAAAAGCCAAACTCTATAAGTTAAAATTCTGAATTCGTCCATAAACGCGATCATAGTGGATTGACACCAAAAGTCTTCAAAAAAAAAAAAGAGACTAAAATTTCTCCCAAGCGTGGCCTTAAAAAGCCATTTTCTTAGGAGTTTGTGGAGTTCGAACTTGCTTGTGTCCCTAGCCACTATCCTAACCTAGTTTCCCACTTCTTTGAGTTGCTTTCAAACTAATAAAGTTTTTAATAGTTAATTTATGCATTTAATTCCTGAAGTAATTATATGTAATTATATCACTTTCAATTCGATTTCAATGCTGAACATGATTCATAAATAGCAAAAGAATGTGCCTCCATGGAGAGCAACAAAAGTCGACAGACCCCCCAATTGACATCAACGAGTAAAATCTCATTGTGCTTCAGGACCCCACTTTAAACATCTTTATTACTAATTTTATTTCCCTTTAATTGAACTGTTCTATCTTAATTAGTTTTCATAAACCTTTTAAACTAAATTTAGGCTAGAAGGAGAACTGGGAAAAAATAAAAGACAATGCATATATTCTTTCGGTTTTCCACACGGTGTTCAGTCCTGCTTTTGGGGTCCGATTAATTCGTATTTGCATAAAAAAATTACACTTTAGTGGTAAAGTGTTTCCTACCAAACTGAAAAGGGTAGATTTACTTCTCCAAGACAATTTTCTTTTTCCACCTAATTATTTCTCTAACCAATCTATGTGTATATGCCATCTAAATCTTCCATTAATGATATTGCCACACATTCTAATTATAACAATATTTTTTACGCATTTTCAAGTAACAATGTTTTACTTTAAAGAGTGATTTGTGACAATCTCATTGGAGAAAGTGATGGAAGATGCAGTATCTTAGGGAATGCATGTAGCAGCCCATTAGTGTCAATAACAAGACATAGTCAGTCGGTCTTTTCTTCTATAATGGACTAGCTATATATTTTAATTAACATAAGATATTAAGTACAATTTACATCCATATAAATGCTTTCACATTTTGCTTCATTTCGTACTCATCTTCCTTTCTTTTCCTTTTTCAATCGATCGCAACACAACCAATTATCATGATAGTTATTACTCAAGAACTTGAAATACAGTATCTCTCTTTGTGTATATTTTTGTGTAGTGTATAAATATTGTATATAAAGTGTTTATACATATCTTATACATTGTTATACAATTATACACATAATAACATTGTAATACATTTATCTTTTGTTATTCATGATAACTCGATTTATTTCTCAAGAACTCTTTAAATGTTATATGGGCTGTTATACGGGTTAATTACTCAAGAATATATCCAAAAAATAATTATAAAGTGTTTTACTAGAAGTTGGGAAACTAGTCCAATTGTATTCTTTTACATTAATAATAAATTTTACAAAGATATTAAAATAAGGGAGAGTTAAATGTAATATCATAAACCCTTCAAAATTACTATATTCCAAATGTGCACTTTTAGCTGCAAATTACTAATTATCGATTACTTTGAAAAGTCATAAAGTTCAAGTTTTAACATATTTATCATAATTACAAAACAAAAAAGACATGTTCTGTGTAAAAATTATAAAACGACATCTTAATGTGCAATTTTAATTGCCCAAAAAATTATTGTTATGCGATCAATATATCTATATACTAAATGCGATTTGAACTAACGATATATGTCATGCGACCCGTTATCTCAGTTAACTTAGAAGACTTGCAAATCGCATTTCTTATCTCTTTACATATTTTTGAAATTCTCACAACATATTACACATTTTTAGAATTTTGCAGCCAAAATATACTTTTTGAAAAAAAATAAGTCATTCATATGTATCATCAACTTTATTCCTCTAGTTTCACCCATTCTAAGTACCAATTCATCTACCACGTGAAGATAAAAAGTGGCTATCATTCATATACAAAAAGAAGTAGTGATCTCTTTCTTTTCCAGAAAGAAAGAATAAAAACAAAAAAATAAAAAAGGAATAAAAAAGGACATCCCTCCTTTTTGCTTTTGCAATTAGATTCTTTTCTTTCTATTTCGATTTTTTGTATTTCATTCCTATTGTTGAAACATATCTTCTTCTTTTCTTCTTTTCCAGAATTGTCTCCATATAATCTTTTTAGCATTGCTAATATAAACAAGGTACTACATTTCTGTTTTGTTTCTCTCCTGGGTTCGGTATTCGCTTTGGGTTCGATTAATCTAGATTCGCCAGAAGTGTGGGGATAAAGCATTCTAGGTGATTCCATGCCCAAGGTTGAACCCGAAACCTATGATTAAAAATGAAGGAATACTTATCACTCCCTTGCGATCTCTAGTGGTTAATGTATTACATTTTGTTGACCATTATAGTTAAGTGTACAAATTTTAGTTTTTGATCTTTATTTTGTTTTGCTTAATTTGATTTTGAAAGATGGTTCCAAGTTACAACTTACAGGCACATGGAAAATGTGTCTGATCAATAATTGAAAGTAATTTTCATAAATCACTCAAAGATATAGTATATCATATCCTCCTTTGGATTTTAGCCAAGCTAGCTAGGGTTTTTTTGTTAAATGAAGGGAACATTAATAGGCATAACGGTAAGCGTTGACGTCATGTAATTAGGAGGACACTGGTTCAAGCTGCAAAATAGTCCTCTTGCAAGAATGCCCCAAAACAAAATCCGAATCTGAACCATTGTTGTTTCCCTCCCAAAGGCAAAACTCCTATGTGTTACTAATCCGTCCACCATTGAAAACCAGAAGCGAATCAACTGTTTAAGTTATGAATTCAACATAACTCAATAACTTTGGCTCAAATTCTACATTGGTGTTAAGATATTCACTTAATATGTACAAATAAGGGATCTATTCAAAACCAACAAGCAAAAAGGGTTACGGTCCAGAATCTATAAACTTAAAATTCTGGATCTGCCACCAATTCCCCGTCCGACTTGCATATGTTAAGACTGCACGCAAACAATACATCACTCAATATAATCCGACCCTTACCCGGACCCCACACGTAGTAAAGACTTGGTGCATCGGACTATCTTCCAGAGTTTTTTTTATACATTGTCAAATTCGTTTTTCTCAATAACAAGTCTTGATTAGCTTCAACCAAAAAATAGTCATATTTTCAAATGTTCTTTTTAATGGCAATTCTTCATCGAAAAGCTAATTATTATAACATATACTAGTATTAACCGTTATTTGTGGACATATCGTAGCAAAACTTTTTTTTCTTAACATTCTTGATTAACCAATTTAAATTAAGTAAAATGCAAGTGCATAGAAAACAAGAATTGGCTTTCTGAGTCTTCATTATGATCATAATAACAACTTAACAAATCATGATGATCTTGAGAATTTCACTCTTTGTATTATTATTTTTAATGGCTGAGAACATATAGCTATATTGTCCAAGAACTTCAGATTACATGAACCTGAATATGACAATGACCTCCATTAATACTAGACTAAATCCAACAATAATGATCACATTACACACCACTTTTAGTTTGTTAGGATAGTGAATTTCAACTCACATTTGCGCAGTAGCAAAGTTAGAAATTCTAATTACGAGATCAGAAATACAAAAAAAGGCCTCAATATTGCTAAAGTATTTTTTAAGTCGTCGCAATTGCCTCTACAGTAGAAGCTTCCATTATGTGTCGACAATTTATATAGTTGATTTTACATATCCTATTTATACAATGTAATTTTTCAAGGAAATCCAACTCGGAAGTTGCAAAGCCTGTAGTCCAAATAAAGGGGATTATAAAATATTCTGAGCCTATGCCCTATAGTCCATATAAAGTGGATTATTAAATATTCTATTAAGTCTCACCTAAAATTTGAACTTGCGATATAAATAAACTTTTGAACCCCTTTGCCACGATAAATAGAATCTTCTTTTATATCAAAGGGATTCAATAATTTATGTATAACTAAAATAATATCTTTTGCGTGCATAGGCGAAAGGGATTCAATATTTAACCTTTTTACCTAAACCTAGCTCCCCCCTGCCCTTCGCCTGCATAGAGACGTACGGAATGACGGTCGGTTAATTAAATACTTTTATTTTCCAGAAATCATACTATATAAATATATATCTTGTACACCCTTGAATGCTCTTAATGAAATTTTTGACTTCGTTAGTCAAACCTAAACGTCCTTGCACCCTATTGATATGTCATTCATCGATAACAATACAGAAAGACTCTTTGTTAGCTCTACGCCCTTGTACCCTATTGATATGTCATTCATCGATAACAATACATCGCATGTACACAAACATTGTTGCGCTAGCAACCAAGTAAATGCATTATTGTATGTACTGACCTAACAAACTTCAAATGATAATAATTGAAAAATAATGAAAGGAGCCTCAAAATAAATATTGACCAAAATAAGTGCTTGTAGTTCAAATGCTAAATCTTAAATAAAACAACGACTAGTTTTATGAGGGACACTACTAAAAATATCTCTATTTTTCCACTGATTTTCCACTGAAAAATGATTCAATGGCTATTTTCCATTGAATGTCACTGGAAAAAATTCAATGGAAAAAAACTAAATAGTAGTGTTTTCACACGAAAAAATTACGAAGTCCCCCACCGTTTCAGTGGAAACTTATTTCCCACTATGCGTTTTTTCAGTGAGTTAGTTCGGTGGAAATGAGGTGGGAAAAATCATGTTTCATAACACAAATTCTCCATTGAATATAGGTGGGAAAAATCTAGTAGTGGGAGAATAGACAAGTGAGATTCTTTGATTTTGGTCCAAAAATTATACTACTAATTTTTAAAACACTATGTACTAATGATGAAACTATGCAACATTTTCAAAAGTCCAAAATATCTATTTTATAAATTATAGTGTTGCATAAAAGTCAAAAATATTTTGGTTATACCTTTTTAATAAGAATATATCATGCATGTCCAACATATATGCCATTGCAATTCAGGTATCGGCTTTGTTAGATCATGTATTTTAACTGAAATACACCAATTAACAATATTAATACATGTTCTTCAAGGCGAGCGCTCTATAATACACGCAAGCATGATAATATTGGGCTATGTCGTTCTTGCTTCATATCTGAATCTACTAATTTCTTCATAATTTTTAACGTTCTTTACGTGAGAGATTAGGAATCTTTTGTGTTCCTTACATATTTTTTCATAAATTATTTAGCGTTCGAACACGAGTAAAATAAAGAACATCACAAGTACTTAAAAGCATGAAACAGATAAGTAGTATATTACCACACAAAAAAAAATTATATCCGTTTGATTTATTGGTGTGTAATTTGTTCAAATGCATGATCGAACAGCATGTCAGCTTTATCTGATTTGCTTATTCTATTATTTATCCAAAATAAAGTCATGAGACAATATTAATATGGTAGTATGTACAACAAAACTATGTATAAATAATAATTGTTTACAAATTTGATACTATGATTACTTTTCTGAAATATATCCCTCCAATGCAACTAATTAATCCTTAAGTAGTAGTAATTATTTTCCCTTAAACCCTAAGCTTTTTCTTGACTCCCAACCATCAAACTTATGTAAGGTTATTAGAATTAAACCTTTTTATAACGGGATCGTTTAATTTTAAAAAGATGTATATTTCGGACAGGGTGCTATTAGAAAAAGTTGTTATCCGACCAATGGATTTTCATTTCTTTATGTAAAACATGGTTGAATCAAATTGCAAAGAGTTTTGGAACCCAGTGCAAGTATTCATTGAATTTATTGTCAAAAACTGGTCTTTCTGCATGCAAACCGGAATAGGGGCTTTAACCTTCTTTAATTTCATTACTTGTCGTTTATCCGAATAATTTTTAAATTATTATAATGAGATATTATTATAGAGAATCTATAATATAACATAATATAAAATTCGGTTGTAAATAGAAATATCTTATTATATTATGTTAAAGGCTCTAAATGCATTGTTGGCAAAATTTTGTACCGTAAATGAGCATCTCTAGTGATAATGAATCATCTATATATTCATTCACTATTGCCTCAATTTTTAAGAAAAAATAAGCATATCATCTTGACAAGAAGAATAAGGCAAAAAAAAAAAAAAAAATGAAGCTCAAGACACCATCAACATATGGAGAGATAGAATAGAACCCACCTTTAGAAATTAAATAAATAAAGTAAATATAAGAAAAGGGACAGATAGACAAGACTAAAATAGAATGTAAATAAGATGGGGAACAAGAGAAGGATAAAATAGGACTGTTCCTATATAATCTCTTAGCTATAGGGTATTTATGAACTTTCTTCCCCCCATCTTTTCTTTGAATTTGCCTCATTCTTCAAGTTTTTTTTTACCTCAAAGGAATCTTGTGACTTTTCTTTCTTTCTTTATACTATCAATTTCTATTTTTATTTGGAAAAAGTGAATAAATGAAATTTAACAAGTACAGTATGATTACTCTCTTCTCTAGTCATGATAAGACATGTACAATATCTCATTTGATTAGTGCCTTTGGAAATACTCTTGTCGGTCCATTTTACGTGACACTCATTTTAAATAGAGTAACATGCTCTTTAATTAACCAAAGAAATGTCATAACATATTTAAAATCACACGCAAATTCTAAATTAAGACGTACTTGTAGTATTAAAATTTTATTTTTCTTTCTTAAATTTCATGCTACATAGAAATCTTTCTTGTTTCTAATTAACTTAGAAGCAGGGTCAAAGCTACAGGGTGCAAAGGAGTTCATAATTACACTGCATATAAGACCATAATTACACTATATATAGTATATGTTCACTACTGATCAAAAAATAAGAATTAATCATGGATAAATTCAACAACTAATCAGAAAAATCCATTGCTAATCATATTTACCTATATATTATCAAAAAATTACTATTAGATACAAGCTATAAATTAGCAATAAAGTTTGTTGCAAGCTCCAGTTTTTTTTGTAGATATATTGAGTACAACACAACAACAACATACCTAGTAAAATCTCACAACATGGGGTCTGGAAAAGATAAAGTGTACGCAGAACTTACCTCTATCATGGTAGAGAGGTTGTTTCCAAAAGACCCTTGGCTCAAGAGAAAGTATAAGCAAAAGCAAACGCAAACGCAAAAGAAACGGTCAGACACGTGCAAGAAATTTAAAGTAGTATGAAAATGCAGGTAACGAAAGTGAATAAGTCATGATAAAGCATTCCGAAAAAGAAGCAGTAACTACCACAGAGTAAATAGACAGTAATAGCAACGATATAATAAGATAAATGAAGTAATGCAATAATCTAGACGTAATAGAGATCTAAAAAGTATAAGCTACTGCACAAAGATAATAAAACTCCTAGTACAAAAGAAACCATCGCGGAACCAACTAGCAAAAACCCTGATATTCGACCTCCATACCCTTCTATAAAGGGTCATGTCCTCAGTAAGCTGAAGCTGCGACATATCTTGCCTAATCACCTCTCCCCCATGACTTTTTTGGCCTACCCATCCCTCTCCTCAGGCCCACGACTGCCAACCTCTCACACATCCTCACTGGAGCATCTGCGCATCTCCTCTGCACATGGCCGAACCATCTCAACTTTCCTTCCCGCACCTTGTCCACAACAGGGGCCACTCCCACCTTGTCCCAAATCACTTCATTCCGAATCATATCTCTCCTAGTATGCCCGCACATTCATCTTAGCATCCACATCTCAGCTACCTTCATCTTTTGCGCATGAGCTTTCTTAACTGGCTAACACTCTGCCCCATACAACATTGTTGGTCTGACCACCACTTTGTAGAACTTTTCCTTAAGTCTAGGCGGCACATTCTTATCGCACAACACACATGATGCGAGCTTCCATTTCATCCAACCCGCCCCAATACGGTGTGTGACATCGTCGTCAATCTCGCCATTGCCTTGGATGATCGACCCCAGGTACTGAAACTTTCTTCTTGGGGATGACCTGAGTATCTAGCCGCACGTCCTCGTTCGTTAACTGAATCACGCCGCTGAACTTGCACTCCAAGTACTCTGTCTTAGTCCTGTTCAACTTGAAACTTTTAGACTCCAGGATTTGTCATATATATATATATATATAAATAAATATAAATCCATTTTACTGAAAATCATGGTTCCGTCAAGGTTTGGAAGACGTGCCTCACAACAAAATGTGGTAATTTGTGTTGCAATAGATATTTAGACCAAAGGAAACCAAAATAATCGACCTACAAAAAAAGATGTCTTAATAGTATGGTTGTAATCTTGTTGAGTAACAATATTGTTCTTGACCTTAGTTTAAAAATAAATTAAAATTAACTCATATGATGTGTCGCTTCCCCATTCGATGTCTCTCCACCCCCAACAGCCAACCAAAAGCTACATACTCTATATGCTTTTTTTAACATGATCAGTTATACAATGTGCCTAACTTGGTCTTTCTTTTCAACTTGGTTGTCTCCTTTTCATGAGCATATGCAATAATATACATCTCCATTATTCATTATAAAAATAATATTAAAAAGGTTTTGTTCTTAACTTTCTAGCCGTTGGAATCATGATGAAAAAAACAATTTGTGTTTCTTTAGTATTTTATTAGCAAATAAAATAATGAATTAATTAAGGTTTTTGTTTCAATTTGAATGTTTCTCAGGATTGTGCATGTGGGGTTCATTTCAGAAGTATATATTAGACAAAATCAAACATGAATATCTTAAAAGGGGTAAAAGGGTAAAAGGGAAAAAAGGAAATTAAAATAAAGTAGGGTTTTTATAAATAAATAGTAATAAAAAGGAGATGTAATTATGTTGTCTATAGGAAACAAATAGTCTAAAATTCTCAGAAAATTAGGTGTAACTTAAACTATGAATACTAGTTGCTATTTATATTTAATTCAATCAAATCAATACTCCAAAAGTTTATATTCATTCAAGAAATCTAGATGATTATACTAAGAATTTTATAGAGAACTTGCATATATTAATTCTTTAAAGAAATTATTGAAAATTAATATCCTTTGACATGACATGAGATTCTAAATTATGGTGCTGAAAAAAGAAAAAAATAATGTCCTAACATTATTCCAATTAAAGTATGAATTATATGGCTGACATAAAAAAAAATATGGCCCAAATTAAGCAAAGTAGTTGCCGAAAGTAGTATCTTATAGTATACTACTTATTTATTATTTTAAGTATGATATTAACCTAAGCTAATTGCTAAATATGTATCTGTTGAGCTAAACTCATCCACAATTCTCTAATAACCTACAATACAATTTAGGGATCCTAACATTTTTAGTCCGGCAGTTAAAAAAATTTCACCAACCTAACCGTAATTGTTTGTAATCGTTGCCGATGTGAACTCATTTCTCTTCCTTTATTCATCCACTTTTAGTTATCAACATCCAATAATATTTTTCAATCTAATATTTCTCTCCCTCCAGCGGATTGAGGACAATTTTAAATCATAATTACAAATTAAAGGGAAAATTTGAACCTTTTTTGGAAGAATTTAGGCACGTGTAGTCGTCCGCCTATTTAATGTTGATAGTAAGAGCAAACATGAGGTCTCAAGTTTGAGTCTTGGGTATGAAAAAAATCTTATTAGAGAGTGATTTTATCGCCTTACGCAGTGCGAATCCAAATTAACCGGGATTCTAATGCGATTACCGAACACGGAATGAAAAATTTTAAAAAATTAAACAATTTCAAATTGTACATGAATAAATTTGGACCTTTTCTCATCTACCAATAGTATATGCACACAAGATTTACTTTCAAGGGAAAGTTGTGAATTTTTCAGAGGAAAAAGCTTCACATGAATTCTTATCAATGACTTCAAATTTTCCAAAAGAAATAAAAAATTGCACAATGGTTGGCTACAAAATCAGTTGCATAAAGAATCATGTTTGTTTGTTTTAATAAGTGCTGGGATCTAGGACTTCATAGACAATCTATTTTGCTAGTACTAGTCATTGCTTTTTTTTTATCCTAGACCAACCTTTTAGCTTTTGCAGATTCTTTTTGGTTGTCACAAATGAAACGTTTTTGCTTGGTGAGTCATTGTGACAACTGACAACGATCAGAAAATGTTTTTGATTTTTCATCCAACGTCAAATCTCACAAAATGTGATATGGGAAGGGTATAATATACGTAGACTTATCACTATCTTAAATTTTCATTCAATTTTCGATATTCGTATTAATTTTGCATGTGTAAGCTCATTTACATTGTAGATCCCAAGTCCGGATAAATGAGAGAGTTATCGAGGATCAATGGGGAATAACTTCTCTACCCCATAAAAATAGGAATAAGACTGCATACATCTTATCTTCTCTAGGTCCACTTGTGAAATTACACTTAACCTATTAATTTTTGTTATTCGGTATCGGTGTTAAGGATACCTATTAGTCTGAATTCATGTTTCATAAGCCTATAACAGGGAAACACACCTCACTAGAATTTTTTTTCATACCTGAGATTAACATTTTTAGTTAACGGTAAAAAAATCTTATTCATTCCGTACAATGTAACAAAGATCAAGAAAATTAACTAATGGTTTTATTGACTTTTCACTATGGCTTAAAATAAACAATTCCCAACACCATGATAATGATCCTTTCCTTTCAGCCAGAGACATAATGATAACCTCATACAATTTCAAGATTTTGTTAAAATTTATTTCAGTAAAGCATATGACGTCGATAGTTCGAGATAAAGCACTTAATGAACTAATACACAATCGCATTTCGCCTTACCAACTCTAAGATCGAACACAAATTTAAATTGTTTGTACAAACAGACCTTTTTAAGTGTAATGTTTAAGACGTTCAATAAAATTAAAATGACTAGTCCCTAATGTTGCAATAACCAAATCAAATAGATAGCCTTATATCAATTAAGACCAAAAGATTAATGAGACTGATTTACGCAAATATTTCTTATTTAAGGTACTGTTTAGATTTTGTCCTTATTTTCTAAAATTGTGCAAATATAACTCGTAAATAATTACCCTTCCAGACAATGATGTTTACTCATACATTGGTCAACCTTACAAATAAAACATTAGACGACGTCATTTACTAAACAATTATCATAAGAAGAGACAACCAACGAAAAGTTCACGATTAATGAAGACATTGACATTAGTTTGAGTTAATTAAGTTTATAATATGCTATCAGTACATCATAATCTTCTTTTGTTCTGTAACATGTAGGCTCAAAATTACAAGATCCCTTAGTTGCTTAAGTTTCTTACAACATCATTAGACTATAATCAAGAACAAAATCTGCAAATCTTGTAAATTAATGCGGTTGTTATGATGAACTTAATCTTACATTGTCATTTTTGTCTTCTCACACTCGATGCAATGAGAGGATCAATAGATCAAAAGGTGCATTACAATGTCTAGCAACATAAAGATTTTTTAAATGTTTTTCCCTTTGTTTGCTAATGATAACCACAATATAATATTGTTAAGAGTCCCACATCGGATATGGAATGGGAACATGGACTCTTTATATGGACTTGGACAATCCTCACTAGAGATGGCAGTGGATCCTGGACCCGGTCCGGATCCGGTGGATCCAGATCCGTTTTATAGGATATGGATCTTCAAAATTTGGACCCGACGGATCCGGATCGGACCCGGATCCGTTTCTGACGGATCGGATCTGGATCTGGATCTTGTATTTGAGATCCGTATCCGGTCCAGATCCGACCCGTGAATCCATTTTTTATTAAATATATTCATAACCTAGAATGTAATTTTATAAGTATTTTCTTAAAATTGCTAAGCACATCCTTGCAAGTTTAATTCTCAAAAAAAGTTTAATTTATCCCCGCATTAACTTAAAAACAAAAAAATAAAGAGGTAACTTCGATAATAAAATCAATGTTATATTAGTGAATGACTAACATCTCCATAGATAAGTAGTTAAAATTATATTCACTTCAATTGTGAAGATTCCAAGCACATGGAAGTTCTGCATTGTGGAAATACTAGTCAGCATTTTCCACAACTATTGTCATTGTCCAACATTTTCAATTAATAGCTCACAATCAAAACGAAACAACGAACAAAATATCTCATATGAACATTTCATTAGTGAAACACAGTAAACTGTTAGCTAAGTAAAAATCGTTTGTCAGTTCAAAAAAAAATTCTTAGCAAGGTACATTCTTAGCAAGACAATTTTTTTTACATGTGGATCCAGATCCAATCCGTGGACCCGGTGGATCCAATGGATCCGGATTTGGATCTGATTTTTATGGATCCGACGGATATGGATCCGGATCTGGATCTAGTAGGATCCGATCCGTTGCCATCCCTAATCCTCACCCTACAAGCTAGCTTTTGGGGTTGAGTTAGGCCCAAGATCCATTCTTTACATGGAGTCAGACTCATTCCAATTCTTTGTTCACCGATGTTGGGCCCCCAAATTATATTATCCACGCTCCAGTTAACAAGGTCTGGGCGTGCGGGGGAGTGTTAAAAGTCCCACATTGGATATGGAATGGGAACATGGACTCCTTATATGAACTTAAACAATCCTCACCCTATAAGCTAGATTTTGGGGTGAGTTAGATCCAAGATCCATTATTTACAAATACAATGTCCCCTCCACCCCCCCCCCCACCCCCCAACACACACAAAAAAAATAACTTTTTCTTTTCTTCCTTTTTAGGGTAGTAGCTGGGGGCATTAATATTGTTTATTCAGACTTGCAGCTGAGTGTAATTCATGAACACTATAAACTTTTGTGTCTGAAAATGTGAAATATATGACAAGCATTTTCATTTTAATGACGCATGATTCAAAATTCAGTGAATAGTAGATTTTCTTTCTATCCTTTTCCACTTAAAAGTTAGACTTTTATCTGCGACAGATTTCAACGTGTGACGTATGCCTAATCCACACATTATGTCAACAATGCATGAAAATTCGATGGATAATGAATTCGCCCTACTTAAAGTAGTAAACTTTTATCTATAACGGAATTCAAACGTGTGATGTACGCCTAACCAACACATGTGCTCATATATATATATGATGACACTGCATACTTAATGGTACAGTGACAAAAATAAAAGGAGATCAGCCTCTGTCTCTCTCTGCATGGCTCATCAAATGAAGCTTTTGACTAAGAGTATATAAAAAATACTTTCTATTACTGCCTAACTTTGGTTTAGGTTTCATTTTTCTCTTTGTTCAATAATTCTAACTTAGATCGGACACTTTGAAAAAAGGTATGTGCGTGTAAGAATACATAAATGACTGACTGTGATGATTACAAGGGTCATCAGCCTCTACAACTATCTAGAATCTGCTACTTGAACGTTTTGTGGCGATCTTACTGAGTCGTCATGTTTATCCTTATTGTTCGCATACAATCATTACCAAAATGATATTTTCTGTGACAACAGTGATGACTACGAGGTATCACCACTAACATTATAGTTCATTGAGGTGATCTTATTGAGTCGCCACAAATATCCTTACTTGTTGTGTATAGTTGTCACTGAAAGGATATTTCTGTGACGACAATATAAGGGTTACCACTAAAACTATAGTTGTGGTGATCTTATTGAGTAGCCACAAATATCTTCTAAAACTATAACTCTTTGTAGATGAGATCGCCACGAATATTCTTACTCTTTGTGAATAATCATCACTAAAATGATACTTTTTTGTGACGGCTATAAGAGTCACCACTAAAACTATAGTTATTTGTGGCTCTTATTGAGTAGCTACGAATATCCTTTTTGTGGCAACTAAATTAAAGAGTAATCCCCATGATAAAGTTATGGAAAGTCTCGTTTTTTGTAGTGATATAGCTAGTTATTATAGCTAGCATAAACATACATAGTATACACAAACGTGATGAGATAGTGAGTATATAATATAGTTCTTAGTACACTAATGGATTAAAGAGGCACTAAACATACATAATTATTCATTTTCCAGAAGCCAGAGAATGGAGGTTACTGGTGTAGATACTGAAGAAACAAAAGGAAATGGGGTAATAATTTCCAAAATAGTACTTTGTTTGGCATAACAAAAAAACAAGAAAGCAACTCAATCAATATTTTAAGAAAAACAATAAACTATATAGTTGTCCCAATGCTGGGATCCAAGACCTCAAAATCCCATTGAGTTTATTAGTTAATTAATTATCTTTTTTTAGTGTTCTCCCTATTCAAAAATTGCTATGTATCCACATGTACCACTTCTACTTGCATTCTTTAAATCACAAATTTTGTTCTATGTGCGAGCAGTACTCGCTTTTAATTAGAAGGTTCAAATTTACTCTTGAAGTATTCGATTTAACTTATATTTATCTTTTATTTAGTACTTCTCAGTGTATGAGGGCACGCGCCGTTAATTTCATCTCGTATTTGCCCCTCCCTCCAATAGCTATCCAATTTGGCACCGTGAAACTATGTAAAAAATGGCAGCCCGTTGCACTAAGCTCCCGCTATGAGCGGGGTTCGAGAAAGGACCGACCACAAGGGAAACCATGTAGACAAACAAAAACCGTAATTCAACATTGAACTGTAAACCAATCAATTGGTTTATATATCCTCCGCAATAATTTACAACATGTCTTTGAACAATTGAAAATGTCCAAACAGATGCAAAATGTCCAAATATTATCTCTGTTTTTCTTCCACTGTATCAATCAAATTGAACCTTTTTTTTTTTGCGGTGAAAAATCGTTATTGGGAGGGGCGTATTTGAATTGAAAGATAACGATGATAGCTCTTATAAATCGAAAAGTAAACGAAAAACATATATAAGATAAATAGCAAATGTTAGAGATTAAGATGGAGTTGCCAAAACAACTATTATATGGTCCTTAAGAACAGTAACTCATGAAGAAAACAACCAGTAAAGATCATATAATAGTTGTTTTGGCAACTCCATCCTAGTCATTTGTCAGCTAATGTGTTGGCTACTAATAATATAAGATGACCATTTTCACATGGTCATTTTATAAATTTAGTGGGAAACTGTATAGACCAGCAAAAAGTTGCCAAACTAAGCCCTTTAGTTCTTTTCTTCTCTTTTTTCTTTTCATTGTATATGATTCTTTTTGTTCATTAATTTTTTTAGTTCCTTTCTTCTCTTTTTTCTTTTCATTGTATATGATTCTTTTTGTTCATTAATGTTGAGTCTAGGATGTGTTTGATACAACGGAAAATATTTTCTTCACAAATGTTTTCTTGAAAAAGAAATATTTTTTTTAATTTATATTTAATTGTTTGAATGTAAGCGAGGATAGAAGTGTAGGGGTAGTGAAGAAGGGGGATATGGGGGTGGGGGCGAGATGGGGTGTGTTGAAGGATCCAAAGGAGTGAAGTGTCAGTAATTAAAATTTATATTCCCTACTTTCATCAGAAAAGTTATTTTCTTCCTAAAGAAATATTTCCTCCATTTAATATCATGAAAATGTATTTCCCCCCTCACAATGTTCAAACGACAACCAATTTAAACAATTTTTCAACTCCAAATATCTCTTTTCTTTCACATGTCATTCTCCAAATATATTTCATCACCCAAAAAAAAAAGTAAAAATAATATACAAAATTTTCCAAAGTGACAAGCTCAGGACCACCACTAAGCCTGATCACTCCTTTCTTCCAACTCGGGCCATACTTGAAAGACCCAACAAGAAGCAACTTGGTAGGGGCCTCCCTTACTTCAAACCCTTCCATCAAGAACTAAAATCCATCAAACAGAGATATCTGACATTATCAGTAGATCCTATGTAAAAGTTGAAAAGAGTTCACACTCAAACCTCTAACGGCGCTATTTGTCTAGATATTTTTTGTCTACTATAACAAAATACGAAATGTTGTTATAACGAACATATAATAGTATAACATAACATGACAGATCAATTCCAACAAAACTTGACTGATATAGTGTAAATGTTATAAGGATGGTTGTTAAAAAAAAAAAAAAAAGGCCAACTTCTATGCACTGAGACCGCACGCAATCAAGCCATCTAAAAGATAACGGCAAGTTAACAACAGGCGACCGACCGTTCAAAAAACTGAGATTAGCATGTGATAAAAATAAGGCAAGTTACATGCTATGTTGCTTTAACTCTTCAAAAATATTGCCGCATCCATGTTGGATCCTTTGAAACGCACTATTATTGGATAATCCGACAAGCACTCGATGACATTTTTGAAGATTCTAATTAACACAAATTACTTGTTACAACAGATTAAGATATACAGATTGTGTGATGATTCTTTACACCATCAGTGTATATATATCAAATCCAAGTTGGAATGTGATCTTGTAGACAGACAGAAAAACACACATGCATTCACTCCCAAGTGAAGTGAATATCCTCAATGCCTCTTACCCCATTGTGGAAGATAAAATTTGTGGACCTAGTAAAGCTTAAAGGGCCTCCACTAAACAGAGAAAATGAGGAAATTTTTGTGCAGCCATAATATATGACTTTCAAATTAGGATACACTGAATAGGATGCAAAAATATAATAGTAGCACATAGCACATATCACCTTCATATAGAATGATCATAAACAAAGAAATATGGTGACATTGTTTCACCAAATGTGAACAGTTTGAATAAATAGCTGGTGTAGAATTCCAAATTCTGCAGATAAAATTTGCTCAAGGTAGCAATAAGTCATGTTAAAAAAAATGTCATATATGGTAGTTGGAACACTGGTGAAGTACAAGTGACATGTGAACTTTTCCACTTCAAACTAAAACACTGTTGAATCCAAAATCAAAGTACTCAATATTTTCCATAAATTAGCATCCACTTTCAAGTTATATAGTCCTCACATGCAGTCCAATAGACCACTTAGTGTCTATTGATAGTGACACCTCCAAATTCTCCGCTTTATATATTCTCTTGACCAACCTTAATTTTCTTGAGGCCATTCTACACCCCCTATTTCCACTCAAGAAAGGGCAAATATTGAAGAAAACTTTGTCCCAACAACCACTTTTAATTCCATCTACACATTTAAGAAAGAATGAAGTCACCACCAACTCATTTATTCTTTAAACATAATAGTATGCTTCTAAGGTTTCTTATATTCATACTAGGCATTTGCTCAATCAACAGAAGTAACCTCTGCTGTAACCAACCTTTTGCCACCCCTTCAAGTTTCTTAGTGGTTCAGTCATCATTGAAACCGTTAAAGATTGAAGGGTACTTTAGTTTCAAGAATATCGATCACGCAGCCAAGGATTTCGGCAACAGATATCACTTCCGTCCATCAGCTGTTCTGTACCCGAAAGCGGTTTCTGACATATCGTCCACCGTAAAACATATTTTTGATATGGGGACAACAACAGACCTAACTGTTGCTGCTAGAGGCCATGGTCATTCTCTAGAAGGTCAAGCTCAAGCTTACCAAGGAGTAGTGATCAGCATGGAATCGCTTAGAGTGCCAGCAATGCATTTCCATACAGGGGACCTCCCTTTTGTTGATGTATCAGCAGGACAATTATGGATAAACATCCTGCATGAAAGTCTTAAACTTGGTCTAACACCAAAATCTTGGACTGATTATCTTCACCTCACAGTCGGAGGCACTTTGTCGAATGCCGGAATCAGCGGACAAGCATTCAAACATGGACCTCAGATCAATAATGTCTACCAACTTGAAGTTGTCACTGGTATGTTCCATGCACAACAGGCCTATTATTCCCCAGTTCCATAATATCAGCCAGAGTTTAGTCTTCCCATTTTTTTCTATTTTATTCAATAAAGTACCAATCATCACATAGAAATCATATAATCAGTAAAAAGGTGCTTACATTGTGGGCTTGGACTCAACAAAGTCTGCAGCAGAAGGCAATTCTGTTACAACAAGTCATCACCTCTTTTTTTTCTAACTTTTGGATACTTAACTATAACTATTGGAAAAATCACATCCCTTCATTTCTGTGAGTTGGATCGTTACGTAGTATATCGCTGGAGGTTATTAAAAATAACATTTTTTTTCACAGGTAAAGGAGAGGTGATTACTTGTTCAGAGGAGAAGAATGCTGACCTGTTCTATGGTGTATTAGGAGGACTAGGCCAGTTTGGTATCATCACAAGGGCTAGGATTGCTCTTCAACCAGCACCTAAAAAGGTAAATTTTTCCAACTCCAAATATCAAACAAGTTAACGTCAATCGGAACAAGATTCAAGGGGGGGAAAAAATACTAAAATCCAATTGTTAACAGGTAAAGTGGATCAGAGTGCTGTATTCAGATTTCTCGACATTTTCCAATGATCAAGAACAGTTGATACAATCCAAGGATTCTTTTGACTATGTAGAAGGATTTGTCATTATCAATAGAACAGGAATGCTGAATAACTGGAGGTCTACTTTCAATCTGAAAGATCCACTTCTGGCCAGAAAGTTCAGTTCTGAAGGAAAAGTTCTCTACTGCCTAGAAGTTGCCAAATACTTCAATCCAGAAGAGACAACTAATACTGATCAGGTAAGATATTTTTTAAAAGTCAAGTTAATTAAAGCTTCTAGTTTTGACAACTTTGCACAATGTTCACCTAAACATATCAACATATTGACTCTTGTTTCTCTTAATACTACAGAATATTGTTGTCCTCTTATCTAAGTTGAATTATATCGAATCCACGTTGTTCCAATCAGAAGTCTCTTACGTGGAATTCCTCGACAGAGTCCACGTATCCGAGATGAAACTACAAGAAAAGGGGTTATGGGATGTCCCTCATCCATGGCTAAATCTTTTAATTCCAAAGAGCAAGATTCATTACTTTGCACAAGAAGTTTTTGGGAAGATTCTTAATGACACTAGCCATGGTCCTATACTCATCTACCCAGTCAACAAATCAAAGTATTGAAATCATTATCACTCAATTAATCTTCTTACATGATAAATGCATCTTGCTAACATGAGACATGATCGTTTGTGTCGCAGGTGGATAAAAGGAACATCAATGGTTACACCTCAAGAAGATATCATGTATTTAATAGCATTTCTATCTTCCGCCATACCATCTTCCACAGGAAAGGATGGACAAGAACATATACTAAATAAGAACAAGAAGATACTAAACTTTTGTGAAAAAGCACATATTGGAATGAAACAGTATTTGCCACATTACACAACACAAGAAGACTGGAAAGTTCACTTTGGTCCCCAATGGGAAACATTTGCTAGGAGGAAATCCACTTATGACCCTTTGGCTATCCTAGCTCCTGGACACAGGATTTTTAAAAGAGCATCACTCCTTCAGCAACAATGACTTCTTCCGAAAAAATAAATAGCTATATAGAGTTTTCTGTTGTTGGTACTCTATTGTACTTTATAAAGCAGTACGGGAAGTAAGTAACTATTACAAATGTTCGAAAGGATAGATAAATGGTCAATCTTCAAAACTGCCGCAAGCTTGTTGTGTCTTGAATCTTGATAACCTTGAAGGCCAATGTTGAGAACTGCCGCAAGCTTGTTGTGTCTTGAATCTTGATATCCTGAAATCAAGAAACAACTAAATCTGGATGGTTACAACGTTGTGTGTTGAGTCGAGGGATTGCCCTCTGTCCTTAAGACAAGATTGCCCCGTATGTATGCTTTTACGTTAACGGGCAATAGTCTCCCAAGATAAAACAACACTTTAATCTCAACGTTACAAAGCCAATAGGTTGAACCTGACGAAGAAAACAAATATGACTCGACTTGCTGAAGATATGGAATAGGAAGGAAGAGTTTCTCTTTACTCTTCTCTTTTGTCTATGTGTATATAGTGTGTCTCTGTAGTGTATATCTTGTGTATACGTGAGGGTTTGGTCACTGTTTTTCAGTCACGAATTGCGCTGATTTTCGCCACTGTTTTGAGCAGTTTTTGGCCACTGTTTTGTGCTCTTTTGTGACTGAAATTTGCTGCTATTTTCGTGTGTTTTCTGGTCTGTTTTCCAGTCTGTTTCACTGTCCCGAATTGAGCCAAATGAGGCTCAATATATAGCATGGAGGATGGGCTGTACCACTGCCCAAAACATGGCTGTTAATGGCCATTAGGAGGGCATTAAACAGCCAAGTAATGGTGGTTAATGGCCATCAAGAGGCTGTTTAAATGGACATGAAGGAGGGTGAAAATGGAGGAGTTAATCAGCCAAGTAATGGCTGGTTAATGCTCCATAAAACTGTCCAACGGTAGGCAGTTTTCTGCCTTCCGCCTTCCCAGAAACTCTGGGGACCAAACTGTAAATATTGAAACTTCAGGGACCAAATTGTACATATGAAACTTCATGGATCAAACTGTACATCTGGCAGAGTTCTCTAGTCCAAAAAGATAATATCAGAAAGTCCCCACAGCCCACAACCCGTGACCGGACCGGACGGGCGGGCGGCGGCGGCGCGCGTGGGCTTAGCCTTGAACCCAAGCACATCTAGGTCTTCCCTCCTTTAAACACATGGGATACCCCTTGGGGTCCCAAACCCTTTACCAATTTGAGACATATAGAGAGAACAATTCATCATATTCCCACCGATGTGGTAGATTTGTCCCACACCACATTTCCATGCCTCAAACAACTTACTTCGTGGACCAATATCTCTTTCATTTCTCAACGAAATTAGATGATTCTTGGCCCTACGGTCATCTACTCACTTCGTAGATCATGCATGTGCGAAGAGACAAGGTCTCCAACATGCGGAACACTAGTGTTTAATTCATCAAAGATGGGTGGACGCATCTCCCCGCCAAAGGCTAATTTCCAACATTTTCTTTACATAGATCTAAGGTTATAATGCTCCACAGTGTACACATGTAACGATGTCGAAGCATTGTAGTATTCTTTTCAGAAAGAACCAGCTTTGTACATTGAATACTCGAAAACTAGCAATAACTCTGATGCTTGTGGTTAGGGATACTCATTACAGATTTAGAAAGATTCCGCTCAGGTTACATTTTCATTTTACAAAAGGATTTTTAATATGGAATTTCAACTATATTATATCCTAGTATCATCTCCAGCACAACAAGATACATCAAATAGGAAACTGCACTAAGGAGAAACAATAAATTGACAAGTAAGCACGTCGACACTAGAAAGATCCATCAAGCTTATCATTAATTTCATACACGGGGATAGAACTTATTTCTTGAACACCCATACGACACATAAAGGCATGCTCAATCAACAGGAGCAGAACTGAGAGTCTAAGAGTGCTAGTAAAACTGGAGAACACCTTGAAAGTCCACCTTAAGTTGTAGCATGGATAGATTTATTTCTTTGTAGGTTCTGTCCAGCCAAGTCCTGGTCGATTAACGCTTTTACGTTGCCCTTCATAGTCCCAAGCATCACGAATAGAAGCTTCAAAGTCAGTGGTATCAGCTGCCATAGGAAGAACACTATTTAAATCATCTCTTGCTCCTAGACCTCCGGCCCTTATTACGTCATCCATAGAGATATCCGCCTCCATATTTACTTCGCCATGAGATTTCTCATGTGCTGGAGCCATATCACCTGCGATGTTTTTTACCACCTTGACCTTGATTCACTTCAGAAATCTCTTTCCTAGAAGCCTGTTGCAGTTTTTGATAGAATTCAGTGCCTTCATTCTTTGTGCTATGGTCTTTCTTAGCTGCTGCAGATAAAGATGTATCATGTCAAGTGCAAGTTATCATGTGCATTTGCAACATTTGTAATTGATTAGAATCAGATGCAATCTATTATCATCTAAATGGAGTAATGAATTTTCCAATAACTTAAGGGTCAATTACTCGTGCAGTGATAAGAATTCCACAACAGACCGAACAGGAGGCTTTTTCACCCTCACAATGTTGAGCCTTGATCAACTATGTTTCTTAACTAAGGAAAGGAACTTGACCGAAAAAAAGAGTGAGAAACAAAACAACTACTGTATGTTATTTCTCTTGGGAAAGAACGGAGTTATTAATTTCTGTAGGGCATTATGTACTCTTGCTAAAGAGAACATTTTGCCAGTTTCCTAGCCAAGTAGATACATAATGTCCTGCTGAGCAAAGGATGTTACTTAATCTTATGGATAATTATCCCGATGTGGCGATGCCGGCGTGTTTTGCGACAGCCTTTCACCCTTAATTGAATGATGATGCACTTCACTCTCATAAAGTGTGAAGTGTTTGCGAAATCAATTGAAATATCTTCCTATATTTTGACAATATCCCCTGCTCTAGAAAACTGCTATACTTACACTTAAGGAATGTTCAAGTTGGTTTTGCCATTTGCCTATCCAAGTTTTTGGGCTCCGACGATCCGCCACATCCTTCCCGACCTTATTATTTTGATAACCAATAACCTTTAACTATTTTTCTGATGAATATTATGTCCTTAAACTATTTAGATATAACAATTCAATGATCTGTTGGAATTTTAAAAAAGCAACAAACCTACGCATAAATTAATCGTTTTCAGTACAAACGGAAATATTGTTAGAAGACCAGGTCTGCGCTATGGACAGAAATGGAGACCTAATACCAAGCCGAACTACCTTGTGAAGCTCCATGAGTATTGTGGTCCATTCTGCTTAAATTAAAACAGAGGTTAAGATTTCCACTAGCAAGTATCTTCACTGAATCACAACCCCTCGAGAGAACCTTCAGAAACCTTGTAACAGCAGCAGCATCTATTACTGTCAAAGGACAAGAACATATGAACACACACTACAAAATAAGACAACTATACTGTTTACAGCCAAGCAAATGAGGAACAGAAGATGCAATACACTTCTCAATATTTGTAAGATCAATCCTCAAGTTCCGAAACCAAATGACTGTTGTTACTGAGCACCATTACACGCGCTTTTTTTCTCTTCACTCTCAAACAAGACAAATAGAACACCTAACATGCAATGTACTATACCAATTCCAGTCCTTTCTTGAACTAGTTACCAGTCATGCCTACCTAAACTTCCTAATCGTATATCATCAGTCTCTGACAGATATAGAAAGGCGGGCAGTGGCAGAGCTAGCGCCTCGGTTACAGCTTCGGCCGAACTCAATAGTTTTGGTTCAAACCCTGTATTTGTATTAAAATTACATTGAATATGTACAAATTATTAATTTAGAACCCAATAACTTTAAAGGAATAGAATCCTGAACCTAAAAGCTTCAAATCTAGAACCCAATAACTTTAAAGGAATAGAATCCTGAACCTAAAAGCTTCAAATCCCGGCTCCGCCAATATCAATTCACTCCAATCCTTTCATCAAAAATTTGCTTATACCCCTACTAAAATAATTCCAAAATTTAAAGTACCCTTGAAGAAATTTTTGTGTCAATCTATCCTTTTACTTTTGTTTTTGTTTTTTTTCTTTTTTGCAGGGAATGATTAGTGGTTTCTCACTAACCCGCGTGTACCTTGACTAATTTACTGCACACCAACTCTAGAGCATATGGGATCATACTGAGTATTTTAGCTAGACGGCGGATCTAGAGGGGCCGAAGGGGATTCATACGAGGTCCAAAATCATTATGTATACATAGTATATGTTGAACCCCTTAGTGAAAAACTCGAACAAGGAATCTAGAAGTTGTTACTCCAACTTTACTTAGTTATTAACCCTCTCTACATTGGTAAACACACATCCATCTAGAAAGAGTAACACATACACATATTACATATTCAAAGACTACACATTTATTATGAATCTTTCAAGAAAAGTTCAATCATTTCAAAACACTAACTTCCTCTCCATCCCTCCTCCAACCCAAAAGAGAAAAGCATATACTCCCTCCGTCCCAATTTATGTGGAACCAATTTCTTTATAATCCGTCCAAAAAGAATGTCATTTTTTCTTATTTGACAACTATTTAATGAAATCATTCATATTTTATCCTTATTGGGTCCCACTTAATTTTGAAGATGTACTCATTCTAAAGAAAAGTCAATAAAAGTACGCACTAAGGTAATGACAATTTGGTAAATACAATAAAATATTTCATTATTTTTTAACTTCATGGTCACTCAAATGGTGTCATATAAATTGAGACGAAGGAGTACTACTTACTAGGCAAGTTTTGCAATAATTAATCTTATCCCACATCTAACAAGAAAAGGTGAAAAATTAGCTAGAACCATCACAAGAACACAAGTCATCCATTGACAAATGCTCAAAATGCTAAAAAAGTAATCAGCAAGCACTAAAAAGAACCAAGAAAAAAAAAACTTTGGCTATGCTTATGCACCTATTGATTTATATAACACAACTTTAATGTGTCCTTTAAATTAGATTGAAAAGGGTTAGCAGACTGACCAAGATGAAGAAGAACGAAAAAAGGTGTCTGCAATATCAACTATTCTTGAATTTTCGAGCACTGTGTTTTTTTTGTTTATGCTGGAGTTGAGTTAAGCTGACAGTAGTATACGTGTAGTATAGGAAGATAAAACACGTAATTTTGTCGCTTTGCAATGTTGCTATCTCATGGATTGGATTCTTGGAAGATTTTGGTAAAAGCCCCAATGGCCCAATCTTTGACCTGTGCATGCACATTATATTGGCCCAAGTGTTTGGTGCTTTATCATGGTCATTCGCACAAATAATCCTATTTTGGGGTGACACTTTTGTCTCTCAAATTTGTTATCTTTAATTTTTATCTTTCAATATTTCTTTCGCGGTATAAATTTAGATTTCGCTCGATAAAATTAATAATCGCTCGGCATATGTATTATAATATCTCATAAGTTATATCAGACACAGCAAAACTTCCAACACTCATATAATCTAAAAAATACTATAAAAATTATATTGCATAACTTTTTCAAAGATAAATGTTACCAAACTTATGTCTAGTGAAACAAGCTTGAATGTTTTCATTAAATGAGCAACACGAGTAAAAATTAAAGACCACCAATATGAGAGACAAAAATTAAAGACTAATGATATTTGAAAGGAAATCCGTGCAAAAACTTCTATTATCATCCGTAAATACATTTTTATAGAAATATAAATAACTTACAATACTTTTAAAATTTTATTTTATGTAATGCAGTGTCCATTAGAGGATGAGGCCGGGGGGGGGGAGAGAAATTCAAACTTGTCTTAAGATGAGATAAAACCTTCCGATCCAAAAATAATTCAAACTCTAGTTTAAAATCTCTCATTATCCCGCTACCATCTAAAAAATCAAGATATTAAATAGAGTGTTTATGGTGTCTGTTACACCAACCAACTCCGAAAATGTTGTCGTTTGGGTCACTTATTCAAGAGTTTAAGGGTGTGTCTTGGAAAATAATTGGGTTTCTCACTTATTCTTTTGTGTTTGGTAAGTACATAAAAGAAATATTGTCACAAGAGCATTATATGTAATCTAGCAAAATACTATGTGGGTGGGTGGGATGGGATGGGGTGGGGAGTGCGCGTTTAGGGGGAGGGGGGAAGGGGAGTGTGATGGTGAAAGGGTAGGGGTTGCGAGTGTTGGATGGGTGGAGAGAAACAATAAACTTGAAATGTTATTTATGAAACTTGTTTTCCTTATTTTTATTGGATAGGTCATTTTTCTCAATTTTAAGAAACTTGTTTTCTTAGATAAAATATTTCCAAATATTTTGACCAATCAAACATGAAAAAATTGAGAAATATTTTTCTCCATACCAAACACACCCTAAGTATTTTGATAATTTATTTAATGAGATGAGTATTAGCATTAACTCTTTCCCACATTGCTTTTGTCTCACATTGGAAAAACGCATTTGTATCTCATGAAATAGACCATATATAAAGGATTTTACTTGCTTTTCTTTAACTTGCACTTTTAGCTCTCAAGAATAGTATTATTCTATTATCTTGTTATTATTTTGTAAGAATTCATGTTATGAATAAAAAGACTTTCATGAATTCTATCATGGTGTCAGAGCCAAGAGTGCAAGTTAATATTTTTAGCTCAATCGCGGATCCAACTTCGCGGTGAGTTAATCGGGGGTTCGCATGCAGCACGCCTCTGATATCAGTTAAAAAACAATTTGGCTTGTTCTTGGCTTGTTTTGGAAGCTCATGCTTATTTTGGTTGCTCGTGCTCGTTCTGATCTTGGCTTCCGCAATGGGTTTCGTCTTCTTGGCTTCCGCATCTGATTGGTGAGATTTCCCCTTTATTATTTTGTTGCTTGTTATTTAGGATTGTTGCTTGTTATTTGGAATTTTTCTGTTTAAAATTCATAATGGCTGGGGGTGATGATTCTTTGCAAACTATTGGTGTTCTATTTCATCTGTGCAATGACCACTTTGTGGGATCAGTTAGCTATGACAGAATCTACTGAATTGCAAGCATGCGATGCTTATATTAAATGCAGAGATGAAACCGTCTTGTTCAGCTATTGATGGGTCTTCGGTCAAAATTTGAGAATTATCGTTCAGGCTTGTTGCACCGCAAACCCTTACCATCTGTCGAAGATGTGGTAAATGAACTTATGGCTGAAGAAACATGTTTGAAGACTCTAAAAGGGGTACATAAGGCTTCCACTTCCGTATTGGCAGCTCATTCATCTGCACCGGTCCTTGTAGCCCCTACACACCAGTATAGAACATATATCATGGGTAATTGTAATTATTGCAAGAAACCAGGACACTGGAAAAATCAATGTCATAAGCTACGGAAGACGTCAGGTTCTAAGCCTCCATATTCGGGACAAGGACAGAAGCCTTCTCAACAGAAGCCATATTCTGGGGGTCAACTACATAACTCGTATCCATCGACTCAGGCTGCCTTTGTGCCATCTCTTGATCACCCAGCTTCAGGAGCCTCTGTGAGTCACAATACTGATTCTGTAGCTGACCAAATTCAGAAGTTCCTCGCCTTCCAACAGTTTCAAAATAATTCTCAGTCTTATGCTTTTTCTGCTCTTTCCAGCTCATCACCATCTATTGGTTCAGGTATCATTTCGTCTTCTTATATCTTGGACTCTGGAGCTGAAAATCATATGTCTCCTGATTCTTTCGTCTTTGTATTTATGTGTTCTGACCCCCCTTCCACTTATGTTGTGATTGTTGATGGCACACCTATGCCATTGACAAGGATTGACAAGGATTGGCACAATTCATACATTCAGTATATCACTACACGATCTTTATTGCATTTCAAAATTACATATGAATCTTGCTTATGCTGGTCAAATATGTGACTCTGGATGTTTTATTGTACTTTTCCCTAAGTCTTGTTATGTGCAGGATCTAAAATCCAAGAGAGTGATTAGGACATGACGTAGAAAGGTGAGAGGTCTCTATGTTTTGGATGAGTTGCATCTTCTACTCATGCATCAGTTATGCATGTTAATCTGCCTTCTTTTCATTTAACATCTTCCTCTTTGAAATTTTATTTGTGGCACTCTAGACTTGGTCATGTATCAGGCTCTCGCTTGTGTTTTATGTGTAATACTGGTGTTCTTAGTGATTTACAATCCGATGATATTTCTGATTGTAGTGGATGTAAACTTGGAAAATTTTCTGCTTTGCCTTTTAATCTTAGTACTTCTACTTCTTCTGCACCATTTGATCTAGTTCATTTAGATGTTTGAGGGCCAACACCTATCCCTACTAAGGGAGGCTCCCGATATTATGTTTCATTTATTGATGATTATACTCGTCATTGTTGGGTTTATTTGTTGAAAGACGTTCTGATTTTGTTCATACTTATGCTGAGTTTCAAGCCTATGTGAAAACTCAACATTCTGCCATTATTAAATATTTTCGGGTTGATTTAGGAGGTGAATATACTAGTGGGGATCTTTCTGGTATTTTCAAAGCTGATGGTACAATACATTAGTCTTCTTGTACTGATACACCACAACAAAATGGGGTAACCGAGAAAAAGCATAGACATATTGTTGAGACCGCTAGATCCATGTTTTTGTCCACTAGTGTACCTAGTGAATTTTGGGGAGAAGATGTCCTTACATCTGTTTATCTTATTAATAGGATCCCTACCTCTCATAATTCTGGGATTTCTCCGTATGCTAGACTATTTGGTCACACCCCACTATATTCTCATTTGAGAATTTTTGGTTCTATATGTTTTGTTCTACGTCCACATGCAGAGCGTACTAAGTTATCTTCTCGTGTCGCCATTTGTGTTTTTCTTGGATATGGGGTTGGGCAGAAAGGTTATTTCGTTGTCATGATCCAGTTTCTGGAACTGTATGTGTCTCGTAATGATTCATTTATTGAGCATGTTCCTTTCTTTTCCATCCCACCTACCTCACATGGCATGATAAAATATGACCTTATTGATATTGATTGCCCATCTGATTCTACATCTATATCATATGTTACTTCTCAGTCTTTTAGCAGGTCCCATGATATTGATACTTAGCCCCCTCTTACGCCTATTTCAGAACCTCTTGCGGTTGCAGATCCAGATCCACCTCGCTATCCTAAACGCACTCTGCGATCTACTCAGGTATCTGATTTTGATTATTCTTGTTATGCTCCATCATTTGCTTCCTTTCTAGTTTCTATTAATTCTCTATGTTAGCCTATCTCATACTCTGAGGCAGCTCGTGATCCTCTTTGGCAAGAGGCTATGAATGAAGAACTGGTTGCTTTGAACAAAACTGGTACTTGGGATTTGATTTCTCTACTGACTGGTAAGAAAACTATTGGTTCTCGATGGGTGTACAAGATTAAGACCAAGTCTGATGGTTCTATTGAGCGATATAAAGCTCATTTGGTTGCAAAGGGTTTTGCTCAATAATATGGTATGGATTATTGAAGAGACTTTTACACCTGTTGCAAATATGACATCTGTCCTAGTTTTTATTGTAGTGGCCTATGTTCGTCATTGGCATATTTCACAAATGAATGTTAAAAATGCTTTTTTGAATGGGGATCTTCAAGAAGAAGTCTACATGGTCCCTCCACATGGTGTTTCACATAGCCCAGGACAGTTGTGCAAGCTTAAGAAGCTCTGTATGGTCTCAAACAAGCTCCAATATCTTGGTTCGACAAGTTCTCCACTTTGGTATCATCTCTTGGGTTTATTTCCAGCTTTCATGATTCGGTGTTATTTGTTAAATCATCACCTGCAGGTTGTATTTTGCTTTTGTTGTATGTTGATGACATGATCATTACAGGTGATGATATTGATGGTATTGCAAACCTAAAATCTACTTTGTCTCGCCGTTTTGAGATGAAAGATTTAGGTCATCTACATTACTTTTTAGGCATTGAGGTAGCTTATTCTGAGAAGGGATATTGTCTTTCTCAATCCAAGTACACTGCAGATATTCTTGAGCGGGCCCGTCTTGTAGATACTCGTATAGTTGACTCTCCTCTTGAGGTTAATGTTCGATATACACCTACTAACGGGGATCCTCTTCCTGATCCCACTTTATATCGTTCAATTGTAGGGAGTCTGGTGTACCCCACCATTACTCACCCTGACATTGCATATGTTGTTCACATTGTCAGTCAATTTGTTTGCTCTCCTACATTTGTACATTGGGCTGCAATTATGCGTATTCTTCGATATCTTCAAGGAACGATTTATCAGAGTCTCTTGTTTCCATCGACCTCATCCTTGAAGCTTCGTGCATTTTCTGATGCAGATTGGACTGGTGACCTAACTGATCGGAAATCAACTACTGGTTATTGTGTATTTTTAGGAGATTCACTCATCTCATGGAAAAGTAAGAAACAAGATGTGGTTTCTCGCTATTCAAATGAGACAGAGTATCGTGCTATGGCTTCTACTACGTGTGAGATTGGATGGTTACGTCGGTTATTGGTTGATATGAGTGTCTCTCTTTCCTCACCAACACCGATGTACTGTGATAATAAGAGTTCTATTCAGATTGCGCACAACACAATCTTTCGTGAACGTACCAAGCATATTGAGATTTATTATCATATTATTCGATATCATCTTCAACAGGGCACTCTATCATTGCTATTTGTCTCATCTTCGATGCAACTTTCAGATTTCTTCACAAAGGCGCATACCTTAAAGCGTCACATGTTCTTTCTTGGCAAACTCTCGATGCTTCTGTCTACACCATCACGAGTTTGAGAGGGGATATTAGCATTAACTCTTTCCCACATTGATTTTGTCACACATTGGAAAAATACATTTGTATCTCATGTAATAGACCCTATATAAAGGGTTTTACTTGCTTTTCTTTAACTTGCACTTTTAGCTCTCAAGAATAGTATTATTCTATTATCTTGTTATTGCTTTGTAAGAATTCATGTTATGAATAAAAGACTTTCATGAATTCTATCAATGAGTGCAAATTGTTTTGAACACTTTCGTTTATTGTGCATTGAATACACTTAAATATACGCGAAATAGCTATAACATAGTTACGAAGTTTAATTAAGATAAAAAATAGCTATAATTGATTAGAAATCTAGAAACTATAGCTATTTACGTAAGTTATCCTTAAAAAAGCTCTAACTTATATCAAAATGTGTCACTAATTATGCAAAAAAAAACCCTCCAATTGACAACAATTTTAAACTCAAACTTGAATTCTTATTACTCTGTTTTTTCGTCTATGGAAAACAAAATATCTATATTAATGATTGTTGTGAAAAGCAATTATTGACTTTTGGTTATTGTTTGTGTAGTAATGTTGACAATGACAGTGACAGATTCAGAATTTAATGATTCTGAGTGTTTACCTTAAAATCAGTAAAAAATATATTGCTTTGAGTTGAGTTTGAACTTAGCTCCTTCATGGCTTATCCTAAAGTCTATCACCTTTTAACCAAGTACTAGGATCGTTTATTACTTCTTGGGTGCTATTTAATATTTGATACCAAAATTTTAATAATTTTTATATATCTACATAGCGTATCCGTCACGGTTAATGAGTGCTCGAGCACCATATCTTAATACATGGGTCCGCCCCTGAATGTTGGTTGCATTGAGCTCTTAGTTCTGGATAAAACATACATTGATAGCTCTAAATTATATGATAAGAGCAATCGAAAAGTGCCTATATCGATCAACTAACTTTTGGAATATATTCGCTCGGGTCAAATTTTCAGGTGTCAAGTTCGTTGACAATTTATTCGTTGAGACTGTTGTAAATTGATTCGGACACAATCATTAAAATAAAAATTCACATGTCTAAACCCTTGGCCTCCTAAAACCAGTAAAATCTTTCCATCCACGTCAATTTCAAACTCCAACTTAAACTTATGTTACCCCCTCTCCCCTCAACAAAATTTAAAATACTGAAACAATATGTATAATTGTATGTATGGATCAACTAACTCTCAAAATGTTCTTGATTGAGTCAGTTTTTCAGGAAACAAGCCTTTTGATAACTTACTTATTGAGGCTAATTCAATTTGATTTGGACACAACCGTCTAAAAAAAAACGTGTCTCAAAGTGTGATCTGCCTAATCATGTAAAACTCTTCAACATATAACAATTTTAAACTTATCTTATGTTTCTTTCCTCTACAAAGTTAAGAAAAAAAA
This sequence comes from Anisodus tanguticus, assembly GCA_034509755.1. Lineage (NCBI taxonomy): Eukaryota > Viridiplantae > Streptophyta > Magnoliopsida > Solanales > Solanaceae > Anisodus > Anisodus tanguticus. The sequence continues at coordinate 59,315,519 of CM067542.1, read as the reverse complement.
ATCAAACTTGCCCGCTAGACCAACTAACTTTTGGTTTGTTCTTGCTTGGGTCAGTTATTCAGGAGTCAAAGTATTTCGATAACTTGCTTGTTGAGACGAGTGCAAGTTGACTCAGACACAAATCATTTCTTTAAAATCCTCCAACATGTCTCAAAATGTGGATGTCTTACCATATTAAAAATCTTCAATCCATAATAATTCTAAACTCCAACTTGAACTCTCGTTACACCCTTTAATCTACAAAAATCAAAACACGAAACATAGTGTGCATAGTCTGGACCAATCAATTTCCAAAATGTTATTGCTTTTGAGTAAAATCTTCAAGAGTGAGTCTTTTTACAATATGCTTGAGATGAGTGCAAGTCGATTTAGATAGAGTTGTTTAAAAAAACTTACGTCACCCAACTATGTAAGGCCCTCCAATACACAAAAAATTCAAATTCAGATTTAAACTCCCAATTATCTAAACATACACATTTAGACCAACCAACTTCCTAATTCTTGTATGGATCAGTTCTTCAAGAGTCGAATTTTTTGACGACTTATTAAGAGAAGTGCAAGTCAATTCAAATATAATTGAAAGAAATAATCCCCTTGATTATTTTCATTAATGTAAATGTATATATACAAGTTACAAAATAAGAGAATCCTATTCCTAAAACCTTATTCTACCATAATTCTAACTATACAATTATGGTAAGTGTATAATCCTAATTTAGGTAACCTTTACACTACAATATACTACAAATATACTTTCTTAATATACACTTGATAACACTGCCCGTGATGGGCCTTAGCCACTGCCCGTGATGGGCCTCAGCCACTGCCCGTGATGGGCCTCAGCTACTGTCGAAGATGGGTTTCTGCATTCGGTACTCGTGGTATACACTATGTATATCAAGTGTATATCACAGGTATATTACATTGTTTAACAATAATTATTTAGCCTTTTTTAAAGAAAAAAACTAACTTGTCTCATAATGTGAATTTCTAACCATAAAACCCTCCCCTCAACAATTTTCTAACACGAATTTGAAAATTCATTACTTCACTCCCCTTTGCAAAAACAACAAAGCACTAAAACAGATTGAGCCTAAACGTTCTTGCTTTGACTAGTTCTTCCCGAGTCTAAATCTTTCACAACTTACTTAACTTACTTATTGAGACTGTTAGTTAAATCGTATATATTTATTTTTTTAAAAAGTTGTAAATTCAAACATACAACAACAACATATTTAATGAAATATCACAACGTGTTATTTAGAGAGAATTAAGTGTACGCAGATTAATTCTAATAAGATAGAGCTGTTATTTTCGAGAAACATTCGGCTGTAAATCCAAACATGTCACAAAATATTACACCCCCTCGCAAACACACACAAAAAAAAAAAACAATTTCAAACTCCAACCTAAACCCCTCCGTTGCCCCCGCTCTCCTCTTAACACACTGAGAAATATAGTCTTTCAAATCTCTCAAATATTCCTCTTTTCTTCATCACAAAGCAATAAAACGAAGCATTCATCCAAAAACAAATAAAAAAAACCCTAAATCCCCAAAGTTGCGAAATTTGTTACTACTTCAAAACCCATTATCATTATCGGATTATGTCGTCGTCGGCCGCCGCAGATGCCCAAAATCCGATCCATTCATCCGTTCAATCATCTAAACCTATCACGGATTCCAACTCTTCCAGTAGTTGTAAGCTCGATGCAGGATTTAATTGCTCGTTTTCTATGTCGTCATCCGTTTCCAAACCGGGTTCGGATTTTCCGGATCGATCAAGACGGAAGGCCAGACTCGTTAAGATGAGGAAACACTCGGTTGACCCAAAATATTCGAGCTTTAATCGGGTTAACCCGATTCCCAATAGCTCAGATCACAGCAGTGTGGTTAGTAGTACTGGTAAGAGTGATTTTACTTTGAATACGAATTTGGAAAGTTTAGGTGCTAATCAGAGTGATTTTGCTGTGAATTCGGGGGCAATGTTGAACGAAAAAAATGGAGAATCTCTTAATGAGGGTTTTGTTTTTGGTGCTAGTAAGAATTATTGTGGTTTGGATTCAAATTTGGAGAATTTGGGCTTTGTTTTCGGAGCTAATAATACGAGTAGCTCGAAGTTTAACTCGAGCAAGAATGGTGATCGAAAAAATAAGATTTGCTCGGTTTCCTATTCGAATGTGTTTAATAAGGAGCCTGTCTGTAGTGAGAGCAATGGTAATTCGAAGTCGAAATTGGAATTTGGACTAGGACAACCACAAGTTGATGAGGTCAAGAATTGCTCAAGCGAGCCTCATAAAAATGAGCAGTCCAATATTTTCCACTTTGAAAAAGTTACTAATGGAAGTACATTGCAATCGGATAAATTGAAAGCTAACTTTGTGTTTGGTGCTAGTAAACCTGACTTTGACTTAGGGACCAGAGTGTGTAATAAAGATGAAGCATACAGGGGGCCGGAGTCTCAGGGTTTAAAATTGAATGGCACCTTTGTATTTGGCTGTGGTGTCAAAGGGAAGAACAAAGTGAACGAAAATGGAAAAGTAACTGAAGATTTGGAGAGTTGTAATACGGAAAAGACCCAAAATCACAATGGCTTTTGGAATGCTCAAAAAAGTGGCACGGATGCTGATGGGGAGCTCAAGTTTGCTTCAAGTAGTAGGAATATTGTTGACACTGATTTACCAAAAAACCCCATTTTAAAACTCTCTGATGAGATGAATTCATTTAACATCGGCCATTCCACACCGGTTAATGGTGCTGAGAAGACCAATAATATGAATGAAAAGTTACGTGTCAACATGCAGAATGTATTTGTGTTTGGATTTAACCAAAATACTTCAAATGTTTCAACTGAAAGCAGTGCTCGTAACTCTTGTGATGTTCTCAAGGATGGCAATGTAAGAGTTCCTGGTAGTAGCTCTGGTTTTGATAAAGCTGATACAATTAATGGTGAGCCAAATGCCAAGAAAGCTTGTGCATCTGAAATTGATGAAAATTTTGATAGTTCATTGAAGGGAAGTAAGGACAAAAGGATGTCTGGAGAAACGGTGCATATAAATGCTAAGTTTGGTCTTTCCAGTGAGCAAATAAATTCATTTAGCTTCTCAGCAGGAACCTCAGTGAAGGAAAATCAGCCAATAAATTTTAACAGTGAGACTAGTGCCTCGAGTGAATTGCCGCAGAATAGTCCAAATAGTGACACAGGGAGGGATAAGACGCCCTTTCCATTATTTACACCAGAGAGTTTTGGTTCCCAGCACAAAGTTGACACCCCGGAAACACCTTCTGTCCATCAAGCTGAGAAGAAGGAAGACTTCAGCTTTCCAAGCACACCATTTATACCTGGGAAACCCTTTTCTGATTTTAGTGCATCCAATTCAAGTAAATCGTTTTGTTTTACTGCTAATTTATTTTCCGGTGTAAATGAAAAGTTGGGTTGTGGAACAAATAGCAGATTGAGGGACAAAAAAGTGAAAAAGAAGAAGTCATCGAGGCAAGAAACCTTGGTACAACGGTTAGCTGGGCAGACAGATTTGTCTAACGGAAATAGTTCCACGCACAATAATGAGTCTCCTGGATGTGGTTCACCTATGGATTTTTCACCATATCAGGATACAATTCCTTCTACATCTGCTGATAAATCTACCAGGGCAACTGAAACCAAGGAGGATGTGGTTGCTTCCAAAGATGCACCTCTTTTCAGTGACTCTCAGAAGAAATGTGGAGAAGGAAATGAGAAATTTTCTGGGACTGATTCTGGGAAGGACTATGATACTCGGAGAGATTTTAGTTCCTATACTTCACCCTCTGCACAAGATGGGTTAACATCCATAAGGCGCCAATATAGGAAAAAATACAAATTGAAAGTTGATAGTGGTTCAAACAACTTAAATCACCGAGAAGTTAAGTTTTCCTCTGACGCAGTTCTACATTCTTCCTTTGGCCACAAAAGTTCAGCAGACATCCCAAGCGGAGTTACATCTCATATGAGAAATAAAGGGATACATGTGTCTAAAGCGGATGAAGACCATGGGATGCTGGGGCTCATAGACCGTGAAGCCTGTGAAAAGTGGCGGATCAGGTACTAATATCTTTGAGCTACTCTTTGGTGAATTTCTATGCGTTGTCACAATTTCCTTTGAGCTTTTGGTTTTCACTTTTTTTTTTTTTTTGCAATAATTTCATCATTATGGTTGTGTTCTGGCTTTTTCTGGAACTATCACTTTCTGACATTGATCATTATGAACTTGTCCTTCATATTTACAAAGATTTTATCTGTATCAGGGGAAACCAAGCCTATAAGGCAGGAAATCTTTCGCAAGCTGAGGATCTATACACCAAGGGTATCAAATCAGTCTCCGCTACAGAAACTTCAGGCTCTTGCCTGGAGCCTCTTTTGTTATGCTACAGCAACCGAGCCGCCACAAGAATGACGCTTAGAAGGATGAGGGAAGCCATCAGTGACTGTGCATCTGCAGCTGCCTTAGACCCTCACTTTCTTAAAGTAAAACTAAGAGCAGCAAAGTAAGGGCTCTATATATTGGCATCTGATGTCTCTAACATGAATATTCCATATCTAACACTGATAGAAAAGTCTACATTTTCATTAAAAAACACTGATAGAAAATTCTAAAGACATAATTAGGTAAATAAAAATGTATTCTCTCTAACAACTTAAGATTTTAAATGAGATGGTCATGGTCACACACTCCAACATGGTACTAGAGCAGACAGGTCCTGTATTCAATCTGCTGGCAACTAAATTTGTTTTGATCCTGTCTGGAGAAAAATAAAAAATGAGGGCTAGTGATATCATTAGGTGTCGTATTATCATCATCTGATTCAATTTCCTTATGGTAGAAAGAAATCTGTCGAAGTGTTGAACCCAATGGCGTGTGTTCTTTTATAAGGCTTTAATCTTTTTCTTCATGAGTGAATTATTTGTTGACAAACTTATATATCTTGACAATCTTGCATGCAGTTGTTATCTGGTTCTTGGTGAGGTCGAAGAAGCAATTAAGTATTATAACAATTGCTTGGAATCAAGAATTAATTTGTGCCTGGATAGGAGAATGACAATTGAAGCAGCAGAAGGCTTGCAAAAGGCACAGGTGGCAATTTTTTGCTTTTCCAATGGAATTGATGCCCCCACCTGTCTCAGTGCTTACATATTTCTTTGAATGACAAACTTTTCCGAATTCTAATAATTCAAAATAATGTAGACTATTACTTGTTCTATGTGCCCTTAATCTTGGCATGAATTCTCCTCATCTAATCATTCTACTTTTTCACCTATGGAAAACTTCCCTAACTGTAATTTGATTCTTATTGTTAAACTTTTCCTTCTTAATTCGACGTGCTAGTCAGGTTTATCAAATTCGAGAGGAGAATGTTTGTGGTGCTGTCTATTTCTTGTTTTAGAATATTGATGATCTTTGCTTGCTTAAATTCTTCTTCTGGAGCGCCTAAATACGGTTCAACAGAAAATATGCTTAATTAATAAGATTGGGAGCTATTGATAATGAGTTATATTGGGGTAGTGAAGCATGTGGTGGTCTGTCGACGTAGTTTGAGACATTCAACATTGTTGACAAGGAGCTTCACTTCCTAAATTTGCAACATGTCTCTAAGCTACTGTGGTTATTCTATACAGATTTCTGCATAGAATTGTATCTGTTGGCACAATTCATCAACAGTCTTTTTTCTGAGGTGCCTTTTGAGTGCAGCTGTTAAAGAGATTTTGATGAAGACATGCCCTGATTTCATGACATTGAAAGAAATATTACAATATGACACTCTATCCCATTTTTATGAATTTCACCAGTTATTGCAAAATACTTTTGGGGATATTTTTTGGGCAAAATTTTCAGGACAGATACGCAAAGTTATGAAGAAATGTGAGCAATTTTTCTTACTGATAAATCCTTTAAAGTTAAATCTGCTAAAGATGACCCTCCTTTAAAATAAATTTTGGTTCCTTTAGGGGTTGTTTGGTTGAGTAACAAGTTATACCGAGAATATAATGACAGGATTTTTTTGATCGATATAATACAGGGATCAAATAATGATGGGATTATTTAGTGAATATACCTTTATTGCTAGGTGTTTGGTTCATTGGAAAAAACGAGATACACGGTGTATAATATAAAATGTATGTTTAGTTTAAACTGGATAAATATGGATAAACTTTTATTTCCAATTTTAACCTTGTATTTCTTAAAAGAATTTGGGAGAAGGACAAGTGTGATTTTGCTGTTTTAGGTCCGAGATTGTTATCCCACATAGAGCATGCTATAAAAATAATATTATCTTGGTGAACTTCTGATTGGGTTATTTATTGGTGGCAGAAAGTATCTGAACATATGCATCGGTGTGCTGAACTTTTGCAACAAAGAACTCCAGATGCAGCAAAAAATGCACTTGGAATTATCAATGAGGCCTTGTCTATTAGCTGCTATTCTGAAAAGTTACTTGAAATGAAAGGAGAGGCTCTTTGCAAGGTCTGTGCTGTTATAAATTTTGAATATCTTTTCTTTTTAAACTAGGTAACTTGTAAAACATTAAAACTTATAGCAACTTGCTTCTGAACTCTGTGTGTCATTACTGTAATATTCTACAGCTGCAGATGTATAATGAAGTGATTGAGCTGTGCGAAAGTTCTCTTGATATTGCTGAAAAGAACTTTACTTCTGGCTTCACAACCTTAGATGATCTCAATAGCAAAAGCTCCTCTTTGAGGCTTTGGAGATGGCACCTTAAGTCAAGGTCACACTTCCATCTTGGCAAGCTTGAGATGGCCCTCGACTTAATTGAGAAACGAGAGCAAATGGTTTCTGTCGGGAAAAGGTAAAACCTGAATTTGCAAGAAGCATGTTCAACTCTCTTCCTCTTCTTCTTGATTTCAGGAATGATGTTTAGTATTTTTCTCCACCTTTCTGTAGATCTGGAAACATGGACCAGGAATCATCATCTCCTCTGGCAGCCACTATTCGTGAACTTTTGCATCACAAGGTATTTACCTGTTGTTTTAGGATTCTATCTGGTATTGGGTTGACCAAAATTACTGACTATTAGTTCCTCGTCTTTTCGGTTGTAGAATTCCACTGGTTATTGTTAGTGGTTCTTTCAGTTTGATTATCCTTCAACTAGCTTTTCTGAAGTAGTTTATTGTTTTCCTCTCTAAAAACAGAAAGCCGGAAACGAGGCATTTAAGTCTGGAAAATATATGGAAGCTATTGAACAGTATACTGCTGCTATATCCAGCAGTGTTGAGTCGCGTCCTTTTGCAGCTATCTGTTTCTGCAATCGAGCTGCTGCTCACCAAGCTCTTGGTCAAATTGTTGACGCCATTGCAGATTGCAGTCTTGCCATTGCTCTTGACAAGAACTACACAAAGGTTTGTTTGCAAGCATGCTTTAAGCAGATCTGGATGGTTACAATCTGTTAAGCCGTTCAAATGCAGCAGGAAGAGTAACAATGCTAGTAATTTTAAGGCCTTTGCTATGTTTCCATGTCTTCCCCTTATTAGACAGTGTTGATTGGAGTTAGCAGTCATCACTCCTGCAAAGGAGCAAGTATTAGGATTAGAGAATGCACACAAGCTTCAGCGGGAACTTTCTCAGTTCCAGCATGTGTGTGTTGGGTTCTATGGAGAGAAAGGAGTTCTAGGTGTTTTGAGGGCAAAACGCTCAATGTGCATGAGAAGAAATATAAGTGTCTGTGTATGCTAGTTTCTTGGTGTAAACTCCAGGATGTATATGTGATACACAAAATGATAGTCGTCATTAATTCGTTCCAGGAATAGGTTCTTCTGTGGAGCTGCTCCTTGAGACTAACATTAATTATGCTGTCCATACTGTCATAGCCATCCTAGTTATTTTGTGACTGAAATGGATTTTTACCTGATCTGCTCGGTCTTCTGTATTTGGCAGGCTGTTTCAAGGAGGGCTACCTTACATGAGATGATTAGAGACTACGGGCATGCTGTAAATGATCTTGAGAGGCTCATATCCCTTCAGGAAGCTCAATCACAAGAAAGGAATCGACTATCTGAGGCGCTTGATAAGTCAAATGGAAGCAGTGCTAAAGAAGCAAAGCGAACTCGTCGGCAGCTTTCATCAATTCAGGAGAAGGCTAAAAGAGGAACGCCATTGGATCTTTATCTTATTTTGTAAGTTCAAATCTCATTTCAGTTACCATTGAATTTTCTTCATAGATATGAATTGATAGACCTTTTCAATGAAATAAATGAATTGAACGTAGTCCGTCTGAGGTTTGTCATTAGTTACTGTTATTTAAAGTTCCATCCTTTCCAAGTCAAATGTCCTTGTTTCTTCACTTTCCCCGCATTACACAACACTTCCAAATGAAAGTCTTCAATTGATTGTACATAGAATCATATATTATCTCCTGTTTCTTATACTTGAACTCTTATAATATACTTCCTTTGGCTGGTATATTGTTCTTTTTTTACTATTTCAGGTCTAATTTTAGCCGATTTTTGAGTGTAATCTTGTAAGAATCCAATACCATAGAGTGGTGTCCGAAGAAGGAACATTGTGATAAACATTTTTGTGATGGTCCTAAAGATGCTATTTATCAATAAGAAACAGACCTTTGTACCGTAGAGAAAATACCTACTGGCTACTGCATCTTTGTATCTAGTCTGTGGGAATGCATGCTCTGCTTTTATGTGGGTGGTGCAGTACTTCTCTGATGCAAAGTGTGCATTAACTTTTTGCATTTGATATAGTATTACCTCACTTTCTGTTACGAAGTTTCGTCTGTTAAAAATTGACTATTCCAAAGTTGAGAAACTGGTTGTCTACATTCAAATCCACTAGATTCACATGGTCAATGTTTCTGACCTGAAGATCTTGCATCTGGTAGATGATACTCCGGTTGTTGTGGTTAGCTAGAGCTAGTGTATACCTCTTGTAACCTTTGCTCCCTAAACATCCGTGAAATATTCTTATCCGTTTGAGATATTAGTGATCTAAATTCTCTTTGGCAGGGGAATCAAGTCATCTGATACAGAATCTGACATCAAGAAGGCATATAGGAAAGCAGCCCTCAGACATCATCCTGACAAGGTCCAAGTCTCAAGCTTTTTGGAGTTCAGAGGTTGAATTAATAGTTGATAGTGTACTCATTATATTGTTTATGTAGGCGGGTCAAATTTTGGCAAGGAGTGATGCTGTGGATGATGGAGGGTTGTGGAAAGAGATCTCTGAGACTGTTCGCAATGATGCTGATAGGCTATTCAAGTTGATTGGGGAGGCATATGCTGTTCTCTCAGATTCCGACAAGGTATGCTAACGAATGATTGAATTTTCATTCTTTCTGCTCAAACAATATGATCATATGCCTCTCCAGCACTGTCATCTTAATAGTTTTGACAAGCTGACATGTCTATGTCTATGCCATGCAGATTTAGACTTTAACATCCGGTAGAATATTCTTAATGATTATGTTCCTTTAAAAGCAAGAGAATCTGTAAAAAATATTCTGTAAAATATTCCACAGGATCGCAACTGTTAAGGAAACTTACCTTATTGCTTAAACTCCTAAGTGAAGCCAATTGTATGATGCTCTAACATATTCATAAGAAACTTCCTCTTGTTTCATATGGTATTAGAGCCTGTACTATCTCGGTAGAGAGATAAATAGCTTTCATCTACTAGTAAAAATCTTGTGCCGGAAGTCTTCTGAATCTTAGCTCCAGCTGTGTGTTTGCCTTACATGCTTCACACACCATCAATTTGTCTAAGTTTGATATCTCATTGGTCCAAGTCAGCCGACTTGTTGAATTAGCACTCCACTTTTTTCTAGTGAACATTCTGTGTTAGCTAGCTTGTCATATTATTTTATGTCAATTGACCTACCAAGTCAACAATCAAGTTTCGGGTGTCATTTCATCATCAAATTGCATACATGTACTACCGGTAGTATGGTCAAGCTGGACAGCATACATGTGCATTAATTCAATTGTATCTCATGTATTCACGGTAGCACCATGGCGAAGTTTCATGGCAATGCCAAGTCAATTTTAGTTAGACTGTTATGGCTCGGTTTAAAGATGGTTATAAAGTACATTCCGGACATCATTCTTGGGAAAGCTCCATTTCATTGATGTACAATTTCAGTTCCCTTTATTTTAATTGTAGTATCTCTTTCTTGTGCAAGATTCTTTTTGGTCATGGTGACTTGTCTGATAGTCTCCCCTCCCTCCCTTTGTATGACCTATTTGTACTTTTCTGGAGTTGAAGAATAAAGAAAGTTTGAATGAATTATGCTATGATAAAGATGTTTGAATAACTATTTAATGAGTTTGATAGATATATTCTAAAATAATGGTTGAAAATGTGGAAAAGGAATAAAACTATCACATCGAATTCAAAACTCTTAAGTAGCAGTGTTATATGTAAACATTTGTATTTGTGTTGACTTTGCATTCAAGGAAAGATGTATGTTTTGGAATAAATGAAATGGGAAAGTAGGTTAGAAAAATTGGAACATAGGTAGTACTCTTTCTCCTATGTGGTAAGTTACTAATTTCTGTATTGTTTCTTGTTTTAGCGTGCAAATCATGATTTAGAAGAGGAAATGAGGGATGTTCAGAGGGAAAGCACGAGAAACAGCGGTTCTTGCAGACCATCTGATTCTTACTCTTCTCCATTTGAGAGGACCAACTGGTCTAGGAGACAGTCTAACTTTTACAGTTCTCCATTTGGTAAAAGCAGTTCTAGGCACTATGGACAGGAGTATTGGAGAACCTACGGAGAATCACATCCCCAATGGTAAAATATATGATCATCTACATATCTATGGAATTAGAGATGGTGCCTGCAACCCGTATACAAAGATGAAGCTTTTTTAGTCCGGCGTCTACTTCTCCGGTGGAGCTGTCGGAGGATAATTGGCACTAAGAGCTGTATATTTATGAATTTACTCGAGGCCAATGTTCTCTTGGACATGTCATTGAAGAAGTTGCAAAGCTACGCTTCCGGTTGCGTGTGTGTAGTAACACATACGCAATGTTGCAAGGCACATTTGCAGGACATTCAGTGAATCCGGCCAAAAAAGCTGGTAATGGCTATTTCCTTGAACCCGTAATCTGATACTGTGGGGGGTTTGTCACGTTATCTGTGATATGATGTTCTAATAATCATCAAATGGCACTGGTTGTTTCTTATATAAAAAAAAAAGTCAGCACCGGTTGTCTGTTCAACCGACGTTTCAACTGGTTGATATTGAGAATAACGTTCAGACCATTAACTTCTGGGAACAGCTGGCTCTTGTGGTGCCCAGAAAAGCTCAGCCAAAAGAGATTATTTTAGCATTCACTTGCATGCTTTACAGCAATTTTTTCTGATATATATCTTTATGTAATTATACTACACATTCTTGGTCAGTGATTAATTTAGAAAATCAAATACTCGTAGCTTTTTTCTTTCTTGTTTCCATCTTTTGGTTGCTTAAGATTTTGAAGTCCTAATATTATCTATTTGGAGGTACTTCTGTCTGATTCTAATCCGATATGGAGAAATGGCCAACAAATGAAATCACTTATTGCAAATTAGTTAGTTCGCATATGTTGGGTTTGATCAAGATAAGCTTCTCGGGTGGGCTATCCTTGGCCGTTGCATGGTATCTGAAATTCTTCATTGAAGAATTGTGTAACATGATGGCTCCTTTGGGGTCCCCTGTTTTAGGATCAGTTTAGGGCGCTAGAGGAAGGGGCTTCAGGTGGACTGATTTATTTGAAAGCAGTTCCCTGGTAATTTCGAAGTCAATGTCAGTCCTCTTTGAAGGGGAGCGCTAAAACTCTTCCTAATGGGATTTCTATGGCATGGATCTAGCCTCCCATAATGGACGTTCTACGACACCAATCTGGATTAGTCGGGCTATGAGTTTCAAGCTTAAATTTGACACCCCTTAATAGACTCTACGTCACCAATAATCGTTGAACAAAAAAAAGGTTGTTTTGTACATGAAGTTGATTCCATTAGAGTATATTCAGACTAACTTGAGATTAATTTCGAGATTGTTTATACCACAATTATGGTGTTATTTTTATACCGCACTGTGTGGGATAACAATCCCGGAATTATTATCAACAAACACCATAACAGAAAGGCCCATTACACAAGCCGAAAGGTAGTCATTTGTGGATTTACCCGATTGCTTTAGTCCAAAGGCCCCAAAATTAAAAAGAAAGGCCCATTACCCAGCCCAACCAGCTCAATACCCAATCCACTTACACTAGAATTTTACCATTTTAGTATCACTAGGTTAAAAGACTTTCAAGTTTTAGAACTCCGTCCGCCGTGCGCCGGTCTCCACACCACTAACCAGGTTCGTTCTCTCTTTAGTTTGATTTTTTCTCTAATCGATTTCTAATGTAAGTATTCTTTTGAATCGAAATTCAAAAGTCGAATCTATCACTCGTCCCTTAGTTATCATCGAAACTCAGATTCTGAGTGCAGCATCTTGTTGTGAATTTTATTTTACTGTAATTCGAAAAACTAAGCTTGCGCCGAGGCTGTATGTGTGTGTGATCATATACCTGTATCATATTGAGTTTGTACTCCAAGTGATCATATGCCTGTATGTGTGTGTGTGTGGAATTCTAGCTGTTTAGAACATAGTGTTATATGTAGGCTTTGAGGTATCGGTTTGGCAGAATCCAGTAACTTCGGTTCAAATCCAGTATATGTGCTAAGAAATTCACTAAATGTATACAAAAATGAAATTCAGAACTTGAGATCGTTGTTCTACAATCCAGAACTCATAAAGTTCGAATCTTGGATCTGCCTCTGCCAAGGCATAGTGTTGGATGTAGGCTTTAAGGTATTGGTTCGGCGTAATCCAGTAGCTTTGGTCCAAACCCGGTATATGTGCTAAGAAATTCAATAAATATATACAAAAACTAAATTCAGAACTTGAGATTGTTGTTCTACAATCCAGAACTCAGAGTTCGAATCTTGGATCTGCCTCTGCTAAGGCATGGTGTTGGATGTAGGCTTTAAGGTATCGGTTCGGCAGAATTCAGTAGTTTTGGTCCAAACCCAGTATATGTGCTAAGAAATTCACTAAATGTATACAGAAGTTAAATACAGAACATGAGGTTGATGTTTTACTATTCAGAACTCATAAGTTCAATTCTGGGATCTGCCTCCACTGAGGCCTACTGTTTGATGAAATGTTTAGGAAGCGTGGAATAGAAGTGGAAACAAGAATAACAGAAAAAACCAAAAGCAAAGGAGAAAAATTCATTCTGGACTAGAAAACAGGTTTGTTATAATGCTGGTGTTGTTTTGTTATTTAAATTTTGAGTTAACGGATATAGAAGAAAAGTTTTCAAACATTTTTGTGCATGTTTGGATATATTGTCCACAGGTTTTGGAATGAAAAACTATATTTGAGTTTTTGTCCAGGTTTTGGATATAATAAGTTTGTGTCCTAGTGATCATATACCTATATGTGTTTGTGGAATTCTAGCTGTTGAGAACATAGTGTTGGATGTAGGCTTTAAGGTATCGGTTCAGCAGAATCCAGTAGCTTTGGTCCAACCCACAAACCCGGCATATGTGCTAAGAAATACACCAAGTGTCTTGATAAAAAAAATACACTAAATGTATACGAAAGTTAAATTCAGAACTTGAGGTTGTTGTTCTACAATCTAGAACTCACAAAGTTTAAATTCTGGATCTGCCTGCTGAGGCATAGTGTTGGATGAAATGTTTAGGAACCGTGGGATATAACTTGAAACAAGAATAACCAAACAAACCAAAAGCAAAGGAGAAAAACTCATTTTGGACTAGAAAACAGCTTTGTTTCAGTGCTAGGTGCTGTTTCATTATTTTATGAGTTTACGGATATTGAAGAAAAGTTTTCAAACATATTTTTGTTCATGTTTGGATATATTGTTGAGGTTTTGGAATGAAAAACTATAATTTACTAAGCACTAAAGTTTCTATGGCCGTCAACGCACGAAGTAGCTTTATTTACATCTGCATAATATTGGCCCCATATGAACTAAACTTAGTATTTAAGGGGAGAGGTGTGGGCCCGTTACCCGAGTTTCGAAGGGTAAGGGTTGGCCCAAAATGATTTCTCGATCATCAAAAAAGAATTAGCATGAGATGAGTTTAAATGAAGTAACATGTTCAGTGAGGCACAATCATATATTCGACCTCAACTTGTTTAGGAATGAGGCGCAGTCGTTATTGTTGTTGTATCAACACTCTTGTAGCTCCTCGAGCCATTGCCAGCCTACCCAACCTAACAATTGTGAATCACCATCTCTAAACTGAAAATTTCTTTTCAAGTTTAAACTTGTCTGATAATTGTTAGTTTTTCAGCTATTTAGCTCTATATGTTTTTGGAAAACTGAAACTTCAATCTCTTTTTTATTGTGTCTATCAAATAAGATAATGGGTGACAAGAAGAAGGCTGGCGCTTTATTCGTGAGGCTTGTTTCAGCTGCTGGAACTGGATTTTTCTATGTGAAGAAGAAGACTAAAAAGCTCCAAACGAGTCAGACAAAGCTTGAATTTAGAAAGTTTGATCCTCGTGTGAATCGTCATGTTTTGTTCAAGGAAGAAAAGATGAAGTGAAACAAAAGCCAAACTTGTGTCAGACCCTCTTTTAACTTTGTAGCTTTCATTTTTGCAGCTGCAAGATGTGAAATTAGATAAAAGAACCTTGCCCCACTTGTGCCACAACACTAAGGTTGGTTTGTTTAGTTCTATGTAAGCAATTCTCCGAATTCGTTCGTGATCATGTTGAATGAAACATAGTTATAGAAGAGAATCGTTACTGCAATGTATATAACCTTACCCAATCTTTTACCGAACCATCTTTAACATTTGGCTTTGTTTTGCATTCATACTACCCAACCAGACCAAATACATGCGTGATTCCTTGAGTCAATTTGATTTGATATTCTCTGTGTTTGAGTTTTCAATTTTTCTTGAACTCCCTTGTGTTTGATTGTCCAATATAATTTGGTTGCTTTCCGTTTAAAAATAAGTAAAAGAGCTTCTGTATTATCGACGTTTTATCTATGGCAGCTGGTACAGTTTGTATCCATAACGCACACCTAACTTACACATTATTACATCCTTACCACTGAATCTCAGGACATGGCGGCTAATGGAAGACCAATATATCAAAATAGCATATCATAAAATTGATACTACAATAGAACTGACTTTACCATCGAACACTACAAAACGTTGGCTCTTGCAAAATACTGTGTCTCAATCCAACCAACTAAAGATATATTACAAAACAGTCAGAAGTATATTGTCTCGAAACCCAAATGGAAATCAACAATAAGTACCAGAAGAAAAAGTCAGTAACACCAAACTGGCAATTGCAAAGTGAGCTTTACATGTCTAAGCAATGAGGAAAGGCAAAACAGTTAGCATGAAGGAATCATAAGTGAATGTTGCTGAACCAGAATATGTAGTATCCTTCTCCTTGAATTTCTCTGTCAGTCCCTGCACATATACAGGAATTTGTGAGAACCGAGTTACTTCCTCCGTGACAATTTATGAACCTCTAGGAATGACATGACATATTTAAGACTAGAACATAAAATTTTGGTATGTTATATACACCTTTTAGTTTAAGATGACAAGATTCGGAAGTCTTTTTTACGATCTTAAAGTTTGAAACCAACATTCTCATTTAACCCCCTCAATGAACCTTTTTTATATTTATGACCTAACATGTTTAAAACAAGAAGATACAAAGGGTATGTTTAATATGGTATATACACCTTTTATTTTAAGACGACAAGATTCTAGTCTTTTTTACGATTTTAAAGTTTGAGACTTACACTCTCATTTTGCCCTTAATGAACCTTTCTTATTAGGAATGACGTGACATATTTAAGATCAGAGGATACAAAGGGTATTTTTAATATATTTAATACACCTTTTAGTTTAAGAAGTTAAAATTTAAAAGTCTTCTTTGCAATCTTGAAGTTTGTAATCAGTCAAACTAATACACGTGGGTACTAAATATATTTGTTAGACAGCTCAAAGAATGTATTCGATGCCAAAGAAACCTTACCTTAACAGTGAGGCAGCACCTAAATCAAGCCCATGAAACAAAGGAGAAAACACTAGAGTTAGTAAAAACATAGAAGACGTCCAGAAAAAAAGATGTTAGGAATGTGATGAAATCAGTTGCATTAATGGGAAACATACTCAATGAAGTTATTTAATGGCCTTAATCATTCCACCAGTTTTGTCAAACTTGGAAACCAGCAACTCCAGAACTGAACCATATACAGCATATCCCAAGCTAT
Organism: Anisodus tanguticus; assembly: GCA_034509755.1. Lineage (NCBI taxonomy): Eukaryota > Viridiplantae > Streptophyta > Magnoliopsida > Solanales > Solanaceae > Anisodus > Anisodus tanguticus. The sequence goes on along the minus strand of CM067542.1, from coordinate 59,299,197 downwards.
GTAAGGACTCTCTTAATTCAGAGGAATCAATTTTCCCACTCCTATCCTTGTCAAATCTCTCGAAAATGGTCTACATAAATTAGAAGCTTCAATAAGATAGCATATAAAGAAACACATCTCTCAAATTTGAGAAAAAATAAATACACATCCAAAGTTATGTTGTACGGACTCTCCAAAAATGTTGCCGGACCCGTGTCGAATCTTCAAAAGATGCACTACTTTTGGAGGATGAGCTATGCATCTGTCGACATTTTTGAAGAGTCCAAGCAACATAGATTCAAAAGTGACAGAGAATTTCAACATCAACTAATTCTGTTAGGTCCGGGTATGCTATGGAACAATAAAAACAAACTTGAATGCCAATTCAGTTTCCGAATGTCGGTGATAATGTCGTCCGGCACCAGTGATAACACTTTAGTAAAAACAGAAAAACTTTAAAAAGAGCAATGCAACGAAAATTTAAAGAACACAAAAGTTTAAAATTTACATAGGTTATATATATTATATAACTTATGACTGTCAATGACCAAAAGTATTGTATATATTTATTATATACAAAAATTACAAATTCCTTTCTTTACAATTTTACAAGATGAAACGGAAAGGAATTAAATGTTGAAGTCACATATGACTTCTGCCACGTGAAGTAAAGCAAAATGTTGGTCTGAGTGTTGTGACATTTGTCCCAACATTTTTAGGCATTCAACAATAGTACTTCAGAGGATATGTTGGGTCAAATCTTATAACACCAAACCCAACATTAACAAATTCTTTTGGACCTTGTTTCCATACAAAAAGGTTTGATCATCAATAACAATGAAAAAGGAATATATTATCCAGACTCATTGATGTTTCAAAAGAATGCCTTTTGCTGAAACTTGATCAACCAGACTACAGAATACCTCTTTATGAACACTTGAATATTGGAAAACTTTTTCTTTGTTGATAAATCTCAAATATTGGAGGCTCTGCTGAAACTCTTTTATTGAAGTTACATAGAAATTTTCAAAACCTGCTTTCTCACAAGTTTTCAGCATGAGTTTAACTTTCATGCACGGACAGGGTAAAAGGCAGGAACTTGCTACAATAGGTTAAATTACACGGATAATGTACAATGTCAAGTGTATATGAGTTAAATCCAATAAACATCTATTGCCAAGGTGAAAAGAACTTTGATTTCATTAAAAGTCTACTATAGTGAGTGAAATAGTCAATGGCTCTCAGTAGACATCCTTGGCAACTAACTGGAGTACTATCATAATTATTTTAACATCAAAAAGAGATACAACTACTTGTCACCCCCATTAGCAAAGGTTGAGGAGTCTTGCGCCAAACGAACTAAGTCCAGTATTTAAGTGAAGAAAGGAAGAGGGCGGGCTCATCATACCCAAGTTACAAGGCTACGATCCCAAAGAGTTGGCTACTAACGCATTTCTTGTTCATAAAAAAAAATACAGCTAGCTACTTATCAGTAAAGAAAACAAAGTTTTATCTATGGAAGAAAATTTGATCCAAGACTTTCAGCTGCCCAATTGAAAAGGTTTGTGTATTAGCCAAAAACTACCCACAAAAGCACACTTCTTTTCTAATTCTATGTAACACATTTCAAGTCAACAAACGTTTATAGACCCCACAAATGGCCCTAAGGATTAATAGCATAAACTATTTCAAGATTAAATCTATAAGCAACCAAAATGGAGAATATTACTATTATAATAAATAGGGGTGACAAAATTTGTTAATGAAAGCATGATCCGTCCAACTTCTTTAATATTGGGGTTAATAATTCACTTATTTATTTTATTTGTCTATTTTGACACGTGCAATTACGCTCATCTAAAAATTGGGTTGATATGTAACCTAAATTGACTATTAGAAACATTATCACAATAATTTATGTTATATAAAATCACAATAAAAAATTATTAAATAATTAAGCAAATTATAAGAAACCAAATTTAAAAAAATAAAAATTGGTAAGAGGTTGACAAATTAGGCTATATGACTCATTATTTAGCCTACTTCAATCCAAGTGTTATTTATTAATTCTACTCATTTTAACTCGCTTACATTTAGCCCAACCCGCTCATTTAACACATACTAAACTCATACTAATGCTAGGACTTATCGCAAGCTAGTTCGGAAAGGAAAGAAGTCCAACCCTAATCCATAAAGCAAATAACTGCTTCAGCAACGCATTGTACATGCTGCAAGTTCAACTGTACATTAATGTATCATTTCCACTAGAAAATACAGTAATATTTATAAATAAATTAAACTCCCTTTTTTTACAATTATTACAAAGAAGAAAACTTTACCGATTTTTCTGATATTGGTATTGGTGAAGAGATACATAAGAATGTAAGGCACTTGGAGGTTGCGGGTTAAAGTCGTAGAACAGTATCTTAGATAAATAAAATAGTCGGCCCTTCTCCGAATCTATGCGCGGAGCTTCCTTTTTTTTATACATAAGAAGATGAACAGTTCTCAATCCAAAGCTTTGATTATACGAAGACAACGCCTTTTGTAGCTCTTTATCATCAATAAACCCACTACCATCCTGATCAGCCATTTGGAAGCAAGAAATCACATTCGGGTCGGATCCAGGTGGGAAACTCGACGGCATGAGAGACGCAAACGGGTTAGAACCGTAAGAACCCGAGTGCGGTGGAGCTGAATATGGTGGTGCACCGCCATATGGGGCGGAGGTGTACGGCTGAGATTGTGGTGGTGCGCCGCCGTATGTGGCGGAGGTGTACGGTTGATATTGTGGTGGAGCACCGTATGATGGAGCTGAGGACGGTGGTGTGCCGCCGTATGGGGCGGATTACGGCTGAGATTGTGGTGGCGATTGGCCGTAACGGTAGCCGGACATTTTTTTCGCCGGAAAAATTCAAAATTTGTGAAGCGATTTTCAGAAAATTGGCGGAGTTCATATATGTACTTGGGGATGGAGAATATAGGTCCTGGAATTGGATATTATCACGAATTTGCCACTCCAGTATTTTCTGTGTATTTTTTTGATATACAACTTTCCGGTTCAGCCAGACTATTACTGGAAATAGTCTCGGTTTCTCAGCACTACTACCAGCAAATTGCGGGATGTATCATACTCAGAAGAGATCAAATTACTCTCACCATAATTCGAACCCACTTTTCAGGCCTCCAACTGAATTTTAATTTGTCGTCCTTTGCTATCCAGTTATGTTGGGAGACTATTTTCTGTGAATCTTTGCTGAAGAAGGGCATGTTGTAATTTTCTGAAAATTGAGTGGTACTAAACTACTAATATAGCACTATAATTAAACGCGGATTATAACGTGGATTACGCAGATGACACATGCAAAAATACAAGTCAACCTCAATACTTATTGTCGTACTTTCTATGTCAAGTCAACTTTAACAATTGAGTTCTAATTTTCTTTTTATAAAAATGTATTAAGTTGCCCCAAACTAAAAATTATTAGACACTTTAATTTTACGGACAACCTTTTAGATTTATATTTATTTGAAGTACGAACAATTAACCTTCTAAAGGGTCTCAACTAATTCACTATATGTATATTTCAAAAGTTGAGAGTAATTTGAATTTTTTTTTTTTTATTTTATATTAAACATTGTTGGAGGTTTATGAAGCAACAAGTTATTATTTTCAGATTAAGCTATTGAACCAGGTTTTGTTACTTCAATTTTTAGTATTATTTTTTCGATAATAAGGTAAAGTCAATCCCACGAACAACTTTAAGGGGTTCGTTGATAGACCTCATATTCTATCAAGGCTTAGTTATATGAATAATTGGTGGGGTGGATAGCATGGTAATTTAACTATTTATTGTATTTCTTTTGTTATCACTTGTTCAGTGCAATTCATGACATATACACGCATATATTATTGGTGTTACAGTAAATTTGGGGGCGAGACAGAAAAAAAAAAGATCTATTAGAAAAAATTGATTATAAGACGATTATTTATAACTTTGCATCTCAAAAAACTACAAAAATAAATATCAAATAAAAAATATATATTATATAGCTTTTTTTGAAAAAAAAATATTAAGACATCTCATCGAAGTTTGACTTTAGGCCACCAATTATGTTGAACCGCCCATGTCCATTTTATTCACGTTGAAGATCCGCTCACGAAATACAAAATAATTTGCTAATGAAAATAATATAAATAAATCATAAGTGTAATCAGTGTAAAAGTAAGTATTTTCAAATGTTCACAAGAAGATTTGATCTTATTCCCTTTCTTATATTTTTTATATGCATTTCAATTAATTTATAGCTTGTCAACTCACAATAACATGTTCGTCAAAGTAAATTTACTCGTCAAAACTCAAAGGTATAGTCCACTAAAACGAAAGAAAATAATATTATAATAAGAAATCAAAAAGAAAAATTACTTAATTATTAGGTCCTTCGAGCCTTAGCAGAGGAAATCAAAAAATAAAACTTAATTATTCGCCCCTCATATTTGTGATATTTAATATTTGTCATTCTTACTTATTTAATGAAAATGTATTAATATATTTTGTTGAAGATAAGTTATGTAATATTTTTATCTTTAAACACTGAATTTTGCCTCATTCGAGACAAATTCCATAGTAATTAAGTTATGCATCATAAATTGTGTAGTATTTTTCAGATTATGCCGAGTGTTGAAAGTTTTGTCTTTTCCAGCATAATTTGTATGGATATGATGATACATATGCCGAAACTAAACGCTAACTATGTCAAGCGAAGTCTAAACTTAAGCATTTTTTTAGTTTATGTTGAATGTTGAAAGTTTTTGCCTTGTCCGGCATAACTTGTGGGATGTTTAAATACATATGCCGAAGCTATATACTAACTATACCGGCCGAAATTTAATTCATATCGTACCAAAAGCATTGAAGGATAAAAATTAAAGACCACCCGGAAATAGAACATTTGTGCGAAAAATCCTCTAGCATTTCAAAAAGATGTATTTTCGGCCCAAACATATAGCAGGCCATCAGCTAATAGCCCAACAAAAAATGCCCAATCGAAACCATTCCAAGTATATTTGCAGAGCAATTTTAGTTTCTCCCAACACACCCTGCCGCTATTGTCCTCTTGTCCCATCTCTTTCTGAAGCAAATATCATAATTTTCAATGGGAAAGAAGCGTAAACACAGTGAAGCTGCGGCCGTCTCCAATGGAGACAAAGATGAAACTGCAACAGAAAGACCTAAGAGAACTCTTTTAGGTTTTAAAGATGGTTCTACTGAAGAAAACAAAGAGAGCTCAATTGTTACTTTTAGAAATAAAGAGAAAGTTTTGGTCACTTGTTCTCGTCGTATTAGCTACAGGTTCGTGTTCTTTCTTGATTTTTATTCAAAAGGGTTGCTGTAAATGATAAAAAAGATTTGATTTTTTTGGGTTTTGTTGATTTGGGTATTTTATTTTTTTGCTTATTATTCAAAAGGGTTGATGTAAATGATAAAAAGATTGAATTTTGTTGGGTTTTGTTGATTTGGGTATTTTAGATATTGGCATTTAATGTTGAACTTGGTGCTCTTTTTTTTGCTTATTACTCAAAAGGGTTGCTGTAGATGATAAAAAAGTTGGATATTTTTGCTGGGTTTTGTTGATTTGGGTATTTTAGATGCTGAACTTGGTGTTCTTTTCTTGCCTTTTATTCAAAAGGGTTGTTCTAGATGATAAAAAGATTGATTTTTTTGTTGGGTTTTGCTGATTTGGGTATTTTAGGTATCAGCATTTAATGTTGAACTTTGTATTCTTTTTTGCATATTATCCAACAGGGTTGTTGTTTCATCTGTGTTGTATCTTGATATTTTGCTGTATTATTCTCCTTCCAATCCTGCATTGATTACGTTTCTTTTTGAGGCGAGTTTTCTAATGAAAACAGCCTCTCTACCCCCATCCTACCCTCCCCATACCCCACTTGTGGCAATATACGGGGTATGTTGTTGTTGTTGTCGTTGTATTCAACAGGGTTGTTGTAGATGATAAAAAGATTTATTTTTTTGTTGGGTTTTGTTGATTTGGGTATTTAGGTATCGGCATTTAATGTTGAACTTATTGTTCTTTTTTGCTTATTGTTCAAAAGGGTTGTTGTAAATGATAGAAAAGAATGATTTTTTAGTTGTGTTTTGTTGATTTGGGTATTCATGGTGTTATTTTTTGCATATTATTCAAAAGGGTTGTTTTGGATGATAATAAAGATTGAATATTGTTGGGTTTTGCTGATTTGTGAATTTTAGGTATCGGCATTTAATGTTGAACTTGGTGTCACTTTTGCCTCACTGTAAGAAAGATAACAAGGTGGAGTCTAAAGATGCTAAAGGTGCAACCTTGAATGAGCTTGTTGAGTTGAAGAGCTGTTCGTCTTGTTTGTTCTTTGAGGTACCTTGTTTTTTCAGTTATGTTGTTTCGGTTTTTTTTTTTTTTTGTGAAAATTTAGTCTTCTAATAAGGTTTGGTGTTAATTGAGCTTGATGTATTTAGCCTAAATTACTAAAAGAATGCAGGCTTGAAGTATTTGGAACAAATAATCTAGTTTATGGAATTAATTCAGACATTGAATCCTTAATTTCTGTTTAACAATTAGAATAACAACAACATACCTAGTGTAATCGCACAAGTGGGTTCAGGAGAGAGTAGGATGTAGGCAGGTATTACCCCTACTTTTGTGAGGTAGAGGGATTGTTTCCGATAGATCCTCGGCTCAAAAGAAGTAAGTTTAATTGCTAGAAGTTACTAAATTTATTCAAAGCTGTGTAAGACTGAGTTATTTGAAGCCCCGTTATATATCGATCAATGGCGGAGTTAGAATATTGACCAAGGGGATTTAACATATAGAGAAGTAAATATACGAAGATATTAAGTAGATTGAACATCTACTCTACTATATATATACACACAAAAATTAATCTTGACATGGTATATATATTTAGACATTGCTCTACATGATACTTATTATGTGGTTGCACATTTCCATTGTGTTGAATTTCTTGATCGACGAAACTCATTTTGGCCCTTAAGGGTTCTTGCCCGAGATGAGTTATTGCAGAGGTATAACCCTTTTTGAATACATTTGACTTGGTGCTCACTTGTAGGAAGATTCCCCGCTCTGAAGTCAACCTCCACCGTACTTTCGGTGCGACCACTAAAGAATTGCTTCCCAGTACTAATCCAAGGAGGGAGGATATTCAAAAAAAGAAAACTCCGGGAATGCAAAATTCTAGATTCTTCCTGTGACCGCCTTTCCTACCAAAAAGCTAACCCAACAAAATCCGGGTCTTTTCTAGACTTTGTATCCAAGAATCAACAAATTCGACTCCGCATTGTTCACACTTTTTTGTGAAAGGGTTTGGATGAATCCCTTCCGGTACCCTAGCTCCGCCCGTGATATGGATGTGATAAAGGTTTTCCAACTGAACTACTTTGTTCTTTCTGCCATTGGCAACATAGGAGCCCTGTGTTGTGATCTGCATTGTCCTTGTCGAAGAAATAAGCAGTTTTTTTCCGTTTTTTTCTCTAAAAGTTGAGTTGAACCATAAGGGGAAACCAAGAAGATGAAGATGAAGACGAATGTTTTAACTTGTCTGTGCATCCTTCGGTCCTAGTTCTCGGTAAACTCCCATGTATAGAGGAGGATATACATACTCGTTTAATTGACAATTTGTACCCTACTAGTTGTGATCTCTCTTCCATGTTCTGCTCATTCACCTGTCAGAAGAAGGAACTCACATACTTTTAGCACTCTATTCAATTAATGTTATGAAAAAAAGCATAATAAATTCTGAAGTTTATGACAATTTGTGTAATATTAGTGCTACAACAATTACTCAGTAAGTTTAGCCTAGGCCCTAGCATCACAAATTCACAGCCACCTGGTGCAGCAAGGAAACCACCTCTTGTCATTGTGACTTAGTTGCTTTAGATGCCTTTCTATTCAGTTTACTCGTTTGTTCTCATTTTTTATGTATTTAAAACAATCAGCTTGATTGATTCTCTTGCGGTTACCTTTTTGCAATTAGACTGTGACTTCATATGGATTTTCAGATTTCAATTTCTGCTCTTTCTCTTTATTTCATTTGATCGGTAATTTTTACTCTCTTCGAGACCTTTTTTTTTTTTTAATAAATCAAACAAATCATTTTATTACATTGTCGATGCTCCAAATAGGGATGGCAATTGGGCGAGGTGGGTGCGCGTACCCCGCACCCGTACCCGCCAGAAAATTTTATATCCGTCACCCATGACGGGTACATTTTCAACATCCATATCCGCCTAGGCGGGTATATTCCTAAATCCACATCAGCTCCATCACCCAAGCGTATATCCGCCACCCGCCTTTACCCGCCAGCCATATTTTGTAATCAATTCATTTGTTATTTTGTCAACCTACCAATACATGAGAATTATCTACTACTACTATACTGTACCAAATTATTTGGGCTTTAGATAAATATAAAGTTGTACAAATAAAATCATAGTTGGTGGGTATAAGGCGGGCGGGTAGATTTGGGCCGGACGGTTGGATGAGGGGCGGATATAAATGCAAATCCACCACCTACCATACCCGCCTACTACCCGCCAAAGTTATACCCACACCCGCCTACTATCCGCCAAAGTTATACCCATACCCTCCAAAGATGCATTAACAATGTGAACTGAAGGTTGATCCTGGTTATCAAATAAAGAAAAAAAACTGTACTTGGTCAAGCCTACAACTATTTACATCTATTGGAGTAGTCATATGTTTCCTGTCGACGTCTCCATTTGTCCGTTGAGCAACATTTTTGGTTTTTATGCATTTGGTAGCTATGGTTTCATCACTTGTGTTTTTAATCATTATCCTATGTTTGTTTTTCCGTATGTTTGATTTTTTTTTTACTTTCAGTGCCGGAAGGGAAAAGATCTCTATCTATGGATGTCCAAATGCCCCAATGGTCCATCTGTGAAATTTTTAGTCAATGCAGGTAATCAAGTAGATACTCCCTCCGTTCCGAAAAGATTGGCCTAGTTTGACTTGGCACAAAGATTAAGAAATAAAGGAAGACTTTTGAATTGTGTGGTCCAAAATAAATCTTAGATATTTGTGTGGCCGTAAATTATCTCATAAAGTTAAATTGTTTCTAAATATAGAAGGAGCCAATCATTTGAGACAAACTAATAAGGAAAGTAGGACAATCTTTTTGGGATGGAGGGAGTACTTTTTATCAATCATGTTCTGATGTTCATGTATAATTCAGATGCTATTGAAATTGTATGTCAACTGAAAATAAAACTTTTCTCTCACTTGTGATATTCTTTTGAATGAGGAAAGGTCCAACTTATTCTACTTTGACTTTTTTTTTTGAAGTGCACACAATGGAAGAATTAAAACTTACTGGAAATCACTTGAAGGGTTCACGTCCTATTTTGACTTTCTCAAACAATTTTGATAAGCAACCCCACTGGAAGCTTTTGAAAGAAATGTTCATGCAGGTAATTTGACTTTGTTCTGAGTATTAATCTTTGTAATACTTCCTTGTAACTAAATGTACACAGTTGATTTTTTATAGTACATTTTCAGTTTTTTGCCTTTTATGTTTAGCTAAACTTTAAGCAATTCCGTCCTCGAAGGAGGCTGAAGCAGAAAACTTTTTACTTGATTATAGTTGTTTGGTCTACTGAAGATACTATTTTTATTGAAACACTTTGACTTCTGTATTCATATACAAGCACTCTTCGGTTTCCACTCCTTTTCCTTCATTGAAGCTTGTTGCTAGCAGTGACTCTTCAATGGTTTTTTTCTTTCTATTCAAAAGTGGTGGTTAAAGCACTTTCTTAAAAATTTAATTTGTTGAATGTGATTTCTATAGAGGTTGAAGGTTGAAATATGCAATAGTTTATTTGTTTGAGTTGCGTTTTATTATCCATATATTTTATGTAAATACCCTCTTAAGTTTTTAGCTTTCTCGTGACATGATTATTTAACTGTCTTTGATGACATTCTAACATGTCCTTTTACTTTTGTTCCATCAGATTTTTGGAACCCCAAAGGATCACCGAAAATCTAAACCTTTCTATGATCATGTATTTGTGTTTTCAATTCTAGATGACCACGTGTGGTTCCGTAATTACCAGGTTTGCTACTACTCATACCATAGTAAAATTCCTGCATTGTGAATGTTGCTCTCTCTTGAAGAAATGAGTTTCTTTTTATGGTCCATCTCTTGCCCAAAGCAAAGTGTGCTTCAAGTATCTCCCTTTTGTCCTCCGCTAGGAAATTTCTTGGGGCTGCGCATAGGTTGTTCAACCCCTCATCCTTCTGAGTTTCGACCCCATATGAAATTGCCGATTTTTTGCTCTTTCACGGAAATTATATACTCCCTCCGTCCCTAAAAGATTGTGTTAGTTTGACTTGGTTCAGAGTTTAAGAAATAAAGGAAGACTTTTGAAATGTGTGGTCCAAAACAAGCCTTGGCTATTTGTGTGGCTGTAAATCATTTCATAAAGTTAAAGTGTTTCTAAATATAGAGATGTGTTCTTTTTGGGACAAACTAATAAGGAAAGTAGGACAATCTTTTTGTGACGGAAGGAGTAGTATCTAAAGATTCCTTAAAAACAAAACAGATGAAAATTCAATTACCTATTTTATGGTCCGAAGGATAATATAATTAGTCAGTCAATATTAGAGGTTGAGAATTGGCACTAAACTGAACCAGGAAAACAAATATAGAAAGGAACAGAGAGCTAACATGTTTTTTGCTTCAAAAGCCAACTTTTGTAATATATATATATATATATAGAGAATCTGTAGCCTCTTAGTCATAAATGTAGGAAGTAGAAGTGATACGTGAGATCATCTGATATTACTAGTCTTAAAATCCATGGATGGGTAAGTTTTCTGCCATTTAACCCTTACTACTATTACACTTGTGTGTTGTGGAAGAGGAAATCCATAGTTCATAATGGGTCCGTTTGGTAGGGTAGAAACTTCATGGAAAGTATCGGCTGAGTTATTGGATTTGATTTCTTTAGCTGTAAGGGGGGAAAGGATGTCTAATAAAGTATCATTCACCTCAAAGCCTTCTGTTATTTTGTTTTTTCGTTTGTAGTAAAAAAGGCTTCTGTCATTTCTTAAGGTTCTCTTTTTATATCTTTACAAAGTATTTTAACCTTATGTCAAATCGTTTCTTGACTTTCTGGAGCAGATATCATGTCCTCATACTGGAACGACACAGAAAATAGACCGTGGGGACCTGGAAAAGATGACACTTGTTGAGGTTTCTAATCAAACTATGGGTAGTCCGAAAGAGATCATCATGTTTGATATTGAAGTTATATGTTTATGTATGTAGGTTGGCCCAAGGTTTTGCTTGAACCCAATTAAGATCTTTGGTGGTAGCTTTGGTGGCCCTACACTTTATGAGAACCCATTTTACGTTGCACCAAATCAGGTAAGATTCATCCCAGCTGCTGATTATGCTACGAGCAAAGAGCATATGATTGATTTGTTCGTTTTGTATTGTGGAAGAACTGACTTCTTAAGTACAGCTACTAATGCTTATCTTTTCACATTGCTCCAGATCCGATCACTAGAGAAAAAACAGAAGGCTGGTAAATATGCAAAGAAAGTCAAAGCGAAGACCAGGAGAAAAATGCACCAGTTGTCTAATCCGCTGGAGGTGGATGAATTTGCAGATATGTGGAAGGAGTGACAAATTGTTGATAAACACGAAGTGGACTCCGGGAGGATGAATGCATGCCCCTTAAGTTTTGTATTGCTAGAGTTATGATCCTTTCAACCTTTTTGAACATTTGAAGTAAACATCTTCTGATTTTCTGCCTAGTTAGGATGAATTCTATGCAAAATTGTTGTAGGGCAGTGTAAGAATGCCCCTATTTTATGGTGCAGTGAGGGGCTACATGGCTTGCCTATTGTCAATTCTCTGGCATTGTACTTCTAACCTGGATTAAATTTTTAGTTTGTCAATGCACAGAATATTGTATTTTATTGGATTGGTTGAAAGTTATGTCTTTCTAGCCCTTGGGTCGCAGGCAAAAGCTTGATATTTATCTGGAGAAGGGTAGAGGGGCAGGCTCATTGTCCGTCACAGTTTCGAACCGTGTGCCAATGACCCTCGGAAATATCTCAGTTATAAAAAAGGGTAGAGTGATATCTAGAAGGGGAGAGGGGTAGTCACTTTGTCCATTGAGTTTTGAACTGTGCGGGAATTTCTTGGTTACAGAAAAAAGTAGAAGTGATACTTTCTTGTGATTGTATTAGATCAATAGCAATCATTTGAAGTCTTACATAGTGTCTTACTAGGTACGGTGATGGCGATAAGAGATAAAATGGCACAGACTATGAGAAATTGTGCCAAAAATATAGAAATCGACACTCTTCCGACTCTATCAAGTTTGGACTTTGGAATCACAAGTGGGTATGAGGACGGAGTGATATATTTTCAAATATTGGACGAAGAAGAAAAGCACGTGTATGATATATAAATAGATAAAGACAACAAATATGAAAGTAAATATATTACTGAAACACGCAATGTATGGTGATGATTTACGAATATTAAAAGTTACAGAGTACTAGGAATACAATGAAGAAATAAATAAGAGAGTTGAATTTCATAATTTGATTAATAAATTCAGCTAATCGAGTCGGAAAACAGAAAATAATGAGAAGAATTTATCTACTGATGAAGCAAAGCTTTGTTGATCTTTGAGAGAAAAATGGTAGAGAACAAAGACAGTGTCGAGCTGGTTTGATAGGAGAGCTTTATTGATCTTTGAGAGAAAAAAGGCCGAGAACAAAAACAACATCGAGCAGGTTTGATAGGAGAGCTTTGTTGATCTTTGAGAGAATAACGCCCGAGAACAAAGACAGCATCGAGCAGGTTTGAGAGACGACGGCGACGTAGACATACCTACAACTGCTTTACGTGTTATTATTACTTTTACTATATTTGTAAATGAAAATTTTACTTATAGATGCATTCTGATTTTAATTATCAATCTTATATTTTTTTTTAAAAAATCTGCATAAAGGGCAGAAACGTGTAGCAAAGGGGGAAAAAGGTAGGATGTTGAAAGGAGGTTCAAACCCACATCTCCCCCGCACAAGAACTTTCTAACTTCTTCCTTATCACTGGACTATCTACTTAACTATATAAGACAGATTGCACTTAAATAACTATATACACTTCTTCCTAACCACTGGGCACATTTGATTAATTTTACATATTTTAAGAGTATATCTAGCCCTTTTCACTTATCTATAAAATTAGCTAATTAGGTTAATTAAGGCTCTTATATTAAGATTTAAGAATTAGATGCCCCGTGGCCGTGCCAGCACGGGCCTAATTACTTCAATAAATGGATATAGTCAAACATTAACAAACTAAATAGCCTTGTCTTGCTTACAGTAGGGCATCATGATACATATAGATAAGTCACTTCAAAACGAACCACCTATGATCTAAAACTTGACACTCTCAGTTAATAACTGCTAGAATGAAATATTACCACCCGCAAGGGTAGCCAAGTTGGTGTAGCAGTAGAGCGCGGGACCGCAAGGTCACGAGTTCGATCCCCTGCATAAACCTTCTTGGTTGAGCCTGTCACACATGGCTTGCCAAGTGTGGTTAATCGGCTGACGTGGTTTGCAGGCTATTGCGTCAGTCCGGGTTTATCCCTGTGCGCACTCGAGAGTAGCGGTTGTGGGTCCTTCGTCAACAAAAAAAAAAAAAAAGAATGAAATATTACCATGGCACAACTGGGTAAACTAAATGTAACACCAAATAAAACTATGATTTTTGGCAATAGACGTGCATATTGCACATTATCACATTTTGTAGATATATCCACATTCTAGTCGAAGAATAATAAAATTGTTGAATGAAGTGTTTTTCCTATCTCAAAATGAATTCAACTTTACATGCTTGCATAATTTTCTTTGATTCGTCATGTACCGAAGTGCAATTCACCGACATGAACATATTTGAATATCCTTGCATATAGGGATTTGATCTTTCAAGATCTTGCCATCAAGCTAATGTAATCCCCACATCTTTATTCAGACCTGGGATTGACTGTATTGTGAAGCCCACATCAATGATACCTGGATACACCTAGCTAATGGAATACAACAGTATGAGATAAAATGTTTGTATTAACGGATAAAAACCAAAGAAAGAAAAAGACTTGATGCAAATCCATCTTCCTCTTGTCTCAAAACATCTTCAGACTGAGATCACATGTTATATAAGCGCAGCCCGGTGCACAAAGCATCCGGTTAGTAGGGTCCTAGGAAGGGCCACACCCAAAGGGGTGTAATGAGATCACAAGTAATCTTCCATTAAAATTGTTTAGAAGAAACATCGACAACAAAAAAACAAACAGCTAGTCTGAGTATACCTATCTTAGAAGCTTATCTTTCTTTTCCTGTCAAAATATACGTGTCAAACACATGAAGGCATACACGATCTACTTATCTTCCTGGTAAACCCAATCTAAGATTGCAACATAGCCAGAAGGTAATAAGTTTGAAGAGTTGTTAGAAGGGGGAAAAAAAAGTCAAATAGATGCTTTAATTGAAATTACAGTTCAGACAACAGAGCCGTAGGACATAAGTCAAATCCATTTCTAAATCTAATCACTGGTGCTTTAGCTCTTCTCTTTTGTTATCTCATCAAACACATATCATTTACATTAGATGAACAACTTAGTTACAAAAATTTATTGCAGCTTCATAGAAATTTTAGCTCATCCAGTAGAAGTAATGAGATTGTCTTTCACCTGTTGCTTGATCTCGTATATTTTCAGAGAATGGTAATGTTAAATGGAATTGTTAAACTTGTTCTCATATATGAAATCAACAGAACTTTAAAGGTTTAAAATATTTTAGACCCAACAAAAATTGGACATTTTCCTCTTTGATGCTATTCTGCTCCTCTCTGCAGTCACATTGCTACTTTTCCTTTTTCTCCAGGTATTTTTCCTGCTTTTCTATGAAGCACTTCTTTTCCTATGCAGATGCGCGGTAATAAGTTTTATTTTCTTTTTCTGTAACAACCAAATATATTCTTATCTCTACTAAATATGAAAATTGATACCATATTAGCTTTCATTTTGCTCCACCAGAATAATGGTATAATACCTGCAGTGTATATTGCTCCAGTAGAATAATGGTATACCGTTGGAAGTGAACCACCTAATAATAAGTGAAACAATAAAATAAGTCACTTCAGCATTTTGCTTAAATAGTCCTGCTATACAAATTCAAGCCATGATATTCTACTTACTCATTTCACTTATCCAATCATTTAATTTCAAAAAGAGGAGTTAAATTTGTTCTCAAATATGACGATATGATGCTCTATGGTTCCTGAGTGTACTGACAGTTACTTAGGCATGCAGAATAGCAAACAAGTGTTTTAGAAAACTGAATGAGAACTAAATACTTGGCATATGAAGCTTTCTGTTTTAACATTAAGAGAAAAAAGAGGTCTAATTTAGAGTCTACTCACAATCAAAGTAACAAATTTTATCTGCAATGCTGATAATTTCCTAGTGCTAAAGTTCATTCCAACTGGATGTCCATGTCAGAGCCAAAATATATTAACTAATATAATAAGTGAAATCCATAGGAAGACAAAAGGGTAAAAATGTCATCTAACTAATATTCATCTATCCCACTTTGGATGTAGTTGTTAGATGATATTTACATCAAACCACATTAATTTACCATGATTAAGTAATAATTTGAGAGAATGTGTTAATTGACTATGGTTAAGATAAAAGACATGTCATACATTTATTTGGGTGGTGTGAACTCCGGGTGTAGGTAAATTTTTTCCATTATTTGACTTCCTGAACTAAGCATATTCAAAATCTGGCCAGCCATATAAATATGCATAACACATCAGCATACATAGTAAGATATATCAGAAAAGCTAATGGCAGTACAGAGATCTAACGACCACGTAATAGAGAAAGTACTACTTCACCAAAAAAAATAGAGAAAGTACTACTTCTGTATACAATATGAGGCACTCACTACTATCACTCAAAGGTAATCCTTCTTTGACACCAATAGGCAAGCAGAAGAAAAATAAGAGTTTCAAAGTAAAACATTAATTGCATTTCACCATGCACCTAAAATGTCTGAGTAACACCTCTATGTGGAGTAAACTTGTTCCCAACATTGAACAAAAGGCATACAACATGTTAAAAAGAATCATGATCATCCATCACGAAATGTCTAGGTAACTCCAGATAATCATGAACAGCTTGAGTCGCATATCCTGGTGTGATTAATAGCGCAACTTCTCATTTCAAATTAGCTCTTGCACAATATCTTGACTTATCAAAAAAAGAAAATAGTACACACGAGTATGCAATAAAACATAAGAATAGGCTCTGAGATTGTTTTGTCCAATGATAAAACATATTATCATCTCTTTCCTTGTTCAATGGCAAGAAAGCAACGAAATAAAAAGAAGCGTAGTAGGCCTTCGATGACACATAACTAACCTGGCTGAAAACTTTTCATGGGTTTGCAAGAATGGAATCATCAAGAACATACAGTACTATTTCCACCTCCATTACGCAATCAACATAACCTGGTGTCAAGAATGTTCACCTGCAACACACAAGCATCAATTCAAAAAACTGGAACCACAAAATGGAACAACAGAAAATGGTGCATAAAGTATATTAAGAAACAAATAGATTGAGCAAGGTATAGTAGTGACATATTCAACTAAATCTATAATAACCGCAGGAAAACTTCCCATTTGTAGAGCTTAGATGCTTGCCAGCAGTCTCCTTTGCTTTTGTGTTTAACTCGATTGTTTTTTATAATTATTTCGTGACAGCAAGCTCATCTTCTTTCACAGTCAATTCACAAGTGAGTTTCACTACTCTCAAATTTGCCTCCTGATTCTTGATTAGTAGCTCATCGTGGGTTCAAGGACTCACACACCTTAGCAATTTCAAGTTCAATTCCTCCAATTAGATGTTAGAAAACAGAGAAAATAGGAATGGCAAAGTACGTTAAAGTACAATTCAGTTATACATTCGATGATTTTGCCTCTGAAAGATGAATGCTAATAACCACAAAAGTGAGACCAGTAAGGCAGTGACATGTGATTTTTATTCATAGTCCACACATGCCTTGTACTAACTTTATGACCAATTTAACTTACCAACACAATTACATCTAATTGGACTAACATGTAAAATATGACATTCTAACTACTGCTTCATGCCTTGTATAAGTATTTATATATTTGTATAAAATTTTATTGAAAAAGCTACCCGATTCAGTAGAATGTACAACTTTGCATCATTGAAAGCAATTCTAATTTACTCGAATATAACAAAAGAAATTCTTACCAAATAATTTAGTTGTTTCAGCCTTTCAGGCATATCATCGAACACCTTGGGTTCATCAGTCTACATAATTTAAAATTTCACCGCCTGAGTATAGACTGAAAAATAACCCAACAATAAAGATTAAGATGGAAAGCGTCATTACCTATAAACTATAGTAACAATTCATACCAATACTGTCAATAAACTTTGTTGTAGTAAAGACCCAATCTTTCCACAGCAAGCTTAATACTAGAGATTTTTGCATCAACAACCAGTACCCAAAATGCTTCCTATTTTCAAATATGAATGCATGTGCAGATCAGATAGAGTTACTGACATGCATATTAAAAATCTAGCAAGAATTTATGAGAACTAATTCAAACAAAATGGACAAACTTTCAAAGGAATCCAAAAAGGGAAACTTAACGATTGAAATGAAGGCTCGACTACAAATTGACAATTTGGGAAATGATACCCAAAAACGGAGGACAAGTACATGAGAGAAAGATAGGGAAAATGGTCAAATTTGCCTTACAATTATGTTTTATAGTTTAATATTGTCCTCCGTCAAACTTTGGTATCAAATTAACCCTTCCGTTAGCAAAATTGTTAAATTTGTCATCGGATGGACGGATTTGTGAGTTAGACACCACGTCGGATCTATGTAGACTCACATAAATAGAACAACTAAAACAAAAACCAGAAGATTCGTAAGTCCCCACTTCAGTCGACCAAACTAATCTCTAAAGTCTCTCTAGCTTCAATCCACTGGAGAGTCTTCGGAGTTGGAAGTCAACATCGGCGGAGCTATCAACCATCATAGCTTGGTACTAGTCTGAGCTAGAATTTAGTTCCATTAATGTGAACTCCACAAATCTGGTCTCGATTAGCTCTCTTTCCGATCTGAATCACCTTTCAAGGTAAAAATTCATCTTTTCTAGTATGAACTTGTTGGATATGGTAAAGCAGTATGGGAAGTAAATAAATATTACAAGTGTTCGAAACGATAAACGAATTGCCAATATTATGAACTGCCGCAAAGTTGTTGAATCTTGAATCTTGATAACCTAAAATCAAGAAACACTAAATCTGGATTGTTACAACTGTGTGCTGAGTCGAGTGATGACACTGTCTTTAAGACAAGATTGCCCCGTAACACTGTCTTTAAGACAAGATTGCCCCGTATATATCTTTTTACGTTAACGGGCAATAGTCTCCCAAGATAAAACAACACTTTAATCAACACTACAAAGCAAATAGGTTGACCCTGACGAAGAAAACAAATACGAAACGATTTGCTGAAGATATGGAAAAGGAAGGAAGAGTTTCTGTTTTTCGTCCCAACGTTACTACTCACGTTTTGGATTGTGTTTTACTCTTCTGTTTGTCTCTGTGTATATATTTCTGTCTCGTTTTTCTGTATACTTTCTGTATCTGTGTGTCTATTTTCTGTGTAACACAATTGAGTCAAAATGCATCAATATATAGCATAAGGGGGAGACCTTTCAACTGCCAAAATATGGTTGTTAATGGCCATTGAAGGAGGGAGTAAACAGCCAAGTAATGGATGTTTATGGCCATTGAAGAAGGGAGTAATTCAGCCAAGTAATGACTGGTTAATGCACAATAACGCCCCCCAAAAATCAACTCCAACGGTAGGCAGAAACTTTCTGTCTTCCGTCGTTCCCAAATTCAACATTCCAGAAACTCCAGGGATCAGTAAATATTAAACAATTTGGGGGTCTATCAGAATAAGCCCAAGACCCGTGACCCGAGACCCGTGACCCGAGACCCGAGCCGGACCAGACGGGACGGGCGGGCGGCGGCGGCGCGCGTGTGGGCTTAGCCTTGAACCCAAACACATCTAGGTCCTCCATCCTTTAAACACATGGGATACCCCTTGGGGTCCCAAACCCTTAGCCAATTTAGAGACTTATAAAGAGAGCAATTCTTCCTTTTCCTACCGATGTGGTAGATTTGTCCCACACCATATTTTCATGCCTCAAATACCTTACTTCGTGGACCAATATCTCTTTCATTTCTCAACGAAATTTGAAAATTCTTGGCCCTGCGGTCATCTACTCACTTAGTAGATTATGCACGTGTGGAGAGACAGAGCCTCCAACACACGGAACCCTAGTGTTTAATTCATTAAAATATGGGTGGACGCACCTCCCCACCAAAGGCAAATTTTCAACAGACTTCATTTTAATCGAATCTAAAACCTCTCACCGCCACGTAGGAATTCATGATGCTGCATTTTTCACCGGAGAAGGTGGCATAGGAGTGGTGGCGAACGACAGAGAGGAGGGGCTATTTGGTTGTTGTTGGTGGAGTTGGTTTGTTCCGGCAAAGACGAAAAAAGGGGGGAAAGGGAGAAGGGCGTTAGGTTGGTGGTTTCGTGTTGGTGTGGAGATGGAGCAGTTGTGGTTAGTGGTTGTCATTACCGCCCGTTCAGTGGTCAAATCCGACGGCGGCAACTGATAGAAAACAGAGAAGGATGAGAGGGAGATGAAGTGGAGGCGTTGGTGGTGAATTGGATGTACAATGGTGGAGTTCGCCGGAGCTCCGACATGGGAACTCGTCGGAGCTCCCCCTTTTCACTTATCTATAAAATTAGCTAATTAGGTTAATTAAGGCTCTTATATTAAGAATATATTTCGATCTATTATTAAACGGTAAGAATATATAACAGCTAAACTACTAAGAATAACATATGTGTGCAATTTCAAATATACTAGATAGCCCGTGCCCGCACATATCCTTTTTACTAAGTTAGGTAAAAATAAAGGAGACATGATTACATTCAATATTAACACAACATGATTTATAGCATGTTACATTCATTTGTAGAACAAAGTTATACATGGAGATAACTAGAAAGGCAAAAACAATGAGATTATAGGTGGTCCAATATATGTATGAGATATATTGCAATGGCCTCGAATCTCAATTTTGACAATTGTAGTTGATAACCAATTCAACCGTTGTGGTTGATAACAAATGCAAGTTGTCTCAGGATGAAACTCTTTTGTTACCAAAAAAGAAAAGTTGAAGTGGTTCAGTCCAATGATAAAATATTACAGTAAATACTAAATAGCAGTTGCAGCCAATATTTTGTTTAATTATCCAATTTTAAAAAGAAGAGGCAATACCATCAAATTGACTAAACATTAACATAATATAAGTACGATTTAGCTAATTAATTTGTGGAACAAAGTTGTACAATTTATGAGTAAATACATCATTATCCCATGAAGTATGACGGTTTTTTAAAAAGATACTTGAACTTTGCATGAGTCCTAATACCCCTAAACAACTTTGAACGGATAGAATTACCTCTTTTTCGTCCAATCCCAATTTCTGAAAAAATAGATGTTAAACACGCATCTATCCTCACTTGACACATGTTAATTCCATTAAAATTATATTTTCTTTCTATTTTTCATTTTTGTTTATACTTTTTCTTTTCTTTTTCTCTTTCTAACTTCCACCCCCACCCCCACCCACCATTTTAGTTTTGCTACAAAAGGTGTGCTTCTGATCACACACATTTCGTAATGTAATAAAGGGTGAGAAAGTGAGCCGGATCATAGTAAATGTTTAGAATATTTTGGTCACTTGTGATGATGTTGATGAGATTGCAAGATTGAAGGTTTCAATAAGATTTCATTCTTAAACAAAAATCTATTTTTTGATTTAAAGATGCGCGAAATGTTTCAAATTCATATAATTTTCTATAATTTGTTGATATTAAAAATTAATATATTCTTTCTTTTTTTCAAGCAAATTCAAAATTTTGATAATATCGTCAACTACTTTATCTCTTTTTTTATATAACTTAGCACAATTAAAAATTAAGATTTTGTAAAGAATCAATGAGTTTTCCAAAATGTATAAGGGGTTGGGCTGAAAAGTAAATAAAAAGCGATTTTTTATATAACTTATCACAATTATTAATTAACTTTATTTGTGTCGTTAACAACCTTAACACTTATATCCCTATTTGAATAGAATAAAATTACCTGATGATTTCTTTTAACCCGATCCGATCCACTGAACTAAATAAACCCCAAAACCCATCTCTCCAACTTTTCATCTCCTTCCTCCATTAAAACACCATACCAATCGTAGCTCCACCAGCCTTCCTTCAATGGCGCCAGCAACATTTCCTTCCTTTAGCTTCGACATTGCCTGCTCTCTGTTCGATTTCCTTCTCCTACTAAAATAAAAGATTCACTAAAAGCTAGTATAACTAAAAATCGATTATTAATTTACAAGAATTAAGTTTCTGAATAGACACCTTCATTGATTCGATGAATGAAGTACCGCAATTTCTTGTCATCCTTCGAATTAAGGCAAAGCTCCATCCTCTACATGATTACAGCTTTTATTGATTCTGTCAATTTAAAACCACAAAATAAGTTACAAAAATTGAATCTTGATTAGTTGATGTCAAACCAAATTAAGTATCTCCTTTGTGACCAAAAAAGGATTAAAACCCAGAATGCAATAAAATGTGATGAATATGAAAAGGATATGCATTCTCCTTTGAAGGCAAACACTCCATTAACATCTACTGTCATAAGCCTTATTTTTCAGCAGTATCTGACAGAAAAATGTTTGAAAATTTGCAGTTATCTACCAAAATGAATTTGGAAGGAACAGAAAGGTTATATATTAAATTACCATGTAAGAGAATGAACTGATTGTAGAAAAATAAAAGAAGAAATCGATTTATCAGTAATCTTATTCTTATTGTATTTCAGAAGAATCTTTTATGGTGCCACCTTAGATTACTAATATTTTTTTAAAGCTATAGAAAACAACATCTCTTAGGAAGTCTTTCCTAAATTGAAGATACATATCTCATAGCAAAATTTGGTTTTACATGCATATACTGTCGCGAATTTGTCTCCTGCAAAGTTTCTGAAAGTATTTTGGTTGCCAAAACAATATAACATGAAAAAGATATGTGACTTGACAAAAAGACACTTCTTTTATCTGAAATCGGACAATAAAAAGATGCAATGTACACTCGCTTGTTAGTAAAAGAAATCAATTAAAGCAGAGAAAGAAGAGATGAGTAGCATCTTCACTAACAAGATCAAAATGGTATCAGTTTTATCATATAACATGTTACTCCAATATCATATATTTTGAACCAAACTCTAATTCTTCGTTGCATATTTACACCTCTCATATCCCGAATTTAGAACCCCTAGGTCAAATTTACATCTCAAAAAGCTATATTTAGAGTTACCAGCTTTAGCTTTAACGGGAGCTACTGACCTATGAGTTCGCCAAGCGAGTGAGTCAATCTCTTTCCTTTCTCGGGCCCAGCCCAACAGGGACAACACCCCTCCCCCCCACTTCAAGCGCACCTCTGTATCGACTGAACCACACATAGCACTATCGAAAGAAAGCTCCTTGCTTTTTTGATCTCACTGTCAGTAGTGACCATCTAGCCATGACATAAAAACCGTATCTATGAAATCTTTGAATTGCCCGGGCAGACATCCAATTCTATATTGGTTATGTCCTTATATAGCCCTGTGCTAACGCACAATGCTAGTTTCATATGCTAGTAAGAGAAGTTGCGGTGAATGAATCCTTCTTAGCTAAGGAATGTTTGTTGGACACCCCCCTATTGTCCAGTTCCGGCTAGCGCTCCTCGTTGCCTTTGTTTGCACGGTCAAAAAGTAACCGACTCTTTCCAGGTTTAGTGCCGAAGCAGAGTACAATGCACTCCCCCTTACTACCTCTGATAAGTACAAATTGCAGTGGATCTTGGACCCGATCCCGGATCCGGTGGATCCAGATCCGTTTTATAGGATATGAATCTTCAAATTTTGGACCCGACGGATTTGGATCGGACCCCAATCTGTTTCTGACGAATCATATCTGGATCTGGATCTGAATCTTGTATTTGAGATTCGTATCCGGTCCAAATCCGACCCGTGGATCCGTTTTTTATTAAATATATCAGTAACCTATAATGTAATTTTATAAGTATTTTCTTTAAAAATTTCTACCATGTCACATCCTGTATTTTCTAACCTTGCGAAATAAGAACTTATCTACCATGTCAGCATACACAATTATGTTGTGTGTATTTAATAGGTTCATCATTGACGACGTCAATTTTAATAAGATACAGAATACGCAAAGCATCTTTGGCGCAAATCAATTGTGAAACATGTCACAATTTA
Organism: Anisodus tanguticus; assembly: GCA_034509755.1. Taxonomy (NCBI): domain Eukaryota; kingdom Viridiplantae; phylum Streptophyta; class Magnoliopsida; order Solanales; family Solanaceae; genus Anisodus; species Anisodus tanguticus. Next base: position 59,275,616 of record CM067542.1, on the reverse strand, counting down.
TTTCCCCATACTTAACCACCAATCTACCAATAGAAGACAATTGTTAAAAAGGTCACAGTATCGAGTGCATGGTTATTTTCCTATCCCACTCCCAACTTTCTGTCCCGCTGGATTATAAATTTCATTGGCTTTTAGTCCTCCATCCTACTTTTATATCCAACTTAAAGATTCAAATTTGGAACCATTAACTCTGTAACCTGTCCAACCCACAACCTTAATAAGTCAGGTGCATAATATGTCAACTGAAGTGTCATCATACGGTTAAGCCAAATTCAATCAGTCCAAAGATTGGGTCAACATGGGTTAAGTGCAGTATCCCAAATTGACCCTTAGTTTCCCCAACTTGACGTTTCTATTGGTGCTGACTTTAAGCTTCAGACCTGTATGCTTTATTCTCATTTATTGTGTTCAACTTGCCTTGCAACTTTTCATGTTAACAAATCAAATTACTTAATATAAAGAGATCTACATTGTTAATGAGATAATGAAGAGTTGGTTGACTTTTTAAAGTTAATTTACAAAAAAAAAGTCTAAAAACTGAAAATAAGCAGATCTATTTATTGGACAAATAGTCACTGATCCTGACGTAGCAGTGAAGTTCACAAAATTATTATTCATATGCTAATGTGTGCTTGTTTTCATAGACTATAGTAAAAAAAAATTAACTAGCCAAAAATTTGGTGGCATACCGCATACTTGATCAGAACGTTTCCAAATGGAAATAATCCAAGACCTTCATTTCAATTCCAAGTTAATGTTAAGTGTTAATGTTATACGGCCATCCATTTCTAAAAAAAGGTTCAGTAAAAAAGTTTCAACATGTGGTAATATTATTCAAAACAAATATTTTTACACGTGGATCCAATCCGATCCGTAAACCCGGTGGATCCGAATTTGATTTGATTTTTATGGACCCGATGGATCTGGATCCAAGTATGAAAAGCGGATCTGGATCTCGATCTAGTAGGATCCAGTCCAAATCCTATCCGTTGGCATCCCTACTGATAAGTCAAAACAAACATAAGTCAATCAATGAAATAACTTTTGAACTATGCGGTTACCTTAGTGGAGCATAATTGGAGATGTAAAGTACATTAGGAAAAATTCCAGTTTCTCCTGTCAAAAACTTGTTAGAGATTCCACAAAATAAACCCAAATTTAAGTCATGGTGATGAAAATAGAATTCTACTAAATTAAAAGATGGAGATATGCATGCAAAGTACATTAACACATATTGCGTATAATAGACCCTTATTATTCGATCTTTCCTCGAAGCTTAGTGCACCAAACTTTTTTTATATATATAAAAAAGATGGAGTTATGTACCAAAAAGAAAGGGAAAATTAAATAACATACCAAATCAGTTAAACATGAAACCAAAGAACATATCAAATCAGGAAAATAATACTCCATTCATTTCAATTTATATGATGTAGTTTAACTGAATATGCAGTTTAAAAAATAAAGAAAGATTTTTTGAATCTTGTGATTTAAAACAAGAGAAAAATATTTGTGCGGTTATAAATCATTTCGTTAAGTGTAAAATGTAAAGTTACATTGTTGCTAAATAAAAAATTGTGTCATTCTTTTTTAGACCGACTAAAAAAAAAAACGTGTCATATAAATTGAGACAGATGTTGTTGTTTTTATCCAAAGACTCGACGATTTCATGGAATATTACAAAAAATCCATGAAATCGAATGTTTTAAATAAAAGACCTGAAACGTCAAGAGAATATAATAATAGACCAAAAATGACCGGAAAAGGTTACTTCATTGGTGCCTTTTTTTTATTTCCATCCCCTACTATATTTTAGTGATTCAAGCCTTTGATGTGAGAGTCTTAGTTCCTTTCCATTAAATCAATAAGCTTTTTGATTGACTCCGGACATCACTCTCTTTTAGAATTATAACCCATTGAGGGAGGTTTCGACCAGAGCAATTATTTGGCTACAACAATCTTCTATTAACTTCAAAGCCTTGAAGGGTTCGAAATAATCCACCAACACAACACAACACCATCACACATAGAAGGAAAAATGCAATCTTTTAGAGAAAACATCAAATGAAGAAGCCAACTCATCAATCAAATAGAACACTCACCTAAAATCAGTATGCATAAACAAATGTAAGTTTTTATAAAATCTAGCTTCTCCGCTCAATAATTTATCGTTTTTTTAAGAATTGGCTTGTATTATTCAATATAAAACTTAAAAGAACTCTAGTTAAACGTACGACATGAAAGACCAGTTATAGTTTAATAATGTCAAACCAAAATGCGAAATTACCTATTAAGTAACTATCACTTTTACCTCTGTCCCCTAAAGCAACTACACTTTTAAAATTCTGCGTAATCATATTGTTTGACCATTATATGCCAACTAATGAATGAAAATTAGATAATTTTAAACTTATGTCATGAATTAAGTAACATATTAAAATCCATGACATACACTCCAAAACCTGAGTTATAAGACCATTCGATTTCTTTTTAGTATTAACAAGATTTTAACTTTACCCTCAAGCTTATACAGGTTTTCCTAACCAAAAATTTGACCCTCTGAAAACCATATTTCTTTCTTACTGTTCATTCAATTTTATTATTTCCACAAAGTCAAAATCATAACAAGGAAGAGATAATTGATATTGGATATAATTGATATGGGTTTGAACATGCATGAAGATATAATTGATATGGGTTTAGACTTTAGAATATGCCCTCACTTTTGATTTATTTATAGGAATGACCTTCGTATATTAGTTAAAATTAAATATTTGATTCGAATTTTATTATTTTCAAATTTATCTTAAAAGTAGCAAACCCTATGAGCCATGAAACGCAAAACCATCAGTTTCCAATTCCCACAGTTGCTAACTTAGTTAATGACATATAGTTGAGTTATTTATATATAAGGTATACAAAAATTAGTTTGTTCGATAACCTTTTTAAATTTATGCAGAAAATGATTGAAAATTTGAAAAATTAAAATAGACAATCAAATCGAATTATCGAATTATCAAAATCAAAAAATAATATTATGAATAGTTCTAATAAGATTTGGAGTAGTTATCTCTTCGTTTCAAGTAATGCTATAGAATTAATTTTAAAAAAAGAAGAAAAAAGTACACGAAGCATTGCATTTACGTAAAACGAAAAGGTTCCTACTTCAAGGAGGTGCAATAATAAATATTTATGATTGATTTCACATTTAAATTCGTAATCTATAAATCACACATAGATAATTTTACTGAATGAATATATTACACTCCTCTCTCCAATCTTCTGCACAACATCTATCTATAATAATTAAATTTTCTTTGAAGTTAATTTTTCACATTATGTTATATTATATGTTCTTTATAATAATATTTATTATAGTAATAAAAAAAAATAAAGAGTCGACTATAATAGCTTAATTAAATATTTTTAATAATATAGTTATTTAATTAAATAAGTTTAATAATATAATTATTTAATTAAATTATTGCAATAGCTACACAAGACCAACCATTGCCTCCATCACAACAAAACACACTCATCAGAGAGAAAGAAAGAAGGAAAGCTTGGAAAAAACAAAAGTGGTCACTTTGTAGCGCACGTTAACTAAACTTAACCCTTTCCAAGCGCACGTTAGTATATACCATACCAATGTCTTCACCTCCTCTTCCCTCTTCTTCTTCTCTTCCTCTTTTAGGGTTAACTTTCTCTCTTCTCTTCTATTACTATTACCATTTTTTGCCTTTTTTTCCACACAAAATGCTTGTTCCCATTGTTGTCTTCACAGCCCCAAGAACATAATCCATGGACCCCAAACGGCGGTATTCGTACTCCAATCTCTTCAATCTCGAGGTATCTTTTGTGGGTTTTGTTCAACACTTAAAAGGGTGTCTTGTGATATTAAAATCTTGGTATTTAGTAGTGTGTAGGATAATTTTGTGGGTTAGGGATTTGATAGGTTAATTCATCGAGAAAGTTTTTTTTTGCCTCTTTGGAGTGAATTTTTTATTTATTGTGGGTTGTGCTTAGCTCTCAAAAGGGTGTCTTGTGATATTAAAATCTTGGTACTTAGTGTTTGTGGTAGTGTTAAGGATAATTATGTGGGTTAGGGATTTGCCGAGCTAATTCTTCGGGAACTAGTTGTATTTTGTCTGTTTGGAGTGATTTGTGCTCAGCATTTAGAATGGTGTCTTGTGATTAAAGTTTTGGTAGTTAGTGTTAGTGTTTAGGATAATTTTGTGGTTAGGGATTTAATAGGTTTATCAAAGAGAAAGTTTATTTATTTTTTGTATGTTTGGAGTGATGTTTGATTTGTTTGTGGGTTGTGATCAACTCTCAAAAGGGTGTCTTGTGATGTTAAAATATTGGCTTAGTGTTAGTGTTTAGGATAATTTTGCGTGTTAGAGATTTGATGGGTTAATTCATCGAGAAAGTTTATTTTTTTGCATGTTTGGAGTGATGTTTGATTTATTTGCGGGTTGTGCTCAGCTCTCAAAAGGGTGTCTTGTGATGTTAAAATCTTGGTATTTAGTAGTGTGTAGGATAATTTTGTGGGTTAGGGATTTGATGGGTTAATTCTTCGAGAATTTTTTTTTTTTTGCATGTTTGGAGTGATTTGTGCTCCACTCTCAGAAGGGTGTCTTGTGATTAAAATCTTTTTAGTTAGTGTTAGTGTTAGTGTTAGTGTTAGGGTTATTTTGTGGGCTAGAGATTTGATGGGTTAGTTCATCTAGAAAGTTTATTTTTTTGCATGTTCGGAGTGAATTTTGATTTATTGTGAACTGGGGTTCTGTTGTAATTTCAGCTCGGTTGTTAAAAATTAAAATGGCGTCTTGCTTTATTAAAATCCTGTCAATTGGTGTTGCTGTTTGGACATTCTTTTGGTGTATTCTTTGAGAAAGTTTATATAATTTGCTTGTTTCTAGAGATTTTTCATTTATTTGAGCTGGGTTTCTCTTGGAATTTCAGTTGAGTATTGTGGAGCTTGTGAATTTTAATTAAACTGTGGAACTTTTTCTTGACCCCTTTTGGTGTTTTTTTTTGGATAGACATTGATTAACTTCCAGCTGCCCCAGCTTGATGATGATTTTGATTATCATGGGAATAGTAGTCAGGACGAGAGCAGAGGTAGCCCAGGTAGGCACATTCTTTCTTGACATTGCTTTTACTCCTTTTTTTAATAGTTCTTTATTATTTGAGTAGATGTGTATGACCGAGTAGGTCTAAATTTGTTACTGATACACATTCTTCTCAGTAAAAAGTACTCGTATTTATTACTACTAGTGTCAAAAGAATGAAAATCCTTTAGTTAGCAAATACACATTCTTTGTCCTATTACAATGCAAATTTGACTTTCTTGAAGCAATGAAAAGTTAAGCTAATGCAGTGTTGTAATAATCAGCCGCATCTTATGTTGGTTGATAGGTGGAGCGACGGGGAACTGGAGTAATGGTATAATGTCTGGCAGGAAGTTGAAGAAAAAGAGGCGGACTTCATATAGTAGTGACGAGGACGGGGACAAGGATAGGGACAGAGCTTATAGTACCCGTATTTCAGAGGAAAAGTATAGAACAATGCTGGGAGAACACATTCAAAAGTATAAGAGAAGGCTTGGTAATTCCTCAGCAAGCCCTGCAGCTACTCGTAATGGGGTACCTATGATGAGAAGTGGTGGAGGATCTAGAGACCAGAAGTCAACAAATGATCATAGAGGAGCGCTCAGACTTGGCTCTGCATCAGAATTTTTTAATAATAGCACTCAGAGCTTAGGAAACCATATTCAGTCAGATTTTCCTTGTCCATATGGTGGTGATAGGTTTGTCTCTCTGCTTTCACTTAATCTTTTCAAATGAATATTGAGATGTTTACCCAAGTTATTTTGTTTTTTTAATCCCCCAAAAGGTAAAGTGTGTCACCTAACATTTGGAAGTTTTACAGATCTACTTATGAACCTGCTTTCTTGGATCTTGGGGAGGACATCACATACAAGATCCCTCCACCATATGAAAAGCTGGCAACATCATTGAACTTGCCAACCATGTCAGATATTCAAGTTAATGAAATTTGCCTCAAGGGTACACTTGATTTGGAGACTTTGGCTGCAATGATGGTTTCCGATAAGAAACTTGGGCCCAAACGTCAAGCAGGAATGGGTGATCCCAAGCCACAATTTGAATCTCTTCAGGCACGCTTACGAGCCCAGTTGACTAATAGCATCGGTCAGAAATTCAATCTGCAAGTCAGCGAAGCTGCATTAGAGGCTTGTTCCATCCCTGAGGGGTCTGCAGGAGGTATACGACGTTCTATATTGTCAGAGGGTGGTGTCTTACAGGTTTATTATGTGAAAGTGTTAGAGAAAGGAGACACCTATGAGGTCAGTAATTCTATTGTGTTTATCTCATAGTTATATGGGCATTTGGTCCTCTTGCTTACGTCTGAGTGGTCATTTGGAGCTGCAGATTATTGAACGTAGTCTACCCAAAAAGCCAAAATTGAAGAAAGATCCTTCTGTGATTGAGAAGGAAGAAATGGATAAGATTGGAAAATATTGGATAAACCTTGTCAGGAAAGAAATTCCAAAACATCATAAGATATTCATCAATCTCCATAGGAGGCAATTGACTGATGCCAAGAGGTTTGCAGAAACTTGTCAGAGAGAGGTAATCGGCAGAAGATTTTATGTTAATGTTTGTCTATTCAATGCTGGATCTTGTAGAACAAATTTGTGTGTGATTCTTCATGTGACTCTGCAAATTTCAACTGCTAGTTGTCATTTGGACCTTCTTACATGAGTCGTCGGTTGGTTCCTTTTTTCAGGTAAAAATGAAAGTTAGCAGATCACTTAAGGTGATGAGAGGTGCAGCAATTCGTACAAGGAAACTTGCTAGAGACATGCTCGTGTTTTGGAAGAGAGTTGACAAGGAGATGGTACTTAAATTTTACCTTTTTATATTATTTCATTGGAACTTTTTGCTATCACGGTATGTATGAAAAGTTGCTATTCAAGAGCTAACCTGATCGGCAGGAGAGTAGGGAGGGAGGAAAAGTCAGCCGCGGACCACGGTTACCTGCATCTTTTTTTTAAAAAAAAAAAAATCAAACATGGTTAACTGCTCCTTAAGTAACCAAAATGCAGCTCTCTGTTTTGATGGTTTTAAGACTATTATCGCATTATATGATCATCTTAGCAGGTACTATCCCAGAGAAGAAATGGAAGGTGATAATGATATATTCACCTCATCTGGCTCTCTAGTTCTGTCCCTATTTTGTATCATAATGGCATGCTAGACTGATGATGTTGTTGCTGTAAGAGTTTCTTCTTAGTCAATATTTTTGGGTTATCTGTTGGTTTAACTACTAAAACTTGGAATGGAGTATTGATACACTTCTGAGATAAGAGAGTATATGATCATCAGTATTTAGGACTCGTAAAGATGCATGTCTGTCGTCGTGTTTCCTCTAGAAGATTGAATATGCTAAACGAACATAATTCTTCATGCGTTTCTGCTGTTGACTGATTGACTAGAGGACCTCCTAAGATGTAAAATTTATAATATTGCAGGCAGAAGTAAGGAAAAGGGAGGAAAAAGAAGCAGCAGAAGCTTTGAAGCGTGAACAGGAGCTTCGTGAAGCAAAGAGACAACACCAGAGGCTCAACTTTCTGCTATCACAAACTGAACTTTACAGCCATTTCATGCAAAATAAATCAACTTTACCCTCTGAGGCTGTGACTTCAGGTGATGAAATGACAAATGACCAAGAAATGTTGTTAAGTTCTACTGAAGCTAGACCTGGAGAGGAAGAGGATCCTGAAGAGGCTGAACTGAGAAAAGAGGCTCTGAAAGCTGCACAGGATGCAGTTTCAAAGCAGAAAATGATGACAAGTGCATTTGATAATGAATGTCTGAAGCTGCGGCAAGCTGCTGAAATTGAACCTTCCCAGCAAGATGCTGCAGCTGCTGACATAGACTTATTGCATCCGTGAGTTTTTGAGTTCCTCCGAGATATCGTCTTTGTTCTTTTGCTGAGAGATTTTGGTGTCACAAATTTTGTTGCTCCACCTCTAGTTGTACTCACTTGCTGTTTTGATGCACCTTTAGGTCAACCATGCCTGTGGCTTCAACAGTACAGACACCAGAATTATTCAAGGGTACTCTTAAAGACTATCAGTTGAAAGGCCTCCAGTGGCTTGTAAATTGTTACGAGCAGGTAAGTTTTCATTTTCCTGTAAGTTTGTCTCTTTGCTCAACCTCTGGAGATTTTGCTTGGCTGACTTATAACATTCAACTTTATCTATCAGGGTTTGAATGGCATTCTTGCTGATGAGATGGGTCTTGGGAAAACAATCCAGGCCATCGCTTTCTTGGCTCATTTGGCAGAAGTAAGTGATCTAGTTGTTCATGTTTTATTTATCACTATCTTGTAGTAAATTTTCAAAATCAAAAACTGTCTGGTAGAGTATCTAGTAACAGTTTAATTGATCTCTGCAGGACAAGAATATATGGGGTCCCTTTTTAGTTGTTGCTCCCGCGTCAGTCTTGAACAACTGGGCTGATGAAATTGGTCGTTTCTGCCCTGACCTAAAAACTCTTCCATATTGGGGAGGGTTACAAGAAAGAGTGGTGCTTCGAAAGAATATTAACCCAAAACGTCTCTATCGACGGTAATTTCATTTGGCTTTGGTTGTCTTATATGTAATACACGAGTAATGGACTTGCCTACACTTTGTTTTTTTCATGTCCCCCTCATTGATCTTGGATTTGCTATTCTTTTCTTGTTCATTGACATTCTTGCTTGTTAAAGCACTTATTAGTTTGATGACAAATATTGATGAGGCAAATTTTGCTTCATAAAACTGATCTGTTTGATGTAAAAAGCTAATCAGAGGTTAGATGATGGTTTTTGGCTTGGGTTACCTAGGAATATAATAATATGTACTAGTATAGAAAAGAAAGGAAGAGAAGGTTGGGAGGAGGATCACATAAATGTCAAAAAGTTAAGTCTCGGAGTCAACATTTTTTTATATACTGAATTGTTAGTCCAAATTATGGGTAATTGCTAAACACGGGGATGCTTGAGATCGTGATGTGAATCCAATGGAGCTCTGGTGAACCAAGCTTATCTGGGTATTGAACTACCTGATGCAGTTGTAATGAAGTTGAAAATTATATCTGAATTATAAAAAACATTTCTTGGCAGTGGAAAGGTTGTTAACATTTTCCTTGATCAAAAGGTTGTTAATATTTTCTTCCTCTTCTTGGTTTATTTATCCATGCATTTAATAATTTTAAAAAATCCATGAGTTGTAATTTGTCCGTCCTAAGTTTAATGATGGAACCAAACTTTGATTTCAGGGATGCTGGATTCCATATTCTCATTACCAGTTATCAACTGCTAGTCTCTGACGAGAAATACTTTAGACGTGTTAAATGGCAATACATGGTGCTTGATGAAGCACAGGCAATCAAAAGCTCAAACAGGTCTGATAATCCAGCCCTGAAAACTTCGTCCTACTGATTGATTTAACCCCATTAATAAGTGTTATATCATTTACTGGAATGTGGTGGAACGCTACTGTCATTAGACCACAGATAATATTTTCTTGAATCAGTTTAGGTTTTTCCTTTTTTTCTCTTATTCTTTTCTATTTTTTAGAAATCTTCTTCTCCTTTTAACTGATTTTGGAATTGACTGGATGAGTTTCAATTGCTTTCCATGCTCATGGATATTCAAATAATTTGGTTTTTCCACCTATAATCTCGGGGCATAGATACTAGCTGTTTTCAGGTATTCCTTTACTGATTAGTTGTGTCAAAGAAGCATTAGTAAAATTTAACAGGGGATGCATATAGTGACGAGCATCAACTTTCATTTTTCAAATGTCACAATTTAAACAATGCCACGTTTATTTATTTATATATTTATCTAAATCGGCACATCCATGTATCTTGTTGCACCTACAGAATAAAATAAATAAGTAAACAAGTTGTTAATTATAACTTCTCATTCTCATTCTATGTTGTTGTACTCTGGTTGACAGTATAAGATGGAAGACATTGTTGAGTTTCAATTGTCGAAACCGTTTGCTTCTGACTGGTACTCCGGTTCAAAATAACATGGCTGAGCTGTGGGCGCTCCTCCACTTTATTATGCCTACCTTATTTGATAGCCAGGAACAATTTAACGAATGGTTTTCAAAAGGGTATGTATGTTTCAGTGTATGGTGTTTCTTGCTTTAATGTATCAGTTGTGCATTTTGGTGATGATTCGTTGTGCTTTATGATCAGGATCGAAAACCACGCAGAGCATGGTGGGTCATTAAACGAGCACCAGCTCAGCCGACTGGTAAGGGAGCTTTGATTTGTAATTGCTTATGCAGACAATCCAATATCCTTAGAAACAACTGGCTTGTGACCTACGTCAATTCAATTTCTTTCTGAGGAATATATCCCGTCACTGTGAATTAACAAAAGTAGGCATGTGGTATGAGCATATTGTCATCTTTTACATTTTTTGTTTGTCAAGAACACTCCATAATTGAGTAAGAACCTAATGTGTTCTACTCCTGATAAGTTTCTTGTATTTGCATATTCTCATCTTGTATATTTCTGGTGTCAGAACACTCACTCTAGTATTTAGTTAGAATATCCTTGTTATTTTTATTTATGAATATCAATCTTGTCCGGGAAGGGGGAACCTTGGCGTAACTGGTAAAGTTGTTGCCATGTGAGACCAGGAGGTCCCGGGTTCGAGCCGTGGAAACAACCTCTTGCAGAAATGCATGGTAAGACTACGGACAATAGACCGTTGTGGTCCGGCTCGTCCCCGGACCCCGCGCATAGCGGGAGCTTAGTGCACCAGGATGCCCTTTTATATCAATCTTGTCTGGAATTGTTTGGATTGTTATTCATCAAACCCTGTATTAATCTTTCTTCTCTCTGTTAATCTTGATATTATTAGCATACCTTCTTGATTAACTGATTTTTTCATCTTGATGAATTTCTCTTTCTGAATCTTCTGAACAGCATGCCATTTTGAAACCTTTCATGCTGCGGCGGGTTAAAAAGGATGTGGTTTCTGAGTTGACAGGGAAAACTGAAATCACAGTGCACTGTAAGTTGAGTTCTCGTCAGCAGGCATTTTATCAAGCAATAAAAAACAAGATATCCCTTGCTGAGTTGTTTGATAGCAGCCGTGGGCATCTCAATGAGAAGAAAATTCTTAACCTGATGAATATTGTTATCCAGCTAAGGAAGGTGATTGATCTCTTGTTTTGTACTGCTCTTTCGTGTTGCATCAGCTGATAGTTTTATGGTGGATGCCATACTAGTATTGTTCTTTCCAAAGTTCTTTTCACCAAGAGCTTTTATTTCTCTTATTGGAAAATGCCAGGTTTGCAACCATCCAGAGCTGTTTGAGAGAAATGAAGGAAGTTCTTACTTCTATTTTGGAGATGTTCCAAACTCACTTCTTCCTGCTCCTTTCGGGGAACTGGAGGATGTATTCTTTTCTGGCGGTCGAAGTCCTGTTACATACCGGGTACTGTTTGGAACTCTTTATGCTTCTTCGTGGAGTTACTATTGTTTATATGTTCACAGAGAACTGCCTGATTCAATGCATCATCTGCTTCTAGTTTCTTTAATTGATATATCTGGAACGCTAATAGTTAGGTATAATGTCATTCTGCAATTCTAATCCTCGTTTGGCCACTTGACGCCATTCCATGGTTGCCATTATTGCCAAATGTTAGTATTGGAGTAGGGAAACTGTAAATTTCCATCTTGAAGGTAAAAATCATATGAGCTCGGAGGTGATATTTGATGCTGGATCGTCTCTCTTCCAATAAAGAGGAATGATGAAGTTGTTTTTTAAGGAGTTAGGGTGTTGAAAACTTGGGATGTTATTAAAAGAATGTTGTCTTAGTGGGACATCTTAATAATCAGGAAATTTCATGCTTATTGAACTTACTCTTTGTATTATATCACTTATAGATACCAAAGCTGGTTTGCCGGGGAGCTAATGGGTCAGCATGCTGCACTCAACTGTAGGGCAGGGTGTAAGTAAAGAACTATTTGAGAAGTACTTCAACATATATTCTCCAGAGAATATTCACCGTTCAATACTCCAAGAAGTGCACGAGTCAGATGTTGCCTATGCTCACAGCGGAACATTTGGTTTTACTCGGTTAATTGATATGTCACCCATGGAGGTTTCATTTTTGGCAACTGGTTCTTTCTTGGAGAAATTGTTATTCTCAATTGTGAGGAGCAACGGACATTTTTTGGATGAAATGTTGGACTTGATGGAGTCTGAGGATGATGATCTCTATTGTAGTCACCTTGGACAGGACAAAGTAAGAGCAGTGACACGAATGTTATTGCTTCCGTCTAAGTCAGAAACAGATTTATTAAGAACAAGACTTGCAACTGGTCCTGGTGATGCACCATTTGAGGCTTTGGTCATGGAACATCAGGATAGGCTTTTATCTAATGTTAATCTCTTGCATTCCATATACTCCTTTATTCCTAGAACAAGAGCACCCCCTGTAAGTGATGTTACATTGTTTGCTCTTAGTGCTTTCCATGTGTACGCAATGGGTTACTAACTACCAGATGTATCTTGTAGATAATTGCTCATTGCTCGGATAGAAATTTTGCTTACAAAATGCTTGAGGAACTACACCATCCATGGATTAAAAGGTTGTTGGTTGGGTTTGCACGCACATCAGAATATAATGGTCCTAGGAAGCCAGGTGTCATACACCATTTAATACAAGAGATAGACTCTGAATTACCCATCACACAACCTGCTCTTCAGCTTACATACAAAATTTTTGGGTCATGTCCGCCCATGCAACCATTTGACCCTGCAAAGATGCTAACGGCATGTTATCTTTTCCTTTTATCTGTTCCTTCTACCTTTCCTCTTTAATACATCTAGGTGCACATAAAAGCATCTAAATTTTCTATGTAATTACAGGACTCGGGGAAGCTTCAAACACTTGACATTTTATTAAAGCGCTTGCGGGCGGGGAATCACCGTGTTCTTATCTTTGCACAGATGACAAAAATGTTGGATATTCTAGAGGTATTTGAATCTTTCTGCTGCTCCTTGGTGGTTTAGATTTGCATTTTTGTAATGACATGATGCTAGTAGGAGTGGCAGTTTCTCTACCTGTATGAAACTCTGTCATATTCGGTTTTAGCTCTTGAAATTTGAGAAGAGTGAGACTCTTTTGAGGTTAAGTTCACTGGTTTCTGATCAAAATTTTCTTGGCAGTGGTAATCTCAGTGATGCTTTGGTTCACTAACTATCGGATAACAGATGCTTAGACCCGCTCATACATAAATTTAAGAGTATTGAGTATCACTTTCTTTTGAAGTCCAACCAAACTTAGGTTAGATATAATTATGGAGTAGCTTCTTATATGAAACTAAGCATTCAACAAAAACAACTATGCTTACCTTATCAAAAAAAAAAAACTATGCTTTATAGTGTATGAAGCTAAGCATAAAAAAAGATTCTATACGAAGCAATTGTTGAGATTCTCTTTCAGTGGTTTCCCTATTTGCTTCATTCATCTTATAATGTGCTCAGCTTGCAAAGACCAGAGTATGTTTTCTACTGCAACATAATCCCATGACTAGAAAAGTTTTCATTGGTAATGGATCTAAAATTGAAAGGATAAAGGAACTCTCCACTAGTGAAATTGCTAATATTTTCACTTGCTTTGCAGGACTACATGCACTACAGGAAACATAGGTACTTGAGGCTTGATGGATCTTCCACTATAATGGATCGACGAGACATGGTCAAAGATTTCCAGCATCGGTATGTTTTGAATACGAAGGAACTTATAATCCATTTATGTTATATTTGTACTGACTAATGTTGATTGCCTCATAGGAGTGACATCTTTGTGTTCATGCTGAGTACAAGAGCAGGGGGGCTTGGTATCAACTTGACAGCTGCTGACACTGTCATCTTCTATGAGAGTGACTGGAATCCAACTTTAGATTTACAGGCAATGGATAGAGCTCATAGGTTGGGTCAAACTAAGGATGTAAGTTTTCCACTTCTACATTTTCTTTTTTACCACATGACTATTTCTAAAGATAATGATCTTGTGTCATCTTTTCCTGGTCACTGCTGCTTTTGAAGAAATCAGAAATGATGATTAAGAACTCATAAAAAAAAGGATGATTGAGAACTTGTTTGCATCCAAGAGAAGCCAGTTTAGCTAATCAGTTAGTTTTTGCAGAAACCAACATTTCTTTAATCAGGCATTAAAATGAGCAGTAAAAAAATTTCCACCTTTCATTTTCTTCAGAGCTGTACGTTCGTGCCAATAGTGTTTCTCTTATACCTTGTTCCATAAATTCCGTATTTCTTCTTTTTTCTCAGTTTATTGTATAGTAACATTCTTCTGATGAAAAAATGACACTGTAATATTTGCAAATGGCCTCCCGTCTTTTGATCCTTTCCTCCCCATGTAAAGAGGTGTTGTTTCATTTGCAGGTTACTGTTTATCGCTTAATCTGTAAAGAGACGGTTGAAGAGAAAATTCTGCAAAGAGCCAGTCAGAAAAACACCGTGCAGCAGCTTGTCATGACAGGAGGACATGTCCAGGGTGACCTTTTGGCTCCAGAAGATGTTGTTTCTTTGTTAATTGATGATGCACAATTGGAGCAGAAACTGAAGGAAATTCCTCTTCAGGTGGGATATAAAAATAGTGTTGGGAATCTCCTTTAGAGAATTAGTTCTCTTACTTCCCTTTTAGTTTTCCCCCCTTCTTTTTTTTCCAGCTTATTTCTGGATTCTAACAGAGCAATATGGTGTTGGTTCATTAGCAGGCTAAAGAAAGACAAAAGAGGAAAGGTGGCACAAAAGGCATATGTATTGGTGTAGATGGCGATGCATCATTAGAAGATCTTATAAAGAGTGAATCTTTTGTGAATGGGAATGACGCTCTTGAACCGGAGAAAGCGAAATCAAGTAATAAAAAGGTGATTGTTTTCCCACATTCTTCTCATATGCAAATATTATTTTTGAATGACCTTTTTGCAGACTTAGGTTGTCTAGTTACTCTTTCTGCATTTGACAGTTTGACGCCTTTAAATTACCTTCCAGTCAATAATATCTGCATGATGTGACCAAGTTGTGTTGGATAAGCTAAGATAGATGACTTTGTAGAGAAGAAATCCATGTCAGACTCGTTAACAACTATGGCTGCTAAATGTGTACTTGTATGCTCATTTTGAAATTCCAATTCCCTTAGCTTCTTCTTGCTGCACGACGAACAAGCTCAACTGTATAATAAAAATTTCCGATGCATGTTAATGTGTTGACTTGATTTCATAATCTTCTCTGTGCAGAGGAAAGGTTCCACCACCGACAAGCAAACTCCAAAATCGAGGCCTCAAAAGAATCCGAAAAATGTTGAATCATTATCATCCAACTCAATGATGGAAGACGATATAGATTGTTCCTCACTAAACATTGACATGCAACAGCAAAGGCCAAAAAGACTGAAGAGGCCAACTAAGAGCGTAAATGAGAACCTTGAACCAGCATTTACTGCCACCACTTCTATGAACCGAGAGGGGAACCATAATTATCCTCCGTCAGATATCAGCTCTGGTGGTGGGAGAGCAAGGGCCGAGGAAGAGGCACTAAGACATAATAATCTGTTTGCTGGCTAATAATAGGACAAGTGAAGTATTATGTTTTTTTTTTTTTTGTCGAGCCACTGAATCTTTCTCCTCCCGGGGTGAATGAACTTCAGACATGGAAAGCAAAAGTCAGTTTACTTTCCAGTAGAACGCGGTAGAAGAATGAGAAGTGCAGAACTGTATATTAGTTGTACAGATTACTCATAGGACTCCGGGCACGAGACTTCTTGGCTGCTATATGAAATATAGTTATGTACAGTAGGCATTAATTTTGTATTTTTTGGTTAAATGGTGGAGTTAATGTAATCAGCCAATAGTTTGGCAAAATTTTCTCCTGGTGGAGATATTTTTGTTGACAATGTAATCACAAGTGAATGAGTTTATAGGGCCATCAAATGAAGAATTTTAGATGTTCATAGGCAAATAGTTGTAACCATTAGTCACTATGAATGTATTTTGCTTCTTCATAATGATATTGATCATCTATACATACTCATGTTTCTCATATGCACTGTTGTCATTATCACAACATTGCTTCAATTACGTGACATTAGTAGCCAATGCTTTAACAAATTGTAACTCAAACTACAAATGACATTTGCTTTCTATGAGCTCCTCAATGAATTAGGACATGTGCATGTTTATTGGGCCCTCTTTTTTATCTGAATCAACATCTGGTGTTTGGAGTTGACTAGCCCGACTGATATGAATTCTGTTTCAGTGCTCCTAACCAAAGGGGACTCCTTCCCACGTACAGAAAGAGCTCGAACTTGAAATGTCTAGTTAAAGGATTAACCTTTACTATTTTACCACACCATCTGATGGTGTTTATCGCGCAATTGCTTAACAGATTTTTATAAGAAATGGCTCGTTGCTGCACAATTCTGGCTGGATGTACTGGTGAATGCTACGTTTTTCTTCCCTAGAGTCTGTCTCTGAATTGAAGTGACTCGGTATGTTATAAACTTTTGGTTGTAATATTTTGACAGGCTGAACATGAAATTTCACAGCAACATTTTTTCATAAATCTAAGAAAAATTGAACCATAAAAAAGGATAAGTTCAAAAAAGATCTCATTTTTTTACGACAAAGGGAACCGCAGCGCTACCCTACGGGTGCGCACAAGGTAAACCCCGCTCCTGTATAATAACCCACAAACTACAACGGAGAGATAATCCGCACTAAACAAGCACCGTGCGACAAGCTCAACTCAAAAGGCAAATCCCTACTATCGTAAGCAGGGATTTTCGAAACTGAGACCTCCAAAAGAGATTGGTATCGAAAAAGATCTAAATTTTACTCGCTGGGCTGTTGAATCACCTTACTTTATGACTGACTTCAAGACGGTGGATGTTCTTGGTCCACACAAAAAATTGCAAATCTTGAGCTATTGCCATGCTTCAACCGATCTTGATGATAGCTTTGCATTGTTTACTAAACTTTTAAGAGACTAATTACAACATCCCAGTGTTATGGCTTATATTTGGAAAAAATGAAAAGACTAACAAGAGTAACAACAAAGGCAGAAAAAAAAGCTAGCATCAAGTGCGAAATGTTTGAGAACTACGACAGGTCGAAATGAATTTTCTTCTTTATATTCAACCGATTCTTGTTTAGCTATCAAAATCTAAATCAGATAGGATAGATGCATGGATCTATCTTTCTTTTCATATATATTAGTACTGATCAAAATGGATTTATACAAGTACCGCAGCAAGCAGCCCCAAAGACTATAACAAGAGTAACAAGAAAGGCAGACATAATGTGATAGGAAACACACATTTATTTGACATACATGTCTCATTAAGTACATACATATTTTCTGCCAAACCAAAAGTGCAACACCACTAACTTGCTTAAGTCGTCCCTCATTACATTTCCAGAAAAGCATCAACAGGAATAGAAGCTTAACCAAATCAGAGGTTAAGAGCTTGGGCATGATGACGAACATGATCATCAATGAAGGTGGCAATGAAAAAGTAAGAGTGGTCATAACCGGGTTGCAGCCGCAGCAGTAGAGGAACATTAACCTTTCTGCATGCCTCCTCAAACTTTTGTGGGAGCAGTTGATCTTTTAAGAATTTGTCATCCTCTCCCTACAAAGATAATACAATCAAAAGCTCAATTAAATTGAGAAATATATTTGGTCATATCTTCATAGGTAATATAAGGACATGTCATAATGAGCTATTCCTTTCTATATCTGCAAGCAGATGGTAGATTATATATTAAAGGATATCCTTTTTAGTTCTCCTTCAGCGGTTCAACGTACAATGCTTCAAGTTTGACAGTAGCCACACTGCCTCACGACAAGTTCCCAACAATCAATTCTAATTCAAAATATATGAAATCATGAAACCTACACATTTTTCCCTATTTAGTCCACAAAGCAATAGCTAAGTATGTATTGCGCAATGGATATTTTTATATCACCTCCATTCTTTCTAGTTCCATCTCTTATGGTTTTAGAGACAGCGTGTTGCAACAAAAAATACAACTATGACATGTCTAACTGGGTTCTTTTACAGTTGCAAGTAAAGCAATCTGAACAAAAAAAACTGATACTCCTCCCCATGCCAAAGGGAGGAAAAACTATTTTTTAAAATGTAATATGGGAGGAAACTATACTTATCTCTGTCAAAGGACACTCGATGCTTCAAAACACCTATCAGCTATGGCATTATTGAGAAATTGTCCTCTAACTGTATATATTATCACTAGCTCATAAATTTCTCACTTGTCAAATGAGACCAAGACTATCAAGCTCATCTACGGCCAAGTCTAAGCTCTCAATTGTCTAACTGCAACCACTGTAGCTGTTTCTGTATAATAACAATGAAGAGCTACAATGGAAAACAGAAACAGCCAGTTCTCTTCTTCCAGTTAATAGGAAAAGACTAGATTAAAGACAGAAGCTACATAAACATGGAAGAACATTTTTCTTTTTGATAGATATAAATGAGACTTCCACGCAACAGAACTGAGCAGGATGCTATTCTCGGGCCAAGTTGTACTCAATAAAGCCTACAACCAACTGCAGAAAGCTCGTGATATGGATCCAGAATTTTGGGTTTATGCGTTTTGGATTCTAGGAAAGGCAGCTTACTGGGCTCTGGATAAATTATTTATACATATAAAGTGACATAAACATGGAAGAACATTTTTCTTTTTGATAGATATAAATGAGACTTCCACGCAACAGAACTAAATGCTATTTAAGTTGTACATAAAGCCTACAACCAACTGCAGAAAGCTGGGTTTATGCGGGATTCTAGGAAACTTAAATTATTTATACATATAAAGTGGGTTTCTTAACACAAAGACATGGTTTTGTCCAAAGCTACTAGGTTCTGCCAAAGCCGTAACTAGAACTCTAGCTCCGGCACTACATGTCCCTTGATAACTTCGTATATAGAATTGAGACAATTTAACAACATAAACTCTAGCTCCGCCACTACATGTCCCTTGATAACTTCGTATATAGAATTGAGACAATTTAACAACATATAACCAAAAGGACAAATTCAAGATAATTCCTTTGCTAAACAAGAAATTGATCTGTACCTGATCAATAAGAATGGTAGCCGAGAGATTGTTGTATTTTGATACAAGGCAGGTAGCATCATATTCCTGCATATTCAGAACTTAACATCTCAATAAGATGAAGACACGTCAAGAATGACTAGTTTTATGAAGCACAATCACTTGAAGACCATACCTCCCAATCAGCTTTATTTTCACCCAAGTAGTTTGTGAAAGCCTTTAGCCCCCATGGACAGTTAACAGGATTTACAATAGGAGCAAAGGCTGAAACTGACTAAAAAGAATAAAAAAAATGATGATTGTGAATGTTCACATGAACTCAAATGGAAATAAAGCTCTTAAGAAGCTTCAAAAAGATGATAGCACATATGTTCAAAATTCCAAAGCTTCGGACTCAGACGCAAATATATCTGCTGCAGGCTAACTTTTAGTTAATGAGTAGAAACATAAATTTCATAGAGAAATACCTTATATTTATCCAGGTTTTTTAGGTAGATTGTCAGTGCTCCATGCCCACCCATAGAGTGGCCCAAGATAGATGCCCGTGATGTATCAAGTTCTGGAAAGTTTTCATGAAGAAGTGTTGGCAATTCTTTGACCACATAGTCATACATCCTCCAGTTCTTCCATTTCTCTTGTGTTGCATTTAGATAGAAACCAGCACCTATTCCAAAAGATATATTTAAGCATCTTCATAAGTAGTTGAATTCAGCTTATGGAAACTTAGACACAACATCTCAGCTAAGAGTTATCATGAACTTAGATGGCACTGAAAATTAATTGAAGTGTATAAGAAATTAAAGAATCGCGCGGTTGACCATTGTTTCCTGATTGGAGCATAACAGAATTTTAAAAGGAATTCAAGGCACTTTTCTCTGAGTTATAAGAAATTAAAATCCTTTATTTTTTTTGTTGAACAGTGAAATTAAAATCCTTCATTCTGAGTATTATACGTAATCTATAGTAAATTAAGCCTTTTCTGGCTGCAAATGTCAAATTCAGAAATGGGAACAAAAAAGTACATCAGAAAAGACAGTACATGAAGTAAACAAGCCTAAGAATTAGTAGTTCAGTAAAGTCAAGCTTTGGCTCCCTAAAGAATAAAGAAATTTATTAAGAAAAGGAAAGATTCGACCAAGACTACAACATGCAATAACTTCAAAATACGTAAAAGTATAAGCTGCATGAATCATCGGGTAATCATATTGTACTTTCAAGCTAGATCTTATAGGTACATCCCAGAGGTCTTGTAGTTTAAGTAACCAAAAATTTTGGTACAAACAGAGACGTTGGACATTAATAACCTAGGAAATACATGCCAAAAACTGTCCCTACTGAGACAAGCCTTTCTTGTTAGTTTCTAGTAGTATTTCTTTTCTTTCCTTTTTCTTGAACTTCCGGTAAAGAGGGGGAAGATACAGCATTAGAAGCATATGAACCATATCAGCCGGAGCTCTAAAAGATGAGTGACAATAACCATCCCCATCACTTGTGGGATTACACTGGGTATGTTGTTTGTATAACCATCCCCATCACTGATTCATCAATGGAAACATATAGAGCAGACATGTAGAAACATAAGGTAAGCCTTAAAACTCCCACATGGTCCACATGTCAAACTCTTTTATAACTACATACTTCCCAAATCAATCATCAAGTTCAATGTTACATACATCGAAGAGGTATACAGTATTTCACATACCTACACCGAAATCCCAGCTGTCTGACTCTCCTTCCACATTTAGGCCTCCTGTAGTAAGAACAGACAACAACTAATTAGAATTATAGCCCTTATGTACAGAAGGAAGTAAAAAGGCAAGAATAGTTTGATTAAGACAATACCATCACATAGTATGCTGATTTTTCAGTTATAAAAGTGCGCGCGCGCACACACACACACACACACACATATATATATATATATATATATAGGTATATATATGAGAGCTTGCCGCCTTATCACCTAAATCAAGATTTGCCTAGTAGACTAATAAAGTTTAACTTCAACATGACTACATCAGCCGTTCCGCCGTTAAGTTACATAATCCGCTGGTTAGGACAGTAAGACTCCAGCACATATGACTAGATGGTGTATACTCAACAATCCACCCCTTGCACCCCACCATCTAAACCAGGACTGTATGAAATAGATCTTTTCTGGTTCAAATGTAATCTGCTGGTTCCCCACAAATGTAATTTCTTAACTAGCACAAAGCGTCGGTCTCGAAGATTCAAATGTACATTGCATCAAATAGATCTTCTCTGACTAAACATACTATAACAAGAAGATAAATGCTCTTGATTAAAAAAAAGAAGATAAATGGTTTCCTATAGGATATGATTCTGTGTATCTGTCCATTTAACCGATTAGATGCAACAAGCAACAAATCTGATCAATGAACTACATCCTTCTTAGGCATAAGCTCAGAGCTTCCATATTTAGACAATTACTGTTGTTCAACGATATCCAAGATCTTTCTTTTTTAAGAAAAAAATTGGGGAAGAGATGCGCTTCTTTCTCGTAAACCCCTCAGTCCTCCTAGTCTGTGTGCAAGTTTAACTACAAGATTTTTTTTTTTAAAAAAAAAGTGATTCGCAAAGAAAAGCCCCATTGGATTTAAGCAAAGAGCGAGACACAGAGCAACTCTTCGCCTAGGTGAACTGCAGCTTATTGATGCTCCACTATGGGAGCACCTTTAACATAACAAATATTAATTTTCATAGAAAAATAAAGGCATTATATTTTAATAGAAGTAATGCTTCTGTTTTTTTTTTTTTTTGGATAGTTTATGAGTATGGAGTTCTGTATTACCTGGACAAGTTTCAAGACAGGTAACAACCATGTACCAACTGTAAATTTGTATTCTTTGACATTCACAAATAAATGTAGCATCTTCTAAACGATACTATCATTAGAAAAAAATGACCATTCATATAGGGAGTCACTCAGAGCCTAAGTAGTTTTGATTCGAATGCATGTCCAGCACAAAATTTGCAGCCAAAGCCTCTTCGATTTACAACAAGTTTTTGACATTTTTCTCTGATCTAATAAGTAAGGACAAACTGATATGGCTAAAACGAACCTGAAATACTTACATTCTAATTAATGGACATTTCACAACACAGGCACACAACATTTACAAAAAATATCATTAAAGATGCTCACTTGGAGATGTATCTGGGACAATCAGCGCCACACCCTCACTTGAAGCAGCACGTTGAGCACCAGATTTAGCAATAAAGTTCTCATCCGTGCACGTTAAGCCAGAGAGCCAGTACAGCACCTAGCAATTTGTGCAGCCGCGCAACATCAGTAATACACATAGCTAACAAGTATCAATACTCACTTACCATTACATAAAACAGGTCCATTAAAATTCACCCAACACTACATAAAAAAACATCACAAACACACTCCTACCACTTGATTACTGCAAAAACAAAATCAAATTCATCAAAGTAAATGGCTTAAGAAACACATAAAATCAATTAACTACGCCTCAATCCAAGCTGGTCGGAATTGGTTCAACAAATTCCTCTATATGACTATATCAATTGCACTCTATTCGGGTCAATTTCATTCCAATAATGGGCCTAAAACACATTAAAAAGATTGACTTGATAAGGTAACAAGAAGAGATCATCCAAAAAAGTTCACTAGACCAACAAATTAACAAGGAAATCAAAACTCAAACAAACAAAAAAAAAAGCTAAGAACTTGAAACCCATAAAACCTAGAGGATAATTAAATTTAATGAGTAAAATAAGGACAATTCTGAAATGGGTTCTTGAAAAAATTAAAACAATACCCATAAAACAACAACAACAACAACAACATACACAGTGAAATCAAAGGACAAAAAACTCATAGAACAATATTGCGCAACACACAACAACAACAACATACCCAGTGCAATAACACAGGGGAGGGTAGAGCGTACACTCTACCTTGGGAGGTAGATAAGCAAAATACCATAAAACACAGAGGACAATTAATTAATGGGTCGTATAACGACATTTCTGAAATGGGTTCTTGAAAAAATGAATAAAATCCATAAAACTAGAGGACAATTAATTAATGGGTAATTTAAGGAAAATTCTGAAATGGGTTCTTGAAAAAAATGAATAAAAAAGTGGAACTTACAGGGAATTTTTTAGAAGGGGAAGAAGTAGGAGGAAAAAAGATGTGAAAATTCATAGAACATCCAAGTGTTGGACTATAATGTTTGTATCTCTTGTTGTAACCTCCAAACATCTTGGAACTGCTGATTTCTGTTGGCTTCATTTCCATTTTTTTTTTTTCACAGTAAAAGGATGAACCTCAATCACTGAAAATTTTGTGTTGAAGATGAGCAAACAGTACTGAAAGTGTCACTCTAGGGTTGTACTAGTACTAGATTTATAATTGAGACACGTGTCTTGATTTGGTGTGGTTCATTTTTTTTTTAAAATTTGAGTGTGGAGTATGTGACATGTTGGCAAAATTAGAAGAAAAAGAAAAGAGATAATGGTAAAAATACTGAACTAGTATTACTTTTTCTGGTTTTCACATGCCAATTATCAGTTTTCTATTTGGACTATCACCATTTACGTACTAAAAAATGCCTACTGTGATAGTTTAGCTAGAAAAAATAGAATAAGTGATAGTTGGCTCAATCATTTTTGAGGTATATTTTAATTCATAGATGATAATAGTTCTGGTAGAAAAAGAGAATAATCGATAGTTAGAATGTGAAACTCAGTGAAAAAAGGATAGTTCAAGTGTGGTTTTGGCCAGTAACTCAAAAAATAAAAAAGATATAACGAGGAACCTAAAAAGATTATCCCACAATTAGAAACTCGATAAACAATCAGCTTCGTAAAGATATATCGACAGTTGACCCCTTTTATTTTTTAATGAGGTAAAGTTATAACCTAAAAATAGAAATAACGAGATCTGAGACCCATTAAAAATCAAGTTCGACACACACTCATAAATTTTTAAGGATTTGTTGATCAAACGTAAGAGTGTCACGTATGGTTCTATTGAGACCCATTACAAACTTTGTGAGTATGAATTTATCCCAAATACTTTTTAAACTTATATATTAAATTATTATGTACTTAAATGAGTGAAGAGTTTTTTTTTATCATCTTATCTTTTACTTGAAAGAGGTACCTACGCCGCTATTTTCTTAGGACCTGCGAAAGCCTTATGTATATCCTGCATGAATTAGTCTTCACTTGTTTATTAAGCGTATGTTTACTATAAAATATGAATCGGTGACATACATATAACTCACACATTACCTGCTACACTCTTATAATTAAATCAAAACACTAAGCCTAAATAGCATAAGATTTAGGCTTGCGTGAATTGAGAAATGACTCATTTATGAAGAAAAAAAAAGGTTACTTATATATTTAACTGCACAAGTAATTTATTTTTTCGTTACCGATAATTTAACTTATTGTAATTTATATAATATTTGAAACATACTAACTTTAACTTATGTTTATTGTTGAAATTTTATAAGGGAGTTTGATTTCGAAAATAAACTTGATAATGTAAATAAATTTCACCCATAATTTTTATTTTTTTGGTAATAATTTATTTTATTTTTGTTGTTATGAAATTTCTTCCTGAAATATAGGCCTTACAGTAGGCACATGGATTGAGAGTAGAGATGGCAGTGGATCCTGGATCCGATCCGGATCCGGTGGATCCAGATCCGTTTTATAGGATATGGATCTTCAAAATTTGGACTCGATGGATCCGGACCGGACCCGGATCCATTTTTGACGGATCAGATCTGGATCTTGTATTTGAGATCCGTATCCGGGTCCGAGATCCGACCAGTGGATCCGTTTTTTATTTAAATATTCATAACCTAGAATGTAATTTTATAAGTATTTTCTTAAAATTACTAAGCACATCCTTGCAAGTTTAATTCTCAAAACAAGTTTAATTTATTCCCACGTTAACTCAAAAACCAAAAAATAAAGAGGTAACTTCGATAATAAAATCAATATTATATTAGTGAATGACTAACATCTCCATAGACAAGTAGTTAAAATTATATTCACTTCATTTGTGAAATTCCAAGCACATGCAGCATTTTTCACAACTATTGTCATTGTCCAACATTTTCAATTAATAACTCACAATCAAAACGAGACAACGAACAAAATATCTCATATGAATATTTCAAAATTGAAACACATTAAAATGTTAGCTAAGTAAAAATTGTTTGTCAGTTCAAAAAAAAATCTTAACAAGGCAATTTTTTTTACATGTGGATCCAGATCCGATCTGTGGACCCGGTGGATCTATGGATCCGAATTTGGATCTGATTTTTATGGACCCGTTGGATCTGGATCCGAATATCGATTCAAGTATGAAAAACGGATCTGGGTCTAGTAGGATTCGGTCCAGATCCGATCCGTTGCCATTCCTAATTGAGAGCTAACATGGACCGGATAATCCGCACAAATGCATCTATTTCGGAGTGGTCTTTAATTTTTGCTCCTCAAAATCGCAAGTCTTTGATGTTTAACATTCGACACTTTAAATAATAAAAAGGTGGCCGAAAATACTTTTGACATCGAAAAAAAATTTGAATCTAAGACCTAATTTTGCAAGGTAATGTTTCATAGAAAGTATGTAAATTCGGTCAAAGTTACATAAGAACTATGCCTTGTCTGGCATAGTTATGTAGAAATGAAGTTATGTTGGACAAATCATAGTTTCTATGTAACTTTGCCGGACAAGACATAATTCTCTATGAAATCTTGCTTTGCGAATTAGTATTACACAACTATGTCGAACAAGACATAGTTTCTAAGTATATTTTTCAGAGTAGTCATAGTTTCTATGAAATCTTGCCTTGTGATTTTTTTTTTAACTTTGTTGGGAATTGAATTCAAAATTTCTTATTTCGTAGACCGGCGAATAAAAATACTTTCTCATAATTTTTTATTAAATAAAAAATAAGAATAAAAATTAAAGATCAGCGATTTGAGCGGCAAAAACTAAAGACAGTTCATACGAAGGCAATGCCCGCGAAAAAATGGCATTAACCACTGGTCCAAAGTCCAAACTGGCAACCCAAAACTATGGACAGTCATAGGGAAAGCCCATTTCGAAAATTTATTTTGAGAACATTGTTTCAGTTGTTATCTTCTTGTAGTTTGATTCACAAGAAGATGTACGCAAATTAATATTTTGGACTAAATAGGATTATAATACATATTTGGACGAGTTAATGATACGTTAATTTATTAATTTAATTAATTTTGATTTGTTTAATTCAACTCATCTTGAAAATATACGAGATATACACGGTATACAAATACCATGTGTATATCGTGTATATCACGAATCCCATAACAAGTGGGAAACTGTGATATACACGGTATACATAGTCGTGTATATCATTGTTATGGTAACATATTTAGTTGTATATTTTGTATATAATTAGTATTGTATACTTACCATAATTGTAGGATTCTTGTACAATTAGACTAGTGTTTTGAGAGTAGAATAGGAATATGATTTTTCATATTATGGAAATTGTAAATTATATATATACTCTTTCATTAATGAAAATAATCAAGAGATTATTTCTTTCATGACTAAATTACTTCCGCTCCTAAATCACCACAATCCACGCTAACCTGCTGAGTCTTACCATCACCTACAAGACGAGCCTTATGCCTCGCAAAAGAATCATCAAAATTATCCTTATGAGTAAAAATCCACATAGATCGAATAATATTAACACATAATATTAACATCAGAAGGACGGGTACCAACTCCCACGTCTTATTTGCAATAAGAGCATCATATTCGAAGAGCAGAAGTAATTAAGAAACTTATTTGAATTACCAAATCAAATCAATTATGTTTTTCTTAATGACTATATATCAATTAATTACACATAAATATATCGAACATAAAAATATTGTAGTAATTATGACAACTTGAGGCAAAGAATAAAACCTTCAATAATATTATTATTAATATATTATCGTATAAAGTCTAGTATGAATGGATCAAACTAATCCAACTAATTCAGATCTATATGGTATAAACCTCACTTTGAAGAGTTTTAGGACTCTATCGAAGAGCATTCCATTAACGGGGATTGAATTTTAAATTAATTTTACGTATTGAGGATGTAGGAAAATACTTGTATAACCTAATTACTTAAAAAATAATTTATTTTAATTTTTTATTTATAATCACAGTAGTTGAGTCAGTTTGTCCGCACCTTGATCCGTGCTACCTTCCAATATAGATATTAGTAATACTGTCAAAAAAAGTTCAAGTTATATACGATCATCAAAATAAAGAATTTCTTACACAATTACTCAAATAATAATTGCATATAGATCTTCTTAAAATATGAGATTTATATATTTAAAATAAAATCAATTATCTGTTAAGGCTCGTTTCGGTACTTCTGAGATTAAATGTGAAATGAGTTTATCCATGTTTAGTTGGAATAACTAATCTCAAAATTAATTGTAGTGTTATTTTTATCTATATTAAGAGTGAGACAACAATCCCAAAATAACTACTCACAAAATAATTAATCGAGAAATAACTTGTTTTCCGGTCAAACAAACCCTTAATGGATAAATATGACCTATAATTTATTTCCTTTCAAGAATTCAGTTCACCAAACTCCAATTTCCATTTTTTTTTTTTTGATAATCCAGTTTTTCAGGCTTGCGCCTGACTACTTCACTGGTATTAACCAGACGTCCTGGAGGTAATAGCACCGGTCCTTCAACACTATTACCAGGTAAATCGCGGGATGTGCTCCGGTGGCCAGTTTTTCTGGGAGCGTACAACTGATCAATGAGACAAGGTCAAATTGCCCAACATGCAGAGTTTCTTCGTGCTTGCGGGGAATCGAACCACGCTGTCCCATGCCAAAGCGCCTTATAGCGCCCAGGCTTTGCCACTGGACTATGCCCCGGAGGACTCCAATTTCCATTATTAATGACCGTCTAGGAGGTTGGCAGAGTGTACAAAACTTTAAATGCCTTGGCACCCTCCCCTATATACCCCATTCAACGACTCCACCCCCCCCCCCCTCTACATATATATACACATGCATGTATGTATATATTGTCAAAAAAAGAATGATCTTTAACATTCATTGAACTATTTTCATGAGTTGGGTCATCATTATTTTGTTCATTTTGCATGCAATTCTTGTTTTTTTTGACTTAAATAGTTAAATGTGTGTAAAACAACAGTTGCACCTACATTTTCATGCTTAAAAAATGAATCTTTATTGAGTTTCTTGAGTTCTTGACTTAATCGTTGTAGTATCCAACACGTAAAGATTTGTTTTTCTTCCAACTTTTTTGTTTTGTTTATTGTCAAATATATTATCTGTTGGGTAGATAACCAAATTCAGGCGGACACTACAAAGCTGTCTGGAAAATCAAGTTCACAAATTTAGTATTTTTTTCCTTGTTTTTGTGTTTGCTAAGGAATTATTAGTAGGCTACCATCATTCCATAATAGTGCTTTGTCAGCTTCTTTTATGGTTGCTTCATTTACTTTCTATGTTGATATTTTGCTTTTTTATTTATCTTGTATTCCTACGTGCTTTTGAACGAGGGTCTATCAGAATCAACCTCTCTACCCCACAAAGTTCCTCGAAAACAACCTTTCTACCCCCACAAAGTACATGTATCGTCTTTATACATACCCTCCCCAAACCCCAATTTGTGAGATTACACTGGGTTTGTTGTTGTCAGCTTCTTTTATTGCTTTGGGAGTGGATTAATGAAGAAAAATTGTATAAAGAATTGGTGAATTTGAATAGAATAAGTGAGGATAGAGAGAGAAAAGTTAGTAGTAGTTCTGAAGTAGGTAAAAATTTCCTCTTTTTCTGGTCTATTATAACTTGTAAGGAAGTGGAAAATTGAAGTTTTCAAGAATTTAGACAAGAAATTAAACTTATATAATGTTTTGAAATGTGCTATATTAGTATCCAATAAGGGATTTTGCTCCTATGCTTAAAAGGGGTTGTTTCTTTTCACATTCTTGAAATAGTTTTGTTTATTTGTTGAGACAAATTATGCGAAGTTTGTGATATTGGGGGTTTAAAGATTCTTCTTTTATATACTTTTTGAGGTGTTTAGATTGTTTTTTTACTTGAAAGAAAATGGTTGGTAGTATTGAAGTGAAAAGTGGTAATGTTATGTACTCAAATGGGAGTGTACATAACCACAATGGTCTAGAGGAGAAACTTGATGAACTTAGGCAAATTCTTGGTAAATCTAATGGTGATTTGTTGAGAATTGTTTGTGTTGGAGCTGGTGCTTGGGGCAGTGTTTTTGCAGCTTTGCTGCAAGATAGTTATGGTCAATTTCGCGATAAGGTTCAAATTAGGATATGGAGAAGGTCAGGTAGAGCTGTTGATAGATCCACAGCAGAACATTTATTTGAAGTGATCAATTCAAGGGAGGATGTGTTAAGGAGGTTGATTAGGAGGTGTGCATATCTTAAGTACGTCGAGGCAAGATTAGGCGATCGAACGTTGTATGCGGATGAAATCTTGAAAGATGGTTTCTGCTTAAACATGATTGATACACCACTTTGTCCATTAAAAGTTGTGACTAATTTGCAAGAAGCTGTGTGGGATGCTGATCTTGTGATTAATGGATTGCCTTCGACTGAAACGCGAGAAGTCTTTAAGGAGATCAGCAAGTATTGGAAGGAAAGATTAACTGTACCAATCATTATTTCATTGGCAAAGGGTATTGAGGCTGAATTAGATCCAGTTCCTCATATTATTACTCCGACGCAGATGATTAATCGGGCAAGTAAGCATTTATCTTTATCTCGCTTTATATATTGTTTCTAGTTGATCTTTACTTAACTTACAGTTACTTATCCATACAGCCTTTGAATGTGTGTTTTTCATACAGAAGTTCCTAAATATCTAGAAATGAAAAAAAGAGTTTGATTTAGTATAGACTATGATTGTTAAGAAAATATGTAGTGCAATATGGTGTGCTTCGTTGTTGTTTGAATCCCCGTGTTTCTTAAACAAACTAAAACTTGTTGCTGGTTTAAAAGTTTTTTCTAAGGGAAAGGATTATATTTTGCGAAAATGGATTGAAGCTTTGTTTCACAAGTTAAGAGTAACTTTAGACATTTCTTAACACGTGAAAGAGGTGGAGCCAGGATTTCAGTTTTATGGGTTATGGATTTTAGAATGATGACTAGAAGTGCTAATAATTGGGTTCTAAATATAATGTATGTACATATTTAATGGAATTATAGGTTCGACCGAACCCCTATCGGGTTTCTACCTCTGCACCGACAGGTGATCAGGGGTGGAGCTAGGTAGATCCCCTTCGGCGGGAAAATTACATTGTTTATATATGGTAAAATTATTTTTATGTATATATAGTAGATGTTGAACCCCCTTGACTTCTTCGTGTGTTTACTTCATCTTTTGAACCCCTTAGTGAATATCACTGCAGGTGATCACAAACATCCCTTTATACCTTCTAATGCATCACTTCCCATATCTCAAGAGACATGATATAATGATGTATACATGAACTCCAAATTACGTCTATGTTTTGCGATCATCAGCTTATGCTGATACTATTTTGTGATCTCATTAGAAAATGAAGCCACTTCATTGTTGAATTTTGTTTACAATAGACCCTTGTGGTCCGGCCCTTCCCCGGACCCCTCGCATAGCGGGAGCTTAGTGCACCGGGCTTCCCTTTTTTTTATATTTTTTTGAAACTGGTAAAATGTTGAATTCTGAGGCTGAAGAAATTCTTATTCAAAATTTTATGATTAATAACTTTAGAAAATTGAAGTAGGTTCCAAGGTTCCACATACCCAAGAACAGAAAAGAATTCATCCATTGATATGTTAGTTGTAAAAGAAAAGGACTTAGCCTTTCAGTTCCTTAACAATATCATCTATTCATTGCAGCTGGAGTACCAGTTGATAACATCCTTTATCTTGGTGGACCAAATATTGCCTCGGAGATTTACAACAAAGAGTATGCTAATGCTAGGATTTGTGGATCAGATAAATGGAGAAAACCACTTGCAAAGTTCTTAAGGCAACCTCATTTTATTGTTTGGGACAACAGCGACCTTGTAACACATGAAGTCATGGGAGGCTTGAAGAATGTCTATGCCATTGGAGCTGGTAAGTCTTGGCCTATTCAATGTTCATTGGTCTGAGTGCTTTAGTTTTCTGGTTGATGCCGTTACGATTTGATTCTTCACCTGTTTTCTAGCAAGATTTTATTTTTAAAAAACAGCAAAAATGGGGAACGTAATGTGAAATTGAACCAAACCTCTGACTATATTCTGCTGAACATAGCACGGATTAGGATTACATATTAACGCAGGCTCAAACAGCATGATGGAAGTATTAGTTGCATGTTGAGACTGATTTTGAACTGTTGATCTGATTTATACTTGTACTTGAACGTGCTACATAATTGACCCAAGTAATGCAACCTCCTCTTTCTAGCTCGACAAGGCTGCTTTCACGTCATTTATGATTGGAGAAATGTCTCACTTCTATGGTTTTTCATCTATTTTCCATCTCCTTGTACATAGATGATTTCTCTGCCACCAACTAAAGTTTCCGTCTTGCATGTTGTGCTTAATGTCCATTAAACTATGTCTTTGTAGGAAAATTTGTCCATTTCCTAGTCAACTACTGCTTGCAGCTTTGAGCTTGCTTTTGCTATTTGAGGTTGTGTTGTAAATCAACAAGAGTTTGTAAAGGATTCTAGTCAGATGAGCTACGAAAAAATGGCAGTCAAACAAATAAAGGACTTGTTTTGAGTTGGTTTTCAAACAAATTAGGAAGCCCTTAAAGAAGCTCAATTAGAAATGCAACATTTATAACGTCAGTGGAATTGCTCATTTATCTATTTTTGGATAATTTTATATGTTCTTTTTGAAATTTCTAGTTGGAAATAAGCACCCATTTCCTTTCTCAACGATAAGATCAGAAGTTAACTATTATGTTCCTGATGCTCAAAAGTTGAAAAATGAGCAAATCTACGAGCTCTTTTAAAGCTAGTTTAGTTGGCCATTCCAGTTATGTTCCTCCCAAGCAGACTTTAAAAGATCAACTTGTTAGCTGGAAATTTGTCTCTTTGGCTTCCCATGTTCAAGTTCTTGTGGTGGTTACTTGTAGCAAATTATCATCTAAGCATCATTGGTGTTTATAGCATTTGTGCCCCTGGTTTATGGTACACATTTCCTCCATAAAGACCCGAGAATACACTAAAAGAAATTCCATTTAGTGCCTGCTAAAGATATTAGTTCTGCAGGAGAAGACGACATGGAAATTGAAAAAAGAACACACGTTTCAACAATTTATGGTGTTATATGCATCATTATTAGGAGAATCACTTTACCTTTCTTGATATTATTGGTGAGGTAAAGAGAATCTTTGTTTTTTTTTGTTGTACCATCAAATGTAAATGAGGGTTCCATAAGAAGGATCAGTAACTTACTAATGAAACCGGAATTCTCATTGGAGCAATATCTCTGGCATCTAAGGTTTGTAAAAGTTTATGTAGCATCCAATTTTTTATTGTGATAATGTTCTCATTGATTTGGTGCTTGCCTTGTTATTGATTCCAGGGATGGTAGCTGCACTAACAAATGAGAGCGCTACCAGCAAATCAGTATATTTTGCACATTGTACATCGGAGATGATATTCATCACATATTTGTTGACGGAAGAACCGGAAAGGCTTGCAGGGCCTCTGCTAGCTGATACGTATGTTACATTGTTGAAAGGTCGTAATGCATGGTACGGTCAAATGATAGCTAAGGGAGAATTGAGTCTCGATATGGGTGATAGCATTAGTGGCAAAGGAACAATCCAGGTACTCATTTTCTATTACCTCTCCTCTTATTACGTCGCTCTTAAGAGTTCACACAACTTAAGTAGTTTTTCATTTTATTTTCTAAATCCTTGGAAAACAATGGTAAGGTTTCAAAGAAGACCGAGTTTCTACCATAACAATCCTTATGGCGTCGAAAAATCTTGCCTTTTTTTTCTTTTCTTTCAAAAAAAGAAAAGAAAACTACTTAAGTTTTAAATGATACTGATAATGAAATATGCATACAATAACGGATTTCGTTCTATTGAATTCACTATCCATTTTGGCCTGATACATACAAATATCAAACAAGCTGACTTTACAGCAGGAAATGCAATTTTAGTAAAGGCCGATAACGCATAAGTACCCCCGCTTCGTGCATATAATTAAATTTTTAAACAAGTCTGTGCACTTTCCAGTAGAACACCGTAGATTTTAGTTTTGAGCTTAGAAATTTATAATACCTTCTATTACCGCGTGAGATCCCCGATTCCCTCAGACAATCACGTCACAAGATGTAATTTGCAAATGAACTGAAACTTTACACATGTCTTCGATTTTGGCATGGACAAGAAATCTTTTTGGAAAACTCCATATGTATATGGTCTTTAAGGCCACACGAAACATTCTTTTTACAATATATGATGTGCATAAGACTCAATAAGCATGATTAAAGGTATTTGCCTCTTTCTTTATGGATGTGGAGCAAAGATAAAATACTGAAATAATATGCATTCCACCAATCGCTTTATGGATACTTGATATTTGGATTTGACACTGATTGTTCATCCTGAAGTTTCCAAGCAATTTCCTCTTTCATTTGTATTAATGCATCAAGTAATATGCATTCCACCAATCGTTTTATGGATACTTGATATTTGGATTTGACACTGATTGTTCATCCTGAAGTTTCCAAGCAATTTCCTCCTTCATTTATATTAATGCATCAAGTTATTCAGCTCTGTCTGTTGCTGTAAGAACTTCTAAGATTCCGGCGTCCTAAACAATCACGTTCTTTTTCACTTTTCCGTAGGGAGTTTCTGCTGTCGGAGCATTCTATGAACTTCTGAGTCAGTCTAGTTTGAATGTGTTGCATCCGGAAGAGAATAAGCCAGTTGCCCCAGTTGAGCTGTGCCCCATCTTGAAGACTTTGTACAAAATACTCATAAAAAGGTAAGTCTTTGCACAGCAGAACATTTATATAGATGCTATTTGTGAGTTGCTAATGGCATGTTATGAACTCAATAAATCAGCTGCATAGGAATTATTATTATTATAATTAGGATTCAACTTGTATTCTAACAACGTAAGAATTCTTACACCAGCAGTGTAATTTAACACGTTGTAGCAGGTTGTCTGCCTTATTTTCCAGGTTACTAATTCCACTTGTTATGGGCAAATTTTTTTGTACCTTCAGTGTATACAAGTTAAACTCTTACATTTTTGTGCATAAACAATGAACTGCTACGAGAACGATTATCAAGTTTCCATTTTTAAGGGATAAATTTTCTATGTTTTTCTCTTTGTATTTCCAGGGAACAAGGGCCAATGGCTATTCTTCAGGCACTGAGGGATGAAAACTTGAATGATCCGCGTGATCGGATTGAGATTGCACAAAGCCATGCTTTTTACAGGCCTTCACTTCTTGGGCAACCTTGATCAACAATTTATGCAGAACATTTAGTATTTAAAGCAATGAATAAGTATGTAGACTGGTTCAAATTGGATGGATTGTTTTATGTGGTGAAGAAAACATAGTATTTAGTACTCAAATTTGTATTGATGAACATGCCAAAACATGGTCCTATTTTCTTGATATTCATTTGAACTTGAAGCCTATTGTGTGGTTTTTTACCCCCAAAAGCCATTTTGAATTTACTAAATGTTAGTATGTTGTGGTTTTTCCCGAACCCAGCACATAATGCGTGCTTAGTGCAGCTTTTCCTCCTAAGATAAGAGCTTTCCACCAAGCTTGTCACTTTTATAAACTTCTTCACTAATTACCTAGTAATTTTTAAAAATGTATTAGGCTGCTTTTGTCGATGAAGGTGTTTCTCTTATGTATTATTTTGACTATTTTTTGAAAGGCCAAACCCATCGTCAACCACTCATGGTCGTTCAGATTTGTTACTTGAACCCCTCAAATACCGCTTGTTTCATTTAGACACTTCAGGTGAGGCTCCGCTGTGTCATTTAGACACTTTTCACTTACTTGGCAACTTGCGTGATTCTTACATAAATAAGGCGCATGAAAAGCCCAAAAATAGATTTTCTTTTTCTTTTTATTTCTTCTTTTTCATCATTATTTTTCTTTTTCAAATAATTTTCCGCGCGAAACTCCATTATTTTTTATCTGATTTCGTTCTTTTTATTTTTCCGATTTGGGTTTCACATCTAGCAACTCCATTTTGTCTCTTTGAATTTATTTCGAATTAATTAGGTCTAATTATTAATGGGTTCTTTAGAAAGCTTGAAGGTTTAAAATGAGTTACTTGATTTGATGAAAAATTTGAGAAATTAATGTTGGGGTTGTCTTTAGGCTTTGCGGGAATTTTTAGCTGAAGTTATAACAAATTTGGAAAAGTTTCTCTTGAAATTTTGGTTTAAAATCGTTTTTGGAACAAGAAGACATATGAAGATGGTGAAGAACACTGTCTAACATGTTTTTTTTGAAATATTATTTTTTTTCCAATTTTTTTTATATTATTATTTGATCAAATGTCACATGTCTTAATTTAATTTATTATTTTGCCACGTCATCGACGAATGTGTTGCACACATTTTACATATTTGGTTGATTGTGCAAAAAATGTCTAAATGACCCAACGGAAGTCCACTTAAATTGTCTAGATGGAACAAGCATTACTTGATGTGTTCAAGTGACAAATCTAGACGACCAAATCACTTCAGATGAATTTGGCCTTTTTGAAATGGAAAAAATAAGTACTACATGTCTAATTTAGTACATTAAAACAATCAAATATTCTCTGCAAAAATTATAACCATCTTCAACTTCAACTTTAAAAAATTCAAATAAGGTGAAGAATATTTAGTTTTTATTGCTAAAAATATCTTGAATCTAAAAAAGTCAACCATTAAGAAAAATAAAATAAAAAGTTTCTAACTTGCCCAAAAGAAAAAGGCAAAGAAGAAAAAAGGAAAACCATATTCCTTTTTCTAAAGCCGCAACATTCAATATTTCAATTGGCTAATACGTTTCTGAGAAAGCTGATTTGCAAATTCTCTGTCTCTGCTACGGCGCATAATTGTACCAAAAAAAAATGGGGGATTTAAACAATCTTGATGAATCCTTAAAAACACTTTTACCAGAGAGCTAGTGAAGCTGAGGTTTTTTTTTCTCAACTCACTTTGATAAATATTTCTTGTTTCAATGTTTTTTCTTCAAGTATTGTGTTTTTTTCTCTTCTATAGGATCTAATAATTTATGGGGTTTGTATTTTTCTTTAAAATTTGGTAGATTCTGACTTATACAACAACAACATACACAATGTAATCCACAAGTGGTAGAGAGACTGTTTTCTATTAATCCTCGGCTCAAAAGAAACGTAATGAGTTTTAGATTCTGACTTATGAGTCTATAAAAATCTGTGCTTTACTTTACTTTACTTCGTTGTCATTTGTATTTCAACTTATGCTATTAGGCTTCAATTCTTTGTTCATGTTTCTTGTAATGTTCTTTTTTTCTTCAAGTTTTGTGTTTTTTACCTTCTATATGATCTAATAATTTGTGGGGTTTGTATTTTTCTTTAAATTTTGGTAGATTTTGATTTCTGACTCTGTAAAAGTCTGTGCTTTAGTTTACTTCATTGCCTATGCTATTAGTCTTCAATTCTTTGTTCATGTTTCTTGTTCAATGTTCTTTTTTTCTCTTCAAGTTTTGTGCTTTTTTCCCTTATAAAACAACAACAACAACATAACCGGTATAATCCCGTAAAGTGGGGTCTGGGGAGGGAGGGTAGGATGTACGCATAACTTATCTCTACCTTTGTCGGGCAGAGATACTGTTTCTCATAGACACTTGGCTCATAGAGAATGTAGTTGCTTTTTCCCCTTATATAGGATCTAATAATTTGTGGGGTTTGTATTTTACTTTCAATTTTGGTTGATTTTACTTCTGAGTTTGTAAAAGTCTCTGCTTAGTGGATTTCAACTTATGCAGGCTTCAATTCTTTGTTCATGTTTCTTGTTCAATGTTCTTTTTCTCTTGATATTTTTTGCTTTTTCCCCTTCTATAGGATCTAATAATTTGTGGGGTTTGTATTTTTCTTTCAATTTTGGTAGATTTTGACTTCTGACTCTGTAAATGTCTGTGCTTTAGTGGATTTTAACTTGTGCTATTGGCTTCAGTTTGAATGTGTTTGCCTTTTCTTCCATTACTATGAAAGTTCTATGCTTTTTCTTATTATAGGATTTAATGATTTATGAGTTTTGCATTTTGTTTATGCTGAATTTTCAAAGAATTGACGGCAGTATCAACCATCAACTGAGTAGAAATTGTTTCGTGAATTCATTAAAATCGATACCTATAGTGATTACAATGTGATCAACAGTATAATCTACAAACCGGTTGGTAGTATCCCATTGTCCGCTATGTGAAAATAGGTAATGATGCCACCATCATTTCCTCTGAATCTTTCGTGTTTGTATACCAAATGAAACACTCTGAATGCAACCACTGAAGTTAATCTACCACGGAGAAAGATTATGTTTGTGTTCCAGATTTCACCATATCAGAATTTCGATTGTGATGTGTTTGTTAGTTCTCCAATGGCTGAATATAGTTTTATACGTCATCTTCTTCTCAAAAACAAACTCTCCATCTTTTTTTTTTTTTTTTTTTTTTTTGATAATCCAGGTCTCGGGGTGGCCTTAGTACCCCCATATCGCTAGTACCGCACAAGTAATGCTTGTACTAGGCTCCTGGAGGTGATGGGACCGGTCCTTCACACCCCACCACCAGGTAAATCGCGGGATATGCACACATGGTCGGTGTACTTGCGTCCAACGGATCAATGCTACAAGGTTGACCCCCCCACAAGCCCCATCCCTAAAGCTTGGCGGAGACCGAACCCACACTGCAACATGCCCGCGCGGCTTTTAGCGCCCAGGCTTTACCACATGTATGTGCCCCGGAGGACGATATCCTTAGGGGGGAATCGAACTTGCGACCCTAAGGCCGCAAACTTGACTCCCTGCCAGCAAGCTGACCCCTTTGGATACAAACTCTCCATCTTTTACTGATATTAATTGTGTAAAGATATGTTACTGTTTTTATGGATGCATAATTATAGCGTGATATAAGGGGGGAAATATTTGGTTCCCTACTTTTGTGTTGGCTGGATACGTAGTTGGCTACAGAATACCATTTTTAGGCTTAAATTTGCTAAACGAAGTCTTTGCTAAAAATCATGCCAATTCTATATAGGAGTTGTAACATGTATGTACATGTCAATACCCTTCCTTTTTCCCTATTTGGTACATTAGTGTAAAGTTTCATGCTTTCCCTTCTACAGGGTCTAATGGTTTTTGGGATTTGTTTTCTTTTCACGATATATTTTGAGCCCATACAAGTCCTTTCTTTCGTTGTATCCATTATTATTGCAAGTTCAACTTGTACTGATAAACTTAGTATGGGTGCTGCTTTCTTTTGGCTAATTGCTGTTTCAGAATATTCTGTTGATTATGCATTGAAGTATTTGGTGAATGTTACTCGAAACTCATGTCGGATCCTTCAAAAATGCATAGCTTTTGGAGGATCCGATACACACCCGACATATTGTTGAAGAGCAGGGGTGGAGCTAGCGAGACCAAGGTACGGGTTCGGCCAAACCCAGTAACTACGGTCCAAACATTGTATTTGTCTTAAGAAATCCATTTAACATGTACAAATTACTAATTTTAGAACCCTGTAACTTAAAAGAGTTAGAATCCTAAACCTATAAGCTTCAAACGTGAAGAGTCCGACTGTCCGAGCAACATAGTTTGGTGTTCCTCACGTGTCAAATTTGTGCATCTTAAAGTCAGTTTCATAGATTATGTTCTTCTCTAATGAAAAGTGGATTTGAAGTTACTACTAGAAGGCTTATATTGACTATTCCTTAGTATGCGCTAGGAACCACTGAAACAAATAGCTAACATAGTTATCCCGGTGAGTTTGCCCGAGGAGTTCAGGGCAGAGTCTGATTATGCTCCGCCAGTAGTTAACAAACATATGGACACATAGTGTGCAATGTATACCCTGGCGCTGCTATCATCTAAAATTGTATGGCCTTGTGTTCTGCTTCCCCTTTTGAGAATCCAATTCTATCATTTGCATACCTTATAGAGCTCAAGTCTATTAGAAACCATTGAGATTCTATCCTACACAAGGGTTTTACATTTTTAATGGCTGCTACTAACATAAAATGCCATTAGATTAAACACATTTACATACATAATTTATTTTGTTTGTGTGTGTGTGACAACTTTTTATCGTTTGAGTGTTTCATTCCGATTTTTTTTAGTTTTACTATCATCAGAGGATACTAAAGACACGTCCTTTGAATGAAGTAACGATTGGCAAGACTTGAAATTTCAGTTGCTAGTAAGACAGGCTAGTGAAGCCTTCAATCATACCCTATGTTACTCGGATCCTCCAAAAGTCATTGATTTTTGGAGGATCCGAGCAACATAGATCATATCTCCTATTGACAACAATTCTTATGCATGAGTTTTCTCATTATGTAAACCTGAGGAGCCTGGTGCATTTTCATGTTTATGTTCATTTTGATGGTTATTCAGATTCTAAAAATGAGGAATTAGAGAGAACAGTTGCTGAACTCCAGTTAAAGCTGAAAGATGTCACAGCTGATCTTAATGCAGAACAAGAGAAGGTGGAGATTTTGGATTATTTATTCTTCATCCTTTTCGGGAAACAGCGTTGAAGCAAATTAAAGATTGAATTTTCTTTTGTTTTCAGGGATATAAACAGGTGGAACAATTTACTTCGGAGAATGCGAAGCTCAAATAACGTATCACACATCTAGTTAGATTGCTAGAGGAGGTTCTTAGCAAGTTGGCGTCGAAGTGAGGTACTATAACATTTCATATTGCTCTACGTATCTGAAGGTTATATACACACAACATCGACAAGTTCTTGCGTAACTTTGTTGGAACGTCATTAAGTAAATAAAAATGAACTTTCTTTAAGAGCTTAAGGTTTTAGATGCAATGATAACAGTATCACACCACTCCGGCATGATATTAGATTAGATAGAGGTCCTAAGTTCAAGTCTCACTGTCATCCATTATCATAATAGGAAATTTGCACGTGCTTGACCCATGAAATAGAATTATGCTCGCACGTGAGGGGGCGTGATGAACACTAAATTAAGTAAATAAAAGTGTACTCTCTCTTAGACTTTAAGTTTTTCGATGAGACAATCACATAATTCGAACTGTCTTTCCCTTTTCTTCTAGCAGCAAGCCAAAAAGTGATTAAACGACATGTATATGTTCCCTTTGTAATGACAAAATGCACGTTTGTAATTTTCAATGTGACGCAGGATGAGGGCTAGATTTGAATTTTTGTTACTCACACTTCAACAACTTGTAAGTTAAGCAATTATGTGCGCAAGTTGGAAACTGAGCACCCAAGTATGTAGGCTAGCAGCCAATGAAGTTTGATGAAAACTATTCTAATAGAGACAAAACAAAATTAGGTGGTCTCTTACAATCAGCCTAAGTTGGTGAGCAGAGTTACATATATTTGTGTAGGTAGGGGTAGCAGATAGGGGTGGGCGTTCGGTATTTTTAAAGTTCAGATTCGGTAGTTTGTAATCGGTAAATTACATACCAAATACCGAACTTTCAAATTTTGGTTCGGGAATTCGGTAATCGGTAAATCAAACTTCGGTTCGGTACGGTATTCGGTAATACCATATTGAAGTCGTACTCGGCTATCAAACAATATCATATACTCCATTAAACAAAGCAAAATACTGCTAATCGGTCTCTTTAGCAACAGAAAAGTATCTTTCACCTAATCGAAACACCAAGACAACACAAACATGTATGCAGTTAGTCTCATAACCTATATAGCTAACTAATTATGTATAACCTGAGTATCCACAAAGTAATTGTACAAGTCTTAAATAATCTTTTGTCCTGCAAAATATCAAATGCCGAGAAACAAGAGTCATCCGCTTCCTATATCTTCTCAAAACTATATTGTATTTCCACTAAAATCTTATCATTAACAGGAAAAAAAAAACACAACTCACAAGTGGAACGGCAGAAACAACAGAAAAGTAACACTGCTACATTTATGACAATATTGCCTAATTTAAAAATTATATCGGTATTCGGAATTTACCGAATTACCGAACGATATATTTAATTACCAAAATTCCCTGTTCGGTTTTCGGTGATTTATGCCCAGCCCTAGTAGCAGGTACCAGGCGAAATAGCCGAAATGCGCGCAAGCTAGATCGGACACCACAATCATTAAAAAATAAAAATAAATGAAAAATAGACTCTGCAAGTTGCCTAGACCTTGCTACCATCAAGATATTTGCAAATATATATATGCTTTTTTTTAATCAGTAAATGATGGTAATTTGAGATGTGATCACACTAATGTCTCATGGTGTTATTTTTCCTTTTTGCAGGTTATTTTCCTGAAGTTGCTGTCATTTTAAGGTTCCAAATAAGGATGAATGGATGATAGCTCTTTTACTTCCATAACTTAGTTGCATGCTAGCAAAGGAGTTAGTTTAAAGTTTAAACTGTTGATTATTATGCATGAGTTTGAAGAAAAAAGGGTTAAAATGACTTGTAAGAAAAATTTAAGTTTAATACTATATCAATTGTTTTTTCACTGCCATGTCTTTGTGGCGTTTGTTTTTGCGAAATTTTTTCAGTTTTTTTTAGGGAAAAACGCTCAACAAAAATGCCAAAAAGGAACAGTATTTCAGTTGGTCTACTTCTTTCCATCTGTGTATATTAGGACTCAGGTCTCAACTTAATTGTTCTCATTCCTATAACTTTCAGTAAATTTAAAATGACACAAACAAAATTATATATTATGTTAAATAAGAATATGAATGTAGTTCAACACTGAGAAATATGAAAGTCGTTCAAACATGAATTTTTTATGACAGTGGTGTTCGAAACAGTTTATGCGCAATTCAATTATTTCACTAGTATTTACTACCTCTCATTAACACATGTACTGACGGATAATATTGTCTGTCAAGGTTACACATGTACTGACGGATAATATTGTCTGTCAAGGTTTAGACAGATTTTGTTTATTCCGCTAAAATTGGATCACGACCTTGCGGTTCTCTTCATACTTCATTGTCGCAAAAATTTCTTTCGAATAAGAGAAAGAGGATCCTTCTATCAAGGAGTATACAAGGACAATTCTTCTAAGAAAGAATAAAGTAGAACAATAGTTGACCCTTCATACTTACCTATTTCAACTTTCATTGAGAATGTCATCAATAAAATGATCAAAAATCTTTGGCTT
Source organism: Anisodus tanguticus (assembly GCA_034509755.1). Lineage (NCBI taxonomy): Eukaryota > Viridiplantae > Streptophyta > Magnoliopsida > Solanales > Solanaceae > Anisodus > Anisodus tanguticus. The sequence goes on along the minus strand of CM067542.1, from coordinate 59,232,981 downwards.
TTAAGTTTTTATCATAGTATGGAAACTTCAAGAAGCAGTCTATGGCACCTAAAATAGTGACAATTCCTTCTCCTGTGGTTATGCCTAATTTATTGATATTAAGTGAATTGGAAAAAAAATCCACATCTTTTTTCTCTTCTCCAAAAAAGAATTTCTTACACATCAATCTTCATTTTAGTAGAGACATCCTCTTTTAAGTTTTACCAGCACATTTTGAACATTTTCATAAAGGAGAACTATAATAGTTATCTGATGTCACAAATCTGTGCCTAGCTATAATGAACAGCATATCAGGACAAAAGAACTAGAATGCAATGGTTGATTACTGCAACAAAGTTTCCGCAGAACTATATATATATATATATATATATTTGATAACCGTGGTGTCCAAACAACTTGCGTGCATCTCAACTAATTCCACGAGGTACCTGCTACCTCCCACCTACACAGGTACCTGACAACTCTGTCGACTAAGAGTTGGACAGATGGAAAGAACTAATTTTTGCCTCGGTTGAAATTTCATGATTCTCAACTCACTTTATTGACCACTAGGTTCCCCACCCTTGGATGCATTTCCACAGAACTATATACAGTTGCCGAGTTCTATAGACAGTAAATTTATAGAGAAAAGCGGCTGCAAAATGCCAGGCTCAATTTGCAAATTAAACAAAATGTGAAACTTAGCTTCATAAAGGAAGTTTATTGAATTACCAGGGTAATGATCAACTCAGTACCAAAAGAAGGGAAATTATCAACAGAAATAGTAAAGCCACCTGTAAGAACTTGGCTACAACAATTTCCTAGAATCAGCGTCTTCTGTATTCTTTCAATATATCTGTTCTTTGTAAGCAAAGCTTCATGTCTCTGTACAGTTGGTTATATGAACATCATTTGTGCTAGTATCACCTTTTCACAAAGAGAACTCTTTTTCTTCTCGTTTTCCTATTCCCTAAAGAGCTTGTAAACAATTCTACTTTGTTTCATTTGAGAATGTAGCGAACAAAAAGTTGTTATAGAGATTGCGTTTATGTTGACCGACCTTTAGCTAGAAGCTCAAAGCGAAGGCGTTCTTGCAGCTCTGCTTTGCGAAGCTTATATACCCCCTGCAGATCATGTTGCTTTGCCACGGCCTTGAGTTGATTGACTGTCATTTTCTCGAGATATGCTATGTTTGGTGTTGGAATAATGAATGCTGTGGAATCAAGAAGTTCATCATTCTCAACTTTAATGACTTGAAGATTTTGATTTGATCTGTCATGTGATTTTACCAACCTATTCTGAAAGTCTCTCAAATTCTCATTCTCTTGGAGGACTGGTTTTCTCTTCTTCAAGTGGATCAAAGAAGTTGAACTGATCTCTGGAAGATCGCCAGCTCCTTTGGCTCCACCAAGTAGCGAAATACTTCCCTTGATTTTTTTGTCTCCGAACTCATCACCGCCATTCTCCTGGGTACTTTCAGTCTTCAACTGCCTCTTGAGTTTTAGACCAGAAGGTGACTTGAATCCTAATTCCTCGGCAAGACATGGCTCTTTAACCATTTCTGGAGGTACGTTCCATTTGAAGTTCGGCCTCTGACCTTCTATCTTCAGGGACAACTTTGAGTTAGATTTACTTACGGTGAGTACTTGACTTTTGGGGGATTGCTTCACTTGCAGTTCACCTTTGAATTTTTCCAGTTGCTTGCTTCTGTCTTTCGCACCAGTCTGCTTTTTACTTACCAACTGACTTGAGGTGTGCTTTTCTCTAGTCTGACCAGTCTTCCCTCCATTCTGTGTCTGTTCATATCCGAATTCTTTAGGTTCTTGTTTTACAGCACTCAGACGGGTCACCAGAATTGCACCAGCAGGCTGTCAAACGACATTGTCCCCCATTTAGACGGCAACGTCTCAAATAAGAACCAGATAAAAAAATTGAAAGGTCATAATTCTTTTCTAAAAACTACATTGGGAAAGCCAAGAAAGACATGTTAACTAAGATTTGAAATGGTAAATTGTAAAAGTTGCTTTGAGGATCTTTAGTTGTTGTATTGTGATTTAAAGCAGGTTAGAGTAACACGTGAAGCTTTTCATGTTTGAATGAATAGATATGCAGACTCTAATGGACTCTACAAGTTTAACACTGAAGCTACAAATTGTGCCCTTACACCTACCTCTCTAACCCATTTGGCCATGAGAATTGTTCACTTTTTCTTCGGAATAATTTTTCACTTCATTTCAAAATCGGTGTTTGGTTATAGAATTTCGAAATCTAACTTCAAGTTGGATTCCAAATTTGGGAAAGTGCTCCAAACCTGTTTTCCAACTCCATCTTCATAAATTCCAAATAAAGTGCTCTATTCTCTCCTTTGCTAAAAGTATAACCAAACACAACTCAACAACAACAACATACTCAGCCATAAGTGGGGACTAGGGAGGGTGGGTGTACGCAGACCTTACCCCTACCCTGGGAGGTAGAGAGGTTGTTTCTGATAGACCCTCGGCTCAGAGATAAGCAAACAAAAGCAATACGGAAAAAGAAATAAACCAAACACAACTCCAACTTCATAAATTCCAAATAAAGTGAAAAATATTTGGAATCTATGGCAAACGCCTACATTACCCATGGCTTTTCCACTTCTCAATATAACCTAAACTCTGAGACATTAGTCTACTTTACCAGCATTATGAAGATTAATTCAGGCAGTACATCTTTGAAAATAAGCCTCCTTGCCTGTCTCATTACTCTAATAGCATACTAAAGCAAATGGAAGAGATTTCTGAACCTTAGGTCCTTCTCCATTGCTTGTTTCCTCGACTCCTGGAGATGAATTTATGATTATCCTTTCATCATTAGAACTTTGTTGCATCAATTCATCCTCAAAGGAATTTTCTGATGTGTTGATCTTCCTCTTTGTTGTTCCACAAGAATGAGTGTTTAGAGGTTTTGTGCTTGTACTCTTTAAAACAGCACATGCAAACTGCTTGTGTAAGAAGTAAATAAGATAACCAGTTAATTGAAATATCTAGATCGGTATGTAACCTTATATGAATGAGTATGCTCAGTAAGCAGATCTATAAGTACATCATTTAGATGTGAAGGATTTTCTCTTTTGCTTGCATTGATCAGCTTTCCGGGAATATCAGACTTGTCCAAAACCTTCATAGTGGACTTTTCACTAGTATAGCCAAAAGCCTTTGTACTGAAACTTTTAGTGATTGTGTGTTCATCCTGTTCATTTTTAGGAAGAACAAAAATGCAATCAATTGGACAAGTTTAGACGGAAAATTGATGCAACGGGGGAGCTGAAATGCTAATATTCATTATGAATACTACCTCCAAGCAAACAAAAAGAAGGCCCTTAGAATACCAATGAACAGTCTTCAAATAATAATTATAGACTCACAAAATTATGAGAAGGAAGCGCAGAGATATTTATCTGATAATCTTATACAGTATACCCTAAATGGCTCAAAATCCTGTACACTTGCGGCACCTCAATTGCAGACTGGGATAACCTGCAAAGATGCTTACAGTATTTCCGTGGTTCAAATTATCTTCAATTTTGCAACTCTTTAGTGGAAGGAGGAGTTATTATAAGCACTTACTCTTTCTTGATGATTTCTTTCTTGAACCACAGATGGTGTCTGAACCGTAACATTGGCCTGAACAGCGGAATCACCATTCATTTCAACAGTCTCAATATCCTTTAAGTCGTGCTCGTCTGTTGCTTCAACTTTTATAAAAACAGCTGCAGCTAGCTTTGAACTTCCAAGAGTAGAGTTCTCGGGCTGTGTATTTTAAGGTAGATATCATGGAAATTCATGAGTATAGTCTCAACCAACTACTTAATTTGTAAGTTCAATGATTATTAGCTACTCCCTCCGTTTCAATTTTTTTGTCTTCCTTTCCTTTTTAGTCCGTTTCAAAAAGAATACCTCATTCCTAATTTGGCAACTCTTTAATTCCAACATCCCATATGACACGTTTAACACATTAAGACCACAAGATTAAAGGGCATTTTGGTACATTATACATATCTTTAGTTTAAGACCACAAGATTCAAAAGTTTCTTTACTTTCTTAAACTCCGTGCCTAGTCAAACTTGGACACATAAATTGGAACGGAGAGAGCATATAAATGTAGCGATAACTCAACAATCATCTTCATTTAACAGCCATTATATCCTTTTTTTCTTTTTTCAACTTTAAGAATCACATTAAATTCCAGAAGTTTCCCGTGAAACAACAATGCACACATGTTCTTTATTTTTTTTTTGGTTTGGGGAATGGGATAAGTAAAATGAAGATTTTCACAAAAGACAGCACTAAGATGGTGCATAATTATTTACAACTGAACCAAAAGTATAGTTCCGTTTATTGATAAAGGCAGCAATGCACATGTGTTATCCAGTAAGTACAAAAAATCAAGTATTAACTTGAGAACATCAAGTGATGATTAAGTAATATTGCATGGGAGACAACAATCACAGCCATCCAAGGCAACGGTAGATGAGAACAAGGAAATGTTCTGGGACCAAACCTGCTTGTCTCGTGGAGAAGAGAAATTTCTCAGTGGGGTCTCTAATATCTCATGGATTCTCTCGGAAGGTTTACTATTTGTTTGTAAGTGAACACCAGAAGCTTGGACATTTTCATTTTTCAAGGCCGTTATCAAACCATCAAGGTGATCAATCTTTTTATTCAAAGCAGCAATGCACATGTCCAACCATTTTTCATCAGCACGGCCTAGTTGGCTTTGTAACATCAGTATATCATCTTCAAGTTCAGAAATTTCTGTATCAGCTTTTGCAATGAGCATCTCTAGCACTTGCACACAACATTTCTCATTTATGGCATCTTCATCTATAACATCTGCGGAAGCAAATCAATAGAAAAAATGAAGCCAGTCAGATGCACATTGGTCGAAAACTAGGTCTATAAAAGTAAAGGATCTAATAGACTTTTCAAGAATGTATAAAAATAAGAGAGCTAATTAATAAACTTACCAAGCTTTTGATTGAAATATAAGTTTTCAGCCAAGCTGTTTGCTGAAAAACTGTTTTCATCTGAAGAAAAACTTAAATAAGTCAGTGCATTGAACCAAATGGGATATTCCGTCCTCTTCAACACTGCTTCTACCAAAATCGTAAAAACTAGACAGGTTAAAATAAGTAGGCAAACCACTTATCGAAAAATAATACTACTACTAATAAGCAGGCAAACCTTGAGAGTAAGGAGGATCCCAAAGGAACAAGTCCATCTCTTTAAGAAAGTTTACCCCTGTATCTGATACAAAACACAGGATTGCAATTACGTTACATCTTCCATTAAGCTATGTTAAAAATTCATTAAGTATGTACATGTATTAAATTTAGAACCCAATTATTAGCACTTATATTTATTGTTCTAAAATCTAGAACAAATAAAGTTAAAAATCCCATCTCCGCCTCTGCTTCACCCCCTATCCCAGTCCTCTAGTACCCTCTTTTCCCCACCCCACCCAGGAGACCCCTTCGGCGAAAAATTACAATGCATATATAAAGTTAAAATTATTTTTACTAATATATAGTAGACTCTCTAACTCCTAATGTAGGGTAAGTTCTGCATACACTCTACCTCTCCAGATCCACTATGTGTGATTTCATGTATGTTGTTGTTGTAATATATGGTAGATGTGGAATACTCTTGGTTTCTTCGTCAGTTTACTTCTTTACATTTTGAACTCTCTTAGAAAAATTCTGACTCCGCCACTACCCCACCACAACTTACCACCTACCTCAAAAACTAAAAATTCAAAATCCTAAATGTTCATGACAAAAACCCATTTCACATCAACTAATATACTCAAATGCAGATTAGTCTACATACAAAAAGAAGAAGAAAAAGTACTCTTATCGCTCTTTAAGTTTAACTCAACTCAAAAATTACCACACAAAAATCAAAACCCAAACATATTCCACTATTTTTTTGCATAAAACGGCTAGAAACAACAACAACATACTCAGTGTAATCCCACAAAGTGTGGTCTGGACTCTGGAGAGGTTGTTTCGACCCAAAATCTCTAGAAGCAATGAAACAAATAAACTAACACTATCAACGAAAGCATGCACAACAATGTAACACTTGAAAATTTTAGCTTACAATATGAATGTTGGTAATATAACAAAGTGAAATACCAGAAAATTTCTCAAGAATTTCTGAACCCAATAATGAAAAGAGTAAAGGGTGTCTGAAACCCTAAGAATTTATAGAAAAAATGAACTACGAATCGTTTTTTTTTTTTTGCAGAGACGAAAGCTAAGTATAGTGTAGAGTGAGCAGAAAAGGGTATGACTGTAAATAACTTGGAATTGAAGAGTATATTTACTGGTAATTGTTGCTTATTTGTGACGTGGAAGATTTATGGAAATTATAACGGGCCCACCTATCTGATTCCTTCAAAACGGATTTTGGGCCCACATATTGATGATCTTGCTCTTTATAGTGATCCTTTTTTATAACTTTGAAAAGCACTATTTTGAGACATTAAAAGAAAAGGAATTTTTTTCATATTTTTAATACTTTATAAACTAAATTTTCATATTTGAGTTAATTTTACACATTAAATTCGTTATCACAGTCAAGCTATAAAATTATTGTTTTTTCACAAAAAAAAATATATGATATTTTAATACTTTATAAACTCACTTTTCATATTTGAGTTAATTTCACACATTGATTCGTTATCACAATACAACAATAACAACAACAAACAACATATCCATTATGAAAAAGTAACATTAATTGCGGCAAACTAATACGATAGTTGAAGTACAAGAGATAACATATTATAACAAACACACAAAGAACAAGAAACTATATAAATAAAGGAGGGTACGCGAGACAACACCCTACTACTTACTACCCTTCTACCCTAATCAGCGTCCTCCACAATCTCCTATTTAAGGTCATGTCTTCGGTAAGCTGTAACTTCGTCATATCTCGTCTAATCACTTCTACTCAATACTTCTTCGGCCTACCCTACCTCATCTGAAACCATCCCCGGCCAACCTCTCACACCTCTGCACCGGTGCCTCCATGCATCTCCTTTGTACATGTCCGAACCATCTTAGCCTCGCTTCCCGCATTTTGTCCTCCACTGAGGTCACTCCTACCTTGTCTCGAATTACTTCGTTTCTAATCTTATCTTTTATAGTATGTCCACACATCCATCTCAACATCCTCATTTCCGCCACTTTTATTTTTTTGGACGTGAGATTTCTTGACTAGCCAACACTCCGCCCCATATTGATTCGTTATCACAATCGTGTAATAAAATTATTTTTTATCACGTCTAGATTATTGAACTTTACTCACTATAGCAGTAAAATTATCAGTAAATCTTATTCATTCTTTTAGTGAAATCGTTAAATCTTACTCACTACTATTACTACAACAACAACAACCCAATGAAATTCCATAAAATGGGGAGTGTACGCAGATCGTACCTTATCTTACTTCAACGTCATTATACTTTTCTTACTTTTATAATTGGTAAATTTTAAGTTTGATGTGTCAAAAATAGCTTTATTACCTTATTACTATAATGATAAAGCTCAATGACTTTTCTACAATAAAAAATAATCTTATAACAGTGCTATCATAATAGGTAAAGTTTAGTTATCATACATGGAACTAACTTTTTCTTCTTCTTGTCGCCATCATACCTTTATTTTTGAACAATAAATCTACTAAGGTATTATGTAAATACTAAGTTGTAAGACACCTTGGAAGAATAGGGGGCCAAGAAAAAGATCGCAAGTAAAATCTCGTAAATAACTTTTTCTGAACAAATTTAAAAGGTAACTTGTGCATTTTCCCTTCAACGTATAACCCATTGCTAATTCCAGCTTTACTTACTAATTTAACTTTAAAAGTTTTTTAAGAGTCACAAATCAAAACTTTTAGAATGGTAACTTTAACTTTAAATATCATCTTATAGTTATTTGGCTGCAAATAATACTTTCCTTAAAAATAATATTTCTTATTACTTCCTGACAATGACCAATATTCTTTTCAAACACGTAAAGGAATATATAATAAGCTTTCACATGCACATGCTATTTGCAATTTGTTGCGTCACACTTAAGTCATTAAAACATAGTAGAGTGAGTAATAGCTTAAAACATATTAAAATCGCATAAACAAGCAAGTTTTGAATATATTTATTTGGATAAAATAACAAAAATGGTCCACCATATTTGTGGTAGGTTCAAAATAATCTATCAAATATAGTTTTGATCGCTTTGTCAAAAGTAAGCACTCCTAATCTTCATTAAATATTTAACAAAATTTGTCTGTTAAATTTAATAGGAATTTTGAGAGGAAAAAAAATGAGTTTGTAGAAACTAACATTTGGAGGTACATATTCTGTCACTTTTAAGATTAAAAATAGTTGATATTTAGTCTCTTTCCTATAGTTTTGTGCTACTTTCTGAGGTGTAACTTTTATTGTTTTGGTTTCTATTATAATTCTTTGTGTGGCATCAAATGAGACTTTCTGACGTCTCTAAATGTTAAAATTTCTATCAAATCTATATGAATATTTGCTAAAGATTAAAAGTGCTTGCACAAAATGAAATTAAGAGACTAGAGAGTATATTTATCAATTTGATACATACGTAATATAATGTCTAGAATCTGAATAAAAGAATAACATTTTGAACCGTGCGTCACTGGCCCTCTAAAAAAATTCTATTATTATTAAAAGAAAGATTAAAAGTGATCATATAGAATGAAATTAAGGGACTAGAGATATTTATTTTTAAAATTTTTCATTCGATATCTGATAATCGTATTGGGATCCGGCTAAGTCTAATTCGTACTTAAAAATCCCACATACAAAGCATAATATCTAGAGTCTGAATAGAAAATAACATTACGAATCATGCGTAACTAACCCTCAAAAAAATAGTCCATTATTATTAAAGAAAATATTTTGGGGTCATGTGTTGGGAAGAAAAGAAGATAAATGACAATCATATGTCAATTTATTCCAACTACAAACATCCCTACAAAAGTTTGCACACACACAATAAACACAAAATAAATCAAACCAAAGCCACCCCTTTTAGAAACAAATTGAATTATGCCACAACAAATCAAGAAGAGCGCGCGCACACACTCACATACTCTCTTCCTTAATCCAAAATCTAACAACAACCCATCAACCCCATCACCACCATCACCACCATGTCCACAACACAATCAGAAAGACAAACTCTTTTCATTACCTCATTAATCATCTTTTGGTACTCATCCAACATTGGTGTTCTTCTCCTTAACAAACTTTTACTTTCAAATTATGGTTTCTCTTTCCCTATCTTCCTTACTATGTGTCATATGTCTGCTTGTGCTGTTCTTAGCTATGTCTCAATTGTATTCTTAAAGATTGTACCTTTTCAAAGGATCAAATCAAGATCCCATTTTTTCAGAATTTCTACACTTAGTATTGTCTTTTGTGGGTCTGTTGTCGGTGGTAATATTTCTTTAAGGTATTTACCTGTTTCATTTAATCAAGCTGTGGGTGCTACGACGCCGTTTTTCACTGCTTTGTTTGCTTATCTGATCACATTGAAGAGGAAAGCTTGGCTTACTTATGGTTGTCTTGTTCCTGTGGTTGCTGGTGTTGTGATTGCAAGTGGGGTGTGTGTACAAATTTCTAATCTTTTTGCTTTCTTGAATTTTTTTTGTTGATATTTGTCTTGGATCATGTGTTAGTTTTGTGCTTTATTTGATTTGATCTGTCTGTGATTTAGTTGTTCGCCGGACCTCACTTGTGTGATCACATTGGATATGTTGTTGTTGTTGTTATTTAGCTTTTGGGAGAAAGAGAAATCTAATTATGAGGTTTTTGGGATCTTGAGAAATCTATAGTTGTTTAACATTTGGAAAAAAAAAAATTTGAAGGTTAGCTTTTGCTAGTATAAATTTGCCTTTTTTTGGTTTTCCATGTGGTTTCCGATACCTGCACTGGGGCCTCCACTAATCTGGATTTGCACCACTTCTAAGGCCAATTTAAGGGGAAAGCGCTCTTTACTGGGATTTTTTCTATATGATTACTCAAACCTGAGACCTTTGATTAAGGGTGGAGTGATCTTATCTATCCATCATAACCTTTGGTGGTAGAGTAAATTTGTGAGATCTCAGAATCTATAGCAGTTACATTTGGTGCATTTTGCAGCTTTTGATAATGCTTGTGATTTATGCATTTTCAGTTTTTATTTATTTCTTCTTAATAATGTTAGTTATTTAATTAATTTACTATGGATGGTAATATTTTTCCTTAAATACTACATCTTTGTTCATTCGATTGTAATAAAGATTATCCTTTTTTTGAACAAAGTGCTACTTATTTGGTTGTGGAAGTTTGTATAAGTTATCAAAGAGTTGACGCGGAGCGACACTTCAGTTCTTGTTCATGGAATGTGGAAGGTGACAATCCATATCGTCAGTGTGTGATTAGTAGGCTATGGGGAAATCCAGGGATTCTAAGCCTTTGAGGTGAAAATGTAAGATTTTATTTGATGTGAAAAGTGATAGATAATACTCGGAGGCTTTAAGTTTACTATCGAGTTAGCATGAACATAAACAAACACTATCTCTATGTCCACAAGGTAATGTCTAGGTTTCTTTGCCTCTTTCGTTGTGCTTACTGAAAATCTTTATCCCCTTCAGGGCGCGTCAATCAGCATTCTTATTTATTTGAGATGTTACTAGATTCAAATTATATTCTTCTGATACTCGCAAGAACAAAATACTTCTCCGCGAAAGATTAAACTGCACAATTTTGATTATAAATGTGCTTCTTTGAAATCTGGATTATGGCAATTGGCAAGACTATAATGGTTGCATACAAGTACTTAGTCTGCTTTAGCTGTTGATCCCAATTTTATCCATTATGGTGAAGAGTTGAAATCGACCTTCTAAGTCTTCATCTATCAGAGAAGTCAGTTGTGGCTTCACGTTGAAAAAAAATTAACTGCTTTTATGATTTAAAATTTGGAAATTACGTAATATATCTCTTTATAAGCAACTTGAAGGGGAACCTTGGAGTAACTGGTAAAGTTGTTGCCATGTGACCAGGAGGTCATGGGTTCAAGCCGTGGAAACAACCTCTTGCAGAATGTGAGGTAAGGCTGCGTACAATAGACCCTTGTGGCCCTTCCCCGGACCTCGCGCATAGCGGGAGCTTAGTGCACCGGGCTGCCCTTTTTACCTCTTTATAAGCAACTTAAGTACATGATCCGCATTTTCTAATGGACTGAAAAGTATGTCGATTGATGGCAGGGCGAGCCAAGTTTCCACCTTTATGGATTCATTATGTGCATAGGTGCAACTGCTGCTAGGGCGTTTAAGTCTGTTCTTCAGGACGTCCTGCTTTCCTCTGAAGGGTAAGTAATTTTCTTATCTGGACATCTGTGCCAATGTTGATCTTTTGGATTAGAATTACGAGGACACGAGACACTGTATGATGACATGTGCATTCATTTTCTTTCTCGTGTATGCCAATTCTTGTTTCAGTACTGCATGTTCTTTTGTGTTTTCGATTGGAGTTGGTTGATAATATAGAAATATAATCCAACATTTTAACAATCTTTGCTCCTAACTTTTTCCACTTTTCTAGTCTTCGGTTAACTTCTTCAAAGTTTGTCATATTTTGCTCAAGTGTGAACTTGTGAGTTGGCAAAAGATGGTACCGAAGAGCCCCTAGGGCTTTGGTCTTGTGGTAAGAGTGCAGTGTGTGGTGTGTAATTATTGATTAAGTTAGGATCATGTTACATGTACGGACCCTGCCGCTGACAAAAGCCTGACATTTAAGTGGAGAAGGGTAGAGGGGCGGGCCAATTACCACCAGCTTTCGAATTGTGTGCCACTTGCCCTCGGGGATTTATCAATTGTTAGGAAAAGAAAGGATGGCATTGAAGAGAATACAGTTTTCGGTATTCATATCCGATTATAGATTGGGATTCATTTTCTGCTTCAAAACTTTACCAGTCATCTCTCGGCGTTAAAATATTTAGGCATGTGTATTTGGTTGATGAACTTATATCCCATTCATTTGTTTCACTGGTACTCTTTATCAGCTCTTATTAACCTGCCTTCTCTTTTCAGGGAAAAGTTGAACTCAATGAATCTGCTGCTTTACATGTCACCAATTGCCGTTCTAGTTTTATTGCCTGCGACCCTTGTGATGGAGCCCAATGTGCTACATGTCACCGCGACACTTGCAACGGAACATAGATACCTCGGCCTACTTATTTTGGTTAATTCTGCAATGCCATATGGAGCCAATTTGTTGAACTTTTTGGTGACTAAGCATACTAGGTTTGCTCTCTGCTTCCCCCCTCTGTCGTGTAAAATGTAAAAGAGAATACATGGTAACATGATAAATAATGTATATGACAATTATGTTGCTCGTGGTATTTCACTGAGTATGTTGTTGACAATTATGTTGCTTGGACTATCCAAAAATGTTTTTGCTCCCGTATCGGATCCTCAATAATGCACTACCTTCGGAGGATCCGGCACGCACTTATCGCCATTTTTGAGGAGTCCAAGCAACATAGATGAGAAATGAGTATGACATACTTTACTTGACAAATGTATAAGACAGACACCAAGATGTACTTGCTCCATTTTAGTTGTTAAACAGCAGCTACAATTATTTGATGAACTTTATTACACACATTCATATTTTTTATGTATTATTATTGATAAATATACAATAACATAGGAGTTTAATATTAGGTCGCACCAAACTAATTTTCTGAAATTGGTGTAACACGAGAACTTAATTGTTTCTCAGAAATTATTCATGCAATTTCACCTCAATATCACAGTAAATTGTGGTGTCAATTGCTTCTTTGTTTGTCCTAAACATCTTCATGCTCTGTCGACTTCTGTAGGTCCTAGGAATTGCAAAAGGTGCTGTAGCTGTTGTTATATTGATACTTTTTTTCCGAAATCCTGTAACTTTTATTGGAATCGCGGGCTATACAATGACCGTGATGGGTGTTGTTGCTTACGGAGAAGCCAAAAGAAGATACAAATGAGCTGAGCATCCAGCCTTTGTTTCTTCCCCGACGAAGCCCCAAGTTTTTGTTTTCTTGAAGTTTAAAGAGACATATTGTAGACTTAAAGACAAATGGATCCCACTGCTATGTTGTAGGTTGTAGCACATAGACAGAGAGGAAAATAGAAAAGGGTAAGCTGATAACAACCGTTATTTTAGACTATGCATATGTAGAAAGCCTATTTGGTTCTAGTAGTTTAGCCCGGGAATTGTTTCCGTTCATCAGTTGTATTCTTTACATCGAGACGATAGGATGTATGCATTTGTATCTGACTCTTATATTGTTACATTAAAGTAATTTAATGTCTTAATTCGATATGGTTTTGCACTTGTTCTATGTTAATTTCATTTTGCACTTCATGGAAGGTGTTATCAAAACAATTATATATAATAGATGATGTTTAATTTTTTGGCCAATTTTGTAGACTATTTCGAAGCAAATACACAATCAACTGAGACATCATAAAATAAAATACAATTACACTAGACATTAATAATAAACATTAAAAACCTTAAGCTGAGATTACTTATTACATTGAGTACTAGGCGCTACTTAAATATTTGTAGTCTAAGTTTTTTGGTGGTAAAACAAATACGTCAATGTGAAGATAACATGCCAGTTTTGAAATCTGTAAGCAAGAAAAATGCCCTTTCATTTCTTCAAAAGAGAAAAGAAATCATGAGATTTTGACATGGGTCCTTCCACTTCACAAGGACTTAAAGAAGCTGGATTAGCATCAATAGGAATATGGTAGAGATATCTCAATAAATCAGAAATCCCGAATTAGGGTTATGATAATGAATACTATTCCGGTAAGAAGTGTTTTACTCCCCTTGTAAGCCTATTTAGCGCGAGTCCATGTCTATTGTTTCAGTAGTTTCGAATTACGTATGGTTCAGCCAAATAGGACATCAATAGGTAAACGAAGTAAATGAATTCCAACCATATTTGAAGCTCAAGTGATTAGAGCTGGGAATAGATAACATTTTAGTAGAGAGCACTTTTCCATTTATTGAGCATAACATAATGGGAATCTAGATTAGTTAGGTTAGGTGGCACTAGATAACGAATTGTTAAACCAAAAAAACAAACTACATACGGTGTTCAGTCGAAACGAAAATCTTGGTATGGAGCATTTTCCCCTTTAATTAGCATACCGTAATGGGAATCTGAATTAGTCATGTGACTGTTGATACTGAATACTGGATTGTGAACCTCAAGTGGAGTAAAAGTAATGTATTATAGAAATTTGGTGATGAACAATAGAAGGGGCAAACAAATATTTATACCGCATAAAATTTTGTGAAAATATGACAGTACAAGGGGAATGATGGGGTTGGGACATTCCTCAGATTTCAATTGTTCCATGCTGTAAACACTTCCAGAGGATTCAGTAACCAAAGTAAAAGTTTCAAAATCTGGTCTTCTCAGGAATATTTTCTTCACAAACCAAAAAGAAAGAAAATGAGATTTTCCATCAAACAAGTAATGAAGTCGCAAACACGTCTCAAGCACCTGTTCACAAAGAGAGAAAAGAATCGACGAAGAAATTTCAAGTGAAACTTGTAGGTTAGATGGTGAAATTAGCTGTTTTTTAGTCTTTATTTTATATTTTCTTTCCATTTGTTTTGTTTTCCTTATCACCTCAAAAATGCCTCGTAGCATTTGAGAATGGACAAAGCAAACAATCTTTTTCCAAGTAAGACTTTCTCTTGTGTATTTGATTACCTCCTAGGCAAGTTCGGGACCACTTGGAAGCAGATCATAACCATCATGGTGCTTAGGAGTATCCTTTTCGACAGGGATCAACTTCAAAATAACAGCAACGATCAAGCTTGCAGCGCCAATTAAGACACTGGTCAGCCATAGTTGCCAGCTAAGTGGTGTGGTGCTGGCAAAAGTGCCTAAGAACTCGACGATGACAACTTGGAAAACAACTGTAGCAAGCATGACGCCTATGAAAATCCAGCTGCCAAAAATGCCACGGAAAATGTTTATCTTCTCCATGTCACGGCTGTTTATTTCATTGAAGACCTGCATGGAACAAAACCAAGAAACCGCCAACTGGTTAGTGGAGGTCTTCAAGTAAAGAGAATGCAAATTCAATCTGATTAATGTTTGGTTAAGTTAAGAGAACGTTAAACAAGGAATCTGTTCATGTCTTCGATATCGGGTTTTTGTTATACTAGTAATGAGTACAAATGAATGAACTATTAAGGACTGCGACTGGTATGTAAATACAGTCGACAAGACAAAACCTGGCTTGACAGGATAATAAACTGAACTGAAAATGCTTACCTGACAAAAGACAAAGGTGTTAAAGATGAAAGTATTCAGAACCATTGTAGAATCTGAACCTTCAAGACCCAAAATCTGCTTCCCCGCGAAGTTGAAGGCTAAGAGTGCAGCCAGCTGGTAGATACTGTGTCCTATTATATTTCTCCACATTGTCTTTGTAATGAAACTCACATCCCTTCCAACAGGAGGCCTACTCATTAGCCCTTCATGAGGTGGCTCAGTGGCCAGTGCCAGTGCACCTAAAGTATCCATGATAAGGTTGACCCAAAGCAGCTGTACAGCAGTAAGAGGAGCAGATCCTGAAAGTTGTTGCAGCAGGTAAGTATCATCAGAGTCTAATACTCCTATTGTTATCACAATTAATGAAACTCTTCTCTCTCTCTCTCTCTCTCCCCCCGAGAGTGTGTGACTGTTGATTCCTTGATACACAGATCACTAGCAGAGTATTGAAGGAACTCAATCAAAGCAATAAATACCTGAGGCGCATGCAGAAATAAAATTGATCATCAAAGCCACAACATTGACAGTCAGCTGGAATTGCACGAATTTTTGTATGTTTATATATACAGAACGACCCCATTTAGCCACATTTACAATTGTGCTAAAGTTGTCATCAAGAACTATAATATCAGCACTTTCTTTTGCAACCTGTAATGTCATTTAATAAAAAAGTGAAGATTAGAAGCTGTTTAAAAAGGCAATATCTACCAAGTTCAAATCTAAGATCTAACGAAAAACCACAATAGGGTAAAATATATACATAAATTTGGAGTAGTTCATGTTCGAGCTGAATGGATATTAATGTTACAAACATGTAAAACTTTTTTCAGGAGAAACAACAATGCAAAAGTTTGCAGGGAGAGTTTGTAGAATTTCCCTAGCAAATGTGGAGTAAACACACATATACAGGAAAAAACGAGTTCTGCGTATATGTTGGAAGTCGATGTCTTCTTAGTGATGTATTAAATGCTTAAGCCTAATATTTTGAAGCCCGGTGCACTAAGCTCCCGCTATGCGCAGGGTCCGGGGAAGGGCCGGACCACAAGGGTCTATTGTACGCAGCCTTACCTCACATTTCTGCAAGAGGTTGTTTCCACGGCTTGAACTCATGACCTCCTGATCACATGACAGCAACTTTACCAGTTACTCCAAGGCTCCCCTTCATTTTGAAGACATGATATTGAAAAGAAAGACGAAAAGGAATATTCAAGCAGGCAACTTCAAGCATTGATGAGGTAGTTAATTTATCACAAATATTTAATATATAGACTACAATTGGTAAGAAAATTTTGAGGCAGGCTAATGCCCATATATGAGAACTGAAAAGAAGATAGAAAATACCAATTGGAGCCTGCAAGAAGAAAATGGTATATATGACCATATCAACCTAGAGCAGGGGAAAATTTACAAACCTCTGTTCCTGCTATACCCATAGCAAGTCCAATATCTGACTCATGCAAAGCAGGGGCATCATTTGTGCCATCGCCAGTGACTGCAACAACTTCTTTAAACATGCCTCTTAAATTCTTTACCAGCACATGCTTGTCCGTAGGGGATGATCGAGCCATAACCTGCATTCAATATATAAACATTTTTCAGCAAAATGCCTTCAAGCCACAAGGATCTACAAGGATGAGATAAAGTAATCAAAAGCACACCTGAATTCTAGGAATTATTTGCCTCATTTCATCAGGACTTTTATTGCGAAATTCTGGGCCTTCAATGGCCAAACCATCAGCAGTTAGTATACCACATTCTTTAGCAATGGCTTTGGCCGTATGGATATTGTCCCCTGTGACCATCCTTACAGTAATTCCAGCAGCTAAACAGGATTTAACTGCTTCTCTAACCCCAGGGCGAACTGGATCTTTGATTCCAACTACTGCAACCAACGTATAGCCACTTTCAGGAATATGATTTTCTTGATAACCATCTTCAATGTCCTTCAAAGCCAAGCAAAGAGTCCGCAAGGCTTCACAAGCAAACTCATTAATGACATCCGTGATGTTTGTAACCTGTTCTTCTGACATATCAACAATTTCACCATTAGAATCAATAAACTTGTCACACATTTTTAAGACTATCTCAGATGCACCCTTGCAGAAAGCACGGGTGTTGTTGTCAGGAAGAGCAACAAGCACTGACATTCTTTTCTTTGCTGAATTGAAAGGTTCAACTTTCAGCACTTTACAATCCCTTTTTTTATCATCGATATCACCAAGAAGTAATCCATAATCTAATATTGCAGATTCTGTGGGTGTACCCAGAACAGATTTTTTTCCATCCTTGTCTTTAACCACCTCAGCTCCTGTATTATGAAATATTGCCTGCAATAGAAAGTCGCGTGCATTTTCTGATAAATCTGTTACTCCATCTGCACCTCCACCTATTTCTACCTTTTTAGCCTTTTCACAAATCCATATTTTATCTACTACCATATGGTTTGTTGTTAGTGTTCCTGTCTTATCAGTGCAGATGCAAGTAGCTGAACCCATTGTCTCACAAGCAGAAAGATGCCTCACCAATGCTTTATTGTCCATTAACTTTTTCATTGCAAATGCAAGGCTTAATGTGACGGCCAGAGGTAGTCCTTCTGGAACTGCAACAACGATTATAGTTACAGCTGTGGCAAAGTAATTTAGAAGAGTTAATGCATCACTGGAAGACCATTTGGTGAATTGATGGTGAGTAGCTTTATCCACCAGAAATCTGACAATTAAAACAAGAAATGTCACCACAGCAAATCCCAGTCCTATCTTTCCAATGATAGTCGCAACACCATTCAGTTTAACTTGCAGAGGAGTCTCATCTTCTCCTCCCTCGCTAAGAGTTTCCATCAGCTTACCCCATTCAGTTCTCATACCAACAGTGCTCACTAGCATCTTAGCTGAACCGTCTTGTACTTTGGTTCCTGATAGAAGAAAAGGTCTTTTTTCAGATATGCTTACTGGTACACTCTCACCAGACAAGCTCGATTGATCAATTAGCAAGCTATATCCTGATATGAATATTCCATCAGCTGGAACAAGATCACCAATAGATAAGTGAACTACATCACCAACCACCAAGTCATAAATGGAAACCTTCTGCCTTGATCCATCTCTTGTGACCTGGATAGATATCTTTTTCTTCTCCTTATCCAAATCTCTGAACTGCAATGACTGCCTATAGTCACTAATTGCAGTAACCATGACTACCAATACTATGCTGAGTAGAATTCCTAAACCATCATAAGTTCCTTTTGGCCACCCTTCAGTAGCGAGTCCCACACCAATAGAAACAACAGCACAAACTATCAGGATGACGAGAGTTAAATCATGCAGAGCGTCCCACACAAATCTCCAAAAACTTCTAAACGGTTTCTCGGTAAATTTGTTTGATCCGTATATATTTTGTCTGACAGGCACATCACTGGATTTGACTCCTTCATTTGATGAGACTCTCAACTTACCTGCAAGCCCTTCAACACCTCCAAGTTTCTTTAAGGTTTTTATATCATAGGAACCAACTATAGATGCAAGTCTATCTGGCTTAATTCCAAAACCAGCTTCTCGAGCTTCTTCCGGCAAATCTTTTGCTAGTTCAGCCCCTATATCATCCCTGACCTGGTCGGATGTCCTACCATGATCACCAGCTGTAAAGAAATATAAAATGAAATGAGAAAAAGCAGAAAGAAGCTGGCAGACCTATATGTTTTAATGAGTCAAACGGAAAACTCAAGATCTGAGCAAATTATACCATGAATGAACTTGAGTGCTGCCATATAAGCCATGAAACCAACTCGAATCTTTTCCTGGAAATTGCATATGGTAAAAAGTGTAGCTTGACTCAGTACACAAGATTATAAGCGTTATATTGGTCAGCAACACAGTCCTCCATAGTATGGTTAACAAAATCCATAACCAAACTGATGCTTTCCGGTTATAAACTAGTTCCGTCATGAGACAACATAAACAAAATCAGATAAAGAAGCGGAAGACTGAAACCTAGTATTGTCACAAGATGGCTCTGAATAGGAACTCATCTACAGTATTTGAGCAGCAACTTGATTCCGGTTCTCACTTTCTAGAAGTAATCATATGATGGTTCAACTAACTCCCTTTCTAAAATCAAGATATTTGAGATTGAATTAAAACACCGATCAATCCCTCCTTTCTTTCCCCTGCCTCCGGACACCTTAGAATAGATTTGATTGGAAAACACTATATACAGGAACAAGAAAAATACTCCCTCTGTTTCAATTTGTTTGTCAAATTTTAACTTACACGGAGTTTAATAAAGTAAAAAGGACTTGTAAACTTGTGGCTTTAAACTAAAGAATGTAGAATGTACCAAAATTGTCTTTAATTTTATAGTCTTAAATATGTCACGTGGAGAGTTGAAATTAAAAAATTGCCAAAAAAAGAAAAGAGACGTTCTTTTTTAAGCAGACTAAAAAGTAAAGTAAGATAAATAAATTTAAACGGAGGGAGTAACTAAGTAACGATCATTGCTAGTGTCATAGATTAGTACGATGCCAAAAATCGACTAGATTTATTTAACAGATAGTTTTGTAAATGAACATGGCATAAGTGAGAACTAGATAATTAACACTTTATGACTAGATACTAATGCTTCTTGAACTGAAAAATCAAAAGGTAAACAACAAAATAACTATAGCAGCTGATAGTTGAAGTACTGCAGATAACAAGGTCAAAGTCACTAGCATAAGTTCATATTATAGGTGAGGGAAGAAAAACATCATCGTTCAGTGAGCAGACTGCCAGAGGGATCTGGTTTCTGCCAGCATAGGAGTATCTCAAAGAACTGAAACAGGAACTTGTATGGAAAAAAACAGCAAACTAGGGAAATCACCACCTAGATTGAATAAATCTTTTTTCTTCTCTCTTTAAATACTACTATGAGAAGCATAATTATTTGATTTCATCATGTACTTTTTTGAGCATTTTATTCAAAGCATAAAGCATTCACATGTAAGTTACTGTATATTTTTTATGCTTCATGATTTTAGCATTCTTTCAAATCATCGTAGAAAGAAATAATTTTTCCTGCAAAAGGTTTCCTGTTTCTCTTTCTTTGCTTTGCGTTCTTGAACAGCTTTGAGACATTGATTTATTGATGTAGATAAATAAACCCAAAGTTATAAAATTGGATTAGATGGTGAAGTAAAATAATCCAGGCAAGGAATATGGGCATATGTCAAAAGAGTACATTTACAGTCACAGACAACAAGAATATACAAAAAGAGGGAATTTTTTTTTATAAGATAAATACGAGAAGTGGGAACTGATATTCCATGTGGCAACCAAGGATAAGGCAAAACAAAAAAAAACACTTCTGGGTGGGACAAACGAAAAAACTGCAGATGGGACCATGCTGCCTTGTGATCAATGACAAAAAAAACACAAGATATTTTTTTCCAGTCACCCGTCCCCTTCTGTACTTCTTTTGTACTATCCACTTGTGCTAGAGGAAATGTCAATATCACAAGGAAGTTTCACGGAAATTTCGATGCTGAATATGTTTTTATATTGAAGGAGAGCGTTAGAACAACTCGAATTCGAGTCGTGAAAACAATTACTATAGGTTGACTATATCACATCTTGGAATGCGAACTTTTTATGAATTCTACTATCGTGGAATGTTTTATGCATCAATCTGCCTTTTTACTACGTGTTTATATTAGCTAAACTTTGGCCCTTTGGGGCTTTGGGACTACATCAACAATTACTTATTCCGTACTAGTATTTTCCCAATTCTAAAATCCCAAAACCCATTATTCAGAACCCAACCATCACTCAAAGATTCTTTAAGTTCTTGAGAAAGGTGATTATCATATAATTTAAGTATGTGCTTATGCACATAAAAACAAAGCTATGCCAGAGATGAGATATGGTCTGTTTTTTTCTCCATGCAAATTGAAGTTTGGTAGTAATGTGAAAGGGCGTTTTGGACTGCCACACTGAGCTCCCTATGATTGCTAGAAGAAATGTCTATTTCAAACGGAAGTTTCAAGGAAATTTCGCTGATGACCAGGTGTTTAGTAGCTAGACTTTTGCACTACATAAAATACAATATTAGAACCCAAGCCGAAAAAATTTATTGTCTCTCACTGAGACTAGTTGTGTGAGACAAAAAAAAAAGCTTCACATGATTAATGTTTCGAGGCACATATTAAAGTTTTCCTGCCAATATAACAGTCTTTTGAGGGCTCAATTTCGAAAGTATAAATACTCACCATACAATTGACAGTGGCTTTATATGTATAGAAATGGGGCAGAACATAAGTATGATCATGAAGGCACCTAAAAGATCTCAACTTTTATAACGTATTAGAAGACAAATTAACATTAGACTTTTGGACAATTTCTAAATGCAAATGGGGATTTAAATGTTGACCATTGTAGATGCTTACTTAATCCTTACTTAAATAAGCAATTGTTAAGCTAATTTAATGTAAAGCACAAACATCAATGGAGAAAGATAACATGACATATATATACCTAAACCAAAACCCAAAAAGGGTCACCCAAAAAAAGAATAAAGAAAATCTTCACTTATCTTTTCACTGAACTACCGTGATTTTTTAGATTTTCTTGATGGTCCCCATAAACTATCAATTGCGCTATCCTATTGTAGGGAGCCCACAGCATCAGAAACAGTACCAAACGGGTTGGTATATATATTAAAATATCGTAGGACTTGGATCACTTATTTTGGCTCTAGAGTAGACTACTATCCACAACTGGCTAGGGCCCCAATTTCCTCTAAAAATTCATTGCAGATAGTAGTTGTAGCAGGAATCTTTATAACGTCCCTATTAATAGAGCAGTTAACAGTTTATCAATAGAAAATAAATATGGTGTTTGACCTGCCGACCATCTGGTTTGAATAGTTGCATAATCTATTATATATTTCATCTATCTCAAATTATTTATCATGATTATTAAAAATAATTGTCTCAGATTATTTATCGTCTTAAAAGTTTAAGACATAACTAATATTTTTTTTTCCATTTTAACTTTAGTAAAATTTTGTCATTAATGAAAATGACATATAAAATATACTAAATATTTAATGGAGAGAGATTATAATTTAGATATAAATTAAGATAAAGAATCAAATATCCCTCTTAATTAATATTTCTTAAAAGACGTCTAAAAAAAATAACAAATAATTTGAGACGGATGAGTACATCATAAAGCTAGAAAATGTTTGTAATAAACCATTAAACAATTATACATTATCTAACCAGATGTGGTTTCTAACTGACACCAATGTTTTTTTATATATTCTCATAAATGTTTTTTAAATAAGTTTAATAAATAATATGAGGAAAGTTTAGACAAAATTTGGAGGTTTTACATATAGTTATGGAAATTAAGACACCATGTAGAGATCGGGTAAAAGACGGCTCCGAAATTAAATAAGTCTTCAAAAGTGTATTTATATGCTTAATTATAATCTGACACATATTTTTCCCACATGAAAGATCCATAATTTTGTCTCTATTTATTTGAACAGCATGTCCTCCATATTAATTTCAGATTACACCGAATATTTTGTTGATGGTCCTCCATATTAAGCTAGCAAGGGGAAGATGGTCCAGTAAGGAACCAAACAGAAAAAGGACCATGATTTTTTCTAATTTATCGCATCCGAAAAGTCAAACAAGAATGTGTCATTGTAGGAAAAGGAAATATAATAAGAGTATCAAATAGGGAAGTTCTAAACGAACTTTTTGACAAATAAAAAGCTAGTTTTTTAGGATCTGTGATAAATTTTCGATAGGTGAAAATATTTTAAATATATTTTGGACATAAATATGATGAAATTTATAGAGTAGGAGAGATTAACTATTGCGGAACAATTTGGGTTAATTAGTTTTGTAGCCTTTATAAAAAAAAATATGTTTTTTTACAAGCGATATTTATTTTTACACATTAGAGATCTGAACAGTTTATCAGAAACAAACTTTCTATTTGTAAAGGTAGAGATAAAATTTGTGTATATTCTATCCTCCTCAAACTCTACTCGTAAAATTTCAATGATATATTATTGTTGTAGATGATTAGAGATCTGAACAATTTATTTTTTTCTACTCATATTGAATGCGATAATAGGAGACATTTTCCCCCAACAATTTCGATGTTTTCCATCCATGTAGATATATTTTAGCACACATACTTATCAGGCATGCATTAGTGTTCTAGCAAAAATATCTAATTATCCATTTAGCAGTAAAAAAAAACAAAAGAAAAATTCAAACAAAACGAGATTTCAAAGCCGAAAAGTCTTCGCTGATCCAAAGGAAAAAAAGCAGAAAGTTTCAAAAAGAAAAAGTAAATCTTCTCCACAGATCATAATTGTAACTCACTTTCCGGCTTATTTCTCGGAAAATGAAAGAGATCTGTTTCCATCTTTTCCAATGAAACGTACAAGTATTGCAGCATATCGTACAAGTATTGCAGCATATCGTACAAGTATTGCAGATTTGTTGTTGGTTATTATCATACTCAAGAACTTATTCTCCGGCTTATTTTCTCTTCAGATAAAACGTACAATTACTCAAAGCACATTGTACCTCACTTGTAAAGGATTTAACATTTCCATTAGTCTCTCTTCAATCCTCTTTGATTAAACGTACATGAATTTACGCATAACGTATCAAACATATTAAGCATAGATTTCCTATTTCTAGCAACAATCTCTAATCATCTACATTTAACCGTAATCAGATTAAAAAAAGAGATTTCAGAAATCGAAAAATATTATTCTCCTCGGAAAAAACGAATAAAAATTTCAGAAAAAGTATTCGTCACTGTCCTCGCAATTTTCCTGTTCATTTCCTTTTCCGACTCATTTTCCGGCAAATTTTCACGGAAAACAAACAAAAAACAAAAAGAGATGAACAAATACTACTAATAAATAAGCAAAGCAATAACGTACTCTGGTTTTCTCCATGAGCTCTTTAGCTTCTTCACGTTTCTCCAGATTTGGAGCATACCGAAACCGTCGCCGGCGATTCCTAACGAGAGAAACAGCATCTCTCCACCTCCTCTGAGCTTCTTTCGACGGATGTTTCGCCGGCAAATCAAACGTCTCCGGCTCCAATAGCTTCTCCATTAACAATGTCTACGCCGAGATGTGTAGATCAATGTAATATACATCAAATAAAAATTATGAAAAAATGGAAAATATTTATTTGGGGTTTTATTATTGGACTAAAAAAAATTCAGCGGGGATTGGTTATGGTATATATATATATACGTGCATTTTGTTTATTCTTTCTAAATATAGATTAGAAGACGCGTTGATTTAGGATGAAATTGTGGAATTAGTCCCTCTAAGTCGGTTTAGATTGTTAACTCTGACCCTCTATTTTTGACTTTTTCTAAAACTGAAAAAGGTTAGGACTATGCTAAAAAATGGCGCCTTTAATTTAGATGTATTTAAACTAACACTGTAAAATATTTTATTATTACAATTTTAAAATTCACAATAATCATCCTTCAGCCTCAATAATTAGGAAAATATTATACCCGCAAGGGTAGCCAAGTTGGTGTAGCAGTGGAGCGCGGGACCGCAAGGTCACGAGTTCGATCCCCTGCATAAACCTTCTTGATTGAGCCTGTCACACATGGCTTGTCAAGTGTGGTTAATCGGCTGACGTGGTTTGCAGGCTATTGCGTCAGTCCGGAGTTTACCATGTGCGCACTCGAGAGAGTAGCGATTGCGGGTTCCTTCGTCAAAAAAAAAAAAAAAATATATCCATTATCCCGAAATTAAACTCCATGATATCGTTATATAGTTTGAACTCGTGAAAATAAAATTTAAAAAAAATTAGTGAACTCCAATCATATGAAACTTCAAATCTTCGGATGTTATATGTCGGAAATTGTTCCAAAGTGGATATACTTGTCAATTTTTGCTTACTGTAGATGTTGCTTAAGTGGTAGTCACAAAATCCAGTATTTGTGCATTTCAATCAACATAATAATAATAATAATAATATATTCATTGAAATTTTATAAGTGGGGCCTGATAGGTAAATATGTATGCAGACCTTATCTCGATCCTATTTTTGTGGGATAGAGAGGCTATCAGGTCATCAAATAATATTTCTACATATCAATAAAAAAAGTAAAAGTGATTTGTTGATATAAAAAGAGAATAAAGCAACGGTGTATATATACTTTAAACTCTTTCATTTAATGAAAAAAACAGGAGTAAAGAGCATGAAGAGCATAATATTATGTCTAATTAAGGGACAATCTTTGTGCACTAATCTCCCGCTATGTGCGGGGTTTGGGAGGTCGGACCACAAATCTATTATACGCAGTCTTATCTTGCATTTCTGCAAGAGGTTGTTTCCACTTCTTGAACTCATAACTTTTTGATCACATATTTATCGATTATTTCAAGGCTCCCTTCATTATGTCTAATTAAAATAGAAAAGTAAATAAAGATTGAGAATTTAGGATATGATACTTTTGGAGTCATTACTTCAAAAGTTAAGAGATCTCATAATACTTTTTGAAAAGTTTCCATAATACTTTTTTCCTTCTTTTAGAGAATATTTAATTGGTATATTTTCCTTAAAGTGTTCTAATTTTATAGATACAATAATGATAATAATATATCTAGTGTAATTCCATAAAGTATGATTCTTAATTTTATATATGATGAAACAAATCAGCCATTGTTTATTTCTCAATTTTTTTTAATTGTATCTCGATTTAGTATGGCTAAAAGGGAATTGAAAATTTTCATTCCTTCTTTTCAATTATAAATGAATTTGTTAAACTTGTTTTAATATAACCATATAATATCCCGTACATATTGACCTTACTATCTCGATTTAAGAATCATTATGGCCCAAAAGTATACTTCTTTTTGTTTTTACCAAAAGGAAATATTGCCTTAGAAAATTTATTTATTGCTCAACTGACCTTTAAGTTTCAGTCCACGACCATTTGAGTACTCAAACTTCCATTTAATTTGTAGCTGATCTCAAGAGAGACTCAATTTGATGGCCAAACATAGGTCATTGGTAAATTACCAATTTTTCAGTATATTGAATTTTATTTAGGGAAATTAGTAATAACAAATAACAGTGTAAGATTGTATTAATCTCCATTCGGGAGTCTTTCTCATTAGTACAAATATATATAGTGTGTACAATGTGGGATCCTAATACAATAAGGATCTTATATCTACCATAATTATACAATACTAAATATTACAAAATATATGAGGGATATTTTATAATATATATGCTAATACACCCCTCAATCGGAGCGGGAGGAGGCCGGACGCTTAGACTGGATCTAAAGTTGAGGAATAGTTGTCTAGGTAGTCCTTTCGTGAATATATTTGCATACTGATACGAAGAAGGCACATGAAACACCTTAACATGTCTGATAGCAACCTTCTCACGAACAAAATGTATATTCATCTCAATGTGCTTGGTTCACTGATGTTGAACCGAATTATGAGATAAGTATATTGCGGATATGTTATCACAGTACACCAAAGACGTCTTACGCAAGGGACACTGAAGCTCTAAAAGGAGGTTTCAGAGCCAGCAGATCTCAGCAACAACATTGGCAACGCCTATATACTCTGCTTCTACACTCGAACGGGATAGAGTGGCTTGCTTCTTGGCAGACCACGAAATAAGATTATCCCCTAAGAACACACAATAGCCGGAAGTGGAGCGTCGCGTGTTCGGACAGCCTTCCCAATCTGCATCCGTATATGATAACAATATGGTCGGTGTACAGGGGTAGGGATGCAATCCATAATCAAGTGTGCCCTTAACATATTGAATGATACGTTTAAGAGCAGTAAAATGAGGCTCCATGGGGGCATGCATAAACAAACACACCTGCTGAACGACATAAGCAATATCAGGCCTGGTGAAAGTAAGATACCGAAGTGCACTTGCAAGACTCCTATAAAGTGTAGGATCAGATACTAGATCACCATCAATATCACTGAGCTTTGACTTAGAGTCAACCGGAGTGGGCATGATCTTGCAGTTCGCTATTTTAGCCATGTACACAATCTCCTCTACATACTTACGCTGGCACAGGAATATAGTATCTGCAGATCTAGTCACTGATATCCCTAAGAAATAACTTAACATCCCCAAGTCAGTCATAGCAAATTCGGATTTAAGTAGCGCAATGATCTCATTTTTTCATACATCAGAGGAGGCAGTAAGCACAATGTCATCCACATATAACAACAAATAATCAACGTTACTACCTCGATGAAAAATAAATAGAGTATTATCACACTTGCTGCATACAAACCAATATGCATGATGTATTGTGCAAAATGTTCATACTACGCTCTAGGGGCCTGTTTCAAATCATAAAGTGACTTACGAAGACGATATACATAGTGAGGGGCCTTTGGATGGACAAAGCCTAACGGCTAGTGCATGTAAACAGTTTCTATCAAGTCCCCATGTAAAAAAGTATTCTTCACATCAAGCTGATGAATCGACCAATGCTTACCCATATCTATACTCAGAACTGTGTGAATGGTAGCCGGTTTAACAACTAGAATGAGTGTCTCACCACAATCAATACTCTCATGCTGATTAGTACCATTAGCCACAAGTCTCGCCTTATATCTCTCTAGGTCACCAGTATCTCTGTATTCGTAATGAAAAAGCCGCATGCATCGGATCACATTTACCCTCATCCGGTCCAGGAATCAAATCCCAAGTGTGCTATTTTGTTAAAACATAAAATTCCTCATGCATGACTGCATTCCAATTTGGGTCAAGTTTGGCTATTTTTAGGTTTTTGGGAATCGGGAATATGGTTTGTGTGGACAGGTTAACCTGGAGTTTGGGTTTGAAAATTTTGTGTTGGGCACGGGTTTCCATATGGTGCGTGGGGGTAGGGGTAGGTTGGGTAGTATGGTGGGTAGGTGAATTAGGGGTATGGATGGCATTGATGGTGTTGGGTGTGAGTGAGGGTTGGTCGATGGAGTGTGGTGAAAGGCTGTTGGTTGCAGGTGATCGAGATATGGTGGGTGGGGCTGAGGAACTGGTCTAAGCCGTATCCGACGACGGAATGAGGTTGGATGGTTGTGATGGGGCTGTGACGGGTCGGTTTGGGTTTGGGTCTGGGTTTGGGTACTGTATGGGGTTCGAGGGTCCGGTACAGTGAAGGGACTGGGTTGGTTGACAAGAAGGGCGACGTTAGATGGCAGCGACATTGTGGATGTTAGTGAAGTTTTCCGGTGGGTGGAAGAGGCGATACCGGGATGGGTCAGTGATGTAGCCGATCGATTATCGATGGTGGGGTGGAAATCATCGGTGACTGAGAACTGGTGTAGTGACTGCCGGTAGTGGCAGTGGCAGGTGGCTGAGGAACAGTGTTGGTGGTACGGCGGAGTTCGGTGAGTATGACGGGGGATGTGTTGGACTCTTCTAGAAAGGTATAGTCCGTGTTTCAGAATTTTTTGGATGTTTGCAAAGGGAAAGATTATCTTGTCATACGTGACATGACGTGAGATGTGAATTTGATGAGTGGACAGGTCATAGCACATATAGCCCCTATGATTAGACGAAAAACCTACGAAGACACACAGAGTGGTTCGGGGTTCTAATTTGTGAGGGGCGGTAGAGGCAAGATTGGGCTAGCAAAGGCAAATGAAGATCCGAAGGTGATCATAGGAGGGGATCCTACGATAAAAAATTTCGGTTGGGGTCATGTTATGAAGAGTACTAGTAGGTAAAATATTAAGGATGTATACTACCATTTTGACTGCATAGACCAAAAAGATGGAGAGAGAGAGACATGAAATAGGAAAGTACGAACCATGTTATTTATGGCACGGATGATTCGTTCTACTTTGCTATTCTGAGGGGAGGTGTGGGGACACAAAAATCGAAAAACCATGCCATTATTTTTGAAAATTTGTGAAACGTGGAATTATTAAATTCACGACCATTATCACACTGGAAAGATTTGATGGCTTTTTCAAATTGGATTTTGATACAAATACAAAACTCAAGAAACTTGGCAAAAACTTCTGACTTGAATTTTAATGGGTAAATCCAAATAAAGTGAGAGAAATCATCTAATAAGACTAGTTAATATTTATGACCCAGTCAGTTAGTAATGGGAGATGTCCATAAATCAACATGAATAATATCAAATAAAGAAAATGTAACACTTAAAAGATAACTGAAACGGAAGGCGAACATGTTTGCCTGACGGGCAAGAAAAATAATGTTGGGCAAGTTTCACATTATTACATTTAATAATGTTGTTGCTTCTAAGAAAATTAAAAACAGGAGCTCCTGGGTGTCCAAGTCTATTATGCCAAGTTGACGGGGAGATAATAGTGAGAGATATAAGAGAGCAGGGCCTGGCAGCGGATATGGATGGGAAATGATAGAGATCCCCCGTGCTATTGCATCTCGTAAGAGGTGTCCCCGTATGAAGATCCTTCACAGTAAAACCAAAAGGGTCAAAGTCAACAGAAATAGAATTATTACGAGTAAATTTTCGGACAGATATTAAGTTTTTAATAATATTGGGAGCATACATGACGTTATTTAGGGAGAAGGGTGGGTGAGGCAGTTGGGTGTAAGTTGTACCATAACCCTGAATTGGAATGAGATGTCCATTACCAACAGTAATAAATTGAGGATACTTTAAGCGAAACAGTTTGGAAAGATTACCTGACGAGCGGGTGAGGTGAAAAGTGGCTCCCGTATCCATATACCATTTTTATCGGGTTGCTGGAGGTTTAAGGTGTTGAAGGCTTGACCCAAATCAGTGAGGGCCAGACCCGAATTGGACTACTGTTGGGCCATCATGAAATTGGCCTGCTGGGGCAGACCTGAAACTTGCATTGGGAATGGGAATTGGCCCAGAACACTTCGATGTCCCGGGTTCTGGTACTTGGCCATCAGGTGCTAGTAATTAAATGGAACCGAGGCCCAAGGTCTAGTGTTGGGCCACTTTCTTGGGCCAGCCCACATCGGTGCACTAATGGCCTGCTGCTAGGCCTTTTCTCCTCTGTCGCGGCCCTTACCACCATTTCCGTTACTGCGGCCTCTGCCGCATCTGCCACCGTGGCTATCCCGCGTTTGGTGGTTGTCCGGCGGTGGCAGCTGGGTGGTGGCGACGGCGTTTGTCACTGGATTTTCAACTGCTAACGCCTTTTGATTGTGTTCGTCCTGTTTGGTACGTCGGGTTTCCTCCAAAAGTAATTGTGAACGTGCCCTGTTGAAACTCAAAAGTGGGTCAACTTGTTAAATCATAGTCGTAAGAGTATCATATTCACCCTTTGGTAAGCCCGCAATCACTTGTAGTACCATTTTGATTTCGGAAACAGGCGTCCCCACGTTGGATAATTGGTCCGCAACTAGTTTTAATTGTTTACAATACTCCAACATGTTAGCAAAATTCTTGAGGCGTGTATTGTTGAACTGCTCCTCCAAATACATGGCACTAGTATGTTTGTTATCGTAAAATATTTCCTCCAAATGTACCCATAACTTACGAGCCGAGACACCTGTTTTCATGATTGTGTGAAGCAAATATTTAGAGATGGTGCCATAAATTCATTGTTTGACAATAGCGTCAAGACGACGCCACGTCGTGTCTGCAACGCCATTGGGGTGAGGGACAGAGTCATCAACATGGTCAAGTACGTTGTACGCGCATGCGTGAATATGAAATAGTTCAACCCACGATGCATATTGACCATCTTCTTGATCAAGAATTAAGGGAATGAAATTCTTGATATTTGTAACGGAGAACGCCGGATGGAAAGAAGAAGTGGAAGACGCTAGGGGGTTGTCTATGATGACTGTGGAGGAGAGGCGGCGGAAGCCTTAGGAGATGTGGGAGGAGACATGGAAGCCAAAAAGGGAAGGAAGAAAATTGGAAAACTGAAAAAATAAATATGTGGCAGCCGTGGGCCGAGGTGTGGGGTGGGGGGGGGGGTCGGCGACAAGCAAGAAAAAATAAGAGCTTTGGTGTTTTAGGGTTTGGCTATTGATACAACGTAAGAATGTATTAATCTCCCTTCGGAAGTCTTTCTCATTAATACAAATATATATAGTGGGTACAATATGGTATCATAATATAATAAGGATCATATATCTACCATAATTATACAATACTAAATATTACAAAATATATGGGGATACTTTATAATATACTAATAAACAGAAACAAAGAAATAGAAACATAACTATATTTAAGTGTCGAAACATCTTCTACAGAATACTTATCTCTGTTGTCGTTGTTCATAGGGGAAAAGATTAAGTTTATCTCTTTCCTATTCAAAACTTGAATAATTCTATCCTCCATTGAATTTTTGGTCTAATACTACCCTCGTCGTTAGGGAAAAGTTTCTTTATTGTCCTTGACCTAATGGAATTCCAAGATGAGGATAATCTTAAGAAATAGTCGAAAGTTGAGGGAAATATGAGTTTTTTTCTTAAAAAATGGAAATGCAAAGTTCTCAAATTTCATCTGGAGCTTCGTTAATAGCAAAGACAAATGTCAAATATGATATAATCTGCCGGTGGAGATATTATAAGTTGTCCCGAATGGTGGTATGCCGAATCTTCTCTTCTACCAAAATGGACACATTTGGTAAAACAAACTTAAATGTGTGTTCATGAAACATATGTCATGTCTGATAATTTAGGTAAAGGAATAATAAGGGAAAATTTAAAAGTTTACTCGCTATCATCAAGGAATGTAGTGAGATGATTGAAATCTCTTCACTCTTAATTAGATGTTTCAAATTTTTGAGAGTGAAAAACTACATAGTAAGGAACGTTCTACCCTTTTAGTGGATCTATCCGGCGTGAATCTGAATTAATCGGACCAATAAGCTGTGTTCAAACCTGGGAATGAGAAACTTCTTGGCAGGGAGCGTGTTGATCCAAGGGTTTCACGGGATACCATTCGTCGAAACTTTTTACTAGATACGTATATATAGATAATAAATAAAATGAAAATACCATGTATAAATATTTTTTTAAAGAAAAGGACGCTGCCTGTCTTTATAGTGAATGTTGACATCACTTAAGAAAATTCTTGCGTATGCCACTGCTCTACTAGTAAACCTACTCTGCACAAATATGAATTAATTGGACCTCTAGATTACTGATGCAAATAACTAAAAGAACTACTCCCTTCATATAATAAAAAATATTTACTTAGCCTTTATTTTTTTTGTTTAAAAAGAGTGTTCACTTATCAAATCAAGAATGTATTAACTTACTTTTTCAAATTTGTCCTTATTAACTGTTAGATGACATAATCCCAATACAAATTTAACTAGGAGAATTTTAATCAAATTATCTATTTTTATCGAGATTTTTTTATTTAAGAATGTGCAAAAGATTAAGTGAACACTCTTTTTATAACGGGGGAGTAGGATATGTTTGTCTGCCGTGGAAGCATTATCGTATCGTTGAAGTTGGAATGGAAAACCATTTTAGTTTCCACATCAGTTTCGTCTGGACTATTAGTCAATTTTGAAAATATTTGGTAATTTGCATACGCAAATTTATTGCAACATTGACTTTGAAAGAAACATTTCTTTTTCTTTTCTCATGGAAATTTAATGGAATTAACCACATGACGATGCCCATAAGAAAAGACTTCAACAATGTCTTTTATAATTGACCAATAATAATAAATAAATAAATAAATAAAGTAGAAGAAAGAAATATCAGGTCAAGAAGACTTCAATTTTCTAATGGGAACATGCATAAGCTTGACTTTAACTTATCACGTGTGTTTGGTGTCTTTCAAAATGTTCTCTTTGGAAAATAAGCAATTTTCTTCGAAGATTACATAAAGAGAATAAAGCAAAGTTATGTATGATTAATTGCTTTCCCGGTCATGCCAGAGAAGTTGTATGTATTCTAATTTAATTGAGATAACTGACGTTTGAAAGATGATATAAGCTTAAATCGCATTTTCAAAGTATCTCAGATCTTTCCCTTTGTTCTTTTTTGGTTTCTTGAAAAGAAACTGAATTATAGTAAAGGTTAAAAAATATTTATTGTCTAGGAATTTTAGCGTACAACAATGATTTTGCAAAGGTAATACATAGCTTCATTAGATAAATTTTGTTAAATAAGTGATCTCAAAACACGTCGTTCGATTTATGCTGCTATGTGTCTTGTTTGTCTTATTTACTTGCATTAGTTATTGCTTCTTTTTTTTTTTCAAAAATTCGTTATCATGACTTACGCATTTTGTTTGTCGTACTTTGCTTGGGCTTGGGCTTGGGCTTGAGCTTGTGCTTTGTTTGAGTCGAAGGTCTCTCGAAAAAAACCGCTCTACCTACTAAGGTAGAGGTAAGGTCTGTGTACACTCTATCCTCTCCAAACCACACATTATGAGATTTCACTGACCGTTTAAATCAGATCACTATTTCAATACAACAAAAAGGGTTTACTATAGTCAGTGCATGCAGTGACCTGCAGTTCAAAAAAAAAAAAAAAAAAACATAAACCGACCGACAAATATTGCAAGTTAAACAATGTTTTTTCCCCTCCAGCAATCAGTGCCTTAATCTATGTCTTTCGTGGAGTGTTGTCCGTGTCATTCAGTTGGTGTTACGATAGCTTGCAATTTGTGCAACCAGTCGACGTATTGACCTTGCTCCTTTCTGTGTAGGTGGAGTAAGAGCGAATCCACGAAACTTTTACCAACTCCTCTTGCTTCTAGATATTTGTAGAGCTCTTCTTGAAGTCACTGATCTGATGAACTGAAAAAACTGATACAATATTTGACTCAAATATGATGCATGAAACTGAATAGGAAGTATCGCTCTATTGGAGCAAGAAAAGGCACACACAAACATCTTGAAACAGACAAGAAAATTGCTAAACAGGAAGCAACGAGAGCAAAAGAAAGCGACACGGAAAACAATGTATGTATTTATGAAAATGTAAAGATAGGATTACAGCTCGCTTCTTTATTCGAGCTAATAAATACTATACAAAATCCTCCTTTTGTTCAAAAATACCATTTGAACTCTTTTCATATCAATTTCAAGTGCTACCAAAATTTGGGTGAAGGGGTATCAATACAATTTCAAAAAATTATGATAGAACTCCACAATGATAGAATACTAAAAAAGAAATAATATAATGTTTTCTATTCATAGTGCTTTGATATGGTTGTTTTACTTCTGTCATCTATTGTCTCACATTTTCTTATGATTTCTCTTGAGCTGAGGGTCTCAGAAACAGTCTTTGTACCTGTCAAGGTAGGATAAGGTCTGCGTATACTCTACCCTTCCCCTGATATTATATGAGTATGTTGTTGTTGTAATACAATGATTTCTATAACCCACATCTTCTTTTTGTTCAAAAATTGTTGTAACGGAAATAATATTAATCCAATGGGCTGTCTCAGTCATAAAAAAAAATTACTTCTCTCCCTTTTTATCTTCTTATTTGCCTTTCTTTTGTATTCCTTTCGGTACCAAACATAGGTTTGTTTCATACTCCCACCTGTTTTTCCAGAACATTTTTGAAGTTGTATTTATTTACTTGTAATCCATTTGCACAAATTTTCAATAGACGAGGGTTAGTAGTTGGAATATGGAAACTGAGAAGTAATAGACATGTACCTTACCCTTGGCTCTGCTTCCCTTCTTATGCCATGAATTTGTGAGATGATTAGCCTAGGTGCCTGGGAATTCTCACCAGAATATGTAGGTTGTTTACTGTCTTATTGTTTGTTCATTTGCTTTGAAAGGCTACTAGCTCGCGAGGGCATCAACGCAGAGCAGCTTGCTCGTGATCTTAAGTCATTTGAGTTAAAGGTAGAGTTTTCCTTCTCATTTAGAGCTTTGCCAAGTTGTTTATTTATTTTTGATAGTGCTCCACTTTGAGAATTTATACATATACAATGGATGATTACATATGAATGGTTTTGAGGTAATGGATGAAAAAGTCAAAGGTTTGGTAGATATTTTATTGATAATGATGTTTATCCAACTTTGTGGAATTTCACTGAATATGTGTTGTTATTGGTGATGTTTATCCAACAACATCAAAGTTAGTATTTGGTCTTGCATATAGGACTTACTTTAGGATGTAAAACCAGCAGTAAGAAGGTGCTGATGAAAAGTACATACAAAAGAAAACTATTACAACATGTGTAAAGAGCTTAGAAAACAATCACCTCCGGCTCTAAATCAAGATTCGGTGCTTTGTTGAACCAAAAACTAAGCAAGGATATACACTTAAGCTTAAGATTAATGATGTTGTCCTTGTCTTCAAAAACTCTCGCATTTCTCTCTCTATCTCTATGACCCACCAAATCACTGCAGGGATTGTCTTCCAAATTCTCCTGGGAAGATTTGGATATATCTAGTTTATGCCAAGATAACAAGAAGTCTACGGTGTTTATCATATAAGTCTTACTTTGAGTTGTGCCAAATGTTTGTCAGATGGTGTTTGTGCTAACGAAAAAGCTATGAGAAGGACGCTAATATTATGCATGACTACAATACTTTTGTTGCATTTGTCCATCATTTAACTGAGTCAACTCATAGTAATGGGACACAAATTAGAATTTGAAAGAAATAATTTCCTTGATTATTATTTTTATTAATAAATGAGTATATATACAATTTACAATTTCCATAATATGGAATATCCTATTTTTATTCTACTCCCAAAACCCTATTATATTTGTACAAGAATTCTACAAGTATGGTAAGTGTACAATGCTAATTAAATACAAATAACATATTATCAAAAACAATAATATACACGGTGTGTATACCGTGTATATTATGCGTGTATATTATGGTATATTTCACACCCGTACGTTGAGACCGTCCCTAAAATCTTCAAATAGGACCGAGGAAGACCCTTAGTAAAGATGTCTGCAATTTGATACCTGGAAGGGACATGTAAGACGCGTACTTGTCCACGAGCTAGCTTTTCGCGAATAAAATGGATATCCATCTCAATATGTTTAGTGCGCTGGTATTGAACCGGATTCTCAGAAAGATATACGACACTAATATTATCACAATATACCAAGGTAGCTTTTTGAATGAGAAAGTGAAGCTCCAAGAGAAGATTACGTAACCAACATGATTCAGAAACCACATTGGCTACCCCTATACTCGGCCTCTGCACTGGAGCGTGATAAGGTAGTTTGTCGTTTGGCAGACCATGAGATCAAGTTATCGCCAAGAAACATACAGTATCCAGACGTAGAGCGTCTGGTGTCCGAACAACCACCCCAATCAGCATCGGTATACGAGACAAGTGTAGAGGCTGATGATGGATATAGATGCAAACCATAGTCAAGTGTTCCTTAGATGTATCGGATAATGCGTTTGAGCGCATTCATGTTCTCCACCCTAGGATCATGCATAAACAAACACACATGTTGTACGGCATACGTAATATCGAGTCTCTTGAAAGTAAGATACTGAAGAGCTCTGGCAAAACTGCGATAATGAGTGAGATCCTCGTAAGGTGAGCCAGCCACAGCACCCAGCTTGGGTTTAGTATCAACAGGAGTGGAAGTAGACTTACACGAGGACATACCAGCCCTATCAATTATCTTAGCGGCATACTTCCGTTTTGATAAGAATAACCCACATGTATGATGAGCGACAACAATCCCCAAGAAAGTAACTCAAGGGCCCCAAGTCTTTCATAACAAATTCAGAATTGAGTAGTGTCATGATAGACTTGTGTAAATCATCAGAAGAAGCTGTCTAGATATTATCATCCACATATAATAGAATATATGCCAAGGAAGTACCACGACGATAGATGAATAGAGAATTATCAGACTGGCTATGAGAAAACTCAATAGTAGATACATAGTCTGCATATCGCTTATACCAGGCCCATGGGGCCTGCTTAAGCCCATACAATGACTTCTTTAATAAACAGACATGAGTAGGATATGTGGGGTCTAGAAAACCCAAGGGTTGATGCATGTAAACTGTCTCATTAAGATCACCATGTAAGAAAGCATTCTTCACATCCTTTTAAAGAGCCAAACTGAGAACAGCTCGAATGATAGCCGGTTTGACTACCGGACTAAATGTCTCACCACAATCCACGCCAACTTGTTGAGTTTTACCATCACCTACAAGACGAGCTTTATGTCTCGCAAAAGAGCCATCAGAATTATCTTTATGAGTAAAAATTCACATAGACCGAATAATATTAACACTAGAAGGACGGGGGACCAACTCCCACATTTTATTTTCAATAAGAGCATTATATTCGTCGTTCATAGCCAATTTCCAATTTGGGTCATTTAAGGCAGACACTGGGTTACGTGGTAGATGGGATTTAGAAACATTAGAATTGAGATTAAAATGTCGTTTTGGTTTAAAAATACCCCTTTGACTACGAGTAACTGGCCCTTGACTCGAGGAGGAAGCGGGTGGATTTTGGTCAGTGGGTGGGCTGGTAACAGACCGGCCAGCAAGCAGTGGGCCTGCTTGGCCCAATGACGGAAACATGGGCTGGAACAGAAACTGGGGCAGTGGGCTGGACTACTGGAACAGTACCGAGATCGGTACTAGGCCGAATGTCTGGCCCACTAGGCGGACGTGACAGAACAGTAGGGCCAACAGGCAGTGGGTCCGCTGGCGGATTTTGGGTGCGGGACAAGTCCGATAAATGGTGGATAATATATGGGGAGACCTCGTTATCTAAATAATTATACGAACTAAGCCCGAGACTACTTACTTTAGCAAACGGAAATTGGCTTTCATAAAAAATAACATGACGACTAATGATGATTTTATTAGACGATAAATCAAAATATTTGTAACCATGATAATTGGATGGATAACCCAAAAACACACAAACGGTAGAACATGCTTGAAGTTTGTTAATTGTAGTCGACAGAAATAGTGGATAACATAAGCACCCAAAGACCCTAAGATGTGAATACGAATGATTCTTATTATAGAGGATTTTAATAGGGGATGAATATGTCAATCCTTTGGTAGGAAGTATGTTAATGAGATAAGTAGCCATTTGTAAAGCATGATGCCAAAATGAAGGGGGTACGGAAGCATTGGCCAATAAAGTACGGACAATATTATTAATTGTACAAATTTTTCGTTCGGCTTTCTCATTTTGTGAAGACATATGAGGACAAGAGAAACGAAAAACTATGCCATTAGCATCACAAAATTTCTGAAATACCCCATTATCAGATTCTTTGCCATTATCAAATTGAATATTTTTTATTTCCCGTTCGAATTGGGTACGGATGAATGCTCGAAATTTTAAGGGGGACAAAACTTGAGATTTTTTCGCTAACGGAAAGATCCATAAATAATTAGAATAATCATAAAAAATAGAACATAATAACGATGGCCCACGGAACTGAGAACAGGAGAAGTCCATAAATCGCTATGAATAATATCAAAAGGCATCAAAGTACGAGAAACAGAGGCTAGAAATGATAATCTAACATGTTTTTCTAAAGAACAAGAATGACAAATTGGAGTACTACATGTACCCTTACAAGAATAAAACTGTTTTTATGCAAAGAAGAAACAATGGTCGATCCAGGGTGACCCAAACATGCATGCCACAAGGAATGAGCTAGAGCTGCAAATGTCGACAGCATGGCTTGACTCGAGGAAACGGTGGTGGTTGTGATTGGATAAAGATCTCCCATACTATTGCATCTCATGAGAGGTATCACCGTTTTGAAATCCTTTACAGAAAATCCAAATGGATCAAAATTAACAGAAATCCAATTATCAGTGGTGAATTTTCGGAACACTAAATTTTTAATTAAATTTGGGGCATGAAGGGCATTTTTCAAGACAAGAGGTGAATGTGGGGAGACAAAGTTGTACTACCGTAACCACGAACTGGAATTGTATTGCCATTACCAACAATAATGCCACAATTTTTGCTCAAATTGGAATAAGATGAGAGAGTACCTTGGTCGGACGTCATGTGAGAAGTGGGGTCGGTGTCCATGTACCAATTCGCGTATGAAGGATTTAATCCAAGTGTATGCATGGCGACCTCAATATCGGTGGCTGTCGGCATCAGATTTAGGCCTGCAACATTGAAGGCCTGCTGGGGCCGAGGTCCAAGCACACTGGACTGCTGATCCGATCCGAAACGCGGCTGGTAAGAACCCGAGTAATTGGGCCTATAATGGAGCTAGACCGAGGCCCAATGTGGCTTGAAATAATTGGGAGGAGGGCAGTAGGCGTGACTGGGTCACCCCTGCTGTTGGTATAGTTCCCACCTGCGGTGCTACTGTTCTGGCCGCCGTCGCCATTGTTGCCGCCGCGATATATGCCATTATTTTTACGGTTTTGACCATTTTTGCTGCTACCATTGTTACGGTTTTGACCATTTTTGCTGCTACCATTGTTACGGTTGTGACTCAAATTGTCAATAAACCCTTGAGAGTTATCGGATGAAGTCATCATCGCCACGGAACTGGCGCCGGTAGCCGCCCTTTTTGCCAAGCCGGCTTCTTCTAACGTAAGCATCGAACGGGTTTGATAAAAAGGTGGAAGCGGATTACTTTGACGGAGGAAATTCCCTACGCCATTATAGGCCTCAAATAGGCCTACAACCATTTGTAAAACAAGATGATTATTGGTAACAGGGGCGCCAACGTTACGGAGTTGGTCCGCCAATTCCTTGAGTCGTTTACAATATGCCGAAACATTAGGAAAATCTTCCATATTGACTTGTGAAAATTCTTGCTCAAGAGTG
Source organism: Anisodus tanguticus (assembly GCA_034509755.1). Taxonomy (NCBI): domain Eukaryota; kingdom Viridiplantae; phylum Streptophyta; class Magnoliopsida; order Solanales; family Solanaceae; genus Anisodus; species Anisodus tanguticus. The sequence continues at coordinate 59,192,821 of CM067542.1, read as the reverse complement.
ACCTCTCGGGAATGTTGGTTATCCTGGAATATATCACACAATCTATTCCATGTAGCCATAGTCGTAGTGTTTGGTTCAATAATCGTCTGTAAAATGGTAGGTAGAAATAGTGGAGTAAATCCACTGAAGGACGGTAGCATCAAGAGTGATCCATAGCTGAGGATCCTCCGCGGATGTTACAACAGGGGGAGGAATTATGTGATGGAGTATTTGATGTGAGATGGCGTGAATTTTGAACAACTCCGCCCACGTCGCATATTTGACGTTTTCCATCTCAAGAACAACAGGGATATTTTTCTTGATATTAGAAACAGTAAGGGCAGGATGAAACAAGTTCTTTGACGTAGACATAACGAAAGAACAATAGGTGATTTGGAAGAAAAATTGAGAAGAGATGAGGAAGAAATCGGCTCGGAAACCGAGGAAGGGCTCGGAATTCGAGAAAGCCGAGGGGTAGACGAAGCTTTTGGAGAAGGAGGTATGTGAGACCTAGACTTCTGATACCATGAAAGAAATAATCCCTTGATTATTTTCATTAATGAATGAGTATATATACAATTTACAATTTCCATAATATGGAAACTCTTATTCCTATTCTACTCCCAAAATCCTATTCTATTTGTACAAGAATTCTACAAGTATGATAAGGGTACAATGCTAATTAAATACAAATAATATATTACCAAAAATCATAATATACACGGTGTGTATACCTTGTATATCACGGTCTCCCAATTTCCTTGGGTTTCGTGATATACACGGTATACACAATATAGTATACCGTGTATATTATGGTATATTTTCAGCTCATTGCTTCACTCCATGACCATAATCTTTAGCCATTAAATCAAGGTACAAACTTTCTATTACTCTTGTTGAATTGCAAAATTCACCACAATTGATCTTCCCATCAAATTGTTCTGTATCTTCAAAAATTTCCAAAACTCTGGAGGAAAACAATCTCCAATTTATGGAATATTCTCATAATGTTCAATTCCAGGATGAATAGGCTTTCCTTTGAGTTCCCACGAATATGAATATGTCATGAAAGCTGATGAACTATTGAAAGAGTAGCCCTCTATATTTGGCATTTCTAGCAAATCTTGAACTAACCATTTTACAAACTATCATAAATGACAACAACTTTGCTATGGTTCGCACTTAGAAGTTCACGTACTAGCAACCAAAGTGGCTCGCGGAGATAGGATGTAGCGTAAAATGAAGGATTTAGCTGGTTTGGAAATTTGTGAGAAGCATTAGGATTAGGCAGGGGGGTTTCAAAAGAAGGTATTTGATGAAATTCATGGAAATGAATTTTTGTTATGGTGAGTGGATCAAAACCATGAGCTCTAATTTTTGCTTGTTGAATGTGAGCAGGGGAGCCAATGTAATGGACTTGGATATTGTATATGGAAATGAGCCTAGAGAGATGAAGGAGTTGGTTAAGATGGCCTTGTGCTGGAAGTAGCTGTTGGTTATTCTATTGTACTTTATAGAGCAGTACGGGAGTAATAACTATTACAAATGTTCGAAAGGATAAATAAATTGTTAATCTTCTAAACTGTCGCATATGTGTTGTGTCTTGAATCTTGATGACCTTGCAAAGTCAATCTTGAGAACTGCCGCAAGTTTGTTGTGTCTTGAATGTTGATATCCTGAAATCAAGAAACAACTAAATCTGGATGGTTACAACGTTGTGTGTTGAGTCGAAGATAGCCCTCTATCCTTAAGACAAGATTGCCCCGTATATATGCTTTTACGTTAGCGGGCAATAGTCTCCCAAGATAAAACAACACTTTAATCTCAACACTACAAAGCCAATAGGTTGAGCCTGGCGAAGAAAACAAATATGACTCGACTTGTTAAGATATGGAAAAGGAAGGAAGAGTTTATCAATACTCTTCTCTTTTGTCTCTTGTAGTGTATATCTTGTGTATACGTGAGGGTTTGGTCACTGTTTTTGACTGATTTTCAGCCACTGTTTTGAGCAGTTTTTGCACACTGTTTGGTGCTCTTTTGTGACTGAAAAACGCTGCTGTATTGCTGTGTTATTCCCGTCTGTTTTCAGCAATTTTTCGTCTATTTTTCTGTCTATTTTCTCCTCGTTTTTCTGCCTGTTGTGTACTTCAAAATTGAGCCAACAACTACTCAATATATAGCATGCAAGAGGGGTTGTCCAACTGCCAAAACAAGGCTGTAATGGCCATTAAGGGAGGCCATTAAAACAGCCAAGTAATGGCTATTAAGGCCATTGAAAGAGGTCGCCCAAATGCCCAAGTAATGGGCTGTTAATGGAGAGTTAATCAGCCAAGTAATGGCTGGTTAATGCTCCAAAACGCAGTCCAACGGTAGGCTTTCTGCCTTCTGTCACCTTCCCAGAAACTCTGGGGACCAAACTGTAAATATTGAAACTTCAGGGACCAAACTCAAAGAATTCGGTCCAAACCGTACATATGAAATTTCGTGGATCAAACCGTACATCCGGCGAGTTCTCTCGGTCCAAAAAGATAATATCGAAAGTCCCCACACGCCACGCCCACCCACCACCCGTGACCCGAGACCGAGACCGAGACCGAGACCGAGACCGAGATCGGACCGACGGACGGGCGGCGGCGGCGGCGGCGCGCGCGTGTGGGCTTAGCCATGAACCCATGCACATCTAGGTCTTCCTCCTTTAAACACATGGGATACCCTTGGGGTCCCAAACCCTTTACCAATTAGAGACTTATATAGAGAGCAATTCTTCCTATTCCCACCGATGTGGTAGATTTGTCCCATACCACATTTTCATGCCTCAAACACCTTACTTCATAGACCAATATCTCTTTCATTTCTCAATGAAATTTGACGATTCTTGGCCCTACGGTCATCTACTCACTTCGTAGATCATGCATGTGCGAAGAGACAAGGTCTCCAACATGTGGAACACTAGTGTTTAATTCATCAAAGATGGGTGGCGCATCTCCCCGCCAAAGGCTAATTTCCAACAATCCCCTCTATGAAAGAGAGATTGTGGCGCACGCACAAGGTGCCTACATTTCAGCAATCTTTCAGCGAAAAGATATTGCATCAGGATAGGTAGCTTTCGCTTTGAACCTTCCCTAGTTGAATACCATCGGACTTACTTACTGCGCGATGAACGTGATGTCTTGAACCGTCAGTGTTTAGTGTAAGCCAAGACAATGATACTAACACAATAACTCTTCTTATTCATTTTCCTTCTTACGTTTCTGTCCGTTGTGGCCATGGACACACTTGGATTCTTAAGTGCGTTCATTTGAGGCGGCCATCCTCGCACTTAAATAGGTGATCTCCTACAAGGTATCCTGCTATACCCCACTTCTCAAGTGTTAGGAACCATTAAAAGTTTCCCAAAAACCTAACCTCAACTGTTGAGGAGCATTACAGGTTTTGAAAACTTAACATTTACCCACACTGCAGATATCACTTAAAGTCTATCGCGGGAACGGCTTTGGATTTGGTGTTTCTTTTCAGAAATCACTATCCGAAGTGCTCATGCTTCCACTGAAGCGATCAACTGAACCTTTACAACTTAGTTTTCCCATTGAACCAAATTACTGGGATCTCCAGTTCGTAAGGTTGGGTTTTCACTGTATTGGTCCGTATATTTTGGGTTTTAAGCCCATTCTCCTAGACAGGCAGAACACTTGATCTTTGGGTAGTCCCTTAGTTAGTAAATAAGGAAGTGACACCCGTGATGATCAACTGCCATACGGTCTTATGTCTCTTGACAGATCCTGATAGATATGCCCAGACGCCATCATCCGTGTCCTTCCTGAAGCCGACCGGCTAGCCACAGTGTATAACTGCTGAAGACACGGGTTTCTCCCAATGAGGGACGTCCTCTAAGAGTCGTGAAGTTACTCAACTTCTTTCATGCTTTGTATAAAGCGATAAACTCTGATTCCATCATGAATCGGCCGATGCAAGTTTGCTTAGAGGATTTTCCAAGAACCGTCATACACATTTACTTGTGGCTTTGGTGTTCTTCAGATCTGATGTCCAGTTTGCATCACGGTGTTCTCTCGTAACCGCTGGACATCCGAATACTATAATCCGTAGATAAGCGAATAATTCGGATATCGTCATATCCGACTTAACGCCTTCTATTGATCATGTATTAAGATCATCGGTGAACCTTAGTTCAACCGATCTTTTTGTAGGACGATACCGGGTCGGTTGTAGTGTGTACAATACATTGAACTACACGTGACCCGAGCATATCGCTCCTTATCTATGGGTGCACCATGATTCCAATCGCTTCTATGATTCATATCCATTGGTGGCTTCAACGAGACCGTCAACTATTGACCAAATCCGTTAGATGTCTTAGAAATCCAATTCCTAAAATGTCATCTCAGATACTCATATCTTTCATATCGAGACTTTGTTTCAATATGATTTTCACTCTCAGACCGTTGTTTCCAACGCTTTCTCACTTCAGAGCCAATGTTTCTATGGTCAGATTCATTGTTTCTATTTTATCTGAACTTTCGGGACCAAAATGTAAACATTTCGTGGACCAAAATGAAAGTTCAGGAAGAAGCCCAACAGTCCAGCAAACCAACTCTGATTCTCTTCTTCCAACTCTTCGGTTGGGAAGGCTGTTTCAACATCCATGCCACGCAAGACTGCAATGGCCCTAGATGTTAAGGTACTCACAGGGGAGCACATTTTACAACCCAAAGGTTCTTTTCCCGGAGGAAGATTAACCATTACACAAGTATGGTTCTATATATAGAATCTATTTCTCTCTTTAGCTTCTTTCCAAAGCAGCGCTTTTGGAGATAACAATTATTTGTTAATTGTCCATGGTTCGTTCTCAACCATACAAGCTAGAAGGACTGGAACAAGTCTTTGTCCCCTCTTTGCTCCGTCTCGGTTCAACATCTAGAATCCCTGAGTTCTGCAGATCTGGAATATTAAGTTCCGGATAGCCAGCAACTTTCGAGTCCTGAAGATACGGAACGTCTAGTTCCGGACAGTCAGGCCCTCGCGGGTTCTTGTTAACCTTGAGCAATTACTCCTTTTTCCTTTTCCAAGGAAAGTTATCTCCAAAGAATTCAGCATTCTTTGACGCCAAGAGGCGATCAACACTACTGTGACCGTGATCGAGACCGAGACCGAGACCGGACGGGACGGGACGGGACGGGACGGACGGGCGGGCGGCGGCGCGCGTGTGGGCTTAGCCATGAACCCATGCACATCTAGGTCTTCCCTCCTTTAAACACATGGGATACCCCTTGGGGTCCCAAACCCTTTACTAATTAGAGACTTATATAGAGAGCAATTCTTCATATTCCCACCGATGTGGTAGATTTGTCCCACACCACATTTCCATGCCTCAAACACCTTACTTCGTAGACCAATATCTCTTTCATTTCTCAACGAAATTTGACGATTCTTGGCCCTACGGTCATCTACTCACTTCGTAGATCATGCATGTGCGAAGAGACAAGGTCTCCAACATGCGGAACACTAGTGTTTAATTCATCAAAGATGGGTGGACGCATCTCCCCGCCAAAGGCTAATTTCCAACAGTAGCACCATGACCACAGCCACTCGGGCTTCGTCTTACAGTGGCGGAGACAGAGATTTCGCTATATGATGTTCAACTGACCCTCCTTCGCCGTCAATTGTAGCTCCACCCCTGACGTCTTGCACAACATTTTGGCCAACTGAGAACCCTTCATCGTAGCTCCAGCCATGATGTTTTGCATGCCATTGTGGTCAACTGACAACCCTTCACCGGCTGTAGATCCGTCCCTAACGTCTTGCGCACCATTTTGGCCCACTGATGACCCTTCGCCGGCTGTAGACCAGCCCTTGGCTTATTGAACATCATTTTGGCCATGTGTTTTTGAGGTAAAATTTTCAGCCATTGAGTTAATATTACAAAGGTCTCTAGTGATACAGATTTAGAAGTACTCTTATGAAGTGTGTTATATTTTGAATGAACAAAAAAGAGATTTTTTTATATCTATACCTATATTTTCATTTTGCTAGTTGGGACAAGACACATCCTCCCTTGGTAGCAAGTACAAAGTCTAATAATTGAAGTGTGTGTAAGATACTAAGCTAGCTAGGATAACACCGTATAAAAATAATAATTAAACAAACTATTGTATATATTTTCTTCTAGATAGTGTGTGTTATTAAACTAAGATAAAGATCTATATATATACCCAAATTTATTTCTGCCTAACCTCTTAAGCTAGCTATAGGGGTGGCCGGGTGGGGAGGACTATTTCGACAAAATATAGTAAATTTTCCATAGTTTGATATATACACTTTGACAACTTAAATTGCCACTCCATATGAAATAATTTCGAGATTAGTTTAGCTTATATATACCACAATGTGTAAGGAAATTTTGAGGATGGTGGTAAGGAAACTTCAACGAGGAGTCGAGGACGATGAGTTCCTAATGAAAGTGTGTGTATTGGCAGTTGAACCCAGAAAAAATATGAGGTTACCTTTTTGTTATTTCTGAAAAGTTCTTTTACTTGAGCTAGCCGCTCTTTTTTTAAATAGAGAGGTAGTAATTTCTCGAACTTGTCATTCTTATTTTTTTTTCCTAAAGATGATTTGTTGGGACCAATTCATATTGAAGTTAATTTAAAATAGGACAGTTTGAGTAATCAAGATTCCTCATTTCTAGATTATAGCTTACCATTCTCTCTTGGGAGTGAACACCTTTTTAAAATGTAGAATTTCCTACTTATAAATCAAGTCATAACGGTGTTTCTCGGTAGAAGAAAGGAGCGAATAGTTACTCCTTATGTTCCAAAATACTTGTCACGTTACGCTTTTCAAGAGTCAAACTATATGAATTTTGATCAATATTTTTATTTATATTTTTAATCATATTAATATGAAAAGAATTGCTATTTATAATACTTTTCGTATATTTCTGAATATCAAAATTTTAATTTTAAATTATTGAATTAAGATAATCTAATTTAACTTTAAAATTTAATCAAATTGACTGTTAAAAGAAAAACATGACAAATAATTTAGGACGAAAGGAGTAAAAGTTTCGAATCATATATCACTGGCTCTCGGGATTTTACGATTATTAAAAAAATGAAACAAACCAGCTAGTAAAAAGTTGAATGCTTCTCCGCGAGCCAAAACAGTACACATGTATTAGTAAAACATCATGTGTTCCTTAAGTGGGCCGAATTAGCCCACGACCAACCCGGCCTAGCCCATTAAGGGTCCGAACGACCGAAATAAAATTAGGGGTGGAAATTTTCATTTCTAACATCTCAACTAAGGTCTTTACCTATTAGACACTTCAATCTCAATTAATATGTGTCTAATATACTCAAAGTTCTCACATGTCGGATAGCGTGGATTTCACTAAGAATAAGTGCATGCATGTAGTTCTAGTACTCCTGAAAACGACAACAACTAGAAATTTAGGTTGAGTGCATAATATCTTTTTTGTCAATAGTTTGAGTTTTGGCCTACTATAAAAAGTAAATAAATAAATCATTATAATGATAAATAGTAGTATCATTTTTCATAGATATCTATATTTTCATTTTGGCCATTATCTATATATACATATCTAGTAAAATAAATTGGCGATTCTCGTGACATTGTTTGGAACAAGGTATATCCGCCCTTGGTAGCAGTTATGCCTTGTAATAATTGAGGTGTGTGCAAGTTGCCTAAAACACTATTTTTATAATAATAATAATTTTAAAAACTATGTATCTACGCAAACTCCAAAACCATCTTTGTCATTCATATGGACCACTTTTCATATAAGATAATATCCTGTCAAATTATAAAAAATGACTGCATAACCTCTACAATACTCACTTGAGCTCACACTTCATTACATTATCTATACTAGGTAATGACAGCCCGATACACTAAGCTCCCGTGAAATAATTTCAAGACAAGTTTAGTTTATATACATTGTCAATAGTTTATTTCTTTCTACACTTAAAATGATAGTGGAACAAATTTAGCATAAAGTTCTTAAGGGGGTGAATGTACATAACAACCCACGAACAGTATGCGGTTGAACTTCATTATGAAATTAGTCACAGACAAATATGTCGCATCAGAATAGCAGAGTTAGAGGTATTTAAAATTGGAGATCAAACCCAAACGAACAAAACCGTGAGGCTCCAAAGGTTGGTCCAGACCGGACAATATGCTGGCTCATTGTATTATTTATTGGTCATGATATAAAAAAGAAGATATTTAAAAATAATATTAAACAAATGGAAGAGTCTCTTGATTACTACTAAAGATTGGTAGTAATATAAGTGTTGTTTGGAGTTAGTAATATGAAGTTAACAGTCATGCATGATATCATCTCGGTATATTTATATACCACGATGGTACCATGGTCCTGAGGAGTGTCATTGAAGGATTGATTCCTTCATGATATCATCACAGTATATGTATATAAGATGATGATATCATATAAGTGTTTTTGAGAAAAGTGTGCCTTTTAGAATAAATGAACATGATCATCCATAATACCATCTCAATATATTTCTATACCATGATGGTACCATGTATGACTAAAAGTAAAACTGAAGCAGTCTTCCATGATATAATCTCAGTATATTTATATATCACCTTGGTATCATAATTTGGAAACATCTCAGATAAGTTGATTTTTTCTGAGGGTACTAAAGTAAGAAAGGTATGGACAGGTAATTATTTTGGTTTGAAGGCGCACGTACATTCTTTCCCCTATGGATTTCTTCATTTGTCTTGTGGATTGAACGAGCTGCCCAATGAATTTTACGTTATACGCAGACTGGTTCGGACAATGTTGGTCTAAAAGATACAAGAGATATTAATATTTTTGATCTTCAATTATTGATAAAATCTTAGTTTGATCCTTATAATAGATTATTCAAAAAATTCAAACACGTGTTGAACAAAAGGCAAAAAAATAAAGAAGTACAATCATTTTCAGGTCATTTCACTCTTCAAACAAAACAAAAATTAGAATTCTCTCCTAAAATCTTAATTTTTTTCATGGAGAAAGCAATTGATTCTCTTAGAATTTGATCTTGTGAATCACTATATTCGTCGCATTGGATTTTGGTTCGAATTTTCCAGATAAATGTCAAAGAAATTCCTTTAAAATATATTTAGGGGGTAATAGGACCACCGTAAAGGTTAGATGTGTCACAACAAATTCGGGCAAAGGTTGAATTGTATTTTAGGCATTTTCCCAATTATATTTGTTCATCATGACTTTGCTACCAAACAATACTATTCAAGGTGTTAATTAATATGTATTTATGCAATTAATTAGGCGGGGTCCGTTGGAAATTGGCTTATCTGAAACGTTTCCAACGACGTTCCGATCATCAAAAAATTGCATTTTTTTAACTGTGAGAACTTATATAGATTGCGTCTTATCCCTTAATGAGTCTACTGAGCTATAAATATCTCTACGGATAAGAATCTTAACCAGATAATGATTTTTCTAGACATACTTATAAAAGATTAATGTTACGTGCATAGCAGTGAATTTTGATGTTTTATAACTAAGGGGTCGTTTGGTATGAGGGATAAGTTATCCCATGTAGATGAAATTGGGTGGAATAGGATCATAACTTATCCCACCTTTTATATGAAATAATTTGTCCCACATTTTATCTCATACATATGAGATTTAGTGGGATACCAAAGGAGTTATTCCACCAAGTCACCAATCAAATATGGGATAATTTCAATTTCACAGAATTAATAATTGTATCCATCTTATCTCTCCTACCAAACCATCTTCGATTAAGGGTTGTGGTGTGGTGATGAAGGTGTGGATTGAAGCCATAGGAATGACTTTTGGATGAAGAACACAAAGAAAATAGAAAAGAAAAAATGAAAAGGGGGAAATTAAGAGCAATGGGTGAGTAGTTTCATTTTCATCACATGTAAATATGCCAAAGCCACAGTTTGTCCTCATGGGCAGCTTAATTGGTTTCAAGGGGGATATTTGGAGCAAAGACCAAGGATCGAATCCCGTCAGCGGCAGTGTGGGGGTTTCTTCTTGAAATAAAGGAGGGCCCTTGTGCGCGCGTGGTGCGATCGATCTAACATTTGAAATCAATTGAGTCACCATAATTTACCTCTTTCACAGACTTGTCGGACCGGGGTGTGGGGGCTCCTGAGTGGGAGATTCCACCTTTTGGAGCAAATATGCCAAAGCCATCATGTGACTTGTTGTCACCCACTGGTCCAACTTCAAGAAGTGGGCTTTGTCACTGTCATAAGATTAAAGTACCAAAAAGAAAACTAAAATAAATACTTCATTTAAAGAGAGAGAGAGAGAGAGAGAGATTTAGTAGACAATTTGTTTAGGGATTTGGGAACTGAAAATTTATGTAATAGATACTTTTTATGACAGTATCTAACATATTATGTTGATAGATAATGTAACAATTATCACCATCAGGATTGGTGATAAAGTAATAAGTACTTTGTTTTTTCTGATTAATTAAAAATTTTGAGTTTGAATCTTAAGAATTGAGTTGTTTTCTTATAGAAAATATATATATTGAACTTTCTGATGTAAAGTAAAATTAGTCGAACTCCAAATTAGGTGTCGACCGGAAACAAAATCAAAGTTAAAAAAGCATTACGTGGTGAATAATTATGCGATTAATTATTACATGAGGAATAATTATGGTAATTTTGAGGTATGAATTATCCACTTTAAGAATAGTTTGTCTTTAATTATTGTTATCCATGTATTAATATTTTATATTTTTATCCCGTAAAAAATATTCCATGAACTTTCGTATAATTATACCGTTACTAATAATCTATATTGTTCATACTTTTCAATGTGTCAAATTCTTCAAAAAATATGTATTTTTTGGAGAATTCAACATATGTGCGAAAATATTTTTGAAAAGTCTAAGCAAAATAACTAATAATATTCTTTTTCGGGTTTCTTTTCATATTGATCTCTGCATAAATATTATAAAACTAAACACTATATTAGTTATACATAGATTATACTAATAATGCAAAGTTTTAATATGGAAAATTACATATACATACCCTTAAAGTTGGTGTAAATTTCCATTTTGACACCTTAATTAATCTTTGTTCCTATTAGGCACTTCAACTTCTATCAAAATGTGTCTATTAAACACCTATTTAATGGCTTGTTTAATAGACACATTTTGATAGAAGTTGAAGTGCCTAATAGGATTAGGGATTAGTTGAGGTGCAAAAATGGAAATTTACACCAACTTTAAGGGCTTGTATATTTATTTGGCCAAATAATACTGCAATATTAAAAACATTATTATCCTTCAAACCAAACAAGTCCAATTGTACACTCCAACGGCTCTTTCTGAGATTGCTTCTTACTGAGTTTTGCTGACAAAACCTGACACATTTATCAGTTTTTTATTCGTTTTAAGAGTACTACAACAACAACATACCCATTTAAATCTTATAGCGTGGGTATGAAAATGGTAGAGTGTACGCAAATTTTACCTCTACCTGGATAGGTAGAGCGGTTGTTTTCGAAAGACCCCCGGCTCAAGATAAAGCACAAGAACAAGTAAAGTAAGACAAACAAAGCGACTAAGCCATGGTAGCGACTTATGAAAAAAAATAAATTAATGCATGTAAATAAGACAAACAAAATACACATAGCAACATAAATCAAACGACAGTGGACTATAAAACAATATTGTGCCTACTAGTATGATAGGCTAGGCGAGGCTACAATAATAACACTACAACTATCAGTTTGTAAGCGTATGTAGGACTATGTTGGACTACGTACTACTCTTCTATCCTAATATGTGTTCTCCATAACCCCCTATCTAAGGTCATGTCCTCAGTAAGTTGCACATGCGTCATATCCCATCTAATCACATCTCCCCAATACTTTTTTGACCTACCTCTACCCCTCATCTATCGGTCCATAGCCAACCTCTCACACCTCCGCACTGGGGCATTTGTGTCTCTTCTCTGCACGTGCCCGAACCATCTCAACCTCGCTTCCCACATCTTATCCTCCATCGAGACCACTCCCACTCTGTCCCGGATATTATCATTTCTAATTTTATCCCTCCTTGTATGCACATACATCCATCTTAGCATCCTCATCTCCGCAACTTTCATCTTTTGGGTGTGCGAAGTCTTGACCGGCCAACATGCTTATCTTTCTAATTCGTTTTAAGAGTAGTTATTATAAAAAGAAATCAGAAATTGATCGATAGCTTCGTATTTATATTTATAGTTATAAATTAAAGTGATAAATATTACTTAATTATAATTAAATAATAATATATATACATATCTTATGTACATTAATTTGGTGTAAATATTATGTTTGGATAAGTTTATATTTATACTACTAAAGATAAGCATTTTTCGAGGAATGAAATTGACGGAACACTATCGGTAATAAAAAAAATTCAACAAAAAATCGACGGAAATGTATTCTAGTAGGTATAACCCATTGGCAGAAGAAACCTACACACACTATCAAAAAATTTTGATAGTCTCAATCAGTTAGCTAAACTAAAAATTTCATGGGAAAAAAAGTAAATAATTGAAGGGTTCTATGAGTTTTGAATTTTTTTAATAAACTATATGGTATTTGATATCATTGGACCGATTTATTCGATTTGAGGACCCATTAAACAAGGAAAAGCTCATTATTAGGGACTCAAACCTCGAACTCTCTAGTTAAGTCTTGAAGGTTGAGGACCTCGTTTATCCTACTACATCCATCAATGCTTTCTTGAAATTTTCTTTTGTATTTTTTTTTAGATAACCATTTAGTATCTAGTGGAATCTAATACATACACATACCCAACTGGATTTTTTGCATTTCTTTTTTTTATATTCAATTTTCCGACTTACGTCAGATTATTCCTGAAGATAGTAGTTCCAATCCCTCAGCACTACTACCAGTAAATCACGAAATATGTCTGAATGACCAGAGTTTGAAAACAGAGCAAC